>CM062805.1:776955851-777573351 GCA_031772625.1 Pinus tabuliformis
GGCCTTCCAAAATCCTGGCACAATTACCATGACTATGTGAATGGAAGGGAAAAATCACCAAATTAGGAAAGGTTGTGGTCCAATTTTGTTCAATAAAAGTTCATGAGAAATAATAGAGATGGAACTTCATCCAAAGTAGAGGATGAAGAGAATTTTTCCTTGGTTGGAAAGGGGAAGAAGGGAAAAGGGAAGAAGACCCAAAGAAAACCTGATTCCAGCAAAAATAATGGTAAGAAGAAAGGCTTGAGAAAGATAAAATGTTTCCACTGCCATGAATACGAGCACTATGCAACTAAATATGCACACAAGAAGTCTACCAAGAAGTCTTCATAATTCGAATTAGACTTCACCCTGATAGCATGCATGGAAAACACTATTATGAGGAGTGTGTGTTACATTGGTTCCGGTGCCTCATTCCACATGACAGGGTGCAAGGATTTTTTTAGGAGCTTGGAGGAGAAGGATCTCCATATACACATAAATGGGGGATGATGTGAGGTGCAATGCTACAAGAATTGGTACTGTCACCTTTGAGAGGGAGAAATCCTCTCCTCTTCACCTCAAAGATGTTATGTATATACCTGGGCTAAAGAAGAACTTGATCTTTGTAGCAATATTGGAGGATAGAGGTTATGATGTTATTTTTAGTAAATGGAAAGCCTTCTCGAGACACATAGCTACCGGGAAATTGAAGCAGATTGAGGTTCAGGTGAAGATCCTATACAAACTTGAGGTGGGAGATTGCACTGCATTAAGCAGTAAAGATCAAAAAAATGTAGAGTTGAGATGTTGGAGAACTCTGGCACATGAGATTGCGTCATCTACACCATGGTGCCTTAAAAATCATGCAACAAATTACCATTGGTCTCCCTAAAGGCTCCCTTAACCAACAGGATGTCTGCAAGGGTTGCAAATTGGGGAAATATATCAAATCCACATTGCATGGCCGAGATAGCAGAGCAGATGCAATCTTGGATAAAGTCCACTCTGATGTTTGTGGACCCTTTTCTATAGCCTCCACAATAAAACATAAGTACTATGATATTTTTATTGATGATTTTTCTAGGAAATGCTGGATCTTCTTCATGTGGAAGAAGGATGAAGTTTTCTAAAAATTTGTTGAATTCAAAGGATTGGTTGAGAAGGAGATTGGGAAGAAGGTGACGGCTCTTAGGAGCGACAACAAAGGTGAATTTTTTTTGCATGCCTTTAAGGATTTATGTGCCAAAGAAGACATTCAAAGAGAGCTGATAGCACCCCATAACCCACAACAAAATGGGGTAGTTGAGAGGAAGAACATGATAATGTTGGGAGCAGAAAGAGACATGTTGCATAATCATGGGCTGCCATTAAATCTATGGATAGAAGCATGCAACACCATAGTCTACTTGAAGAACCAAAGTCCTCATAGAATACTTGGTATGGTCACACTGAAGGAAGCCTTCTCTGGGTTAAATCTTGATGTGTCTCATTTCAGAATTTTTGGAGCCTCACTTTATTGTCACGTCTCCAAGGATTTGAGGAAGAAAGTTGATCCTACAATAGAGTTGGGAGTTTTTGTAGGATACATTGAAACTCCACACAACTACTAGGTGTTTTACCTTCACTGAGGATGACAATGGTGAGGAGAGATGCCAAGTTTGATGAGGATAAGGCTATGAGATGCTCTATGGAATGAGAGATGAGCATCCCATCAAAGGAGGAGCTTGTAGATCCAAAGGAGGAGACTCAACATGAGCTTCAGGAGGTTGTGGAGTAGCAACATGCAGTGGAGCAGACAGGAGGCAGATTGGAGGAACCAACTCAACTAAAATATTCTAGAGAAGGGAGAAAGAGAACCAGAGAAGCTGATATATTGGTGTAGGATGCTAGGGAGAATGTGCGAGTCCCTACATCACAATGCAATTAGAGGAGGTCACTTGATAAGTACACTGGTTACATAGCTCTCATGACGGAGCTCATTGAGACAAAGCCTTCCTTATTTGAGGAAATGGTTTCTCAACCTGTTTGGGTTGATGCCATGGTGGAAGAATATGAATCCATCATGAAGAAAAATGTATGGGATGTGGTGCAAAGACAAAAATGGAGATAAATGGTTGGCTCCAAATGGATCTACAAAGTGAAGCATGCAACAAAAGGGAGCATCAAGAAGTACAAGCTAGATTTGTGGCCTAAGGATTCTCTCAGGTAGAGGGAGTGGAATACGAGGAAATTTTTGCACCAGTTGCAACATATTCCTCAATCAGATCCATTCTAGCATTGGTTGTGTAGATGGGGTGGAAAATACACAAGATGGATGTGATGACCGCCTTTCTCAACGGGGTTGTTGAGGAGGAAATTTACATAGTGCATCCAGAAGGATTTGAGACATATGATCGACCATCACATGTGTGCATACTCAAGAAGAGTTATATGGTCTCAAACATGCACCCTGAGCATGGTACACTTAGATCGGAAATTATCTTAGTGGATTAGTCTTCACCAAAAATGAAGCAGGTGTGAACCTCTATCACATTGTGGTAGATGGTAAGTTTCTTATTCTTGTTTTGTATGTCGATGATTTAACATTGACAGGTGATGAGAAGCTGATCTGCTCTTGTAAGGTAATTTGAAGTGAAATACACGGGCTTAATGCATTACTTCATCGGGATGGAAGTATGGCATTGTGATGGTGAATTTTTTGTTTCTCAGGGGAAGTATGCGTGTGAAACACTTCAGAGATTTCACATGGAGAATTATAATCCCATGGACACATCTCTAGCTACAAACTAGAGGAAGGAGAATGCCACTTTAGGTGAAGAGGTTGATGCTACTATTCACAAGTATCTTATGGGGTCTTTGATGTATCTTGTGAACACAAGCCCTGACATGTGCTATGCAGTAAACAAGTTGAGTCAAGCTATGGTGAGGCCTACCAAGCTGTATTGGAAGGAAGCAAAGGAAGTGTTACGGTACCTCAAAGGCACTACCGAGTATGGATTATGGTACAAGAGGATAGAGGGAGTGAAGCTTCACAAATTCACTGATGTATATTGGGAAGAGAGTCCATCAGATAGGAAAAGTACTTTAGATCTAGTCTTCAGTGTTAGGCCCACAACTATTTCCTGGTACAATAGGAAGTAGAGGCCTATGGCACTCAGCTCAGCAAAGACTGAATACATGGTTGGAAGTCAAGCAACATGTGAGGTTATGGATGAGGAAAATACTTGTGGGTGTTTTCATTCTGGAGATGGATCTGACAGTGATACATTGTGATAATAAAAGTTGCATTAAGCTTTCTGAGAATCAAATATTTCATGATAGGTAGAAACACATTGATATCCAATATCATCATTTGCAGGACTGTGTGTAGAGGAGAATTATGTTTCAATAGTACATTCCAACTGAGGAGCAATATGCTGACATCTTGACAAAGGCATTGTCAAGAAGTAAATTCAAATTACATAGGTGCAGGATAGAGGTGGTGAAAAATCCCTTTCTTTCTAAGAAGAAGTGTTAAAAAATGTAGCAAGAAAGGCTGAATTTGACTTTAGCCTTAGTCCAATTGAGTAAATCAAATTTCCACATTAGCAGGACAAATTGAAGGAAGTTAACTAGTGTGACATGGTTCTTGTCACTCAGTTAGCTCAGTAAATTCGAGTTGGAGGCTTGGAGTTCAGTTATGCATGTGTGATTACTAAATTGTAGCAATCTAGCTCACTTATCTTTTGTTGTATTTAGTTAAATGACCTATAACTATTGTTCGAGCAAGTTGAAGGTCAGTGGTGCAGTGGGAAAACAATCTAACTCAGAGATATGTTAGTTAACTGATCAATCAACCCAAAATAGCTAATGCATGCATGGAATTCAAATTCCTCAGCTAAAGTGGAGATGACAAGGTAGTGTAACAAGAGTTGTATGCTATTTTTGAGTGTATAGGTGTTGCATGAGTCAGGAGATCAATCCTTGGGAATTGCGCAAGAAAATAGGAGGAAATTCCCATATTTTAGGAGCTAATTTCCTCAGGAATTGTGAAAGGAAATTAGAGGCATGGTGAACAAATAATTGGCTAAGTGTTGGCCAAAGTTTCTCATTGAGAAAAGAGAGCAATTATTATTTTGTAGGTTGTGCTTAGAGTTGGAGCAAGCAATTATATATTCTCTATTTAACTGATTAATGCAAAGAGGCTTGAGGGATTTTTCCAAGTTGGGTTCCCCTATAAATCACTGTGTATTTGTGGTTTTTCTTATTGCATGTCTATGCATGTTGTTCTAAATTATGAGTTTCATTCCGCAGATCGATATAGTAAAATTGTGTCTCTCGTTTCAAGTTGAAATCTTGAGCAACTGCAATTTCTATCAAATTTATACACAAAAAACCTCACCATCTCAAAGATATATTAGATTCTACTCTACGGTGCCTTTCAAATATCTGAATACATATTTTTCTACCACCCAACACTTTTTCCTTGGTTCCACCATGAACTGACTCAAGTTGTTCATTTGAAAACATATATTTGGTATGGTGTTTACCAAATACATTAAGGAACCTATCATTTGATTGTACAATGTGGGATATCCTAGTTTTGAATCTAAAGCTATCACCTTTTTCATATTGATGATTATGGGTGTGGCCATAGTTTTGGAGTCCTCCATTTGAAATATCTCGCATACTTACCTTTCCCAAGGAATATCTTCCCTGGTTTCTACCAAACCTCCAAACCCAAAAAGTAATACATCATGTTGATGTCCTTCATCTTGAACTCAGTTGCGTTGTCTACTTTTTACTTTGCAATGAGCTTCGCTACAGCTATAAGAAATAAGAACCACATATAACACCAAAATAAGAAGTGTTAAAACTGGAAACTAGGGCCAACCTCCATGTCGGTCATCTTATTTATGGAAGTTGATATTTTTATTGGATTCCTCTCATCGTGAGGTGTATGATTAATCTAACAATCATCTGATTCCGACATGTATTCATGGAGATACGAATTTATTTGTATTTCTTGACAATTTGTCTGTAGGTTTTAACCCTGTACAAAAATTACCTGCATATGAATCCTTAAACATAGAAAATAAACAATGCGAGAGCATAACACATAAAACACATATACACAGAGATTTTCCCTTGGATCCCAAAACCGGGACTACCAGCTTGATTTTTCATTATGTTCCTTTCAATGTTACAATACATATTTATACATGCCGAAGCATCCAATACCATGGACTGAAAACCATTGCGTCCAAAACCATGTGCGAAAATCATGCACAAAATCATAGGTAGGTCTGCCCAACCGAACATAGGGTCCATAACCAAAATTTTCTGGGGTGCTGCCCCAGACCCCATAGAGGGGGGTTACCTGTACCCCTCAAAAACCCCTTGTGACCCCGCCACTACACAATTGGTGCAATGAAGGGGGGGCTCCGCACCCCCTCTAACCCCCCGGTTAACTACGTGGGCTAGTCATGGAAAGAATATAACACAACCCACATTCTCCCACTTGTTGTTTTCTTTCCATAGGGGGCCACAAGAGAGCTTGGTCATTTATCCAGCCTTGCAATGCCCATTGTTTCTCTACACCAAGAGAACTTCTTAGAGCTCAAAGATTTTGTCAATGCATCTGCAGTATTCTTCAAAGTGTCCACCTTTACCAGCAACACCTTTTTGTCTTCTATCATATCCCTCAGAAAGTGATACTGAACATGAATGTGCTTTGTCTTTGAATGATATGCAGGGTTCCTTGCCAAGAAAATTGCACTTTGGCTATCACAGTCTATCCTTATAGCTCCCTGTACTAACCCCATACTTGAACACAATCTCTACAACCAAACTGCTTCCTTGCTTGCATGAGTGGCTGCCATGTATTTTGCCTCTGTAGTTGATAGTGCCACTGCAGATTGTTTCTTACACATCCAACTGACTGCACCTACAAATAGGTTAAACACATACCCACTTGTAGATCTTCTCTGATCCAAATCTCTAGCCCAATCTGCATAAAAAAAGTGATAGATATCCAACACTCTGTCCAGTCTTGGTCTTCCTTGGTAGCACAAACCATAATCACTAGTGCCACACAAATACCTGAAAAACCGCTTCACTGCTGTCCAAAGCTCCTTCCTTGGTTTTGACATAAACCTGCTCAATACTCCCACTGCATGTGCAATGTTTGGTCTAGTACATACCATTGCATACATCAAGCTACTGATTGCACTTGCATATGGAACATGGGACATGTCCTCTTCCTCTTCTTGTGTCTTGGGACACTGTTCAACAGATAACCTCACACCTACACAAATAGGAACCTTCACCGGTTTACTATCCTACATATTAAACCTCTGCAGTATTGTCTCAACATACTTTCTCTAGTTTAACCAGAGCTTCCTATTTTCACAGTCTCTTTTAATTTCCATGCCCAAAATATAGTTTGCAGCACCAAGATCTTTCATGTCAAATTTGGAGGACATTTGGGTCTTCAAATCCTAGATAATTTCTTTGTCATTTCCAACCAACAACATATCATCCACATACAAGACTAGATAAATAACACGGTCACCAATTAATTTAAAATACACACAGTGATCTGCTTTGTTCTGGTGAAGCCAAGTCCCCGTATAAATGTATCAAATTTTTGATACCACATCCTTGGTGACTGTTTTAACCCATACAAAGACTTCTTTAACTTGCATACCAGTTCTTTCTTACCCTTCACCGCAAAGCCTTCAGGTTGCTTCATGTAGATCTCCTCTTCCAAATCCCCATGAAGAAATGTTGCCTTCACATCCATCCGTTCTACCTCAAAATCAAAAGCAACAACAATAGATAATAGTAGTCTAATAGAAGCTACCTTGGAAATAAGAGAAAAAATATCACCAAAATCAATTCCCAACACCTGGGAATAACCTTTTGCTACCAACCGAGCTTTGTATTTCTCCACCTTTCCTTCTGCATTTTTCTTCTTCTTGAACACCCATTTTCTGCCAATGGGTTTCCTTCCAGCTGACAACTCCACCAAATCCCAAGCCTCATTTTTGTGCAAAGATGCCATTTCATCAACCATGGCCTCTTTCCAGAGTTTGCTATCCTCTGAATCTACTACTTCCTTCACAGTTCTGGGATCATCATCAGTAATACATAAAGAAAAATTTGAATAGAAAGCAAATGGACTATACCTTTCCGGCTGCCTTCTTTCTTGAACTGATCTTCTCACACCCCGAGTTTGTGGTTCTTCATCTTCTGATTCCTCCTCTGCTGTAGAGTCTGATTCTCCCTCCTTAATCTCAAACTCTATCTTCTTAGGTTCCTTTGGTTGGACTTCATGTCTAATAACATCTTTCACCTATCTGAACACCACATCTCGACTGTACACAACCTTCCTTGTTACTGGTTTCCAATGCTTATAACCCTTTAAACCATCCTTATACCCAATAAAGATGCACTTTTCAGATTTACTATCCAAGTTGGTTCTTTTCTCCTTTGGAACATGTACATATGCATCACATCCAAATACCTTTAGATGTGAAAGAGAGGGTTTCTTACCGGTCCATACCTCTTGTGGATTCTTATCCTCCAACACTGATGAAGGTGATCTATTGACCAGGTAACATGCTGTCTCCACCGCCTCTGCCCAGAATTCTTGTCCTAACCCTGCACCACTGAGCATGCTTCTTGCCCTTTCCATCAATGTCTTGTTCATTCTTTCCACATCTCCATTTTTCTCAGGTGTGTATGGAGTATTCTTCTGCTGTGCTATACCACACTTCTTACAGAATTCTTCAAATTCCTTACTGCAAAACTCTCCACCATTATCTATCCTCAACACCTTTATCTTCTTCTTTATCTGGTTTTCCACTAGAGCCTTAAATTCTTTAAACCTGTCAAAGACTTCAGATTTCTTCTTAAGGAAATATATCCATGTATTCCTTGAGAATTCATCTATAAATCATGCATAGTACACGGATTTACCCTTCACAGGTCCAAACACATCACTGTGCACAAGCTCTAATATCTGTTTCACCCTCTTACCACCAAAGGGGAAACTCGCTCGATTTTACTTCCCATATACACAATTTTCACAGAAATCAAAATCCAAAGAGATATTACTCATACCTTCTACCATACCTTTACCATGAAGTATTCGAAGGACCTTCTCTACAATATGTCCAATCATTTGATGCCACAACATGGTCTTCTCTCTAGAGACCACTAGATTTTCTGCTCCACTTTCAGGAACCATAGAACTATTGCACCCATCAACAACAATGCTATCTTGCAGCTTGTACAGAGTTCCAATTCAAACTCCCTACATCAATACCAGTGCCCCCCGAACCATCTTTCAAGTATCCTTCTCGAACACTCATTTTACACCTGCATCATCGAACTTGCTTATAGAAATCAGATTTATGGCTAACGCAGGAATATGCAGAACACCCAAAAGTGTTCTAACCCTCCCATCTTGCAACTTCAACTTTAATTTTCCACGACCAACGATTTTAGCCTTCCTGTCATCCCCCAAGAAGACATCACCACCATCATATTTCTCATACTTGCAGAACCACTCTCTATGGGGAGTGAAGTGAAAGGATGCACCTGAGTCAATCAACCATGCCTCATGATCTACATGTGTACTTAAAGAAGCCAAGTACAAATCCCCACCTTCATCTGAGGTGGTTTTCACCTCTGCAGAAGGATCATCATCAGATCCCTTTCCTTTATCAGGAGCTTTAGGTTTATAGTCCCTTTTGTAGTGCCCTTCCTTTCCACATTTCCAGCACACCACCTTTACAGGTTTTCCTGGAGATTTAGATCTCCCTCTAGATTTAGATCTCCCACTCGATGACTTATTTTTGTTTCTGTTCTGGGGCCGTCCTCATACATACAAGGCATTACCATTCTGGCTCTCCATATTTTTCCATCTCATCTCCTCCGTCAGCAAGGATGAGACTATTTCATCAAACTGCAAGGCAGTTGTATTGCTACCTATTACAATAACTAGACTATCCCACAAACTTGGTAGAGAACACAACAAACTAACACACTTATCTTCATCTGAAATTTTAATATCAACAGATAATAACTGACTTACCACAGTATTAAATGTGTTCAGATGTTCTATCACCGAGTCTCCATCTTTCATCCTCAGGTTATACAGCTTTTTCCATAGGAACAATTTATTCACCAAAGACTTAGATTGGTACAAAGTCCCTAACTTGTCCCACAAAGCCTTCACCGTAGCTTCCCCTGATACATTCAACAATACTGAATCTAAGACACACAATCGTATTATGCTCTAAGCCTTTAGATCCAACTTCTTCCATTCTTCATTGGACACTCCCGTTGGTTTAGTACCTGGATCTACCATGATCCACTGATCTTTATCCACCAACAGATCCTCCATATTGAGTTTTCATAACTCAAAACTCTGACCATTAAATTTCTTGATCTCTATCTTTCCACTACTCACCATCTTCTTTCACCACCAGAATTGATCCTGCAGATCTCCCATTGAACAAGGTCTACCATAGGCTCGAGTAAAACCCCTCAACAACAAAGGTGTCCCCTTGAAGCCAAAATAGTTTTGATACCAAATGTAGGTTTTAACCCCGTACATAAATTACCTGCATACGAATTCTTAAACACAGAAATAAAAGAAATAAACAATGTGAGAGCATAACACATAAAACACATATACACAAAGATTTTCCCCTGGATCCCAAAACCGGGATTACCAACTTGATTTTTCATTATGTTCCTTTCAATGTTACAATACATATTTAAACATGCCGAAGCATTCAATACCATGGACCGAAAAGCATCGCGTCCAAATCCATGTGCGAAAATCATGCACAAAACCATAGGTAGGTCCGCCCAACATAACATAGGGTTACCTGCACCCCAGACCCCATAAAGGAGGGTTATTTGCACCCCTCAAACCCCCTATGACCTCCCCGCTACACAATCAGCGCAACGAAGAGGGGGCTCCGCCCCCCTCTAACCCCCCGGTTAACTACGTGGGCTAGTCATGGAAAGAATATAACACAACCCAACATTGTCAAGGTCACCCAACAAATAAAATAGTGTTGCACACCCCCAGCTAAACCTCAACATGGCATATAAGTAGAGGAGACCTTGAGGCATTAACACACTCATCTCACCATCTTATTCCTCTCTCTCCTAGTCTCTTGGGTATGCATAGGAGGAGGAAGACACTCACGTGGGAGAAGGAAGGATGAAGGTCAATTTTGGGACAACATTGACCTAGGGATGACTGTGGAGAAGGATGGGTATATATGCATGCGTTTGACCAACGAAGAGGAAGTTTACTGCATTCTTGGGTTGGGCAGCCTCTCCTAGGCTAGTTGCATTGCTGGACATCCTGCGTTGACCTGTTGGAGGACATGTTTGGTACATACTTGAATGGTTAGGGCTGACTGCAATATTGCTATATCATTGACTGCTATTTTGACCTCTTTGCATTGTCTGTTTTGGGCTACCATCTATTGCTGTTAGTGGCCGAGTTCTCCTAGGTTGATTTAAGGTATTTTGGGAGCTGTTTTCCCAAGCTTGACCTTGCTGATCAAGATTGTATTGCTGATGTTGTAAATCATAGATTTGTGATATTGTACTATCTCTCTCTCTCTTTGCTGAATTATGGAAGAATATAGAAGAATTGATCAAAGGGTTTCCCCACATTGGGGTTTGTCCCTAGCTGGTGCCACATCTTGTGTCTCTTATCTTGGATTGTCTTTTGTTGTTTACATTTATGTTCTATCTTCATTTTACTATTATGATGATGTGATTGCAATATTGGAAATTAACATTAGGCTAATAAGAAGATTTGAAGTAAATTTCTCTTAAGCATAGAACATACCATAATTTAACATGGTATCATAGGTGAGGTGAAGACAAAGCCCAAACAAGAGAAAGAGAAATCGCTGAAGACAGTTGGAAAAAGTCAAAAGGCTTCATGGGTTTTTCAACACACTTCCTGGCCAAAGACAAGATCCGTGAGAAGTTTGACTATCACGGATGGAAGGCGTCTCTTGATCTGACATTAGAAGAGTAGGAAGCATTGGACTATGTGAGTGGTAGAATTATGAAGCCTCCATCAAATGCAACGGCTACCAAAAGGAACAAATACACTAAGGGTGAAGTCAAAGCAAAGAATATCATTCGAGACTCAATTGACAAGTGTCTGGTGGCCTACATTTCCGAGTTGAACACCTCCAAGGAGATCTATGATAGAATGGTAAGCTTGTTTAAAGTTAGCGGTGCAAATCAAGTTTTGTTCCTCAAAAATAAGTTGAAGGATATTAAGAAGGGGAAAAATGAGGATATTCAATCCTACTTCTTAAGGATCATTGAGGTCAAGAATGATCTCCTATCAATTGGATAAGTCATTTCTGACCGGGAACTAACCATCACTACCCTTGGAGGGCTCCCATTGGAATGGTATGTGTTTAGAACCACTCTTCTCAACAATGATCGAATTCCAGGATTTGAAGAATTGATGGCGAGATGCATTCAAGAAGAGACAAGGATGGTGGAGCAAGAATTGCCTTCAAGCAAAGGCAACCCCACTGCTTTCTCCTCTAGTGCTAAAAGGAGAAATAATTTTGGGTCTAAAGGTCACTTCAAAGGAAATAGTGGATTGAAGGGTGGAAGGAAGGGAAGATACTTCGTTTGTAATAAATTTGGCCATTATGTGAGGGAGTGTCCAAATAGAAAGGACACATCACATGATGATGATCAAAATCACTTCCTAGGCAACTCCAACCACAATCAAAGGAATGGCAAGTTCAATGGCAAAGGAAAGAGGAATGCGGTAAATCAAGGAAGTGGTCAACCCTCCAAGAAAGCAAGGAAGTCTAGGTATGAATCAAATGTTGTTAACAATAAGCAAGATGAGTATTATATGATATTAGCTCTCTCCACCACCTCTCCTTCGGACTCATTGGGAAATTAGCTTATTGATAGTGGTGCCTCAAGGAACTTCATTGGTTATAAGGAAGCTCTCTCTAATTTGATAGAGAAAGAGACAAACTTGGAGATTATTCTTGGAGACAATTCCACCTATCCCGTAAAGGGAGTAGGAAATGTTACTCTTAAATTAAATCAGTGTAACACAATTCATTTACAAGAAGTCCTATACATACTTGATATCAAGAAGAATCTGGTGTCCATTTCGGCAATGGAAGACAAAGCCTACAAGGTGCCTTCATCGATGGCAAGGTACGTGTGTGGAAAAATAATTTTAAAAATGCATTCATGCTTGGGTTTCGGGTTGAATCTTTATATCAAGTTTGAGGAAGTTCGTTGGGAGTCATGTCTTGTGACACATCTCTTCAGTGTAAATTATGGCACCAAAGGTTTTCCCACCTTCATTATAAGGCTCTACCCGATGTAAGACAAATGGTGACAGGGATCCCCGAGTTCAAAATAGAGAATGAAGGTGTATGTCCGAGATGTGCAGAAGGAAATCTTGAAAGAGTACCATTACCCTCTAGCCATAGCAAGACCTCCGACATTTTGTAATTGGTCCACTTCGACATATCTGGTATGATGCCCGTGAACTCTTTGGGAGGATATCTATATTATTTCACTTTTAAAGATGATTATTCTTGCAAGACTTGGATATACTTCTTGAAAAAGAAGGATGAAGTGTTCTCCTGGTTCCGTCACTTCAAAGCCTTGATCGAGAATCAAACCGAGAAGAGGCTCAAGATATTAAGGACTGATGGTGGGACCAAGTATGAATCCAATGAGTTCCATGACTTTTGCAAAGAAGATGGCATTAAGAGGGAGACCACAAAACCATACACTCTTAAGCAGAATGGTGTGGTGGAAAGGAAGAATCGTACGATTGTGGAAGATGTTCGTGCCATGCTTCATGATCAAAGGCTTCTGAAGTTTCTATGGGCCGAAGCTGCTAATATCGCCGTATATGTTCAAAACCGATGCCATCATCAAGCATTGAATTCCAAGACCCCCGAAGAGATGTTCACTGGTAAGAAACCTGATGTCTATCATTTTAGAATTTTTGGAATTCTCGTATATTTTCATGTGCCCAAAGAGAAAAGAAGAAAATTAGGTACATCTGGAAAGAAGGGAATCTTTGTGGGCTATAGCGAAAATTATAAGGGCTATAGAGTCTATGTGGATTTGTCAAAGGGAAGTTGAGATAATTCATGATGTCACCTTTAACAAAGATACAACTCTTGGCAAGGTTGACAATCTTCCTATTCTAAGGAAAGATAAAGAAGATGACACCAGGAAGTCAGATGAGAAGGAAGCTAAGACGATGCTCGATGTGGAAGAACCTATGGAACCTATTGATCCCCCTCCACAAGAGCCTTCCTCTTCTAGGAAGAGGCCCTCATGGATTAGGGGGACTCTTGAAGATGCCCAGAAACATATTTCACCTAGAGGGACTTTCCGTGAACGTAAGAAACCAACCAGGTATCAATGATACTTGACCATTATGAGCATCATCATTCAAAATGAGCCTTCATCGTTCGAAGAAGCCGTGAAGCATCAAGTATGGAAGGATTCTATGAATGAGGAATACAAGTCCATCATGAAGTATGATGTCTGGGATGTGGTCCCTAGACCCCAGGAAAAAATAATTGTCACTGTTGGGTATTGAAAATGTCATTCATTTCCATTACACTTTCACTATTATGTTCATTATATCACCTCCATTTCACTACTATGCCACTACATTCATCCCACTTTCATTATCATTGGGACACATTTATGTTTTTCCAAACTTTATTAATTCTTAGCCTTTCTAAGTGAATTTGTGGTTAAAAATTAGGAAATAATGTGCATATGCTTATACCTAACAAGTGGGTTGAGATTGTTGACATGTGTAGGTCAAAAAGAGGCTTCTAGAAGACCTTTATGTGGCACTCTAAGGTAAAATTCGAATTTGAGTGGAAAGAATCATGGGATCATGAGGATATGTGTCACATCTCCTAATTGTATTGAAACTCTAAGAAGACGTGTCTTATCAGTTCCTATTTTGATTAGAACTCTAGAGGTAGAGGGAGAGGTTCATGGACTCTCATTAATGAGAGGGCTTTTCATCTTTTTGTATAAATAGGAGATCTCTGTCCTTCATTTGTTAGCTTGTTAGCTTGTTAGTCTTAGCTTAGCTTGGAGTTTATAGTTCTTCCTTGATGACTTTTGAAAGCTTTGGAGAGCTTTTTTGTACTTTGTAATTTTGAAGAATTTGAATAAAGCTTTGATGTTCTCAACATGGAAGGAGATGTGAAGTAGTTGTCATGGAGCACATTAGAATGTAAGGTAGAGTAGATTTTATTTTGTAATTTTGCTTTGATTTCATTATGTCATTTGATCGCTTTCAAGTTTTATAGATTAGAGTTTCCATTGATGCAATTTTAATTCATGCAAGTGTGTTCAACCGGTTGATTGTAGATTAGTTTTTCTTTACATGTTTTTGCATCAAATAGTGACATGAGATTTGCCTCTCTGTTGAACTTTTTCTTAAGCTTTTCAATTTCAGTTATGCTTTGATTTCAGTCTTATTTATTTGCTATTGTTAGATAGTTTAGATATCAAATTCTTCATGTCATTTGACGTTATCTCCAGAGCCATGGCTTAACCCCGAAGAGCTACTTGGAGAGCTATCGGATTATGAGTGAAGTGATTTGATTTTACTTTCATCTTTGCAATTAGATATCAGGTTCTTCATGTTATTGAAGTTATTTCCAGAGCCATGGCTTAACCCCGAAAAGATACTTGGCAAGCTATCAGATTATAAGTGAAGTGACTTGATTTTACTTCCATTTGCAAGTAGGTAATTTAGATATCAATTCTTCATGTTATTGACGTTATCTCCAGAGCCATGGCTTAATCCGGAAAAGCTACGTGGCGAGCTCTCAGATTATAAGTGAAGTAAATTGATCTTGCTTTCGTTAGTCTGCAATTTTTGGTTTGTTTGAGTGCAATAGTTTACATTTTATTTCTGTAATTAGATGGGCAGCAGAGACAGTGATTTCATGATCAATATTTCATCTTTTGTTTGATTTAAGTAGCTACATATTTACATTCCTGTTCAAGTATTAATAGCATGTTTTGAGATCTTTTGAAGTGCTAAGTTTTGGAAGTTACTATAAGGGACATAAACCTTGTCTTGAAATCTACATCCATACTTGACCTTTAAAAGTATTCTTAAGACCTTAGAATAAGATTTCCATTTGCATTAAACACTTTAGGAGACCAACAAGAACAAAACCCCAAAAACAACATAAACTATAAAACAACGAAGTAAGAAAAAGTTTAACTAAGCACATATTGTGCACCACACTTCATCAGTTTACGATACCCGGATTGATAATTTATGTAGAGCAATTTATGACGTTAAATTGACTAGACATTTTGGCACTGTTGCTGGGGAAGTGTAATTAGGAGACCTTATTTCTTACATCTAAAAAAAAAATTTAATAATTTCTTGAGTATGCTCTCCTCCTGCATTTTGTGTGATCTGGAGGATCAGAAAAATGATTGTTATGTAAAAAAGAAAAGAAAAAAGGGAGGCAAAATAAACTTCATCATTTCAATTGATTCAAAAAAATAAAATAAAATGAAACCCAACTGCTTTGATAGGTTCAACTGTTCAAGATTGACTGGTTATGGTTTGTATATGTCCTCAAAACATTGTGTCCTATTTTAATAAGATTCTGCAAATTAGCTGTGGAATGCAGCCTGATTCCGTAGCTAACTGTGAATTCCGCAACTAATTTCAAGGTTTAATAGGTTACAGGCATCCAGTGAAGAAACCGACCACATGGGCATCTCCAGAATTATCCCAACATGGATCCCATCCTAGTCACCCAGCTCAGATCGAAAAAAACCAACTTATATGGCTATCTCCATTTCTAGTTTTCGTTGTGGCCTCAATAGAAAATCTACATTCCTATTCAAGCTTTGGCCTTAAAACGAACCTGCAAAAGAATTAGCCTCCTCTAGTTGTTTTTCTGACTCTTGTAATCAGTAGCAGCAGGCCAATGTTAGTAAAAATCTTCAACACTCATCCATATTCCATCCATTGCTGAAGTATCATCAACATTGTTACTGCTGCTATTTGTCATCTCAATTATTTCTCCTCTCCGATTGAAAGAATTCGACCGAGGTTAGGGGTTTGATTTGCCTTGACTGAATCAGAAAATCAGTTGAAGAAGTAGGTTTCCCACGATATCTGAAGCTCCGAAACTCGTGAAATTCTTTTATCCCTCTGTCCAGCCAGAACATTCCAACTAAGACTATACCTATATGGAGATACCTGCCAACATTTATGAGTAAATCAGTAACTTTCCAATGCGATGTAAGGATCATAATATAGGATTATATTGTGTTATGCTATTGATTCAAGAGAACATACCATATGCAATACCAATTGAGCGGAGGTTCATTATAACGTAGTTATACAAAAAGCAGGGAGCATGAGCCAGGAAGCGAGAACATATGACCGAGAGCAAAATACCTGTTGAGGATGTCCTTGAAAAATTCCAGCACCGTTCATTTTCTATTTCCTGTGTTCAAATTGCAAATCAAACCAAAAATCCGAATGCATTAATTCACAAAAAAAAACACAGAACAGTTAATCCATAAATGCGTAATAGCTGAAAAAAGGTCAAACTTTGAATGCACGATCTGCCCAAACGGAGGTGAATTTGGAAAAATTAAAACATGGGTTTCTTTTCCAATAGGGTCAACTAGATAACCCAGAAACTGTTTTAAGAAATTCGTGGTGGTTTGAGAGAATTTCTTGGTTCTTTGAAGCCCATTTTTGCATGCCGCGAGGCAAAAATGGGCTAGCATTTAATCATGATTACATGTTTTCCATCTTTAATAATTCATCTCACACCTGTCAGACGTGTCCAAATCGAATACGACTCTTCCCGATTGATCTGTTTATGCTCAGCGTTTTACTTGCTAAAACAGCGGCACAAGAGTTGGTACTCGTGGCTAAATTGGGTCAAAGATCTAGGTCAAAAGAAAGGGATCCTAAGCTGGTGCTGTAGAGTGAGTTTACTGGCCTCCTTCCCAGAAATATGGTCGGGTGAGCGATCACTTGTTATGCTTTCAACCTGAAACGAAGATGTGTACATGTTTGATTCTATTATGATGTGCAAAAACACTGCAATGAAACAACCTCTGTCAAACTGTAATCCCATAAAAAGCATTGATCAAGCTCATGACTATTTTCCACCTCATCTTTGTCAAACTACACTTACAGCTAGGTTGGATTATATGCTTTGGTTTTAAGCAATTTGAGTAAATCAACAATTAGCATACAACTGAATCCAATTTCTAGAATTCCTTTAATCAGCAGCCTTGAGAACTATGCCTTGGTACCAATGGATCTTGCTACTGATCATACAGAAGTTGGAGAATTGCATGCTGAATTTCAAAACTGATGGTTTACTGCCTCCACATAGTCTGTCTGTACACCAAGTTTTATAGCCTTCATCTATTTCTGTTCATACAAGTCTTTTTGCTGTGAAAATATTTCTTCATTTCGTACTCAACATTTTTCCAGTTCCATACCCATCAATTTTCTCCACGGTATTTCTCATTTCTTGTTCATACAACTGTTTTGCTTCCACACAGCCACTCTGTTTTCATTGGTGTTTACACAGTAAAAAAAGGCAGAATGGGTCTCATTGTGAGGACAGAGCCTGAAGGAGTCATCAAAGCTATTGAGAAGATCAAACATTTTCATTACTCTGATATATTTTCATCACTAAAACTGTTTTGCTTCATATACCATTTACAAATTTTTTATTTTTCAGGCAGACAGTGAAGAAAATAAAAAAAAAAATATATCAGATCATGAATAATTGGTCTTGTGCACCAGCTGTGATCTTAGGCTCTCTCTCCCTGGTACTTGGCTGCATAAAATCTCTTTTCCAATAACTTAAATCAGAAAACTAATGGTTGACTGTCTTTTAGCTATGGAATGCAGCCTGATTCCGCAGCTAACTGGCAATTCTGCAGCCATTTTATTACTTCTATAGGTTATAGGTGTCAAGAGACGAAACAAACCACATGGGTAGCTGGGAAAATGTCAG
Organism: Pinus tabuliformis; assembly: GCA_031772625.1. NCBI lineage: Eukaryota > Viridiplantae > Streptophyta > Pinopsida > Pinales > Pinaceae > Pinus > Pinus tabuliformis. Next base: position 776,973,929 of record CM062805.1, read on the forward strand.
TACATGGATGGTGTCCTATTCATTTGATCCAAGTCGATGAAAAAGACCCCGGTCAAAGGGAAGTCAAGGTGTGTGTTATCACTAAGTCGCCGCATGTCAAGAAAAAATTAATAATTTTGAATCAATGAAATGAATAAGTTATTTGCTCACTTTTCTGAAGGTATTGTTTAATTTTGGACTGATGATGAAATATGAATGGCTAACTTTTAATTCAAGATTTTTAGCTACAGAAACTATGCACATTCCGCAATTAAAGTCCAATTTCACAGCTGTTCTCCATTTCCACAGTTGAAAAACCTCATTGTTCAAATCAGCCTATCTTTCTCATATAAAATCAGATTTTGATGATTCAAGTACCGTTGGAAAGATTTCAACAAGATCTACACAATGAGAAATCCATCATTACAGTTTGAAATGGAAAATAATGAAATAAATTGCTGAAAAAAAGCAACATTCAACTTGGGGCACCAATTCCAAAGCAGGTATAAATTCTTTTTATTTTTCCTTTGGGAACTTGTTTCATTAATACAAATTCTTAGTTTTGTGTGTAAATATCATAACTAGAGAGATTGATCACCTCTCTCCCTTGATAATCTTACATTCCATTGCAGAAGAAGTATTAGTTTTTTTTGCAGGTTTCAGGAGGAAGGACAAATGACTATAAGAGAATGGTGTATCTCTAAGAGACCAATTTGTTTCATAAGAGGATGATCAGCAACAAAGAGGAAATACGCTGATGCAAAATTAGATCTAAACACTTGAAAAACTTTTAGATACTATTGTCTCCATCACATCCATACCTCATAATAAACCATTCACCTCATTTCACTCCATATTTTCCATTTACATTCACATACACTTTCCATCTCTTTTTGTTCATTTATAACCCACAAATAAAAGCAAGAGGCTCATTCACATGCTTATTGCCCATTGCCATTTCTGCTCTCCATTGCCATCTTCCATTTCTTGTCATTTTCATTTCGCAAATAAGCCCTGCTTCAATGCAAATTATTGAGTCCATAGTTCTTTGAGTCTAAGTTCCTTGTAAAGACACCTTGAGGCTTGCATGCCTTAATGGCAAGTTCTCATGCTGACAAACAATGGGAATACATTAATATCCCTTGTTCATCAGATCTTCTAGGTGACTCGACATCGGCAAATTCATTCGTACCTAGCAAGATGTGTTTGGGCATCATGACTTTCATTGTCATCAATGGTGAGAGTTCTTGTGTTGACTAGTGGCATCCATTAATGGTCACTAAGTCAACAATTTCCTGCTATGTTCGACATCAGAACATCTTTTCACATAGTAGGAATTGTGCCAATGAGTTTTGAAGACATGAAGACTATTATTTTCAGCATTTTGGAGCAGATTCAACAAGTTTTAGTAGAAGCAATAAAAAGTCATCTTAACTCTTTATCCATGACTCCTCTTGTTCAACCACTTGAAGAAGAATATGATCAGAATTTTGCAGCCACCACACATACAACTCATCCATTCCAAAGGGTAAGTTAAGGTATGTCATTTTCTAACTTTTGACCATAGAATTCCATAAAAATCTAGAATGATAATTGTTGGAAAAACATTTCTCTTCCTCATTTCATAAAATTGCCAATACCATCAGTTGGGGGGGGGGGGGAATACATTCATATTCATATCTTGCCATGTCCATATCATATTCAGGAGCCCACATACTTCCAACATATATTAACTATTACATTGTTATTATGAGCATACAATGGCTTTTCAAAAAGTGCTTAAAGGATAAATTGGATACAAATGAAATCATGGTTGTCACACAAGAACCAACCATCATGCAATCCAATAAAGATATACTTTGCAAATAATAATCAAAATATCATTATACAAAGTTCAAAGATCAAAATAGAATGCAACAACAAAAAAAAATTGGTTGTAACACAAGAACCAACCATGTTGCAATTCAAGTAAAAGACTTTGCAAAAATATGAAGTTATCAAATGATATCATGTAAAGTTAAGCCAAAGCTCAAGGATAAAAAAAAAGTTAATGTAATATATATTGCATGAGGACATGCAATAACTCATGCAATAACTTCAGTTGGGGGGTATGTTGGGTCTTGAAAATGTCATTCATTTCCATTACACTTTCACTATTATGTCCATTATATCACCTCCATTTCACTACTATGTCACTACATTCATCCCACTTTCATTATCATTGGGCCACATTTATGTTTTTCCAAACTTTATTAATTCTTAGCCTTTTTAAGTGAATTTGTGGTTAAAAATTAGGAAATAACGTGCATATGCTTATACCTAACAAGTGGGTTGAGATTGTTGACATGTGTAGGTCAAAAGGAGGCTTCTAGAAGACCTTTATGTGGCACTCTAAGGCCAAATTCGAATTTGAGTGGAAATAATCATGGGATCATGAGGATATGTGTCACATCTCCTAATTGTATTGAAACTCTAAAAAGACATGTGCCTTATCAGCTCCTATTTTGATTAGGACTCTAGAGGTAGAGGGAGAGATTCATGGACTCTCATTAATGAGAGGGCTTTTCATCTTTTTGTATAAATAGGAGATCTCTCTCCTTCATTTGTTAGCTTGTTAGCTTGTTAGTCTTAGCTTAGCTTGGAGTTTATAGTTCTTCCTTGATGGCTTTTGAAAGCTTTGGAGAGCTTTGTTGTACTTCGTAATTTTGAAGAATTTGAATAAAGTTTTGATGTTCTCAACATGGAAGGAGATGTGAAGTAGATGTCATGGAGTACATTAGAATGTAAGGTAGAGTAGATTTTATTTTGTAATTTTGCTTTGATTTCATTATGTCATTTGATTGCTTTCAAGTTTGATAGATTAGAGTTTCCATTGATGCAATTTTAATTCATGCAAGTGTGTTCAACCTGTTGATTGTAGATTAGTTTTTCTTTACATGTTTTTGTATCAAATAGTGACATGAGATTTGCCTCTCTGCTGAACTTTTTCTTAAGCTTTTCAATTTCAGTTATGCTTTGATTTCAGTCTTATTTATTTGTTGTTGTTAGTTAGTTTAGATATCAAATTCTTCATGTCATTTGACGTTATCTCCAGAGCCATGGCTTAAACCCGAAAAGCTATTTGGCGAGCTATTGGATTATGAGTGAAGTGATTTGATTTTACTTTCATCTCTGCAATTAGATATCAGGTTCTTCATTTTATTGACGTTATCTCCAGAGCCATGGCTTAACTCTGAAAAGCTACTTGGCGAGCTATCAGATTATAAGTGAAGTGACTTGATTTTACTTTCTTTTGCAAGTAGGTAATTTAGATATCAATTCTTCATGTTATTGACATTATCTCCAGAGCCATGGCTTGACCTGGAAAAGCTACTTGGCGAGTTATCAGATTATAAGTGAAGTAAATTGATCTTACTTTCATGAGTCTGCAATTTTTGGTTTGTTTGAGTGCAATAGTTTAGATTTTATTTCTGTAATTAGATGGGCAGCAAAGACAGTGATTTCATAGTCAATATTTCATCTTTTGTTTGATTTAAGTAGCTACATATTTACATTCCTGTTCAAGTATTAATAGCATGTTTTGAGATCTTTTGAAGTGCTAAGTTTTTGAAGTTATTATAAGGGACATAAACCTTGTCTTGAAATCTACATCCACACTGGACCTTTAAAAGTATTCCTAAGACCTTAGAATAAGATTTCCATTTGCATTAAACACTGTAGGAGACCAACAAGAACAAAACCTAAAAAACAACATAAACTATAAAACAACGAAGTAAGAAAAAGGTTAACTAAGCACATATGGTGCACCACACTTCATCAGTTTATGATACCCGGATTGATAATTTATGTAGAGCAATTTAAGACGTTAAATTGAATAGACAGTCACCTTGAAGTGGCTTTACAAAATCAAGCATGAGGCTGATGAGAGTACTAAAAAGTACAAGGCTCTCTTTTTTGCTCAAGGCTTCTATCAAAAGGAAGGTGTAGATTATGATGAGATATTTGCACCTGTTGCTCGATACACCACTATCTTCTCGATCATATCCCTTGCCACTTCGCAAGGATGAAACCTACATCAGATGGATGTCAAGACCACGTTCTTGTATGGTTCGATTAAAGAGGTAGTCTATGTGGAACAACCCGAGGGGTTTGAGATTCATAATCGGGAATCTCACATATGCAGGTTGAAGAAATCTCTCTATGGGCTGAAGCAAGCACCCCGAGCTTGGTATGAGAGGATCGATAGCTACTTGATGAAGATAGGATTCACTAAGAGTGAAGCCGAACCAAACCTTTAATTTAAGGTTGAAGATGATAAGCCTCTCATACTGGTGCTGTATGTTGACGACCTCTTTCTGACAGGTGGAGACCCTCTCATTCACAAATGTAAGAGGGAGTTGGCTTCTGAATTTGAGATGAAGGACCTAGGACTAATGCACTATTTCCTAGTGTTGGAGGTCTGGAAAAAGTAGGGAGAAATTTTCCTATCTCATGGAAAATACGTGGTGAAGATATTGGAGAGATTTGGTATGGTGGACTGCAAGCCCGTGACTACCCCAATGGAGCTTAACTTCAAGAAGTTATGCGGTAGTGCTACTGGACCTGCCTTGGGAAATGCTTCTGAGTATCGTCAACTCATAGGAGCATTGATGTTATTGGTGAACTCCTATCCGGATATATGTTTTGAAGTCAACATGTTGAGCCAATATATGGTTGAGCCTCATCACTCACATTGGATTAGTGCCAAGAATAATCTAAGATATCTTCGAGGCACAATCACTCATGGGTTGAGATACACTGTTGGAGATGTGAGGCTACATGGATATTCCGATGCTGATTGGGCAGGTAGTGTGGTGGACCGAAAGAGCACTTTCGGGTGCTGTTTGGGTTCTGCCTCGATATCCTGGATGAGAAGGAAGCAGAAGTCGATGGCTTTGAGCACCTTTGCAGCAGAGTACATTGATGTGAGTATGGCCTCCTGAGAGGCTGTCTGGTTGAGGAAGCTCTTTAGTGCGTTGTTTGAACATACGCTGGATACTATCGTGATCCTCTATGATAACCAGAGTGGGATTCGTTTATCAGAGAATGCCATATTTCATGATCACTCCAATCACATTGACATCAAGTACCACTTTATCTGGGATATGGTACAATGAGGAGCAATAAGGCTCGATCATATTGCGACTGATGAGCAGGTCGCCGACATTTTGATGAAGCCCCTGGGAAAGGTCAAATTCTTGAATTTCCAAGAACGACTAGGAGTCGTGGAGAAACCCTCTTATGAGGGTCCTATATGATGCATACATTGAGCTCTAGGAGCTTTGGGGGGCTTGAGGTACTTTTTGGAGTGACGAGCAACCATAGGGTGACTCACCCTCCCCCAGTGGTGTGCTATGTATAGGGTGAATGTTTCAACCTTCCCCTGTGGTACCCCGTGGCGACATGTAGGCAGGATGGGTGGTTCATATTTATCTTGCTGAGACATCCTACCCATGTAGTTTGGGACTCATGGGAATTACCTGTCATCTGGCCAATGAGTAGGGAAATGTGGATAGGGACCATAATAGTACTGATGGACGCATCATGTATCTACTGTGCTCCCTATGCTAGGATGACATTGATCTGGGATCAATTGGAACTGACTTCAGGTCAGTAAGAGTGATATAAATCACTCTCTTTTGGAACTGACGTCGGGTCAGTGAGAGTGGTATGACACACGCTCTTCATTGGGACTGACTTCGGGTCAGTAAGACTCTAAGAGTGTTATTGGACAATCGCTTTTATCTGGGACTGACTTTGGGTCAATAGAGGATGGTATGATGCATTCTCGATCATTTATTCTTCTTCATAGTTCAACAGAGAAGAGCAGAGCAAAGCCGAGCAGTGCATTTGATGGCAGAGATAATACCGAAAGACAAATGGATTAGCTGATGGACTTCTCCCTACTTGAGAGGGAGTGTTAAAATTGGAAACTAGGGCCAAACTCCATGTGGGTCATCTTACTTTTGGCAGCTGATATTTTTCTTGGATTCCTCTCATCGAGAGGTGTAGGATTTATCTAATGATCATCTGATTCTGACATGTGTTCATGGAGATATGAACTTATTTGTATTTCTTGACAATTTGTCAAGGTCGACCAACAATTAAAATAGTGTTGCACACCCCCAACTAAACCTCAACGTGGCATATAAGTAGAGGAGACCTTGAGGCATTAGCACACTCATCTCACCATCTCATTCCTCTCTCTCCTAGTCTCTTGGGTATGTGTAGGAGGAGGAAGACACTCACGTGGGAGAAGGAAGGATGCAGGCCAGTTTTGGGACAGCGTTGACCTAGGGCTGACTATGGAGAAGCAGGGGTATATTATGCATGCATTTGACCAACGAAGAGGAAGTTGACTGCATTCTTGGGTTGGGCAGCCTCTCCTAGGCTAGCCACATTGCTGGATAGCCTGCGTTGACCTATTGGAGGACATGTTTGGGACAACGTTGACTGGTTAGGGCTAACTGCAGTATTGCTGTAGCATTGACTGCTGTTTTGACCTCTTTACGTTGACTGTTTTGGGCTGCTAACTATTCTTGTTGGAGTTCGAGTTATCCTAGGTTGATTTAAGGTATTTTTGGAGCTATTTGTGCAAGCTTGACCTTGTTGATTAAGATTGTATTACTACTATTGCAAATCACATATTTGTGACATTGTACTATCTCTCTCTCTCTCTCTTCTGAATTATTTAAGAATATAGAAGAATTGATCAAAGGGTTTCCCCGCATTGGAGTTTGTCCCTGGATGGTGCCACATCATGTGTCTCTTGTCTTGGCTTGTCTTCTATTGTTTACATTTATGTTCTATCTACATTTTACTATCATGTTGATGTGATTGCAATATTTGAAATTAACATTGGTCTAATAAGAAGATTTGAAGTGAATTTTTATTAAGCATAGAACATGCCATAATTTAACAAGAATTCACAACAAATATATAATATAAGTTAGGATTTTATTCACTTTTGGTGAGTCCTATACTCAATAATATATTTCCATATTGGATTAAAGGGCTCTTATTTCTTGTTGAGTCCATACACAGATTTCTTAAGCTTTCAATCATGGGATTCCTTCTCATTATCACTAAAGCCATGAGTCTACTCTATGTAAAATTTTGATGTATCTTCCACCCCCTCACTCAAGCTATAAACACAATTTCCCAAATGGAAGTGTACCTGGAAACTAGAGAAAATGTCTCCTCATAGTCCACTCCCACTTTCTGGGAGAACCCTCTTGCCACAAACTCTTGCCTTGAAATTATCGATATTTCCATCTACAACATGCTTGATTTCGTAGATACATTTAGAAGTTACTATTGACTTCCACTCTAGTCTTGGAACTTTGTTTGAAGCCTCATTCTTTATATTGGAGGCATATTACACCATGAAAACCTACCATAATTGCTGGTCCACTCCCTCCTAAAATTTGGAAGGTTTGGAATCAATGATGATACTCATCAATTCCATGTAAGTAGGAAACTTAGTTAGAGACTTTCTCTCCCTAAATATTGTCCCAGGAACCCCAACATACTCTCGAGTGTCCCTAATTGTCTATGTGAACCATCAAGGTCTCTCTTAATAGAATTGGAAGGGGATAATGTTTTCTCCTCCTCACTTGAAGGTTCTCACCATGAATTGTGACATGTTGGTGCTTTTGGTGACCTTGGATAAATCTTTAGAGGTTCCTTCTCCTCACCCTCCACTTTCCTTAAATTTTACATCCTACTTATTACTCTTTTTTTCCCTTGGAAAAGTCCTAATTTCTATTAACGATGAGAAATTACATTCTGTAGATGCGTATAGCATATGCATATTGAGGCTGGTTGCCTCTCCGAAACATTTTGTTGTAACAACAAAAATAAAAAAAAAAGAGAAATATTGCAGTCTCCACATAGGGAGATCATGAAGGTCTCAAAACTACTGTAACTGACTAGGTGAACAGTTGTACCAAAAAAAAAAACCTGAATTCTCCACACAGGGAGATCATGAAGGTCTCAAAAATAATATCACTAAAACAGTTCTTGCTGAAAGTCTATCAAAAAGAATTTTTAAAGAGCGTTCTGTAAAGCCGTATGTACTGAAGTATAGACAACATAAACTAAACTGTTAAAAGATCCAAAATTATAACCAGATATATAAGAAACAGAGTGATTATGTGTCCTGATGTAAGTGTAGATCTATGAACGGTCTATGGTATAATTGGTGGAAAGTTCCATCAATTTCTTCCTGAATCAACCAGTCCTCTTCTTGCCTACGTGCTGCCTCCTTTGATAGGAAGTCTGCCCCTGTGTTGCGCTCCCTGTAAATGTGATGACAAACAAAGTTATCAAAGGATGCTATGAGTCTATGAGCCTCATCCAATATATGTCTCAATGAGAAAGCAGTACAATGAGAAGTTCTGTTAAGCCAGTTGCAAACAAGTTTGGAGTCCCCGAACAATTGGAGTTGTGTGCAATGTTTTTCTAGGGCAAAGTGGAGGAGATGCTTGGCAGTGGCTAGCTCAACATAGTTGTTTGTGCCTCTTCCCAGGTTCATTTGGATCTTGAAGCAGTGGGATTCCCTCAGGTAGAGTATGCCCCCCACCCCCACAGCCCTCTTCTTGGGCTGAGCCATCAAAATAGGCCCAAGGAATAGATTTATCTATGAGTTCAGGCTAAAATTTCCTAGCGAGAGCCTGAGAGGTTTCTTCAGGCAGGGAGTCAAAGTCTGCAATAATTCTGGTTCTGATGGAGAGCTAGTGGGGATCCTTATGGTAAAAAATGGCTCGGTTCTGTGCCGTCCAAAAAGCCCAGCACATCAGAAGGGGCAGATTTCTGTCTTTTCCCTTGTGCCTGTCTAACCAACCAAGCCAGGCCTCACTTATAGTCCTTCCTTGCCATCGCTGTAGAGAGGGGAAAAGAGCTAGGACAATGTCCCATTGCTCAGAGGTAACATGACAGTCCAGGAATAGATGCTCTGTGCTTTCCTCATTGTTTCTACATAGGTGACACCAAAAAGGACCATGGAAGGATCGCTTTATTAGGTTTGAGCCGGTGGGAATTTTGTTGAAGAGGATGGTCCACATGAGTAATCGCGTTCTGGGGGCAGCTTTAAGTTTCCAGAGGGCTCTCCACCAGGGCTCTGTATGCTTAGGTTTAGTAGCTTCCATGAGTTTCAGGTACCCATCCTTGGGCGAGTATCTCCCATTTTTTGCATATGCCCACACAATTTCATCCTCCCCTTCTACTATCCTGATGTGAGCTTGAGTTAGAGCCTCAGTAAATCCCTCCCAAGCCTGATGCCATTGGGCTGGAAGGTGGAGGTCCAGTGCTAACTTCCAAGCCTGCTGAAAAAGTGTTGTGTTTGTCGGGTCAACAATGTGGCAGAGATGGGTGTAGCCTTGTTCCGCTAGGAAGCCCGTCACCTCTGCTGGGAGCCTGTGAACATTCCCACATCCAATCTAGGGATCCACACCTATCCGAACTGCATTCCCCTCATGAATCCTCCAAGTTAAACCTTCACGAATGAGGGGAAGGGAGTTTAGCACTGCCTTCCATATAATGGAAAGGTTACTGCTATTCCTATGATCCCTCCGAATCCAGTCCATAGTGTTTGAAGGGGAGATATACTTAGCATAGGCTACCTTTGTCCATAGACTTTGTGTGGTGATAAGCTGCCAGCCCAGTTTTGTTGCCAAAGCTTTGGCGAAGATGTCCAGTCTTTTTAAGCCCCAACCCCCCCATCTCTTGGGCCTAGCAATAGTGTCCCACTTTACCCAGGCAAAGAGATTTCCCTATTTGTTGCCTTTCCATAGAAACCTGCTGCAGATCTTTTGTAGCCTGGCCAGAATCCCCCTAGGGATCCAGGCTAGAGTCATCCAATATACCGGTGTCGCTTCCAGTACGGCTTTAATGAGGATAAGTCTGCCAGCTCGAGAAAGATATCTATTGAACCAAGAGTTCAATCTCTTTTCCACCTTAGAGATGAGCCAAGTCCAATCTGCAATTTTGTAGCCTAATGGCTTCAACCGGAACCCCAAGTATTTCAGCCCCTCCTCCAGAGAATGTAAGGTGAAAGGGAAATGGCAGAGAGCGAATTGTATCTCGAGCTGGGAGCATCCTGCTGTAGTCAGAGTGGACTTGTGAACGTTGATAACCATGCTTGTTGCCTTCTGAAAGAGATCAAAAACATTCTGTAGAACTGTGGAATCACCAATGCTGCCATTCAGGAAAATGAGAACGTCGTCCACGAACAACAAGTGGGTTAGGAAGCAGTTGTCCATAATTTTTATACCCACTATTTTTCCCCTTCTGTGCTCAGCCTCTATAGTTCTACTTAGGCCTTCCATGATAAGAAGGAATAGTAGGGGTGAGAGAGGGCATCCCTGCCTTAGGCCCCTTTCAGCCGAGAAGAAAGGAGTGGGAGCACCATTGAGCAGAACACTGTATGAGACATCAGTAATGCAGCTCATGATCCATTTGATATACAAGTAAGGGAAGCCCAAATGTGTAAGAAGCAGGTGGATATAGAGCCAATTTGATCTATCAAAAGCTTTAGATAGATCCACCTTTAAGATCATCCCTTTCAGGTTCTTAGTTTGCACCGAGTGGAGAAGTTCTTGAGCCGTTCCCACAACTTCATGAATCTGGCGGTGCTGAAGGAAGGAAAATTGCTCAGGGGAAATATGGGCCGAGAGAATGGGCTTGAGCCTGTTTGCTATGATTTTGGCGATTATCTTGTAAAGGAAGTTGAAAAGCTAGATGGGCCTAAAATCATTGAAGGAGACAGGCTTGTTTAGCTTGGGAATGAGCATAATGAAAGTGGACTTGATAGTTGGGGACATCTTTCGAGAGAGACAACAGTGCTCCACCACCTTGAGTAGATCATGGCCCAAGATATCGAAGAAAGCTAGGTATAATTCTATGGTCCATCCATTAAGCCCAGGGCTTTTATCTCTTTGAAAACCCTTGATGGTTGCCTCAAGCTCCTCCCCTTCCTCCACTTCCACAAGACGAGGGAAAAGCTCAGCCACACGCATGATCTCTAGGATGTTGGCCTCTCCTGGGGCCGAATATATGCTTTTGAAGTGTGAGCTGGCTAAAGATGCCAATTCTCTGGAGGTGCTGACCTTTTGTCCCTGATCATTTTGGAGCTCCCAGATGGTATTGATAGATTTTCACCCATTAGCGAAGCGATGGTAAAACTTTGTGTTTTCATCTCCTTCCTAAAGCCAGATTGCTCGACTTCTGAGTCGCCAACTTTCTTCTCTATCCTTGAGGATTTGGTTCCTCAGTTTTGTTAAGTGTGCATATTGCTCTTTTTGCTCCAGAGAGGTGAAAGTACCCTCCCGTTGTTCTTCAAAAACTGAGATGGCCTGCTCTGCTTGTATTAAGTTTGTGTCTTCCTGTTCCCTCTTCTTGTGCGCCCATTCTCTGGATAAGCCCTTAAGGTCCTTGAGATTACTGACAAACCCTTTTGCAGGATCCTCCTCCTCTGAGATTGGGTGGGATTGCCAGAACTCGATGATCAGCTTGATGAAAGAGGGGTCCCTAAGCTAGGTGGAATTGAATTTGAAAGGAGTAGAGGTCTTGTGGGATTGGTCATCAACTTCCAGAAAAATAGGCTAATGGTCCGAGATTCCTCCATTGCCTACCCATTGCCTGGATTGAGAGTGCCTGATGTGGAAAGCCTCCTTAATAATGAAACGGTCCAATCTCCTGGCCAGGCTTTGGCTTCCAGTGCGATTGTTTTTCCATGTGTGCTGGATCTTAGCAGAAGGGATGTCAATCCAGCGATGATCCTCTAGCAGTTGCTCGAAAAATATAGATAGCGGGTCTATTTGGGCCCTGTGGCCCCATGATTCCATGAAGCCCAAAGAGAAGTTCAGATCCCCGCCTAGGATCACATTGTCTTCCTGGAGGAGAGAGGAGCTAAAGAGTCTTCTCCAGAAAGTCTCTCTGTCATGGCAGGGTCCATAGACATTGATGATCCTTATCTCATCCTCCAAGTCCTTAGAGAAAATGTCTGCTCCTATGAATCCCCCGCCACCCTAGATGTTCCTTATAACAATGGACCTATTCCTAAATCCTATTGCGATCCCCCCAGATCGGCCAGAGACATCTAGAGCATGGAAAGTCTAGTCCGGCTGCCAAGAGTTTAGGAGGGGAATGATCGTGTCCGCCATGCTTAAGGTTTCTTGAAGGAGAATCACATCGACCATTTCAGATTGAAATAGTTGCTTCAAGGCTAATTTTTTCTTAGGGCTAGCCAACCCTCTGCAATTAAAGGACAAGAGCTTCATGGAGGGGGAGGGGGGAGGGTATCCTTTTCTCTAAGAACCCTTTCAATGGTTAGCTGCTTACCCTGAGCAACCTCATCGCCAACTACTACAATTGCCTTGTCTAGTTTGGATGGTCTACCTCTTCCTAGTTTGGGGGAAAGCAGGGCAGACACCACATCCGAACCTACTGCATTCGGCTCTCTCACTTTGGTTTTGGAGTGGGTAGCATATGTTGGGGTAGAATTAACCGAGGGGGAGGGAGGCAGGTGGGAAGCGATCGGGGTGGAGGAGAGGGAGCATGAAGTGTATAAGGTGGCGACATCGGGAGGGAGCAAGACATGTAGGAATGTCCTGTCCGATGGTGAGGGGGGGGATTCGGGGGCCAGGAGCAAGGTTAGAGGGGAGATGTGTGATGAGCCCCAATTTGTGGTAACAAATTGGGCTCATTTGGCCTACTTACCTTGCTCAACCTTTCATCTTTTATCACTTATGCATTAATTCTTGGTATATTCGTGTTATTTGTAGGAAGAAGGGCAGGCATTATATCTATGTGGCTAATACATGATGATTTCAGGTTTTTTGGCATTAAAGGGAGCAAAGACCACGCAGAAGGAGACAAGGAGACAACAAAGGTGGCATTGCAGGTTTATAGGGAGTTTTTCTACAGCCCTAAATAACCTCCCTCGTGATCTCCACCCTAACTTCGAGCTCCAACAGCTCTCCCCACCGAGCTTAAAGGCAGCCAACGGGTTCTACAGGAACAACAGTTTACAGCAGTTTAACTTTTAGTTGGACAGCCGAGCTCCATTAATTGAGGAAGCCAGCTTGATCCTCATCATGTATAAATATTAAGGCCGTAGCCTTTGATAGGAGCTTTTTGAACTTTTGAACTACTGTTGCAATTTCTAAGCACGAGCTACAGCTTGGTTTTTGCTCTTTGTAAGCCAGTTTTGGCATGTCATTAGACTCATGATTATTCAATAAAGACAGGCAGCTTTTGATTCAATTCTGAGTTTTTAAGGGAGCTATAGCTCTCAGGTTAGGGCCCAACCTGAGAGCAATAGACCTCCTCTTCCTTGTATTGTTACTTGTCTTTCTTTTTAGCACTTTATTCCTCTGTCTTGACATGCATTTAGAAATTACAGTCTGCTGATTTGATTTCTTTTATGTGATTGAGTAGGATTAGTTTATGGTTCAAGTGATTTTAGTTGCTTAGATTAGAGTAGGAGGATCAGCATTCATTAGAGCTCCAAGAAAAGGCTGACAGTGCACTCACTGCCATCTCTGTTTAGAGATTGGAGGTGTAGACCGTACCAGCCACCAAAAACGTAGTCATACACTTTCATTCAAGCTGCAACACAGTCATTTCAATTGTAGATCCATCCATGCATTCTGATCTTGAGCAGTATTTCCTCATTCCAGCTCCATGCATGATTTTTCTCTGAAGTATACATTGCTGTTCGGTGATTTAATAACACAGTTAGGATAAGTTGATGAATTCTCGGTTTTGTGCAGATTTGTTTCCTTTACACTGCGTTGCATCACTCTGTTATCTTCTTCCTCTTCTCAACTGCGTCTAAAGCCACCTACCCAACCTCTGTTCAGATTGTTTGCCTTCCAACACTTCCACTGTTCACGTAGCTCCATCTTTTTGGACTTTTCATTGCTTCCACCCTTCCATTCACCAACTAGCTGCAAGCACTCTTTCCTCAGCTCATATCTCTGTCCCTGAGCCATCATAAGCCCCCTTTCCATCCTACCTATCCACCCGTACAACTCCTCCACTCCTCCATCACCCAAAACTCCAACCACAGAACATCCTGTAGAAGTTAGCAGACTTCCTGTAGAAATCCCAAGCTTCCTGTAGGATCCCCTGCAGACATCCTGTAGAAACCTGTAACCTCGGTTGCCGAGCACCTGAACATTGTGGACTTCTATGGAATGATGTTTTGGATCCTCTGGAACCTCTCCTAGCCCTCCTGACCTTTCCCAAGCTTTCTTTCCTTCGAACTACCCCTGCATAGTCAAACCCTAATAAGAAGCAAAATCGTAATAACTCCAACCACGTAAGAAAAAATCCAAAAACAATGTTCTTTTCAGTAGAAGTAGCTTAAATTCATGCATCTCATATCACTTGAAGTAATGGCATCATTTCTAGAAGTGTGCACTCACACCATTGCATCATAGAGATTAGACTAGTCAGATTAGGGTTTACTAGGGTTTCCCTGTTTTGTTGGCTTTCAGTTCATCATTGCAAAGTAGATCAATTTCCTTTGAGATAGCCTTTGTCCATCATTTAGAAAGCTTCTTCTGAGAACATATAGAAGTTGGCTTGAGCCCTAGCGGACTTGTGCCAGCTGACCAAGTGACAGCTGCGACAAGAGCTAGTACTTGTGCATACAGCATCGTCGCTTCCAAGTTTGTTACGAACTACCGGGTTGATAAAATTAGAGATAGGAAGCTCCAGGAGTTGTAGCATTATTGCTACAATACTGGAGCCCACCATCTTTTTGGCGCCGTTGCCGGGGAAGCGTCAGAGTATTAGTAATTGTTGCTTTTCTTCTATTTTCTTACTCTTGCCCTCTGCTAAATAGTTTATTTCATTTCCATTCTGCAAAAGTAGCATATGCATTTCCTGCTTTCATAGATTAGCATTTCCTGCTTTCATAGATTAGCATTTCATTTCTGCAAGCGTAGACTAGCAGTTCCATTCCAGCAATTTCATTTGAGCAAAGTAGATTAGTTCTTTCCTGCTTTCAATTTAATTCTGCATCTTTATAGTTAGTTGTAGATCAATCTGTTTCAGTTTTGCAGGTACCACAGAAAAAAAACAAAAGCAATCAAAAAAAAAAGTCTTTCCATTTCATGCCTCGTAGGAATCGAGATAAAACAGGCAAATTCTTACCCAACACCCCCACCACATCACTGAGTCACCCTTCTCTCTTCTTCGGTGACAGTGATCCAGAAGAACCTATAGGTGAACCTCCTGAGATATACGAAGATACTATAGCAGAAGAAGAATTAGAGACCATCCCATCTGAAGCTATGGCTGACAATAGAAGAGAAGATGAGAGAATAGAAGGTGCCTTCCCCATCCGAGAGACCAATGGAGAGATGAAAATGAAGAACATTAGCCCCTCCGCTTTACCTCACTTCCAATGACTGACTACTGAAGATCCTGATACCTTCTTGTTTGAGTTTGCTGTCCTTTGTAGAACCTATGACTATACTGAAGATGAGTAGAAGCTGAAACTCTTCCCTTCAACTCTTAAGGATGCAGCATTACGCTGGTTCATGGGCTTACCTGGGAATAGTATCACCACTTGGGCTCAGATGCAGCAATCTTTCAATACCAAGTACAGGGATTACTGTAGGTCCAAGGAAACCAAGGGAGAAATCTTTCGGATGACCATGGGAAATGATGAGTCCTTAGAGGATTATGAGGAGAGGTTCCAACTTAGCTATAAGCGGGCCAGGTGCACACTTGACCCTGAATCCCTCAAGTTGGTCCTGCTCCGAGGAGTCCCTGAAGACCTCTTAGATACCCTTCACATGTTAGCTGGGGGGGACATTTACCAACTGCCTTATGAGGACATCAAGACTGTGTTTAGAAACCACTCCAGGGCAGCTCGGAAACGAGGTAGAGGAAACCTCCTCTCAACTGGTTTCCCTTTCTCCAAACATGAGTTTGCAAATCAATTGGAAGATCTTAAGAGTGAGGTGAGACAGACCATTGCTATGCAGTTGGACACATTCAGGATCCAGCAGAAGAAGGAAGAAGCTGAGAGAGCCTTGGCTATCTTCTGCCCTAGATGTACCAGGAGACACCCTAAGAACGAATGTCCATTGCATTCGGTTGAAGTGCGTTTTGTTTGTGAGGAGGACCATCCCACAAACCAATGTCCAACCTTACTTGGATTTAAAGCCATGTACCAAGGGACAGAAGCTCCCACTGAACCTCTCTATTACCTCAACCAAAGGAGGCCACAAGGACCTAGACCTTACCAGCAGGGGATGCAAGGGGCACCTCAAGCTTATTACAACCCCAACCAATCGACTCCTATGCCTTCCTGGGGTCCCCCTGCTCATCCTTCTTGGTCTATGCCTCCTCCATGGTCTTATCCACCTCAGTACCCTACTCAACCCACTACTCATTCTTATCACTCACAGGCCCAGCCACAGCCTCAGTGGAATGCACCTCAGTCGGGGTGGAGGCCCCAATACAACACTCCTCCTCCCATTTTGCCTCCACCACCAGTTCAACCTCAACCATTACCTCCTACTCCTCCAAGGCAACCTCAAATACCTGCCCAACCGAACCCGAACCCCAACAATAGACAGGCCCAGCAGGTATACACTGGGGAAACATCATGCCCTACTTATGCTGTGGAGATCCAGGAGATCAATCTTCGATCTGGCAAGACTCTTCCAGATCGCCAACCTCCTCCCCCAGAGGATGA
This sequence comes from Pinus tabuliformis, assembly GCA_031772625.1. NCBI lineage: Eukaryota > Viridiplantae > Streptophyta > Pinopsida > Pinales > Pinaceae > Pinus > Pinus tabuliformis. Next base: position 776,990,667 of record CM062805.1, read on the forward strand.
GGAAGATAAACAGGAAAGTGAACCAAAGGCTATTCCACCCTTTCCTGAGAGACTAACAGCCACCACACAACCCAACCCAGAGGAGGATGAGCTTCTGGGTGAGCTCAAGCAGTTGTGTGTAAAAATACCACTTCTCCAAGCCATCAAGGATGTGCCAATATACAACAAACTGGTTAAGGAAAAGTGTTTCAAACACCCAGGCAGGCGAAAGAGAGATGCTTCAACCATCAATGTCTTAGGACAACTGTCTGACCTTATGTTAGGACAAGTCATCTGCCCAAAGTATCTAGATCCTGGGAGTCCTGTAGTAGATGTCCACATCAATGGCATCATCATACCTCACACTTTGATTGATTTGGGGGCCGCCATTAATGTGATGACCAGGGATACCATGCTCAAACTCAATCTTCAGGGTTCCTTGAGGAAGACCTCGACAGTTCTGCAACTTGCAGATCGCTCCACTGTGACTCCCGAAGGGATTGTGGAGGATGTCTTGGTCTCTGTCGACTCTTGGGAATACCCTGTAGATTTCTTGGTTCTGCAACCCAAGGCAAAGCTTACTGGATATCCTCTTATTTTGGGAAGGCCTTGGTTAGCCACTGCAGATGCTTACATAAGTTGTCGTGCAGGAAATATGACCATCAAAAATGGTCCTATGTCCAAGCAGCTAGTCCTATATCCTCCTGCCCAACCTTCCTTAGAGCATGACTTACCACTTTGGTTGGAGGAAGGAGAAGAGGATGAAGTGTACTCAACACCTTTGTGCACCCTAGATACCACCAGAAGAGACCCCCCAACCAAGGATGACTTGATTGAGACCTTGATCCAGAATCCACCTTCCAGTGCACTATCCTTAGAGAAATTGGTGGAGGATGCCCAAGCCAGCACCTTAGTGGATCTTTGTACGACCAACCCTGTCACTCCCAGATTCAAAAATGTGGAGTTCGGCCCTGAGAGAACGTTAAAGATCAGCTCCTCCCTATCTCCTTCCCAGGAAAAGGAGCTGTGTAGCCTGTTGGCCAGTCACCTAGATGCTTTTGCTTGGAGCTATAAGGAGATGAAAGGAGTCCATCCCTCGGTCTGTACCCATCACATATACATCAAAGAGGGTTGTAAACCGGTTAGGCAACCTCAGAGGAGAATGAATCCAGCCCTTAAGGACATTGTCAAGGAAGAATTGCAAAAACTATTGGATGCCGGATTCATTTACCCCATCTCAGATAGTGAATGGGTGTCCCCTCTGGTGTTGGTTCCCAAGAAGAATGGGAAGTGGAGAATCTGTGTGGACTACCGAGAACTGAACAAAGCTACCAAGAAAGACCATTTCCCTCTACCTTTCATAGATCAAGTGTTGGATGGACTGGCAGGAAAGAAGTTCTTCTCTTTCCTGGATGGGTTTAGCGGGTACAACCAGATCCAAATCAGCCCGGAAGACCAAGATAAGACCACCTTCACTTGCCCTTGGGGTACCTTTGCCTACCGAGTTCTTCCCTTTGGGCTATGCAATGCTCCTGCTACCTTCCAAAGAGCTATCTTGAGCATCTTCTCGGAGCTGGTCCATGATGCAGTAGAAATCTATATGGATGACTTCACTCCTTATGGGGCCAACTTCCAGGAAGCATTGTCCAATCTGGGAAAAGTCCTAACCAAATGCATTGAGATGAACCTGTCCCTTAGTCCTGAAAAATGTGAATTCTTGATGACTGAAGGGACCGTGCTAGGCCATACCATTTCTTGCCAAGGGTTACAGGTGGATCCTAACAAAATTGCTCTCATCAAGAAGGTTCCACCTCCTCAAAAGGTAAGGGATGTTCGGAGTTTCTTAGGATTAGCAGGGTATTACAGGAGATTCATTAAGGACTTCAGCAAGCTAGCCTCGCCATTGTTTGGCCTGTTGGCAAAAGATGTGGAGTTTGAGTGGACTGATGATTGTCAGAGGGCTTTGAATGAATTAAAGGACAAGTTGGTGTCAGCCCCAATCCTGAGAGGTCCAAACTGGACCCTACCTTTCCACATCCACACTGATGCCTCGAACAAAACCATAGGTGCAGCTTTAGGACAAGTTGAACAAAAACTTCCATATGCCATTTACTTTGTTAGTAAAAACTTGTCCAAAGCTGAGCTGAATTACACTGTAACTGAGAAAGAGTTTTTGGCTGTGGTCCATGCACTGAACAAGTTCCGACACTATATCACTGGCTATCAAACATTTGTACATACAGACCATGCTGCCATTAGATATTTAATGAATAAACCAGATGTGAATGCTCGTATTATTAGATGGTTACTTTTGTTGCAGTAGTTTGATTTGACCATTGTTGACAAACCAGGTAAAGAAAATGTTGTTGCTGACTTTTTATCTAGATTGGATTTGTCTGCAGATGAGGATGGAACAGTGGATGACCAGATGCCCGATGAACATCTGTTTGCTATCTCAGCACTCTCTCCATGGTTTGCTGATATAGCAAACTACCTTGTTTCAGCACAGTTCCCTCTGCACCTATCTTCAAGAGAGAAGAGCAGAATCATCAGAAAAGTGCCTCATTTACTTGGATCGGGGGCAATCTGTTCAAGCTTGGCCCCGATCAGATCTTAAGGCGTTGTGTAAGGGAGGAGGAAGTCTTTGATATCCTCCTCACCTGTCATGATGGGCCTTGTGGAGGACATTTTGCAGCAAAGAGAACTGCCTTCAAGATCCTGCAGGCAGGCTACTATTGGCCCACACTTCATTAAGATGTCAGAAGATATATCAGCCAATGTGACCAATGCCAAAGAATGGGGAAACCGACTCAAAGGGATGAGATGCCTCTCCAACCTCAAGTGACTCTTGAGCCATTTGAGAAGTGGGGCATGGACTTTGTGGGTCCAATCAACCCTCCTTCGAGGCAAAGGTCTTACATCATTGTGTGTACTGACTACCTGAAAAAGTGGGCAGAGACTAAAGCAATCAAAGCAGCAAATGAAGAAAAGGTGGCCGATTTCTTAAGAGAAAACATCTTCTACAAGTTTGGCTACCCAAGAGAGCTGGTCACCGATCAAGAGAGCCAGTTCACATCCAACTTAGTTGAAGATCTACTAGCTCATCACAAGATCAAGCATAGGACTTCCACCCCCTACCACCCTCAAGCAAATGGGCAGGTGGAAGTCACCAATAGAGCATTAGAGGGGATCTTGACTAAGGTGGTGAGCAGCAGCAGAAAGGACTGGGCAGATCGCCTGGTTGAGGCCACATGGGCTTACAACACCACTTGGAAGACCACCACCGGCTTCACACCTTATGAGCTGGTCTATGGGAAGAAAGCTTTGCTGTCCATTGAGTTTGAATACAACACTTTGAGGATGGCAGCTCAGCTAGATCTAGATCTCAGCCATGCACAACAAGAAAGGTTATTGCAGCTGAATGGACTGGATGAGCACCAAATGCAGGCCCTCCTTCACTCAGAAGTGGTTCAACTTCAGAGAAAGGTGTGGCATGACCAACATCTCCATGACAAGCAATTCCAGCCGGGAGATTGGGATTTGTTGTATGACTCCAGATACAAAGATTTCAAGGGGAAGCTGAGAACCAGATGGCTAGGACCATATGCAGTGGAAAAATGTCATGACAGTGGATCTGTTCTTATTCGGACCATTGATGAGGAAGCCATCCCCATGCTTGTCAATGGGCATCGATTGAAGATCTACAGGAAGCCTCTCTCAAGACAAGAGTTCATCAAAACTATGGAGAAATCAGTATTGGTCATAGAGAAGGGTTCTGCCTCTCCTTTGGGCATACCCTGAAAGATCTAAAAAAAAAAAAAAAAAAAAAAAAAAATAATAAAGATCCTTGGGTGAAAACCTTTCTAAGGCGCCCAAGGCAGGTGGTAGGGGTGAAAACCTCATTGAGGTGCCCCTATTGTCTTTCAAAAAAAAAAAAAAAAAAAGAGATTGGGAAAAGATCCTTGAGTGAAAACCTCTTTGAGGCGCTCAGGGCAGATGGCAAGGGTGAAAACCTCAATGAGGCGCCCCTGTTATCTTTCAAAAAAAAAAAAAAAAAAAGAGAAAAAAGAAAAAACAAGGTCGGCAAATTCATAATGTAAAATTGCATGCAGGTTGCAGGTGTTCTATGGAGGAGAGGAAGCCTCTCAACTCAAAGTTCAGGATCCTTATCATGCAGTCAGGAGACCTCACCAGCACCTCCTCCAAGAATACTCATTTTCTCCAAGGTATGTGCAATTTTATTACAGCTTGAGTCTTCTACAGGAAGACGAAGATTTTCTACAGGAAGGTGCAGACTCTCTACAGGAAACACAACCTTTCTACAGGAAGCTCTATATTTCTACAGGAAACTTCCTGTAGAAGTTTAGGACAGCCCAGAATCCATTTTATGAGGAGATCTAACGACTAAGGATCGGTTTGGATGCATGCAAGCTATTGTTATCTCCCTTGCACATTGTTGTCACCTCGTCCTGCCATCCTTGTCGACATGCAACGAAGTTACCTGCACCAGCAAAGCAGATCGATGAGTTCTCAAGAAAAGCAATTTTTAAATGAAAAAAACTCTGAGATCTCATACCATATCCAGCCCAGTCATCCAGAAGCCCTAGGAGCATGATCGGGCGGCCAGATCCTTCGTCGTGCAGCATGCACCCAAGGAGGAAGAATTGTTACAAGACATCCCGCGGGAGTCCTGTAACAGTTAAGCCCGCTAGAGTGTATACTATTCACAGCCCTGGCCATATGCAATGAACGCGGACGCATGCAGCCAAGCATCAACTCCATCATCGGCAGCCTGTAAACGTGAACCTTCGGGCCTGTGCAAATTCACCAGCAGCAGATAAATCCATTCATCATCGTCCAAAACCCGAAAAATCGTGTTGCAGCCGCGCAGGTAAGTGTCTCGACCCTCTCTTCCGTCAGATCGCATGAATTTTACTTTGAATTGTTTGCAAAGTGTAAAGTGAATGGGTTGAGTGGCTGTATGGCCAGTTGACTAGCCACGTCGACCGGTTAATGGTCCAGTCAGATGTTTTGGTGGCGGCCGTGACAAAAGGAATGATCAGCACACACGTGAGAACAATCCCCGTCGGGAAAAACGGATTTAGCAAAAGAAACGGTGGCGGATCTGCTGGAGGGATGATGCGGTAGTAAGTGAACGCGCAGTCAAATGATGGAACGACGTCATCCAACGGTCCGGCGGGGACAGCTCACCTCCGCGCCACGGATTCCGCCGATTCAAATCTAATCGGCTAGATTTGCCGCATGCATTTATCATTCGCCATTGGAGCCTCGAGTGAACATTCAGATCCCTCTGCAGTTCGAAACTCCGAGCCTTTGGCTATCAGAACGGCTGAGAAGCACCACCGATAGTGCAGACCAACTACAGTCTTCCCCAGGAATCACGCGCTGCTCCTACATGAAAGCTACTCCTACAGGAAAGCTGTTTCTACAGGAAGGCGGGTTCCTCACGTAAAAAGGTGGCAGATAAAAAGGTAACCTTGAACTCTCCATGCAATTGGTTTTTAAAGGTGGCAGAATCGTCGTCTACAGTCTGGTTGTAGGAAATGGTTGAAAGTGTTGACTGCTGTGCATAGACTGTCGTTCTACAGGATGTCAGTGAATTAAACTGTGTTAAGGTCCTCAGGGATAAGTTCTGTGGATTATTTGCACGACGGAAGCGTAATTCTACGCTCTGTCCTAATAAGCTAAACTTCTTTCGCATTCGCCACCTCTAGCAACAGTTTTTATCATGCCGGGTGGGTTTATTAGACGGGAACCCACTGATTCATCAAAATTAAGAGAAAACCAGGAGGTGGTGGAGCTCTTCACACGAGCACAATGGATATCCTTTTGTGATAAGTTGCAGGGTTATGATGACGAAGTGGCAGAAGAATTTTCACAAGCTTTGAGGCCGAAATCCAAAACATTGGCCACCGTGAACTTCAGGGGCCTAAGCCTCAAGGTCACCCCGCAATATATTAGTCGAATTACTGAACTTCCAATGGGTTTGCCATGGGATAAGGAAGAGAGGAAGTTGAGCCAGCAGGCAAAGAAAGAATTCTTTCCACCTGAGGAGGAATTCACGGAGGACAAAAATGGGGTGCGAAGAACCAGCTTGCTGTCACCATGGAATGAAGTTAGCCTACAAATCATGAAGTATATAACCTGTGAAGGCCGTTTCAGCATTGTGTACGGGTATCACTTCAGGTTGCTCACTGAATTGAGACACCAGATTGATCTTCCTGTAGAAAACAAACTGAGCATTCCTTATTTCTTGCTACAGTCTCTAATTGAGTGTGCCACAAAGTTAAAAGAAGGAATACCAGATCAGGTAGCCCACCATGGATTGATCAAACTTCTTGTGGAGGATGCGCTTAATTCACATAAGGTTCCCCTCTCATGGGAATCATTCAGAAATTTGACAAGAGATGGAGACATAAGGATGCTGACCAAGGAAAGTGGTTCCTCTAGCAGTGAGGAAAAAGAAGCAGTGGCTGCGGGAAAGAAAGAAACAGGCCAGAAGACCCCGACCACAGTGCAGAGGAAAGAACAAAGGAGGAAGCACGAGAAAAAGGATGCTGAGGAAAAAGGTGACACACCCATCTTATCAGCAAGAGAGAGAAGGTTGCAGAGCAGAACGGACAAGGCTGAGAAGGTCCACATCAACACAAGTACCTCATCAGCACCCGCAACCAAACCAAAAAGCAAAACCCATGCAGCAAAGCAAGCCAAGGTGGCGACACCTGTGTCTACAGGAAAGCAGAAATAGGCTTCTACAGGAAGCCCGAAAACAGAAAAAGGGTCTTCTACAGGAAGCCCGAAAATTATTGAAAAAGGGGCTTCTACTGGAAGCCCGAAAATTACCAAAACAGGGGCCTCTACAGGAAGCCCGAAATTGGCTAAAACAGGGTCTTCTACAGGAAGCCCTGAAAAGGTGAAACCCAAGGAGAAGAAGGCTGATATTCGTGAAAGGAGGCAACAGCTGTACTAGATGGCCTCAGCACGCCACCTAAGCCAAAAGAAAAGAGAAAGAGGGAGACCCCTCTATACTTTAAAGCTCGAAGAAGTGTTAGGATAAAGACGGGCAAGCCACAACCTTCGTCCAGCAGCCCGATTGTCATTGAAGATACCCCTGCTTCTCCCAAGGAAAAGTCCCCCTCAAGGATAACAGTCACCTATGAGAAGGGGAGACCAAAGAAAAATACGTGGCAAGAAAGGTTAGACCTGTTGACTGAAAAAGCTCGGCTACAGGAGGCTGAAAATGTTCTACAGGACACTCTGGCCCGGCTACAGGAAACAGAGAAGAGGGAAGGAGAAGGACCCTCATCACCACCAAGGGAGGGTGAGGTAGAGCCACCTAAAGAGGCAGAAAAAGAACATATACCAGAGCCTAGCCCTCAGCCTAGTCTGAGTTCATACTACACATTTTTAGAGGCGGGCAAAATCATACCGCAGAAATTTACTGTACCCCTGTTTTTTGCATTAGAGGAAGAAAGAGTCCGTACCCACACATGGATGGAGATCGCCAAGTCAAAGGGTGTGGCGGAAATAGGTCCCTTACAAGAGAAACTCAAGGAGGTCAGGAGTGAATTCGCCATGGCTAAACATGTGGCTAATTGCCAAAGAGTGTACCTACAGGAAGAAAACCAGAAGCTAAGATTGCAGCTACAGGAGCTGAGGGCAGGGGCAGGTACATCCTCCAAAGACACCGCAGAAGAACAACAAGGAAAAAAGGAGCTGACCACCGGTCTTGAGGAGCCAATGAAACTTCTACAGGAAGCAGAACAACAAGCACAAATTGAAGTGCAAGCTCTAAAAGAACAGCTGCAGCAAAAGGAAGCACAATTGGCCTGCATGGCCAGTTGGGCCATGGAGGCAATACAGTGCAGACAACCTGCAAAATCCTATGGTTTGTATTTGAAAGACCAATTGCTGCAGTTCCAAATAAATACCTTGGCACAAAGAGGTATTTCTCAGATCCAAGACCCACAGCAATTTTCTGAGTTGTGCAGTACTAGTTCGTCAGAAGATAAAGCCAAATTAGCAGAGTTCTACCTCCACAATTTGGCCTTGCGTAATGAAGTTTCCTGGGATCCCAATACTGCCTTGGGTGATATGCAATTGATGGCGTTCGCTTCATGGTTGAACCATGAGGATCAAAGAGCAGCTGAAGCAAAATCGGTCATGAACCAAGAATTGAACGAGCCATTGTTCATTCGAGCAGAACCAGAGGATCCAGTTGCACTCATCTCAGCACACCAACACTTGTCTACTGATCCCACAGCTTCCTTGAGATTTATGGACCAACATGCCCAAGCCATAGCTCATTTTGAAGACATGGAAAGACTGTTAGGAGAAAATGCCGCCCAAGCATGCACACGCAGATGGAATACCTTGGCACACAGTTTTAAAATCCGAGAGTACCATACCCCAACTCGGATGAGGGAAGCTTTGGTAAGGGTAGACCTTTACAAGAAATCCATGCAAAGCCTCCAGGCCAGCTGGATTGGCCTTAAACTCAGCCCACCACTGCTGCTAGGATTGACTGAAGGCAACACATAGGAGGATAACAGTGAACAATGGGAAGAGGTGAACAGGAAACCTGGGTTTCATATCAGCAAGGAGGACACTACCACAGAGGCTTGGGATGTAAGGGAAGCAGTAAAAGCAATGAAGGATGAAGATTTGGACTAAGTTGCTCAAGGATGAGCAAATATTTTAGCTGGGGGGTGATGATGAGCCCCAATTTTTGGTAACAAATTGGGCTCATTTGGCCTACTTACCTAGCTCAACCTTTCATCTTTTATCACTTATGCATTCATTTCTTGGTATATTCGTGTTATTTGTAGGAAGAAGGGCATGCATTATATCTATGTGGCTAATACATGATGATTTCAGGTTTTTTGGCATTAAAGGGAGCAAAGACCACGCAGAAGGAGACAAGGAGACAACAAAGGTGGCATTGCAGGTTTATAGGGAGGTTGTCTACAGCCCTAAATAACCTCCCTCGTGATCTCCACCCTAACTCCGAGCTCCAACAGCTCTCCCCACCGAGCTTAATGGCAGCCAACGGGTTCTACAGGAACAACAGTTTACAACAGTTTAACTTTTAGTTGGGCAGTCGAGCTCCATTAATTGAGGAAGCCAGCTTGATCCTCATCATGTATAAATATTAAGGCCGTAGCCTTTGATAGGAGCTTTTTGAACTTTTGAACTACTGTTGCAATTTCTAAGCACGAGCTACAACTCGGTTTTTGCTCTTTGTAAGCCAGTTTTGGCATGTCATTAGACTCATGATTATTCAATAAAGACATGCAGCTTTTGATTCAATTCTGAGTTTTTAAGGGAGCTATAGCTCTCGGGTTAGGGCCCAACCTGAGAGCAATAGACCTCCTCTTCCTTGTATTGTTACTTGTCTTTCTTTTTAGCACTTTATTCCTCTGTCTTGACATGCATTTAGAAATTACAGTCTGCTAATTTGATTTCTTTTATGTGATTGAGTAGGATTAGTTTATGGTTCAAGTGCTTTTAGTTGCTTAGATTAGAGTAGGAGGATCAGCATTCATTAGAGCTCCAAGAAAAGGCTGACAGTGCACTCACTGCCATCTCTGTTTAGAGATTGGAGGTGTAGACCGTACCAGCCACGAAAAACGCAGTCATACACTTTCATTCAAGCTGCAACATAGTCATTTCAATTGTAGATCCATCCATGCATTCTGATCTTGAGCAGTATTTCCTCATTCCAGCTCCATGCACGATTTTTCTCTGAAGTATACATTGTTGTTCGGTGATTTAATAACACAGTTAGGATAAGTTGATGAATTCTCGGTTTTGTGCAGATTTGTTTCCTTTACACTGCGTCGCATCACTATGTTATCTTCTTCTTCTTCTCAACCACGTCTAAAGCCACCTACCCAACCTCTGTTCAGATCGTTTGCCTTCCAACACTTCCACTGTTCACGTAGCTCCATCTTTTTGGACTTTTCATTACTTCCACCCTTACATTCACCAACTAGCTGCAAGCACTCTTTCCTCAGCTCATATCTCTGTCCCTGAGCCATCATAAGCCCCCTTTCCATCCTACCTATCCACCCGTACAACTCCTCCACTCCTCCATCACCCAAAACTCCAACCACAGAACATCCTGTAGAAGTTAGCAGACTTCCTGTAGAAATCCCAAGCTTCCTGTAGGATCCCCTGCAGACATCCTGTAGAAACCTGTAACCTCGGTTGCCGAGCACCTGAACATTGTGGACTTCTATGGAATGATGTTTTGGATCCTCTGGAACCTCTCCTAGCCCTCCTGACCTTTCCCAAGCTTTCTTTCCTTCGAACTACCCCTGCACAGTCAAACCCTAATAAGAAGCAAAATCGTAATAACTCCAACCACGTAAGCAAAAATCCAAAAACAATGTTCTTTTCAGTAGAAGTAGCTTAAATTCATGCATCTCATATCACTTGAAGTAATGGCATCATTTCTAGAAGTGTGCACTCACACCATTGCATCATAGAGATTAGACTAGTCAGATTAGGGTTTACTAGGGTTTCCCTGTTTTGTTGGCTTTCAGTTCATCATTGCAAAGTAGATCAATTTCCTTTGAGATAGCCTTCGTCCATCATTTAGAAAGCTTCTTCTGAGAACATATAGAAGTTGGCTTGAGCCCTAGCGGACTTGTGCCAACTGATCAAGTGACAGCTGCGACAAGAGCTAGTACTTGTGCATACAGCACCGTCGCTTCCAAGTTTGTTACGAACTACCGGGTTGATAAAATTAGAGATAGGAAGCTCCAGGAGTTGTAGCATTATTGCTACAATACTGGAGCCCACCAATGTGGGAGCGGGGGAATCAATACCAGGGGATGCAACTGGGAGGAGAGCGATAAAAAAGATGCAGAAAGTTGTGAAACAGAGGAATCAGTAAAAAGAGACATACCTGAAGAGACGATGTCGCCTTTTGCAGCCCTGGAGCGCGTCAGTGGTGGAGAGGGGGGCCTAATTGGGATCTTGCCTCTCTTCTTAAATGCTAGTGCAGGTGACGCCTCCACTGTATCTGATGTTATGTTCTTCTCCACCGTCTGAGTCTCTATTCCCTTAGGAAGGGGCTGTTCTGTTACCGGGTCATGTTCTTGCTCTTGTGAATCCTGATTGTGCTTCTTGAGGAGGGGGTAGGCTTTGTAGAGATGACCCACCTGATGACACCTTCTGCAACGATAGGGGATACCTTCGTAATCCAGTGGCTGTTTCCACGAGAAAGATCTCCATTGAATGGTGATGTATTCCTAAAGTCCACCTCTGGTGTCTAAGTGCACAAGGATCCTTGCGTAGGCCATCATTCCCATGGTCTGGTATGACTTATCAATCTCCATGAAAGTGCCCAAGGAGTTCCCAATTTTCCGAAAAATGTCCTCTGACTAGTATTGAAGAGGCAGCCCAGGGAGCCTAATCCAAACCAGCCCAACCCCAATTTGTTCAGTCTCTAGGTCGAAGAGTGGCATCCACCTCTTGAGGAGCACCGATGCATTTTCAAAATGCCAAAATGAAGAGAGAACCCAACTCGTATGGTCTGCCCTAGCAAAACGCAGGGCAAACCATCCTCGAATGAAGGTTTGGACGAAAGGGATGTCTGCCAAGTGCTGTCCCCAGATCTCCGTGGCCCAAGATTTCAGTCTGGCCGCAGAATAATTCCTACCTCTAATACGCCCCACCAAGACTCTGTCCGCATATTCCATCGCGTCCCCCCACTGAATGTCCTCCTTGAGCCAGAGGATAATGTCTGCAGGCCTGGATTTGAAGCACCTCTGTTTCTTCAAGGGGCGGGAGGACATGCATCTAGGGTTTGCAGAAGCCCTCACCTCTGCCGAAATTTCGGGCGGGGAAATAGGGTTAGGGTTTGGGTGTAAATCGGGGACCGCTTTAGAAAGGAGGGGAACCGAGGAAAAACTACCCAAGGGGATGGAAGGAGCTGAGGTTGGGAGGGGGGTGGCCAGTGGGGGGACTTCAGGCATGGATCCTGACAGAGATGTAGGAAAGTGGCCCAACGTCTTAGATGGGCCTGCGATTTTCGGAGAAGAGTGAAGGCAGTCCGAGAGAAACCCCAGGGTAGCCGGGGATGGCATGGAGAAAGGCGGCCAGGATGAGGGATCTTCTGGCAGAGCAGGGGTGGAGTGAACAGGACCAGAGGACTGAGGGAAATCGACAAAATTACCAAAGAGGCTTTCACTGTACAAACCTTCAGAAGTTGCAAATGTGGAGTGCCAGATGGAGCCTTCCACCAGGGGAGAGTCCGAATAATCCACCTCATCTATGTCCATGGTGACAGCTGCGCTAAAAAAGGCTAACCACCTCGGAACCAGCTGTCCGATGGAAAACTGGCACCAATAGCAATGGGAAACGAAACCAGCCTAGAGCAGAAGACCCAGATAGTGAATAGACCGATACGGGAGCTAGGAAGTAATAGTCGAGTAACCGTCAGGAAGGGGGCGAGAGCGACCTGTGCACAACCCTCCTCTTGCATACGAAACCCTAAGCTGTAAAAAAAATGGAGTAAAAACCCTAGGCAGAGGTAAAATAATAAATGGAATTTTACTACGGCCCGGGTTCAGGTACCGAGGAGGTGACAAGGGTAGCTGCAGGACCGATGTCGTCAGTTGCAGTACGCCGTACCCACGAATGCCATCCTTCTCAACCCATTCCATTCCGTTGTAGGGTCGCCATCACCAAAAGCTCCATCAGTCCATGATAACATTATTTGTATCTCATCCTACTTTTTACTAGCTTCCTCTAATTTGGAATATAGACCTATGGTAAGCCTTTGAAGTCTCACAATAACCTGCAAATAAATCCTTCGGGTTGGAGGGCTCCAACTTGGTCCTCCTTTTCTATAGGTACATGGATGTAGAATGGACAACAAAATATGTGGAAATGACTCACCTCTGGCTTCACATAAGTTAATGCCTCCTTCAGTGTCTTATTACTAAAGATACTATGAGGAGACTTGTTTTAGATGTAAACTATTGTGTTACATGTTTCTGCCCAAAAAACACTAGGAAGCCTTGGTCATGAATCATGGCCTTACCAACCCTTATGATGACTCATTTTTTTTCACTTTACAACTGTTGAAATATGTAACTAGGTTTAGTCTTCATAGTGATATTTGTAATTATGATTTTATGTAAAGAGAAAAATAAAATTATTATTGTCATTCTTAAGGCATGGGTTTCATGCTCAAGGTTATTTGATTTATAGGTCAAGCACCCATTTAGTGCTTCTATGGCTTTTCTTTGAGTCAAAAAGTCATAGGAGTCATTGTCATGTATGGAAGACCCTTTTGGGCATGTTACATATTGTAAAGAAAAAATTATTTGAGTCAAAATAGAGTTAAAGACCCTCCAAGACATTGTCATAATGCTTCATGACAAGTCAACCTTTCCAAGTTTCAAGTCGACCTAGAGACAATGACAAGTCGACCTACAAGCTATGACATGAAGCCTATATATAAGAGGCTAGTCGAACACTTTTGATAGCATCCAAGAACCACACACAAGTTCGATAAAGAGAAGATAAAAAGGACCTAAATCCAACAAAGAATAAAGAATTCAAGTTTTTCACTGTCTCTGAGCTGAATTTTTTCACATGTGCGAAGAGAAAATTAGGGCATCTATACAACTACAGTAAGGCTGAATTACACCCCCTACATGAAGTCAAGTTTTGGGGTAATTTCACTCTTGTATACTAGCCAAATTATTGAAGAAGGAAATGCTGCCCAAGCGAAGGAGAAATAAGACCATTTCTACCATATTCCTATCACATGTGCGAGTTCGGGTTGCTCTAGGAGGGACGAGAATGATAGTCCAATAGTTTAGGTCTGAAATTGAGGTCGAAGAGGAAACAAAAAAATGTTGGATGGTCAATTTGACTAAAGTTGAATGTGTGTAAGAAAAGGCTCATCAAGAAGAGGTTGGACTTGGTTAAGGGTAAAGGTCTTGGAATTCGTCATTTGAGGTTCTATAAGAAGAGAATAGTTCTTGTGGGTTTCCCTCTCAAAAGGAGAGGTTTTGGCCTTGGCTGATTGCCTAAATCTTGTGTCCTTTTGTCTCATTGTTTTTTTATTGTTTGGTAATCGTTTGATGATAAGAACACTAATTATAATCATAAAAGAAGAAGCTAATCAATTTAAGTAAAAACACATCACAAGAAGTTATCAAAGAAGATAAATCACCTAATCTAGCTACCCTATATTTCTCAACAACAACCCATTATTTTATGGGTTGTATGAAACAAATACTTTCTTATACATTCCTACCTCCTCCTATATATCCTTGAACTCATTGGAATTATACTAACCCAAATTTTTTTCTCTCAAAATCTTGATCTTCTTCACTTTGTTGGTTCTCAACAAGAGAATTGAACTCATAAAACCTATTAAAGACTTCATCTTTTGTTTCTAAGAAGTAGTTCCATGTCTTGTGAGAGAAGTCATCAATGAATGAAACAAAGTACATTTTCCCTATGATTGATGCTATTGAAATCAATCCTTATACATATGAATGCACTAGGTCTAGAATCCCCTTAGACCCTTACTCGTAACTTGGGAAAGAAACCTTGGCATTATTTCCAAGTACACACCCTTTGCATACTCTCTCGTGACTATTGTCAAACTCTAGAAGACCTATGACTATTTCCCTTAAAATAGGCAACAATCTATAATGTAGGTTCCCTATCCTGTTGTTCTATAACTTACACAAGTTGTTTGTGTTTTAAACCAGGGCTTAGATAGGTTCACCCTATAATATATGCAGGTTTCCTTCCCTAACCCCTTTCACTTTTGGTTGTTTTAAGTTAGATTCCTTCACCTTTATACAGATCTATTGGTTCTTGAACTCTACTTCATAACCCTTATCCTGCATAAGTGAAACTGAAAGAATTTTTTTCTTGAGACATAGAAGAAACAAGACATCGTCAAAGTCTAAATAGTTTCTTGACGAAGTTTGAATGTAATGCTACTAACTACTGCTACTTGGAATCATCACCAAGTTCAAGCTGGGCTGTCAATTCTTACTATGTTAGACTTGAAAGTAACTCATTGGTTGATGTCATGTGCCTACATAGTCCACTATACATGTATTGATCATTCCTCAAAATTTTACTAGTAGAGGGGCACGTTATCGATGATAAATATTTATCAAACTTAGCAACAAACTCATTCATCTGAGTTTATACAAAGGTTGTTACCTGCTTCCACTATTTCTTCCCATTGCCATTATTCTTTGGACATTGTGATGCATAATGATCAAACTTATGACAAATGAAGCACTTGATTTTACTTATCCTTTTTCTGTGTATGTCAAGCTTACTTCTCACTCATTCCCTTACCTTGGCTATGCCCTTTACCTCTATCCTTCTTGGTTTGACCATCTAGGATAGGTTTTCATAACCACTATTTTTGTTTTCCATTGATTCCATCCAAGTTTCCTCCTAGCTACAATCATCCCACAATCTATCGAAGTTAGGAGGGTTCTCAAACACCTTTGAAAAATGGTTCCCATGAAGTTGATAATCCATTTTATGCCATGTTCACCAACTTTGTGTTTGCAACCTTCTCTCCAACTACTAAAAGTTGATCATATATATGTCTAGTCTTCATCAGGTAACTGGTAACAATGTTCAATCTGGTCATCTCTATGGATCTGAGTTTGTTCCGCGATATCATTTTTCTATTAATGTTCTTGCTTTGCTAGAGGCTAACCAATAAATTTAACATCTCCTTCACTATTTTCTTCTTGAATGTGTGAGGAATTAGGCGATCCATCATGAAATCCAAGATCATTCACTTAGCCTTCACTTCCTTTTTCTTATGTACTACCAATATGGATCTGTAGGTGAAGACACAACATCCTTGATGTCATCCCATCGATTATTCTCTTCCAATAGTAATGCCACCCTAACTTTCCAAGGCCAAAAGTTTGATGTAACATTCAATCTATCCTCAAATATAAGGCTTGTTGATGTTACCTCTAAGATCTATTGCTCAAACTCCTAGATATCAAAATAATAATAAAAATAATCAATCTATCTTGTAAGAGTGCTTAGTCCTCTATGCAACAATACTAAAACCTTCTAACTTCTTGTCCTTGATTCGAGTAGTTGATTTACTGCTGTAAACCATCAAAGATCTCAATAAAAAAACCTAAAAAAGTTCGCTCTGATACAATGTACATTTTTAAGCCCTAGATGATTGCAATCATGTGCTTCTTTTGATTAAATGGATAATATTTGAACTTATTTAATCATAGAAATAAATATTTCTAAACATGCAACAAATACACATATAGATAAAAATGAACAACATGAGTGTAAACATGATACTCCAATAATTACACCTCAAATAAATTTTTCATTTAAATATTCCAAGCTTATAGGGAAACCTCTAGAAGCTGTCAAACTAACAACGATATGGAAATACATAAAAATCATATCTGCACTTATTGAGAGGAGACTACCTATTGGACAACTGAGTATCTACTTACTTTGGCATGCATCGGGAACTCAACTCCTCTCCTGTGCTCTAAATTTTCTCAATTGATCTATTTTGATCTATCGATTCTTCTTACTACAAAAATGTGTGTTAGAAATTATTCTATTTTTGCCTTATTTATGTTTTGAAAGAGATAACTGATATCCATAATCGTAATAACCAATTTCCCAAATCTTAGCAAATAATCTCCCGAATCTTAGCAAGTAATCTCCTTAATCCTAGCAACATCCTTATCTCAATAATGTGGTGTATGACTAAGATTAGAATACATCTAACTCACTATTATTCTAGAATATATAGAATATTTCATTTAGATATCTAAAACTATAGGAATATAAGAAATTTCAATTGTATTAAATTAGAAGATATGATTTCCCCTTCTTACTACGTCATCACTGCCGAGAAACCAATAGGCTAGCAAATGAAGGTTGATTTATCTTACTTGATAATTGCTTGTGAATATTTGTTCGCTTCTTATTTCTTTTATTATGCTCTTCTTCATTAAACAATTACCAAAACATAAAACATGAAGTCACAAAAGACATTGAACACAAAGATGCAGCCTCTAAGCCAGGGACAAACCTCACAAGGGGGAACACCCAACCAACTTCTCTTCTTATAGAGTCAAATCAAAGTGAGAAGTCCAAGACTCAAAAACCAAGACTAAGACTCCACACAATCCTCGAGTCAGGCCTCCTGTAATCCTTCTTCAGCCAAGTCAAATTCAACAAAGTCAATGTTGGTTAACACCTTCAAAATCTATACAAACTATGAATTTTTTGGCCCTGCAGTAACCCTTCAATTTTTGACCCTATAAAAGATTAGAAGTCTCACATGTGTGGCAAAATTTAGGGCATAAATCACAAGATTCTCTCTCCTTTGACTTTCACTCTTCTTCCTTGTTGGGTTGTGTTATATTCTTTCCACAAATACCCCACGCGCGCGCGGGGGTGGGGGCGCAGACCTATCTATGGTTTTGTGCATGGATTTCACACATGGTTTTGGGCATGATGGTTTTCTGTCCATGGTATTTTATAGATCCAGTCAAGGGAACTACGGTTATGTTCTAATCCAGGGTTAATGGATTGGGGTTTATGGATGCTTCGACATGTATATATATATATATATATATATATCTATATATATCTATATCTATATATATATATATATATATATATATATATATATATATATATATATATATATATATATATATATATATATATATATATATATATATATATATATATATATATATATATATATATGTATTGTAACATTGAAAGGAACATAATGAAAAATCAATCTGGTAGTCCCAGTTTTGGGATCCACGCGAAAATCTCTGTGTATATATGTTTTATGTTTTATGCTCTCGCCATTGTTTATTTTATGTTTTTTAGAATTCGTATGCAGGTAATTTCTGTAAAGGGTTAAAACCTACATTCCTTAGACTTTCGATGTTTTTTCTTCTCTCTCTTGCACATGAATGGAGGTTGTTATGTGATAATAAAATGAGGTCAAGTTTCACTGCATCTATAGTTGTTCTAGGAGGTCAAATAGGTGACTTTTTGGGTTTACTTGATTAGGAGGGATAACTTGGTCTTGTGGTGTCAAAATTTGACTTTTTGAATCAACAAAAAATATTTTTCTTTTTCATACAAATAGTATAAATGGGACTTTGACACATGAATTTTTTTCCTTTTTACTCAATAAACCCTAGAAGCATGGAGAAAATTCTTTGACTAGAAAATAATAATAATAATAAATTTCTTTTTCTTATTTTTGATTTTACATGAAATACAAATTGATACAAGTACAAATATAATTATGAAGACCAAACCTAGTTACATTTTTAACACTCCCTCTTAACTAGGGAGGTATTCATAATTTCACAGCATGATAATACTCTCAAATCAAAATAATATCATAATAAGAGTTCATATTGATAAGAAACATCAATCGTCATTATAACCAACATTATCAATTACAAAATAGCAAGGCCTTGACTGAAAACCTACATCTCTCCACCAGATTAGAGCACAATGCTGGGAGGCATGAATTTGGAAACCAACGCCACCTCTCAAGGCACATATCCCATTCAAATGTTCACCAGGTAAGTCCTTACAAAACTATTCTTATCTTGGATATCACCCCATCCTCAAAGAATATTGATCCTCGGGACTACTCTTATCTTGGATTCCCAATCCTGAAAGAGTATTGGTCCTTGGGGCTACTCCTATCTTGGATACCATTCCTCAAGGATTATTGATCCTAGATGCCTATTCCAATCCACCATTCTCCCTACCAGTGCCTTCACTAGTATTACGACTGTTAGTCATAGCCATAATGCATGACACATGGATACTATAATGTCCATCCTCACTTCCTCTTAAATAGGGAGGAACACCCATAAGCCTACGCTTGTCTCAAAGATACTCATCAAAGCATCAACTACATGTTCTTATATGGAGATATATTGTATCTACTGGGCTTCTATTTGTGTCACATTATAATGAGCTTTGACCTTCATGGAATTTTATCAATCTTCACATAGCTCTAACATGTCACACATTAGTTCATTAAAACTTATTATGAAGCCAAACTCTTTTAAAATTGATCATACAAGATTTCACATACTCTTTCTTCGTGACATGGTTTTTCCTTCATCCCCTTTTCAAGAAATTATATCATCTTTCACTAATCATCAGTAGTATGTTTGTTAGAATAGTCCTTGTTAAACTAATAAATGTAGAGTGAATTATAGCTCCCTATTTTAAATTGAGGAGGTTGAAATTCTTCTAGACTAGTATCAAACCTATCATATCATCAAGTGATAAAAAAAACTATCTCATGACTTCTTGTATCAATCTGCTAACTTTCCGGCCCTTATAGTGCACACACTTATGCTACATATTTTTCCTGGAAGTGATACCATATCCCAAACATTATGATATCATTTCTCTTTATCAGAGTTGTTAAAACAAGTGATGTTATTCTAAATTTTAATCTACAATATCCTTCACGTAACTTTGTTCTTCTATCTCCCTTTGAAGTAGACATTACTTCCTTCCTCACATTCTTCAAGAGACCATACTAGATGATGATCAATATTAACATTTGTTCTGCCCATCTGTGAGATGGATACTATATATCAAATAACCATATGAAAGGGTCCTGAATTTCCTATGTGACCAAGACATGCCATGCTTATGCTCCCAAGTATATTTCTGATCTATATGCATTCTTCCCTTCAACTTTATTTGAAGATACGAGTGTATTTAATAAATAACCTTTTCTAAGATAGGCATAATTCTTCTTTTCATGCTTCCATTCAGTTGAATTCTTTGAATTATTGTTTTAACCTTCTTTGAAGATTATTTCGATGAATTATGAGGTTCCTTCAATTATGCTTTCATGCTTCTTGTAGACTATCTCCATACCTTCATACTTCTATATTGCTTCAATGCTTCTTCCATGTTTTACTTATGTGATGTTACTTTGATTGTTCCATTCATAAGTTTAAGACAAAGTATTACACTATAGAAACTTCTATAATGCTACATAAAGACCTTGATTTTTCTAATGGGTTCCGCTTCTAAGGTAGATCCTTGTAGTCCCTTTCTGCTATGTAACTACTTCTAGATCATCATGATGGAATTGTAATTTTTGCAATAACTGTAAGGTGATTTAGGGCTCAAATCCTTCTTATTCTTGCTTTCTTGATGATTAGATGACTGCTTCCAACCTTTTGTGATAAGATGTAACTGACTATATAGAATTTAATTCTTTCAATGCTATATGCTTCTTTCCGCGATGCCATAATTTACAATTCCCAAGACTCTTCTACATTTGTAACTTCATTAGATACTCTAACTGCCATATTCTAATAAAATAGGAAACAAATTTCCTATAAACCTAGTAATAGTAAAATCCTTCAATAATAGAGGTCCTTATGATCTCCAGTCTTTGATTTCTTCTCATGTTCTTCATCTTATTATGCAATGTGAGCTCCACTTATTTCTTTCCTCTTGTTATTTTTCTTGTGCTTAGGATCCTTGGGACAATTCCTCTTATAGCGTCCATATTCATTGAAACCAAAGCATTTCACTTTAGACATGTCTCGGTCTCCATGCGGTTGATTGTTGTTGTTGTATTTTCGACAAGGTTCAAATTTTCCAAATCTTCCAAACTTCTTCTTTGGTATAGCAACAAAAGCTTGATATTGTTCATTGTTGGGTTTGCTATATTCATTGATTTTAATATTGTTTCTTCTAGAAAACATAAATCCCATAGCTCATCAAATGTTGGAGTATCTTTTTTTGAATAAATGCTTGTCACAAAACTACTCCAATATGGAGGTAGACATTGAGTATGCAAGCAATTAATTCTAAATCAAATATGACTTCTCCAAGCCCTTGAAGTTGATCTTTGAATTTCAAAATTTTCACGAAGTATGAGGCCAAGTCTTAACCTTTTGACAACCTTGTTTTTTAAAGTTTATTCCTTAAGGATATGTTTTGACCTATAGTATTGACAGTGTGTAATTTTACCAATTTGTCATAAATATATTCTGATGTGCCCAAACCTACAATAAAGGGGATAAGGTGATCTTTGATGGACTCAATGAGAATTATTTGAGACCTTATTTCCGCCTTATTGTACTTGGACACTTCTTAAGTCTTTTCCTTGTCTGGTTCTAAAAATGTGCTTAGAATGTGATCCATGATTGTAGAAATTCCCACTGTAGATCAATAGATTATGCAATAGACTAAAGCAAAATACAAGATCTACTTCTACAACAAACTTTGCGGAAGCTTAATCGAATTGAGCAAGATCAATGAGAACACATATAACTGAGAATGAGAAATCAATCACACATAGCACAAAAGAAATAAACCAGGTAAAGCCTCAACCTAAAACCCCAATCTTTGTATTATCATACAAGTGGAAATATGTCTGGATTACACAAAGCCTTAGCTCGGAAGCTATCCAGCGCTCAGTACAATCCCTTTGCTGCTCATAGACAGTCAAAGGCTTCTCAAAAACCTTCTCCTCTACCCTCCAAGCCTCCTATTTCCTTGCGTAGTTTTTCCTGGGGTCTAGTGCTTCCACTTGTGTGAATTCCCACCTCACACAACTCACTTGGCTCAGAAATAACTGCACAAACTTGGAGGAGATAAATCCTTCTCGATGGATGAGTTTCCTTTATAGGAGAAATCCATCCAACTGATAATACACTATCCCTCCTCTGATCTCAAGTGGGTCTCTCTCTGAACTGACATGCATGAGTTATTCATGAGAGAATATTCAGTTATCTAAAGTGCAACAGTTATATGCAAGCATGCATTAACTAACTGAACTCACATTAATTTAAACAAACTATTTAAATCAATTTAACTGGACTTGACTCAGTTAACTGAGCCAACTAATTACAACTCAAATTAGAACTCATCCTTATCTCTTTAACTGATGGATAAATTCCTCAATTAATGGAGAAACTATTGCATGTCCTCACATAGACTTCATGTTTGATTTTTCAAAACTAATTAACTCATGGTGAATTAATTAATTTATTTTCAAATAGTTGTTAAATTCAAATTTGAATTTTACTTCACTATTTTAGTTTAGGGACTGACTAAAATAGGAATCCATCCCGAACTACTAAAAATAACAATGCTATTTTTAGCACTTCCATTTTTCATTCCCTGTTGTTCAATCCAGCACTGGTACCCAAATTGCTATTTATAGCAGTGCTATTTTTAGCATTTCTTGTTGCTATTTTCAACACTCCCTCTCAACAAGAAAGGCATTCAACTTGAACCCAATCCTGTACCTTTGGAATGTTCTGCATGCAACACTTCTACCAAGTGTGGTTGCTCCAACAACTCTAGAAACAAAAAAACTCCCAACTGACCTCTCTATTGGGCTAGAAACATACTCTGATGCTGAAGCTCTACCTGCTGCTGACAAGTGCTCCCTCTCTGACCTCTGAGCTGCTGCAACACTCCATGCATGTCGCACCATTGCACACCTCACTGTGCCATCCTGCACTGGTGCAACGCTCCTATGCCTCTCACATTGCTGCAGCCTGCTAGCTCTACACAATCTTGGGACTCCTGCACTGTAGCTCTCTCTGCCGCTCCATCCACATCTGTCTCTACCCACTCAGCTAGTTCTTCTACTCCTCGTCGGGGCTCCCATAGCAAAGTCGAATCAAATAGGTTGGGTACCTCAAGAATCCTGCCCCCATTGCAGCATTCTTGGGGCCATCACTCCACATCGCCCCACCTCCTACCTGGAGGTATGGATGCATGTGATTCCTCTGCCCACCTGGCTCGAAATTCTCCCCTACTGGAGGTCTCTGCATGAGTGGATGTCTCCACTCTATCTCCTCTTGACTTCCCTAGTTGTGGCTGCTCCACAACCTCCTGAAGCTGCTTCACCAATCGTGGCTCCTCCACAATCGTCTGAGACTTCTCCTGACGTTGCATGTTGAGAGGTAATTTACTCTCCCTCTCAACCACCAAGTATCTAACCTTTGCCTTGCTCCTCAAGGCTTTGCATGCATCTTGTACCTCAAGTGCATGTAGTTTCTTGGCTAGCACACCAATATGTTTCATCTTTCCCGCCATCACGAAATTTCCTGGAAAAAGAGCTGATTTTAAATCAATGATATCTCCCTCATCCGAACTCCGATTCAGCCGATTTTTTTTTTTGAATTTGGGTATTTTTCCACAAGGAATCCAGACCTGTTATTTGTTTCTAAAAATTTTGCACAAAAATTTTCATACCTGCTCTGAAAATTCGCGGCCCAAAACTCAAAACTTCGAAATCTACTCTAGTATATTGTTCTCCGCTTTGATCGCCTTTGCTCCGATACCATGTAGAAATTCCTAGAAAACCTCATTCTGATACCATGTAGAAATTCCCACTATAGATCAACATATTATGCAATAGACTAAAGCAAAATACAAGATCTACTTCTACAACAAATTTTGCGGAAGCTTAATCGAATTGAGCAAGATCAATGAGAACACATATAACTGAGAATGAGAAATCAATCACACATAACACAGAAGAAATAACCAGGGGAAGGCCTCAGCCTAAAACCCCAATCTATGTATTATCATACAAGTGGAAATATGTCTGTATTACACAAAGACTTAGCTTGGAAGCTATCCAGCTCTCAGTAAAATCCCTCTACTGCTCATAGACAGTCAAAGGCTTCTCACAAACCTTCTCCTCTGCCCTCCAAGCCTCCTATTTCCTTGCGCAGTTTTTCCTGGGGTCTAGTGCTTCCACTTGTGTGAATTCCCACCTCACACAACTCACTTGGCTCAGAAATAACTACACAAACCTGAAGGAGATAAATCCTTCTCCATGGATGAGTTTCCTTTATAGGAAAAATCCATCCAACTGATGGTACACTATCCCTCCTCTGATCTCAACTGGGTCTTTGTCTGAACTGACATGCATGAGTTATTCATGAGAGAATATTTAGTTATCTGAAGTGCAACAGTTATATGCAAGCATGCATTAACTAACTGAACTCACATTAATTTAAAAAAAATGTTTAAATCAATCTAACTGGACTTGACTCAGTTAACTGAACCAACTAATTACAACTCAAATTAGAACTCATCCTTATCTCTTTAACTGATGGATAAATTCCTCAATTAATGGAGAAACTGTTGCATGTCCTCACATAGACTTCATGTTTGATTTTTCACAACTAATTAACTCATGGTGAATTAATTTATTTATTTTCAAACAGTTGTTCAGTTCAAATTCGAATTTTACTTCACTATTTTAGTCTAGGGACTGACTAAAATAGGAATCCATCCCGAACTGCTAAAAATAACAATGCTATTTTTAGCACTTCCATTTTTCATTCCTTGTTGCTCAATCTAGCACTGGTACCCAAACTGCTATTTATAGTAGTGCTATTTTTAGCACTTCTATTTTTAGCATTTCTTGTTGCTATTTTCAACAATGATTTCATTTTCTACGAGAAAAAAATCAATTCTCTTCTTCCAAGCTTTGAAATTTGATGATCCATCAAGTTTGTTTCCTTCCTTACAAAAATATTCCATTTGATTTAAAGGTTTATACATGAAGTATAGTAAAGTGCTTACTAGTCAAAGGAGTGAAATGCTTGAATACTAATGATGTTTCTGAGAATTTTGATGCTTCCAAGGGTCTTCAAAGGTGTCCTTGAATGATGGCTACAATAGAGATGTCTTCTACGATGGCTGGTACAAAAACATATTCAAGCTGCTATGATGACTCCTTCAATGATGGATGACGAGTGGAAATGAGCCTTCAATGATAGAGAGAGAGAAAGATAAATAACTGATACAATAGTTTACTTCAAGAGTGAATGATGGTCTTTGAGTCTTCTTCCTTATGTCCTTTGCAAATGATGTCCTCCAAAGTAGCTGATGTAAATGTCTAGGATGATTGTTGTAGAGATGCCTTCAAATGAGCCAAAAAAATTGATCTTCAAGCTACCTATTCCTCACCTTAGCTTTGATACCATGTTGAGAAACTAATAGGCTAACAAATTAACGCTGATTTATATTACTTGATAATTCCATGTGAATATTTGTTGGATTCTTATTTCTTTTATTATGTTCTTCATCATTAAACAATTTCCAAAACATAAAACAAAAAAATCCAAAAGACAATGAACACAAAGATGTAGGCTCAAAGCCAGAGAAAAACCCACAAGGAGGAAAACACAACCAAATTATTTTCTTGTAGAATTAGATCAAATTGAGAAATCCAAGAACCAAAAACCAAGACCACTACAGAAGCCCCAAGTCAACCCTCCAACAATCCTCCTTCAACCAAGTCAAATTCAACGAAGTCAATGTTGGTCAACGCCTTCAAAATCTGTTCAAACTTTGAAATTTTCGGCCCTATAAAAGCCTTGAAATTTTCAGCCCTACAATAGATCAGAAATATGACACGTGGTAGAATTTAGGGTAGAAATCACAATATTGTCTCTCATTTTACTTTCACTCTCTCCTTTGACTTTAACTCTTCTTCCTTAGACTTTTGATGGTTTTTATTCTCTCTCTTGCACATAAATCAAAGTTGTGATGTGATAATCAAATGAGGTCGGGTTGCACTATATTATAGCTATTTCAGGAGGTCGAATAGGTGCCTTTCTGGGCCAACTTGGTCTTATGGTGACAAAATTTGACTTTTTGGCACAACATAAATGATTTTCTTTTTCTTACAAATAGCTCAAATGGTACTTTGACACATGACAAATTTCCTTTTGACTCAATACACCCTAGAAGCATGAAGCAAATGCTTTGAATAGAAAATAATAAGAATAATAATAAATTTCTTTTTCTTCTTTTTGCTTTTGCATGAAATACATATTAATACGAGTACAAAGATAATTATGAATACCGTACCTAGTTACATTTTTAATAATCACTAAAAGTTGTCTCGAACTATTTTTCATATGTTCACACCTAACCTATGCAATAATTTCTTGCTCTAGCTATATTTCTCAGCAAGTTGTACAAGATAAGGCTCATTTATTTCCTTCTCCTTGTAATGGGCTATCAAAATCTTTTATATTTGGGAGTGCTTGTTTGCGATGGATTTAAAATCTCCTTATTAAACATTGTAAAAAATGAAGAAATATTATATTGTGACATTAAATAAACTCTTTCAGTCTTAATATTACTTCAATTTTAGTGCTCATTTGCATTACTCTTTTTATATATGGTTCACACACCCTAGAGATCAGTGAACACTACATCCATATAATATTTGTAGTAGGAAAATTCATACTCTTTTTTTATATATGGTTCACACACCCTAGAGATCAATGAACACTACATCCATATAATATTTGTAGTAGGAAAATCCACTTGAAGGGATCACTTACTGTTAGCTCAACCATGGATCCTAACTCTCAGAGTCTCAAGAGAATTGAACCCATGACCTCTCAAGTACAAAGGAGATTTAATGAAGGGGACTCGACCAATTATGTTAAGCCTCGGGGATAAATTGTTAAGAATATATAATGTTAGGAGATAGGTGGGCATGTGACCCCAACCATCACAACATTCATGCTCTAGCTTGAGAGCCATAATTCATCTTCTAGATTTGTGTACTTATATGTATAGGAATCTACACAGAATAAGACATACAACCTATATAATAGATCATTTTCAGTAAGGTCGTAGCTCATTTTCATTACTCATGAGGACATATGCTTATTTTCCAAATACAAGTGAAGTTTATAGGAATGTTTTGGATAGGACATGAAAAACAAATGTCGCACTGATAGAGATCACCTAATACCATGTATTCCTTGTTAATAGAAGCATATAAGGTAACATCATGATTTTCAAGTGCCATGCCTCCTCTTGCACATGTTCTTGGTTAGTGTATTAGTTTCTAGATTTCAATCTGATAGTCTATAAGAAGCTACCTTGAACATAATTATATTAGAAGGGTTGTGAATATGAGATATATTGAGTTAAGCTTGAAGAGAAAGTTGTTGGGTGCATTGGTGAATTGTTGAAGGCATCTGCTATATTTCTTGATGTGGCTATGTGGTGTTGCATTCATGTAATTGAGAACTAGAACACATACAATTATCCATTACTTTTCTTGGAATCAAGAGACTTTAGAGGTTACACATAGAAGAAGCCAACCAATCATCTAGAGAATTAGTTGGCATGTTGCAAACCTTACATGCCATTTAAGAAATAGGTGATTACAAAGAATTTTCACTTCAAATAACGTTAAACCAAAAATATACAACTCAAAATATTCGATTAATGTTTTGGACATAATGGTACATTTCATTATCATATTGTTTGTTGGTTCTTATGTGTACATAAAGGAGCTTGCCAAGAAATCCAGAGTAGAGATAACATATAGAATAGCCCTTGCTTCCATCTGAATATTGTGATCTTTGAATAGGGTGGAGGAACAAAGGCGAAGTGACCTTGATAAGTATAGAGATCTTTGTACAATATTGAGATAGAGAAAACATTTTTAACTTTCCCAAAGGATCTATGTTGGTGAAGTGGGTGGGCTATAAGTATTTTATTTATGGAAAATTATTCCTTCTCAGATAGGATGCCCTTTACATAGGAAAATAAATAGGTCACCCATAAGAATGACCTATGGCCTCCATACATTATTGTTTACACTAATGATGGTTAGTTGGTAGAGAAGTCCATTAAGTACACTTGTGACTTATTACTTTCTATTATTCTTAGAAAGCTATAGAATAAACTTTAACAATTGTAAGTAGAAGCCTTATGGAGTTGATTTCACAACATTAAAACTATCAATTGAATTGACAATGATAAATAAATACAACATAACAACTTATAACACAATTTGAAGCCACACGTTGAACATTTGTTAGCTAAATTTGAGAAATGATCTCCCAATGCCCAAAATATGGATGCATGAATAATGTACCATGCTTTGGTAGGTAGCAATACTTTAGATTTGTAAAATAGTTGTGATTGGAGTACCTAGGGTTGACAACACAAATGATTTATTCTTAAACATACCAGGTCATTCTTATATATTTAGACAGTTGCGTCACACTTATCAAAGCTGTGTTAATATGGGTATTATGAAATATGTACATGCATAACATAATTGAGATCAAAGTTTTAGTAAAATGACATATGTGACATAATGTGTTGGTCACAAGGATTAGATAGAGATAGGGGAAGAGTATTACTATTATTTAAGATGGGATATCTATGGGAAGAGTATTATTATTCTTTAAGATGGATTCAAATATCTTACTTGTGATAATGGAATCAACGGACATAACATTTCTAAGCGTTACAAGGGAGCTAACAAAAGAACCTTCACAATGAGTAGAAATATTGAAACATGAAGACAAATTGATTAATATTTTTGAAGTTTTATACCTTTTAAGGAAATTGGTGTTTGACATAATTGACATAGTTTTGAATATGATTGTAGATGTTATTTAAATAGTAAAAATAAACAAATCACATTTTATTTATTGAGCATGTTTCTTTTCTTAATTATTTGAATGTATTAACATATGGTTTTGAAGTATGATTGAATATGTTAAATAATAAAAATAAATAATTCATAATTGATTCATTGTGTATATGTTTTATTGTATTAGTTATGTTAATGTATAATATAAACTAATATATATTTATCTCAATTTCATATCTACCAAGTGTCATTAGGGATTAAATATTTCATGATGAAAACTTAGTTTTGAGTGTAAATTTTGAGAAAAAGTTTGTATCTCGAGAGATTTGATCCCTCTCAACACTTGGTAAATTATTGATATCTATGTTTATTCTTAATAATATTATTTAGCAGCCTTGAGGTTCCCTGATTCGTCCCGCTTGCCTCACTATTCTCAGTGGCCTACAACCTTGACTGCCTGGCCGACCCATTTTTTTACTTCTATTCCCCTCTTCTTTCCTTGATTTTCCTTGATGTATGTTTTTCTAATCCTTATCTCACCTTCTCTCCACTCTACTCCTCTAGCCTGTTGGGCCTAGATATGGTTAGGTGGTCAATAATGACCAATTTGGCTTCCCCCTCTCAGCTGGATCAAGAGATTGTAGCCTTTAACTCCTTGGTCTTGAATGTCCCCAAGTTATAGAAGGAATCTTCCTCCTGTTTCATCAAAACACTTAATGAGATCCCTAAAGTCGAGATATTCACCCTTCAAGCTCATCTTCATGTGCTTTAGCTGGTAGATCGGGGCCTAGTGGGATAGTTTATGAGATTGTGACCATCCCATAGAATTTTCTGCTAGTGGACCTTGAACAACTAGAAACCCTTAATTGATGGCAAAATCACTTCTTCCTTTTGTGGCAAGGATTTTTTCATTTTCTTATTCAAGAGAAAATCATATCCATTAGGGGAATTTTGAGGTCTAAAATGGGCCTCCTAAGGAAATTATAAAATAATAGTGGAAATAATAAAATAGGATTAGATTACATCATCAAAATTTAGAGGGAAAAAAGAAAAAAACTATTTTTAAACTCGTATTTTCAACTTATCTCCCTATGGGTTTGCTCAAATTTCAAGTGGAAACACCCATTGGATGCATAATTTGATTCCTCATCCAATGAGTAGTCATGTTGCATACTTTCAATGGATCCTACTACACAAAAAATGATAAATACATGAAAAACGTGATTGCAATCATGTGTTCTCATGTATTTCTCATTTTTCATGTAGCAGGGTCCATCAAAAGTATGCAACATAGGTACTCCTTGGATGAGGAATTAAGTTTTGCATCCAATGATTACTCTCGCTCGAAATTTGAGTAAAACGTTAGGGAGATAAGTTGAAAATACGAGTTGAAAAAGTAGTTTTATTATTTGATTATTTTTTATTAATTTTACTTTTTTACTACAAAAATGGTGAATCATCCCCCATGGTTGACATCATCATCTTGAATCATATTGGTTCTTATAAACTTTATTTTGGTTGTACATTTTTCTTAGGAGGCCCATTTTAGACCTCAAAATTCCCCTAATGAGGATCATATTTTTCACAGTGGTCCGTACTTCATGGGGACACAAGGGCTCTACTTGGATCGGAGTCCCAAATTTAAACCGATTTATGATGTTCCTTGTGCTATTATAGTATGGGTGAAGCTTCCCCTTACCTCCCCTTCATTGTTGGGATGATGCCACCTTCAAAAAGATTGGTAATGCCTTGGGAAGATACGTTGACTGTGCAGAGCCTCGTGATGGACTCTTCTCATGTGATAGATTTTGTGTAGAGGTATATTTGGAAAAGGGCCCACCTAAGGTGATAAATATTAGTTTTGATAGGTGGATGCATATTCAAGAGGTGGACTATGACCAACTCCCTTTCATATCACAAATCTGTCATGACTACAAGCACTTCGCTAGAAATTTCCCTAAAAAGCCAGAAGATTTGGAAATGCAAGACGAATTTGGAGACCAATTGCAATAAGACAAAAGAAAAAAAGGATATAAAAAGTAACATACCCCCTAAACCAATAAATGGTGTAATCCTCCTCAAAGTAATATGGACCAACTTCCCCCAAGAACAAATCTGCTGAAAACATGGAAGGAACGAGTAAATTAGCCAATCTTGGAACTTCAGGCAACATGTATGATGCCCTAGCCAATGAGGAGGAAGAAGGGGAGATTCCCCACCAATATCCCCCAACCTTATATCCGCCTATAAATCCATTGGCCTCCCAAGGTCCTATGGATGGGAATAATGAGGCAAGATCTAACGAAGTTATAATACCTACACAACATGACTCCTCCTCCTCAAAAGACTTTCTCTTGCTAAGGGATGGTACGGTTGGAGTTACTTTTTAAATTTCAACAGAGGAGAAGTTGGAAGCATACAAAGTAATTAAGAAATATTGTTGAACCCATTGTTTCGAAAGAAAAACTAACAAAAAAATCGGGATTGAACAAACAGAAAAGGATAAATAACTTGGACACTAGTCCACTCTTAAAAACATTCAAATGGGAGACATGGGAAGCAAAGGAAATAAAAGAAGCTATGGAACAACCCCACCTAAGGGGGGTCCTCATTAAAAAAGTAAGCAATGATAGTCCTATCCTGGAATTACAAAGGGTTTGGGTATGAGAAAAGGAGATTGAAAGTTAAATATTAATTAGGAAAGAAAGACCCTCAATTGCTCTACTTCAGGAGACGAAATTGGAGGAATAAGAAATATTAGCTCTAAGTGGTGGAATGGTAACTATATCACCTTAGTCAGCTCTAGAGGGGTGAGGGGCATCTAAGGGTATTTTCGCTCTTTGGGATCCACCTTAGGTCTGACTCCTCAATTCTCACAAAAATTTCCATTGGCTAGCAATTTCCTTTCTCGACCTCTCCTCAATTAGGTATGTTCTGATGCTAACATTTATACGCTTGTTCACTTTCGAGAAAAGCAAGAATGTTGGATTCTCTCCCCAACCTCAAAGAATTTGTGTATGGGGATTTTAGTATATTTGGGGGATATTTCAATACCACATCCAATAGTTGGGAAAAAAAAGGGATCACCAGTCAGAGATTCCTTCCAAGAGAAAATGTAATATTTTATTTCTTACACAAAATTAATGGACATTAAACCTTCTGGCCTCAAATATACTTGGAACAAAAAGAGAGTGGGCGCAAATCTTATTGATGCAATACTGGACCACTTCCTTATCTCTAATGATATTTTGCATTGTAATGTATCCATCAATTACTCCATCCTTCCCTAGAAAAGTTCTAACCATCATCCAATAAGACTTGATTTATCCACCCCCTCAATTATGGCCCTATCCCGTTCAGATTTAGTCCTTTATGAATTCAACACCGTGATTTCCATGAGGTGGCCGCTCAGTCATGGTGTCCTTGGGTGGAAGGAAACCCCATTAATATATGGGAAAAAAAGATAAAAATGCTGAAAGGATGCATTAAATCCTAGGTGAGATCCACACATATGGCCAGTCAAGTAGCAATTCAAGAAATGGAACAGACAATCAGTCATTTCCATTCCACCATGGAGATGGAGCCCGTTTCACATGAAATCTTGAGTCCGTATATATCCATGTTTGATAAGTACCATTCCCTATTGAAAGAGGAGGAAGAATATTGGAGACTTAAGTCTGGGAGTGTGTGGCTTCAAAGATGAGATAGAAATACCAACCTTTTCCATTAGCAAGCAAAAAATAGGGAGAGGAAAAAAACATTCAGGAAATTTGGGTGAATGGTACCAAGGTGGGATATTTTCATCAAATTAAGGAAGAGGCGACGACTTACTTTAGTAACCTCTATTCTCAACATGAATCTCCCTTTAAGGAATCTGAAAGCTATATGTTGAAGCATACTCTATAAATTATCACAGAAGATATGAATAGACAAATAATGCTTCTTCCTATATTGTAGAAGAGATATGTAAAATTGTCTTCTCCTTTCACCCAGATAAAGCTTCAGGCCCATATGGCTTCTTTGTACATTTTTATCGACATTTCTGGGGGATAATCAAGCATGATTTTTGTAGAATGATTGGGTATTCCCTGAAGAATTGTTGCATGGGTGGTGGGATCAATTCGTCCTTCCTTGCTCTGGTTCCAAAAGAAAATAAATCCTCCTCATTCAATAGATTCAAACCCATCTCCCCGTGAAACGTCTCCTAATTATATCCAAAATCCTCAATGAAAGACTTAAACTACTTCTCCTCACTGTCATATTAGAGAATCAAGGTGGTTTTATGTCAGGGATAAAAACGTTTGACAATATCATTATTGTTTAGGAAGCCATAATCTCTAGGGGATCAAGAGGAGATACGGGGATGATCATCAAACTAGACATGGCCAATGCCTTTGATAGAATCAAACACAAATTCCTTTACAAAACATTAAGAAGATTGGGTTTTGACAACACCTTCATCCTGTGGGCCTCTCTTTGTATTGGCTCTCCATGGATTTCCCCCTTATTAATGAAAAAGTATCTAGATTTTTCCAAGCCTCTTTTGGTTTATGACAAGGGTGCCCATTATCTCCTTTCCTTTACATTTTGGTTGCTGATACTATGAGTAAGTTTCTTGAATATGTGCACATAAACAATTGCCTTCCAATTATCTGATTCATTCAAAACATCAAAAGCGCTAACCTCTCTCAATTTACATACGATACCATTTTTCTTGGGGTCACCCTAATGGATATTTCTAAAATATTTAAACTGGTTCTAGACAACTTCCTTGCTTCTTTAGGGGGTCTAACGAACTTAGGAAAGTCCAAGATATTCACATGGAAAATTATGCTGGCTAAACGACTTCAAATTGGGGAGATATTTGGCTTTAGCATTGTTGATGATTGGAAAGAGTTCAAATACTTGGGTATCCCGGTATATCTTAAAACTAACACTCTTTATGCTTGGCAATCTATTCTTTTGAAGGTGAAAATCAAGTTGGAATCTCAGGGAGATAGATGGCTAACATTAGCTGGTGACATCGTCCTCAATATGTCTGTCCTATTTGCAATCCCCCCTTTCCAGTTCTTTACTTTTCTTGCTCAATATATTCTGTAATATATTTGGAAATCTATTCGAAGGTTCCTTTGGGAAGGTAGTAAGGTCTCTTCAAAAAAATTCCATTTGATCAATTGGGCCACCATTCGTGCACCTAGAGA
The DNA here is from genome assembly GCA_031772625.1 of Pinus tabuliformis. NCBI lineage: Eukaryota > Viridiplantae > Streptophyta > Pinopsida > Pinales > Pinaceae > Pinus > Pinus tabuliformis. The sequence goes on from CM062805.1 coordinate 777,024,354, forward strand.
TCATGGGGGCTTGGGGATCATGGATCTTTCCCTCATGAGTTAGGTCATGGGAGCTAAGCTTATCTGGAAAATGAAAAATAGCTCGGAAGCTTGGTGGGTCCAAGTTCTCACCTACAAATATATGCTACTAGGAAGTGAGAATAAGGAATTGAGCTCCCGTTCTCATGTTTGGAAGCTTATCTCCGTCTCATTTGGTTTAATTGAAAACCTTCTCAGTTGGATATTGGGAAATGGTTCTAGCATCCATCTCTGGTTTGAATCTATTATGAACCACCCACCTCTTTGAGATTTTAAAGTTTTAAGGCCGCTTCAATATTGTTTAACTAGTAAGGGGATCTCTTTGTTATCTCACATATCCTAGTGGAACAATTCAGGTATATGGTCAATTTGGAAGCTTGATAATATCCAAAAAAACCTCTCTTGGCTCATAGATAAGCTTAGATATTGTTTGATGGGTCATGCCCCTTTAAATCAATAGGAAGAAGGTAAGCTGGGTTGGAAGTCTCATGTTTATATTGTCAAAGATGGGTATGAAGAATTGCTCTTTTCTGCGTAGATCCCTCCTAAATCCTCCACCTAGAAAAATATTTGATTGAATAATTCCATTCCCAAAGTTAACATGTTATGATAGCTCCTCATTGATAAGAATATTTTAACCTCTGAAAATCTCAAAAAAATATGGGTCTGTGCCCCATTGCACTACTCCCTTTGTAATCAACAAGAAGAAACAACCCTCCACTTGTTTTTGTCCTATCCATTCACCTCTAAGGTTTGGTTATTTTCCTCATGTCCCTTTTTCATTCTTTTGAATATGCCTGCAAATCTTTCTGTCCTCATCTCAAACTGTCACATACAATGATTAGGTTATTTAGTTGGTAAACATCTTTTCAAATAGATATGGAACTCTCTCTTAAATGAAATCTATTGGCATATTTGGTTATTTAGAAATAGTTCTATATTAAAAAGTGTCTCTATCCCTCCTAGATTAATAACTCTTAAACCCCTCTTCCTATGTTTGGAGTTCAAAAGAGAGAAATTAAATGATCATGATATTTCTTTGGATCATCAAGAGAGGCAATGGATGGATTCACTAGTTGATCCCTTAGACAAAATTCGCTCTTCTGCTCCTCTGCATCCCACTACTAAATTTTTGTGGAAGATTCTTCTCTAAGACATTGAATTTGAAGATTGGAAAAATCTACAGAAGAATTGGATCCTCTTCTTCGATTGAGCCTAAAAAAAGAATCCAAGGTAGCAAGAGGGGGTTGTATTTTCTTAAATCTTGATGGAATGTAGGAAAGAAAGTATTCATGAGGGCTTGGTAAAAAAATGAACAATTTTTTCAGAAATGTATGGGCTTCTTCTTGGTCTCCAATTGGCCAATGATTGGGATTTTTCTGCGTTTGTGATCACGGGGGATTACTTGATCACTATTCAACACTTTCAAATGGATTCTCTTCTGAAGAACAATGATCTATCCCTCCTTCTTAGCAGAATCATTAACATCTTTAAATCTTTCTCTCACAAGGCTTATTAACATATTTTAAGAAGCCACAACAAAGAAGTGGATACTTAGGCTAATCAAGCATGCCTTTTTGAAGCAAGTTAGTATGATATCAACAACACATTAGGTTGGAAATTTATTCCATGAAAAATCCAACTAAATATAAATGTTCCTCTCTAATTATTTGGATAGCTAGACATATGTACCATGAGAATTTTGTTTTGAAGAATTCTAACTCCCCCTCTCGATGCCTTATATATCCTTCTTCTGCATAGGCAAATAATCACATCATGTATGGAATTAGAGTTGTGTCATTTTGTCTGAGGTGGTGTTTTGTGGGTGTGCAAGACATGCACCCAATTATTACTTGAATGTGGTGTCTATTGTAGTTGGAAATCCCTTCATTCCCTCATGTGACTTCATACCAAATCATTTAACAGTCATAGGGTGGGGAGATTTAATGAAATTCATGACTGATATGCTCCCTAAAGTGTGGGAATTCATTGGCTCAAAGGTGGCATTCATGGTGGGGGTTAATATGATAAAGAGGGAAGTTTTGTCTCGAGAGTGTGCCCTTGAGAGTCAAGTCGGAATTTCTATTGACCAGCTCCTCTGTAAAATCCATTGATGCTTATAATTCTTCTAGTCCAGTGAGCCTCTTGCTCGATGTTGAAAAGGTCGTCTGAAAAATTTCATTCAAAGCGCATATGCATGGAATTATCTTGTCTTTTATTGGCTCGGTATCGTCCTTCAACATAGTAATATGGAGGGAATGTTTCCCCTCTGGTGCATCAATGGATTTTCTAAATTATCAAGAAGTCAGGTTAGAAATTCTGTCACTGCTAAAATTCTCTCCTTCAAATTCATGGCCTCTCCGCCACCTTGCGCGCTTCCTATGGAAAGAAGTGGTCCTGTGTTTAGAGAAGTTTCATTGGCATTTCTTCATGCACCCCTGGTTTTGCAAATTTCTCACAAGTATATCTTCTCATCCGTAAATATCATCTTCATTGGTGACCTTAGCTCTATACTTCTTTATTTTTTAGCAAGTTGTCTTTAGTACAACTTTTTGGATGTTTTTCCAGTGAGTTTTTCCAGTCTAATTTCTCTAGAACCCGGCAGGAATTTATTTAAATCACAAGTTTAATGGGTAACCCCTAAAAAATCGAAGTTCCCTAGGATTTTTCAGGGTGATGAATCCATATATACAGTAAAAAAACCAGTGTAAATAACACAAATTAAAATTTCACCTCAAATTTTCCCTATCAGATTCTAGCACTAAAAAATCCTAAAATTCACACCAAAAACAACTCTTTTTTTAATCGAACATCTCTTGGGCCTCTCTCCCATCTGGTCTTTGCTCCTGTTTCGAGATATCCTAGATCACTTTCTTGTGTTGGTGGCTACTCAAGCTCAAACCTCTCCCCCTCCATTTTTCAGTTTGTTTGGATCCTTAATTGTGTTATTTCACAACCCCGTGTTTATGAGAACTCACTCAAATTCTTGTTTTAAGACCCCTATGGAGAGGAACGAATACACTTCCTCTTCCTCATATCGTACTAGTCACTGTAATATTTGTCCTCATCTTCCCGTCAACGGTCAAGCCGATGATTGTGAACTCTGTTAGCAAGTTTTCCAATATTCAACCACCATCCTATTTTTTACCGAAAAATGCAAAAAATCCAGGCAAAAGTAAACCAATTTGCAGATGGGTTCGATGTGATTCATCACCAAATTGCAGAATTTCAATATCAAAGGAACTCTAAGGAGAATTGAAGCACAACCCACAACACTCGTGGTGGCCCTTTGGATAAGATGTCAATCAATCCTCCTACTTGATCTATGATTGCATTTTGTAAGAGCTTTTTGTTGTGTGGCTAGTTTTGTCGTGCCTAAAACTATAGCATTGTTAGCCTTATTTATGTTTGGGGTACTATGTTAGATGATGTTTTTGAATTTCCCCTTCTATTTTTCATTGAAGATTTTGTATCTTCTAACTAATTGTAATATTTTCTTGAGTATTTTGCTGTGACTAGGCACAAATATAATGCCATACTTATTTTTGTCAAAGAAAAAAAATAATATTATTTATATTTTATATAAATTTCACATACACACTCATATAAACATTCTTATCTTTAATTTTATTAAAACCTCAATATCTATAGTTACATATATATATGTTTGTCATTTTTTGGGGATATATTTTACAATTTTATTTAATTTTATTGTGTAGAGAGGCGCTCTCCAACCCAGTATGGAAGAGACGTTGTAATGTTATGTTATGTAAACATTTTGACTTAATCAAATTATATAAAAATAAAATAAAATGAAATAAAATTAGAAATAAATAAATTAAAAATACAAAAAGAAAACTATTAATAATTATTAATATTAGCCTCATAATTAAAATTAAAAATTAAAAAATAAAAATGTAGAGCTCAAATTATTTAAAATAAAATTAAAATTAAAAAATATAACAAACTACTGCTTATAAATATTGTTATTACAATAGTTCAGGTAAAATTGAAACTACTGCTTATAGGGATCAAACCTTTCGAGGTGGAAACCTTTCCTCAAGTTTTGTGTTGAAAAAAAGGTTTCTATATTGAGAGATTTGATCCCTCTTGGCACTTGATAGATCGAAAGTTAAGATGGATTTAGTCTAGTTTTTTAATGTGATATGCATATCATTGAATTATATGTATAGAGAGAGATAGTTTACAAAAAGAGTTTATTGTAAATATTAAGTTTTTATATGCTTATTAACTAGTGAAACAACATAAATTAAATGCCTTGTAAACAATGATAAACATCAATCCACGATAAACATCAAAGCACTTATCCTATTATACATCTCCATTGCCTAGATTAAAAAAAATCAGAAAAGTTACTAAATTATAACTTTATTTTAAATTATTATTATTACTAGTGCATCCATATAAAGTAAATGGTTGGGAAATGCCAATAGACACCAGTCCATAATAATAATCAAAATGCTTACTTCACTATATTACTAAAAAAAAAGAAGAAACTAGATTATAAATTTATTTAAAATAATAATAATAATGTCCATGGGGTCTTGGATAAATGGTGATCAGGTGCTTTGTTAAGGCACTCCTTGATGTGAAGTCACCTTCCTTGCCTCAATCAGGGTGATATATTAGACATGATGAAGATGTAATCCTGCCAAGCTTAGAAAATAATAATAATAATAATAATAATAATAAAAAGAATCAATATATAAGTTAAACATATATACATTTAAAAAAAACCATATAACAATATTCTTAAACATAGAGTTTCAACCTCACTTTAGCATTAGGATTCTTAATCTGTAAATAAGCTTTGTAACAATAATATGGGCCAATACCATGGCTTATCAATACCACATGCCCAAAAAACCATAACTCATTTCATATGACATTTTTTTTTAAGTTAATGAAATTAATTTAAAGGGAAAAAGAGACATAACTACTTTGAAAATAAATGTCAACTTTTGATTTGTGTATACTGCTAAGAATAATATTGAATATTCTATGGAGGTTAAATATTTATAATCCACCTAATAATTATTGATAATTAAATTAAAATTATCAAACACTTATTCCAAAATAGACATGCCATTGAAGATAATTAATTATAAAAATAGTTAATATATGATTTAAACATAAATATATTTTAAAAAACATGTAACAATATTTTTAAATATGGAGATTCATGGAAATTCTTATCTTGTAAATAACTCTCATGAGTCATTACCATGTCTTATGAATACCACATGCCCAATATGACATGTGTTGATATGACATTTTCTTTAATTAAAATTTGAGATAAATTAATTAAAAGAGCATAACTAACTTGGAGATAGATCTTAACTGTTGATCTGTGAATACTACCAACCTAGATCCATCTTAACTCCAAATATACTGAGCATGGAGAGGGATCAAATCTCTTTTTACTCTAAAATAGGTTTTCATCTCAAGAGATGAGTTTGGTAGATCCAGAATTAAGATGGATCTAAGTGGTTTAATTTCCCCCCTTTAAATAGACTATATTCCACAAGAATACCATGGGTTAATACCATGGGTTCTCATACCATGAAGTTATTTTTATTTTATTTTGACAAAGAAAAAATGTTTAGATTACATGACCTTACACATCTCTACCATATTTTATTTTATTTTGTTTTTAATTTAGTGTAATTTGACCAAGTCAAAAATGTTTACATAACATAACAAGACAATACAACGTCTGTTCCATACTGGACTGGAGAGCGCGCAACTATGAATATTCTAGCATATTCCATGGAGGTTAAATCTCTAACATCCACTTAATAATTATTGATAATTAAATTAAAATTGTGGAAAGCCTATTTTGAAATATACATGCTATGGGTGTAATTAAATTTAAATATAATTATTAAAGATATAAATTACACACACACAATGTCTATTAATTACTTTTACTAAGTTTTTATATGTTTATTAATTATATGTTCTGAAAATTTATGGTATGAATATGAATAGTTTTATTTGAATTTATTTTAATATGATATGTATATTATGATTTTTTAAATAAAAAACTATTTTATAATTACATTAATAAAAATAAAATTACAATATAACACATTGAATTGAAGCGATTTATTATTTTCATTACCTTTTAAATTTAATGGACATTATGTTTTTTGATTTAATGCTTCATTTTACATGCACTACAACATCTCCCCCATACTGTGTTGTAGAGCGCCTTTCATTGCAATAAGAGAGTGGATACATCAACTTCTCATCCACAACTTTTTCATACAAACTTCATTTAAGGAATTTCTTGGAACACTACAAAGCTTAATCCATGCTCCTTGTGTTTGAAAAGCTAAGATGTGGAACCACTCCTTCTTTGAGGAATAGGTGAATGGCCACCAACATCCACCTAGATCATTAAAAACCTTGTATTTTTTCTCATGTCGTTAACTCTTGTAATGTTTTGGTTGTGTGTTGGCAACGATAAAAAAAATGGCTACATAACCTATGCCATGCTAAAGCTTCACTCACTAATCCTTTCTTAAGACATGCTAAAGTTGCACTCATTTCCAAGATTAACAGTAAACATATTTAACATGCAATATTTTAGGTGCCTCACATGTTTTCCTCTCTTTAATGAAATGAGCCAACCAACCTTTAGTCATTCCTTTCTAGTGCATAACATAGAGAAAATAATTAATTATCCAAGACAATATTTTGTGTCTCACATGTTTTCCTCTCTTTCAATATTTCAACCAATGAGCCAATATCTAACAAATCATTTCAAGTTGCATCACATATTAGAATACAATCAATGTGTTCATTAACACCATAAGATCTGTAAAGACGACTAGTTGTGACTAATGAAGGAAGACCACAATATTAATTTGGCTGACATTGATTTTTAACTTTCTCCCCATATTTTAACGAAATATGATTTTCTCCACTTAGAGAAATAATCAAATCCTTGGTTCATACTTTTCAAGCTTACAATGTCTCTTTCTTTACCTACTCTCCCTCCTTAGGGCCTACATTCCTTTTTCCACATCATTTCCTAGGGTTAAAGTTTTAGATCCTTATGGTTTTTTCATCTTAGGGCTCATACTTTATCTTAAAATGTAGTTTTATTTTTTTGCAATGTCTTCTTGTGAATGAGTGTAGCCAACACATCTCTATTTAGAGATAAGCTATTACCATTCCAACTACTTCATATTGCTATGCATTCTATAAGTATTTTTATTTTTCATTCATTATTATTATTTGTCTTCCATTGTATCGCTAATTTCTTTACAATATTTCTATGTATTTACATTTATATATTTGCCTTCATTTCCTTCTCTACATAATCCAAAGTGATGACTAATGCATGAGAGGGACAACTCTGCCCCAAGAGAGAGAATAGACAATGCCAAAATACACTAATATTTTCCATTCCTTAGGCTCAAAGTTGGGTATCTGAGGCAATGTCATAGGGTTCATGAAATTTAATGTCAAAGTTAGAAATTCGATGATCCCTAATGAAATTTGAAAGTTTGATTCCGTTTGGAAAATATTCATTGAGGTTAGATGCCATCAACTTATTCCACATGCTATTGTGTGATTGAACTAGAGACTTTTACATGTTACTGTGGGTTTCGTTTCAAATTTATTGATTAACTTGCGACCCTCGAGGCTTAGGCCTCAACTTTGCACTGTGACACTATTTCAATTGTTGGAACACACAATTGGGCTCTCCATACAATATACTGTATCAATGGTCAATGCATGAAGGTCACAATTTGTTGTTTACCATGCTCAAATTGTCATGAAGGTTATTGCTCTGTTGGGCATGGTCATGCTTCCAAACCACACAGGTTGACTATATGAATAAAATTCCACTAGCATCATAGCATAACACTACCTCTCATGTACACAATATTAAGGCTAGATGACTGCTTATCATTAGAGAATTTTTGAGGTCTAACATGGGTCTCCTAAGGAATATTATAAAATAAGATTAGATTACCTCATCAAGTTTTGGAGGGAAAAAAGAAAAAAACTATTTTTTCAACTCGTATTTTCAACTTATCACCCTATGATTTTACTCAAATTTCAAGCGAGAGCACTTTTTGGATGAAAAATTTAAATTTTCATCAAAGGAGTACCCATGTTGTATATTTTTGATGGACCCTACTACACAAAAAATGTGATTACAACATATTTTTTCATGTATTTCAGATTTTTCTTATAGTAGGGTCATTCGAAAGTATGAGACATAAGTATTCCTTGGAAGTGAAATTAAATTCCTCATCCAACAAGTGATCCCACTTGAAATTTAAGTGAAATTGTAGAGAGATAAGTTGAAAATACGGGTTGAAAAAGTAGTTTTTTTATTTTTTTTATCTATTTACCTTTTTACTCCAAAAATGGTGAATCACCCCCCATGGTTGAGATCATCATACTAAATCCTATTGGTTCTCATAAATTTGTTTTTTATTGTATATTTTTATTTTGAGGCCCATTTTTTACCTCAAAATTTCTCTAATGCATCAAATTGTCCCCATAATAACTTGGAATTCAAATATGCCATCCGAGAAACATTTTGAAAAGCAATGAGAATGGGTAAAAGGAAGTCAAATTCTTCGTCCATTCATTAACAACTCGTCATGCACAAACCATGGTCCATAATTACTGAGCAATGATCATTTCTAATTTCTAATTTTTTGATTTTATAAACTATTTGTTATTAATATAAATTATATTAAAAACTATGATCCATCCTCATATATATATATCTATATATATATATATATATATATATATATATATATATATATAGATATATATATATATATATATATAGATATATATATATATATATATAATCTTATTAACTACTTATTATTGATATAATTTATATCACATAAATACTAGTATATCAATAAATATGTTGATATTAAATATTAATAAAATTTAATTTTATATAGTTATAAATTAATTTTTCAAAGGTTAAGAAATTATATATATATATATATATATATATATATATATATATATATATATATATATATGTATATTTGAATTTAATGACGAACCTTATTCAAATTTTATTGATAAATTTGAATTCAAATCGAACTTCATCTTTATCAAACTTGAACTCGAAACCAAACCATGTGACATTGCTATGAGGGACACTCACTGTAGTGGTCTACACAAGTACATCTAAACAAAGATGAAGTCCATAAATATCTCCTCACTAGGGGTTGCTTAATTATATGATGTCAAAATTGAGGAAAAACGTAAAAGAATAAGTGGTAGTTTTGGGTCTTTCAAATTTGCCACAATAGAATCATGGTAAAACCAACCCTAACTCGTAGATCAAAGGACAAAGTCAAGATAACCAACTTTAGAGGAAACAATCTGAGCCATAGGTAAAGAAGGGTGATAATAAGTCAGAGGACATTAGAAAGTGGTTTGAGTATGATAAAATCCCTTGGCACAACATTGAAAAATGTCACTCGAAGCATTTATTACTAGCTGAGTTGAGAGCCTTAGAGTTAGACTTTGGCTTGGACTCTTTTAGAACAAGATAATAGAAAGTAGATCATTGGTGTGGACCTAGTGCTACATCATGAACGCAAAGAGCCAACCATAAGAGCTTGAGGAGCTTGAAGAAGTTAAGTTTCTCTTCCATTTAGATAAGTGGAACATAGTTACCAATTCAATGGGAATTCTATAGAGTCCTCATTTTTTTTACTGGTCACATTTAATAGTTTTTTTCCCTTGTTTCAAAGTGATGCCACTAGTAGCACTTTTTCTTTTAAGATAGTTTTCTGACATTTTAAATCTTCTTATTTATAAAATATCAACATTTTTTTAATATTGTTTCTAAGAGAGAGAAATCTGAGTTAATAATTTTTATTTATCATTATTTATTTTTTTTTTTGAAAAAAAAACCATAAAATTTATTGATATTAACATAATTAAAAATGTGATATATCATTTATTTTTTCAAAATTTCAACTTTTGTCTAATTATCCATTATTAATTATTATTATTATTATTGTTTTTCCGAAGAAAAAAGTGTAACTTTCTATTAGAAGTAAAAAGTTACATATAGTAGGTGCATCAAAGTGTATTCATTAGCTGTCCTATGGAACCATAAAAACATGAAACATGCTCAAAAGACTTAAGCCATGCAATAAAAAAACATAAAATTCCAAGTAGATCATCCATAACCATGCCATACAAAAAATATAAATTGTCTATTGTAGGAAGTGCCCATAAAACAAAGAAGAAAAACTAATATATCTGTGTACTTTTTTTTATTGTTTGTTGTTATGAGTCTCGAACATCCCAAAAAGAGCCAAAAACTAAAGTTGTAATGCAAAGTAAACCACATTCAATATAGTAGTGATCTAAAAATTATGCTTCTATAAAATACTAGTGTTGGTATTCCTGTATCATCTCATTGAATGCTCTAGAACTTGTTAGGTGCCTATATGCTATCGACAGCCCTCCTTAGATAAGACATTCGATTTAGAATTTCTTTCCTCGTAAATGTGACACCAAGATATGTGATTCTACAAAATTTCTTCAAGAATAGGAAGTAGTGTGAGATTGTGACATCATTGTATAGCATTAATATAGTTTATAACATCCAGTGAGTCCCCCAAAACTTGAATAGATCAACAATTAAGTTCATGTGCCTAGCAAAGAAGAAGTTTGAGAGATAGGAGTTCGACATAATTGTTGGATCCCTTGCTGAACCCAATATTTGGTTTTAAGAAATGTTGCCCATTGAGGTAGAGGATAAATCCACTATTAATTATTTTAATATTTTATGCATTTGTTTTTGTATAATAGAGGAACCCAGTAGCCCTCCTAACACGTAACTACTAGAAAACCTCTTTGGGTCTATGACTTGTCCTTCTCTCTGTAAACTTGGTCAAAACCAAGAGGATTTGTGTTAAGAAATATAGGGCATAAAGATTAAGTGATTTCTCTTCTATTAGTAACTTATTGTGAGTGGTTTTTACTTATTTAGACTATGATCTTGTTTTACTTAGGTTATTTGTGTTCTTCTTCATCAAACATCTACCAATGCATAAACCATAAAGAGCCAAGAGACACAAAATATAAGCCATCAACCAGGGCCACAACCTCTCCCACTTGAGAGGAAAACCTGAACAAATTCTTCTTCCTATATAGATTCCAATTTACGAATACCAAGACCAAGACCCTTGACCTATTTTCCACTCCAAGACCAAGAAACAAGATCCCTTTATTATAGTCACCCTTCTGCTTCTTCCTTTGTCTAGACTCCTCTTCCACTTCAAGCTTCTTTTGCTTCAAACCTTCGACCTCCTTAATTTAGAAACCCTAAATTGTACATAAGAACTCTTCTTATGCCTCGATTTCCATTTCTTGGGATGGAGTCTCTTCCTAACTTGATTTAACCTCCTTTATGACTTGAATTGCTTCCAATCTCGGCTTTCTAAGAGGACTGTGATTACTGCATCATAAGTCCTGTACATGTGTCTCAAAACAAACCCCCCAAAATATATCTAAATAATGCCACAAACCTTTCTCTCCCTTAGCTTCATTTCAATGGCTCTAGGACTATCCTTTTTTACCCTTTTGCTGATCTTTGTATCACTTGCTAATTTTAGAACCTCACTGAATTTTTCTACAGTAGTGACCCTAAAACAGTCCCAAACAAATCAACCTATTGTTTTCTCCTTTTCTTGTATAGAGAGACTTCTTATGAGATCTTCACACTTCTTTCGCTGCCTTAGGACTTAACCAAATTGCAAACCACCGAAATCCTTCTTTGAAATTCTGTGCCTAAATGAAATACACACTACCCTATTTATAGTTGTTGGAGCCTGTAATAAGCCGACATGACTTGGAGATGAGTTGACATGTCTTCTGGAGAGATATTATCATTTCTTTTGCAGCCAAATTGAAGGAAGTTTCTTTGACTTGGTCTTGGATGGATTTCTAACTTATTTAAGGACTTATATAAATACATAACATGCCCAAGAAGGGTCCTTCATACATGAAATAGACTCAAATTGAATTTTATGACTAGATGACAAAACCTAAAGGCTCACAATGGGAGGCATCACTAAAATAAAATTCCTTGCTCATGAAACCCATGAGACAAGCATTATAATAATAATTTTATTTTTCATCTTTTCATCAATTACATAAAGTCACAATTACACATATCATTATGAAGACTGAAACTAGTTACACTTTTCAACACTCCCTCTTAACTAGGGAGGTATTCATAATGGTACTTGGTCATTCTCAATCTGAAGAATTTCTCATAAGAAGATTCAAATTGGTAACTCATCTGTATAGCATCATATCAACTAGCATTGTCACATAGCAAGGCCTTGACTAACAACTCTATCTCTCCATGATATCTGAGCACAATGCTGGCGAGACCAATGTTGTATAAACACCCTCATCATTTTCTCTCTCGGAACATACCCCACCCGGGTTCTCTTGGTGTGTTCCACTAGGACTATTCTTATCTTGGATTCCCAGTCTTCAAATAATATTGGTCCTCAGCAACTACTCTTATCTTGGATGCCCTAATACATCATCAAAGAGCATTGGATGCCAGATGTTTACCCAACTGTCCATTCTGTCTTCCCAAGTGAAGACAATAATGATGTGTCTATCTCTCCCTCTTAATTAGGGAGGACATATCTATTCCATTTATGGAATGTACTCATTCCTATGAAAGGAATGTACCTAAGATCCCTCTTGGCTTAGGAATTAAAAATTTTCTTCCAAGTAAGAGACTTGTTTCTAGGCTCCCTCTTAATTAGGGACCTACAACAACTCCTCAGGTGGAGATGATGGGACCCAGCTGCTTGAAGAACTCCTCCTCACGATGTCATGAACTTCTTTTCATCATTCAAGAGTCTTCATATTTTGGGACTTCTTCATAGGGCCCAAACCATCCATCACTTTCATCCATGAGTTAGTCATGTCGTTATCGGAAAGTGATCCATTAGTCCATATCTTTCCTTCCTTCATGCCATGCTACCTTCTTCATGCCATGTTTACTTAAGGATATTTCATCCTACTACATGTGCATCAATGGTGGAAGACATCTATAGATCTTCCTTTGGCAACCCTACATAAACCCATCCAGATAATTGTTCAGAAATAAAGGAATGAACATTAAAATCAACATTACCTTTGTGATGGTATTTCATCATGGAATCTTCCAGTTTGCATCAACATCCTGCATACATATTGACACATCTCCCATATATATATATATATATCTGTATATATGTATACATATATATATATATATATATATATATATATATATATATATATATATATATATATATATATATATATATATATATATATATATTGTCAATGGTCTCTTTCTTTTTAAAACTCCATCAGAGTCTTCATATCTTCCATGGATATATCCTAGTCAAATCTTCTTTGTCTTTGGATGTTGATTGCCTTCTTCCATTGTTGCATATCTCATGATATCTTCCTTCCTTTATTCACACATTTCATTTTGATGAGCTTCCAATTAGAGTTCCTCAATTGTAGTCAACCACCTCATACTTCATATGAGGAAGATTACAAAAGTCATGAATTTTTTTTCTTATTTTGACAATATTAATGTCTTTTTAATGTGCATGAGGTGTAGATAAGTTTGTTTAAAGGAGATTTAGTTTTTACAAATTATCACGTTCAACTCTCATAAAAAAGAGTTAAGAATGGAAGCCAAAGAAATTAAATTATCCCAAAATATTAGTATCAATATTTCTCTTTGCTTTCCTATATATATAGATATAGATATATTATCATAATTTAATTTAAGAAATAAAAATAAATAATTACATATATTTTGCTATATAAAAATATGTAAAGACATTCAAAGATATCTCACAGCTGAATTTTTTATTAAAAATTATAATAATAGTGATAAAAATTGACCTCATATGATTTTGTATATTTATCTTATCACAATCTGATTTAGAGCCACCAAATATATAAGAAAAATTTAAAGACTATTATTCTTCCTATCTAATTTATGTAAATGGATAATAGTATTTATTGTAAATTAAATTGGTGTGCATTTTATAAAATAGTATTTGGAATTTGATGCCACATCATGTCGAACAATACCATGGTAGGAGAACAATGTTGGCAAACATGATTGACATGGTATACCAATGCCAAACATGATTGGCATGGTATACCAATGCTATGTCTAGCCCTTAAATCATATTGATATTTATGAATATTATATAAAATAAACACAGGTGAAAATGATCCTATGGTTAAGTGCAATATATAGTGGCCCATACCATATTAGATATGAAAGCCCTTATTTGATCCAACCCAACCCACGCATACTTATCCAATTCAAACCCCACATAGATATAGTTTGCATCAGCCCAAAGCTAATCTTATTGACTCTCGCTACGAACATTAACTCATAAAAAGTCGTCCCTCTATTAATGTTGGTGCCTACAATTGGCTCTAAAACTCACGGCGGCTCTAAATAGGTATCTTGTGAGGATGTCATGAGCAAGGTCAAACTATTAAAAGCTACGTGTAAAGACCAATATATTTTATATAAAGTAGCAATGTATATTTAATGTGCACCTTTGCATCGGGCCTTAATTAGTATAATAGTTTTAAAGAATTATTGGATTCAAATTTTAGCTATTATTGTGTATTAATATTTTTTATTAAAGTACATAGCGTGAACATAAACAAGTTGTATGTGAGATATAGATTATGGTAGAACATCTCATCCATTGTAGATCGTTTTTAGTCCTTGTCATAAGGTAAGGTAGTAGCGACTATCATATATTTATGAACTAGTTGTGATCGTAGGGTTTCCGTGTTGGTGTAGAATATCAATGGGAGAAGGGCGACGATGGGTTAGTGTCCGCTCGATCTAAGCAATTTCACTGAGTACTCTTTGTTTGTGTTTACTAAAAGTGTGGTTGTAATATTTTCTTGGATACTTAGAGATTACATTTTGTTGATATATTTGGGTTAGTGTCCCCTCGACCTAAACAATTTCACTTGGGTTGAAAAATGAGTACTCTTTGTTTGTGCTTACTAAAAGTGTGGTTGTAATATCTTCTTGGATACTTAGAGATTACATTTTGTTGATATATTTGGGTTAGTGTCCGCTCGACCTAAGCAATTTCACTTGGGTTGAAAAATGAGTACTCTTTGTTTGTGTTTACTAAAAGTGTGGTTGTAATATCTTCTTGGATACTTAGAGATTACATTTTGTTGATATATTTGGGTTAGTGTCCGCTCGACCTAAGCAATTTCACTTGGGTTGAAAAATGAGTACTCTTTGTTTGTGTTTACTAAAAGTGTGGTTGTAATATCTTCTTGGATACTTAGAGATTACATTTTGTTGATATATTTTTGATTGGGGTGATTTAGTTTTGGTTATAAGTTGTGTATGTGTTTATAGGAGTGTGGTTGATTTTTATTTAGATGTCTTGAGTTTCTTGGCTATGGATTTTTTTATGAAATGGGGTGGTTTAGTTTTGGTCTTTTACCATTTTTTTTATCTCAAAGCGTTGATTGGATATTGATTTGGGTTTTTGGGCGTTTTTTCTTGCCCAATTTTGTGTGATTTATGAGAGGTATTTGGGGTGCCTTGAGGTACTGTTGAGTCTAGAAATATTATGTATGCTTCCATCTCCCATACTGTAGGTGATACACATCATAGTGTTGTTTCTCTATGCAATATATATCCAAAATCATAATGTTGTTTCTCTGTGCAATATATATCATGATTCTCATTTGGTTGCAACATTTGCGTTCCCCACGTCGGAAGATCGATGCACATCTGGAGAAACACACTTGACGAGGGATTGGTAGGGGATGTTATTGAGGATGAGGTGCAGTAGGAACAAAAGAGTTTTCAAAACCTGTGAAGGAAGTGGATAAATTCTTTTAGCATCTCGCGACCTTTTAAGGACATTAGTTTTAGGTGTTGCCATCGGTGATGGAGGATCCTGGGTTGTTGGTGTTGTTGTTGTTGTGAGTAACATCTGCAAATGTGGTATCGCTGAAGATTTCTTGTGACAAGTTTGTGGTCATAGGTCTCTATTGGTCGTTCTGGAGGGACATCGATGTGTTAAGGCTCTGGGACGGTGGCTTTGGGGTGGTGGATTTTCGTGGCCACTTTTTTCTGAGGGTAAGCAATCTGAAAGTTTGGAGGTTTAGTGGGTGGGTGGTGGATACCTCTGGGGGTGTCATTTGGAGGTGGTAC
Organism: Pinus tabuliformis; assembly: GCA_031772625.1. NCBI lineage: Eukaryota > Viridiplantae > Streptophyta > Pinopsida > Pinales > Pinaceae > Pinus > Pinus tabuliformis. Next base: position 777,040,663 of record CM062805.1, read on the forward strand.
TCTTATGGTGTATTAAATTCTTGTGGCGCACAAATTTGGTGTATCAGCTGGATTGATCCACATTTATGATCGATGTTTCGTGGTACTCGACATCTCGGGTGTGCATATAAATGGTGATGCTATCTACAGGGGTCGACACTTTCCTCGTTTCTCAAGGATATTGGGTTTCTGACATAGTGGTTTGGATTTAGGTGGGATATTACACATCAGGGATCTGGGTTAATAGTTGCTCGCAACTTTCTTGGGGAGATAATTTCTTTTTCCATCTGATTTGTCCACAATAGTTTTGTTTATTTTAATATGGGTGGTGGCGGTGGCTCTCTTTAGGTATTCTCACCATGGGTCCCTCATATTTATTTGGGGTGCTCCATAGCTCAAGAAGATTTCATCCTTCTAACATCCCTTAGCTGGCAACATTCTTGGCACACAGGTTTTTAATTCCATAAATGAGATTTCCTAGATTTGGTAGGTACCAGATATTGTCACATTTAAGAGTTTTCTTGGTTGGTGGACTCGTTTGATGCTCCTTAGGTAGTGCGGGTTGGTGTTGATCACTTCTCTGACAAATGGAGGGTCAGGTAAATACAATCTTGTGCCACATAGATTTGTTTATCCCTTGTGGCAGACGATGGAGGGTTTTATTGAATCACTAGATGCGGACATATCTGTACAAGAGGCATTTATGCGTGCCAAACTGGATGCATAAAAAATTACGAGAAATGAACACACTCCCAGGGTGTTGACTCACCCATGGTGCATGGAGGGCACATGTTGCAGTCAGATCTGCATCCACTTGCATGTTCGTTGCCTGAGGAGGATCTCCAATACCGACAACAACTTCTTGGACCTTTGGATCCTCGTAGAGGATGGAAAAAAAACGTCAAATGCGATGTGGAGCCTAAATTGTTGAGTTTTGGCCATGATGTCCTGTGGGATCAGGTGGTAAGTTTACAAAATAGGGCACTGGTTGGGCGATGGTACTTCACCGGAACACAGGACATGGACATGGTGGGGTGGGTATCAACCCAATGGACGCCCATCCTGGGTACACCCCTAAAGTGAGTATATTATTAAATCAGTGGTATAGTTTTCATTTCTTGCATAAGAAGGATTCTGAGCAAAAAATATTGATCTCGTGGGTTCGAGGTCGAATTTTCCTGCAGCTGAGTAGATGGTACATCGGTTTCAACCCACTCTTGGACACCCCAAAGAGTTAAGTACATTTGGGTTAAACTCCTTTGCTTTCCGCTAGAGTTTTGGACCAGACACGCTTTGGTGGAGATCAGGAATGCGGTGGGGCATTTTGTATACATGGACCCACAGGTGTTAGGTGCTCATGATAAGAGGGTGGCCTAGATTTTCCTTGAGGTGGATTATACAAGAGACCTATTGGGGAGCATTGTATTGGAATGGGACAAATTGTGTATAAGTCAAAGGATCGACTATTAGGGCATTCCATTTCATTGTTTGTTATGCCACCACACCAGACATCTAGTGGAGATACCCTAGATGTTTTCATGGAAATGGTGAATCGTGTCGGGACGGTCTTCTGCCTTCTTATGGGCACAGTCATAGATCTTCTTGGAATTTGTCGGAGACCGATTAAGATACCTCTACATCCTTTGTTGAACCCTCTATACTTGTGAAAAATCATGGTTTTGTTACTCAACAGTCTCTTAGAACTTCGTACGTTGATATGTAGAACTCTTGTCGGTGGGGGGGGGGGGGTTCCTAGAATTCTCATTCTGGACACCCATATTTTCCTTTGGCCGGGGATTTCCGTTTCACCTTATGATGGCATGACCTCTCGCCCCATTACTCTCTTAGGTTCTCCATCTAATCTACCCACTGAGGATCCCTTTGTCATTCCTCATTCGACACATCTGGTTGTTGTTGATCCCCTATCATTGAATCTCATTTTCCCTCCCACCCTCCTTTATCGGATTCACAGCCTCCCTCATCCCCTCACAACTTTGTGGACAACAACTTAAAATTCTTAATGCTCAATCCGGTGATGGACCTTTCGACCCTTACTTTCCACAATGGAAAGTCATGTGTCATTTCTCCTATCATCAACCCTGAGTCTACAAAAAAAAAGTATCATACGTTGTTGAGTTGGCAAGGGCAGTCGGCACTTCACGGGGAAATCATCTAGAAAACATATACTTCATGACTTTGTTGATATTTTTGATGTACATATCCTTGAAACCTCTTCTTCTGGGGTCCTTAGAGCATGTGCACCCTCTGAGGTTGGGTCATGATGTCCATTTTGTCTTTTAATATACGCAGCTTGGGGGACGCCGCTAAAAAATTGTCATTGCATCACCTCATCCTTTCCATCAGGCCTTCTATTGTCCTCATTCAGGAAATTATGGTAGATTCAGTGAGATCTTTAGCATATTTTAGATTGGTCTGTACTCATTGGTGCATGGTTGTTACCGATTCCTATGGTTTTTCCTGGGGTTATGTGGCTCTATGGGACCCTTATTGGGCATATCTGAAGGCTCATAAGTTTTTTGCGAGTATACTACTCTTTGGATATATTTGGGGTTTGAGCGAGAAGATTTATAGGTGGAACATATATGCTCCATATGAAGACAAAAGATGTTTTTGGGATCGAGTGGAGTCTTCAGATGTCCTAAAAATTGGATCATTGATCATTGTGGGTGATTATAATGTGATATTATCTAGGAATGAGTATTTGGGGTCAAAGGTTCATGCCAATCCTCTCTCAGACCGACTCAACACACTTTTTGAAGATAACCATCTAGTGGACATTTTCCTTGTTCCTCTAGAGCCTACGTGGCATAATGGCAGAAGTGGTGGTGAATTTATTGGGAAGTGACTTGATCGATTCATGGTACATCAAAACTTGTTCGAAGTTCTGAGAAACCTAAGGTCGAGGGTTCATAAAATATACATCTTGGATCACTCTCCAATTATACTTCAATGGAGAGCGGAATTGGTTTGGAGGGGTATCCCTTTTAAATTCAGCATGACTTGGTTGGAAGATGAGGATTTTAACAAATTGGTCATTGATGTCTGGAATTCCACTGAAGCATGACCCAATCAATCAACAATGGATAACATTACTGAGAAATTAAGTGCCCTAAAGATCCAGGTTCGCGATCGGGAGCAGGAGAAGAAGGCTAGGCTATACATGGAATTGAAATCTCTAGTTTATGAAATTCAAATAATTGGTGAGAGTCTCTCAGCGGGGCCACCCTCCCTGCACACTTTAGAAAGATTGAAGTTCCTAGAAGATAGGAAAAAACACATTCTGTTGATACAAGAAAACACATGGAGACTAAAAAGAAGATAAATTTGGATCAGGGTAGGGGATCGCAATACCAAATTCTTTCACCAATTCACTAGCCATCGGAAGAATATCGATTCTATATGGAGCATAAAGGGAGTGAATGGAAACTATAGATTCTCTTACGTGGAGATACATAAAGAGGCAGTCAATTTTTTCCAAAACCCCTTTTCAACCACAGGTGAGGCCCTCATTGAAAACCAACTATTGGTAGTTGAGGAATACTCGAGGATATTTGATCAAGAAGAAATGATTCCCTCTATAGACTGGTTTCCTCTAAGGAAATTCACTCGGTCTTGAAATCTTTTGCCATGGATAAATGCCTAGGACCCGATGGTTGGACAGTGGAAATCTTTCTGCATTTTTTGAGCTTATGGGACAAGAATTGTTAGATATGGTTGAGAAATATTGGAATAGGTGGTTTATTTCTAGTTCTATTAAATCTTCTTTCATTGCCCTCATTTTGAAGGTCACCGCTCCGGACACTTTCTCAGGCTTCAGGTCAATCTCCTTGTGCAATATCATATACAAGCTTATTTCAAAGGTGATTGCTAAATGGATCAAAGGCACTCTCTTTGTTCATATATCTAGGGAAAAATTTGGTTTTCTTCACAATAGGTCTATACATGATGTAATTTCCATTGCTCAGGAGTGCATCCACTACATCTAGACCAAAACGTTGGAAGCAGTGGTAATGAATATAGAATTGTAGAAAGCATATGACTGTGTGGACTAGCATTTTCTCAGGATTATTTGCTAAAGATTGGGCTTGAGATTCATAATGTGGAATTTATTATGGCTTGTGTCACAGATGTTTGGCTCACTATCTTGATTAATGGATTTCCCACTGACTATTTTCGAGCAGGCAGGGGTCTCCGGCAGGGATGTTCATTATCACCACTTCTCTTCATTCTTGTTATGGACGACATCAATAGGAAGATAAACTCAGCAAAGGCATTGGGAATGTGCAAGGGACTACAAATGGCACCATAGGTTATTATATCACATATTTTCTTTGTTGACGATATCCTTACTTTTGGGATGATGGTTCGAGCATAGTGGGAGGCACTTCACTATATATTTCACCATTTTGGAGAGGCTTCGAGTCTCATTTCTAATGGACACAAATATTTTCTCATTTACTCAACTAGAAATCAGTCTGATATCAATTACATTACGCAGATATTTGGGATGGGAAAAAAACATCTACAGGATGGCTTTTCCTACTTTGGATTTAGATTGAAGCTGAAAAGCTACCTTTCGGAGGACTGGACATGCCTTCTCTCAAATTTTGATAAGAAGCTTACGGTTTGGACAAATAGTTGCCTCTCATTGGGTGGGAGATTCACATTGATAAAATATGTTCTTCAACAACTGGATGCACCTTTTTTCTATACTGGTTCATATTAATACAAAAATGTATTCCCGTTTGGCACATTTCTTGTGGTTTGGCGCTGGTAAGAAATGCAAATATCTTCTAACTATTGAGAATGCAAAAAGATGATGGAGCTTAGTGGAAAGGAGTCGCCTTCACTAAGTGGGCCCGCAGGCAAATTATGGCGCAAAGTCTATTTTTAGACATATGGATCATGGTCTATGAGTTGCAGGATGCTGTTTATGGATGATTGGTCATGTTGGGAAAAATAGATGGACTTCTATTTCTGGTTCACAGTAGAGTGATCAAAGTCTATTTTTAGACTGCCAGGCTAAAAATAGAAAAGTCAAATATTATTGTCTCATAATAATATTTAGACTATAAACTTTATCTTATCCTCTTGGAGCACTTCAGTTTGAGCTACAAATGTGGCACATGCAGCTGTCAGAAGGAAATACACTTTTCTTGTGAGTCAGTTGAGCTATTGCATGCAGGACATCAGTTAGAACTCATGCATGTGAGTTTTATGGAGTTGGATGTGGAGTTGATGGAGTTGTGTTCAGTTTGACTTGGTTAAACTAGTTGTAATTAGTCTAACTGCAAATAGACTAATGATGAGTTGTGTGAACTAATTATTAACTCATAATGCAACTGAAGAATACATTAGTTAACTCAGTGCATGTACAGTTCAGTGGAGACAGGTGTTAGAGGTTGAGATTGCTATTAGTTGTGACTATGGTTGTGCATGAGGTCTTGCACAAGCAATGTATTGAGTATGCCCATGATAATTGCCCAGCATATGCCCAGTGAAATAGCCTGTGCTCATGTGATTTCCAATGTGAGTGATTCTCAGCAAGTATTGTGTGCAATAGAGGCAGGAAAAGCAGCGGAAGAGATTTGAACCTATGACTTGTTCGGATCTGAGCTAGTTTTGTGTGTAACAGGTGGAGATAGTGCTGGATACTTGAGAGGAGTATTGTACTATGTAATGTTACATGTTCTCAATCATTAATATACAGATAGTGTGGGGTTTTCAGCTGTAAGATTTCCCTGGGTTACATATTGTGTTAATGTGTGCATGCGATTGATGTTTCATTGTTTTTGATGCTACTAAATTGTTGATCAACGTAGAGGAGGTTATGTATTATGCATGTATTCTGCAATAGTGTATAATCGGGATAATCTTTGTTGAATATGTGTTTATTATTAAAATTTTTTACATGGTATCAGAGCTGTTGATCATCAGATCTACTATTCAGGAAGTGTTTACATTCTATTTCTTCAGGCAGAGTTTGTAATCGGGCCAGGTAGCCTCTGGATTCATCCTTCTTTTGGAAGGTGAGATATCTGGTAAAAGCCCATACAGTCAATCTCTGTACGAGAAATACTTTGTTCTCACGAATCTTAGATCGGAGGCGGTTGAGTTTGGAGCTGGTGGAATTCGAATTTGCAACAATGTTTTCTTGGTATCAATGTGGCAATGTCTTTCAACGGATTGCGATTGGAGTATGCTCTTGAGGGCAGCTCAAACTATATTGCATAGAAGGACAGGATGGAGGAAGTGTTGGATGATAATGGGCTGAAGGATTTCATAGAGGCTGATGTCCCAAAGCCTACTGATGCTGCGTAGGTTGATGCTTGGCAAAAGAAGACAGCAAAGTGTCGAAGGATTCCGTTGGAGGGCGTGAAGGATCACATTGTGTCCAGCCTACATGGAAAGGCTTCTCCATACTTGATGTGGAAAGAATTAACAGATCTATTCCAAAGAAAGAGCGATCAGAGGAAGCTGGTGCTCAAGGATAAACTCAGAAACATCAAATGTGAGAAGGGAGACAGTATGCCCAAGTATCTCACGAAGTTCACTCAGTGCAGAGATGAGCTGGGAAGTGTGGGGGTGACTGTCGATGATGAGGACTTGGTGAGCTTGGCTCTCCTTGGTCTTCCGAAGAGTTGGCATTCCTATCAGGACTCTATCAATGGTCGGGAGAAATTGCCAGGATGGGAGAGACTTTGGTCAAATCTTGTGCAGGAGGAGATCAGGCGGAATACCAGGGACGGATCTTCATCAAAGGGACCTGATGAAGAAAATTGTGCTTTGGCTGCCAAAGCAAAGGAGAAGAGCAAGAAAGCTTCTCAGTCTGGTGCTAAAGGCAAGAAGCAGGACATGTCCAAGGTGAAGTGCTTTCACTGTCACCAGCACGGACACTATGCCACTAATTGTCCACAGAAGAAGAAGAACAAGCAAGCTGCTGGATCTGCATCAGGAGAGGCTCTAGCCTCGCAGTTTGAGCTTGATTTTTCATTGATCGCATGCTTGGTTTCAAGTGTGATGGGATCGGTGTGGTTCTTGGACAGTGGTGGGTCTTTTCACATGACAGGAGATCGAGGTTTGTTTTCTGATTTGGAGGACAAAGATCTTGGAGTGCACATCGAGATGGGCGATGATGGTAGATACAGTGCGACCAGTATCGGTACCATTTCCTTTGAGAGGGATTCTGGTAAACCCTTCGTATTGAAGGAAGTGATGCATGTTCCAGGATTGAAAAAGAATCTTATCTCTGTGGCGATGTTAGAAGACAAGGGATATGATGTTGTTTTCAACGAGGGAAAGGCTTTCCTGTGCAGCAAGACAACTGGAGAAACCCAGAAGATAGGGGTTCGAGTGAGGAACCTTTATCAGTTGCATGTAGATGGATGCGCGGCAATGGCATGCAAGGTAGAAGGATTGGTGAGCTGGGATGATGGCGAGTTGTGGCACAGGAGATTGGGTCACCTTCACTAAGGAGACTTGAAGATACTACAGCAGATCACTACAGGGCTTCCTAAAGGCACTCTTACGCAGTCAGATCAGTGCAAGGGGTGTACTTTGGGAAAGTTTGTGAAAGCCACCTTTCACGAGAAGGATAGTCGCACCACGATAATCCTTGAGAGAATTCACACAGACGTGTGTGGACCTTTCTCAGTAGCTTCGATAGCAAACCATAGGTATTATGTGATTTTTGTTGATGATTTCTCTCGTAAGTGATGGATCTTCTTCATGCAGAAGAAGAGCAAGACATACTCAAAGTTCTGTGAGTTCAAAGCACTAGTCGAGAAGGAGTCGGGGAAGAAGGTGAAGGCTCTTAGGAGCGATAATGGTGGTGAATACATCTCTGGCGAGTTCAAGGACTTTTGCAGTGCAGAAGGGATTCGAAGAGAGCTCATAGCTCCCCATAACCTACAACAGAACGGGGTTGTTGAGCGGAAGAACAAAACGATTGTGGGTGCTGCACGGGCGACGTTGCATGATCAGGGCCTACCCCTTCACTTATGGGCGGAAGCATGCAATACAACAGTTTATGTGCAGAACTGTTGTCATCACAGGATACTTGGAATGAGTACACCCGAGGAGGCTTATTCTGGTAAGAAGTTTGATCTTTCTCATTTGAGGATTTTTAGTGCTAATGTTTACATGCATGTGACGAAGGATGCCAGGAAGAAGTTGGAGCCGACCGCAGAGGTTGGGATATTTGTGGGGTACACTGATATGCCCCACAACTATCGTTTGTATTTGCCAGATAGTGGTAAAACTGTTGTTCGACGTGATATAAAATTTCAGGAGGAGAAAGCCATGAAATGTTCGCTTGAGAGGGAGCTACACTTGCATTCCGATGAGGAGCTATTAGTTCCTAAGGATGAGCTTCAAGACGTGGATCAGCCATAGGACGAAGTTCATGGAGTGGAAGAGACCACTCATGCAGCGCCAACCATCAGAGGGCGAAAGCGCTTGACAGAAGCTGAGCGACTGGCTCAAGATGCAGAGAAAGTTGTAGGACCACCTACAGCCCAACGCAGGCAGAGACAGTCACCTGATCGGTACACTAGATACATGGCTCTTATGAGTAAATGTGTTGTGACTGAGCCATCCTCTTTCGAGGAAGCTGTGGAGGATCCCGCATGGGTAGACGCCAAGGTGGAAGAGTATGATTCGATTGTCAGAAACAGTGCATGGGAGATTGTTCCTAGACCGGAAGGGACATTAGTGGTGGGTTCGAGATGGATCTACAAAGTTAAGCAGGCAACTGATGGGAGTGTGGAGAAGTACAATGAAAGATTTGTTGCCCGAGGCTTTTCACAGATAGAGGGGATCGATTATGAGGAGACCTTTGCACCTATCGCAAGGTATTCTTCCATACAGACGATTCTTGCTCTCTCAGCGCAGATGGGATGGCACATTCATCAGATGGATGTGAAGACTGCGTTCCTCAACGGAGTCATTGAGGAGGAGGTGTACATTGAGCAGCCCGAAGGTTTTGAGATCTTCAGCAGCGATTCGCATGTGTGCAGGCTCAAGAGAACGCTGTATGGGTTGAAACAAGCACCATGTGCTTGGTACACACGGATAGACAGTTATTTCACCGGACTTGGATTCTCCAAGAGTGAGGCGGATCCTAACCTATACCAGATTGTGGTGGAGGGTAAGTTGCTTATCATTGTACTTTATGTAGATGATTTGATTCTAATGGGTGATGAGCTGTTGATACTTTGATGCAAGGATGATCTTGCTAAGGAGTTTGAAATGAAGGACTTGGGCCTCCTTCATTATTTCTTGGGATTGGAAATTTGGCAGCGTAGTGATGGACTATTTGTTTCTCAGGGTAAGTATGCTCAGGAGATACTGGAGAAGTTCAGCATGCATGGATGCAAGCCTGTTGACACTCCTCTTCCTGGAGGTTGGAGGAAGGAGGATGCCACTTCGGCAGAAGAAGTGGATGCCATTGTTTATCGATAGTTGTTGGGGTCGCTTATGTATCTGGTCAATACACGACTCGATATATGCTATGCTGTTAACCAGCTTTCAAAAGCTATGGTTAAGCCAACCAAGCTCTTCTAGAAGGCGAGCAAGCATGTATTGCGTTATTTGAGAGGCACATCGGGATACGGATCTTGGTATAGACAGGAGGATGTAGATTGGGCATGGAGCTCAACGGACGACATCAGGTACCATCATATCAGAGATTGTGTGCAGCGGAGAATCATGTTACTTTCATACATTCCAACGGAGGATCAGGATGCTGATATCTTGACGAAGGCGCTCACTGGGAGAAAATTCGAATACCACTGAGGCAGGATATGGGTTGCTGAAAATCCATATCTTGTTGAGAGGGAGTGTTGAGAATGCAACAAGCTGATGGAGCTTACTGGAAAGGAGTCACCTTCACTAAGTGGGCCCACAGGCAAATTATGGCGCAAAGTCTATTTTTAGACTATGTCAATTTTTAGACATATGGATCATGGTCTATGAGTTGCAGGATGTTTTTTATGGATGATTGGTCATGTTCGGAAAAATAGATGGACTTCTATTTCTGGTTCACAGCGGAGTGATCAAAGTCTATTTTTAGACTGCCAGGCTAAAAATAGAAAAGTCAAATATTATTGTCTCATAATAATATTTAGACTATAAACTTTATCTTATCCTCTTGGAACACTTCAGTTTAAGCTATAGATGTGGCAAATGCAGCTGTCAGAAGGAAATGCACTTTTCTTGTGAGTCAGTTGAGCTATTGCATGCAGGACACCAGTTAGAACTCATGCATGTGAGTTCTGTGGAGTTGGATGTGGAGTTGATGGAGTTGTGTTCAGTTTGACTTGGTTAAACTAGTTGTAATTAGTCTAACTGCAAATATACTAATGATGAGTTGTGTGAACTAATTATTAACTCATAATGCAACTGAAGAATACATCAGTTAACTCAGTGCATGTACAGTTCAGTGGAGACAGGTGTTAGAGGTTGAGATTGCTATTAGTTGTGACTATAGTTGTGCATGAGGTCTTTCACAAGCAATGTATTGAGTATGCCCATGATAATTGCCCAGCATATGCCCAGTGAAATAGCCTGTGCTCACATGATTTCTAGTGTGAGTGATTCTTAGCAGGTATTGTATGCAATAGAGGCAAGCAAAGCAGCGGAAGAGATTTGAACCTGTGACTTGTTCGGATCTGAGCTAGTTTTGTGTGTAACAGGTGGAGATAATGTTGGATACTTGAGAGGAGTATTGTACTATGTAATGTTACATGTTCTCAATCATTAATATACAGATAGTGTGGGGTTTTCAGCTGTAAGCTTTCCCCATGTTACATACTGTGTGCATGCGATTGATGTTTCATTGTTTTTGATGCTGCTAAATTGTTGATCAACGTAGAGGAGGTTATGTATTATGCATGTATTCCGCAATAGTGTATAATCGGGATAATCTCTGTTGAATATGTGTTTATTATTCAAAATTTCTACACTAACCGCCTGGAGTACTATCTCCAGGCCCAAGGAAATCGATGGTTGTGGGATATTGGACACCCAAGTATTTGGCTAGTCCCTGTTAATGAAGTCTCTCTAGTATGAACTATTCAATGGTAGCACTTGGGGACAGATCATTTCTGCAAAATATCAAATGTGAAGGCCTAACATATATTGGATCAAGATGGATGAGATTGGAATCAAGAGGGGATTGTACATATGGACGAGTTTCCAGAAGATCAAGGTATGGTTCTTGCATAGGGTGAAATGGACATTTGGGAAAGGAAAATTGTTGATTATTGGGCAGGAAAGGATTGTTGATGTTTCAGACTCCTTTACACTTTCTGATGAAATGATCAAGCCACTTCACCAAAGAGGCATTATTTTTTTGGATTAGGATATCAATTTCTAGAACATAGTCCATCTGACATGGATAGGGGAGGCACATATCAGATTGACTGGACATAAGGCTATAGATTGGAATAACTATGTTAAAACACTAAAAAGTGTTGGTATTTGCAGAAATGAGAATGGTGATTCCCTTTCATGGGATGGGCCTCTTCGAAAAGGTGTTGTGGTGGTAGTGGAGAATTAAAAACATCTTATGTATCGTAAACAAGAATTTACTACATCATTGTGGTTTATTTCTATATGGAAAATACATGTCCCTTTGAAAATAATTTTTTTTGTTGGCCAACGTGGAAGAACAAGATATTAACATGGGATAATCTATGTAAACGTGGTTTTCAGGGCCCTGGGTGTTGTCCCTTATGTGGTGCGAATATTGAAATTGTTGTATATCCATTCGTTTCCTGCAGCATCGCACTTCAGGTATAGTCAATGACACAGACTATCATCAATGTTACTTACAGGAATTTCACTTCTATTGATCAATGTTTGCGATGGGGTTTGGAAGGATAAGGAAAATAGAAATATATCCCACTGTTTGTAATCTAGGAAATCTGGAAGACCTAGAATCATCTCATATTTTGGGGAATCACTCATAGTGCTTACAAGACATGCTCTAAAATTCTGGCTTGGCTCGTTTATATGTAATCACGGATGGAAAATACCAAGGACCTATTGGGAATATTTATGCACCCTCAGATAATATTGTCAATCATATTTTTCGATGGTGCAAGAGGGGGCGATGCAGTTGCGGAGCTTGGCTACACATCAATGGTAATTCTCATTATAAGCTACATTGGTTTGGGGGATTAGGCACAAACTCCAGAGCTAAGATGGTGGCTCTTTGGGGTCTCCTTTGGTTTGCAAATGATAGGCAGATCCAACACATCCATGTCTACAGAGATTCTAAGACCATTATATATGGCATTTCAGGAAAAAAAACTTTCGACCCCCCAGATCTCAGGGGTTAGCGGGTACATATTAATGGCCTCATAAATACTTTTCTCAGTTTTTTCATTCTACATATATATTGGTAATCGAACAGGATGGTTGAATCCATGTCAAAAAAAGGATTGCATGATGATGAAGGTTATATATATTTTACATATGTTTGTGATTGGGTAGTCAGGGAGTAGAGGCCCACTACCCTCCCATAGTTGGTTCATTAGTATTCTATTTCTCAGAACATATACGGTTTGTCATGTTTGTTGTTTATCTTCCTGAATATTTTGGATATTCCTATCCACTAATTTTCTTTTTGATAGATGAAGTTTCCATATGTACACGGGATGATTCCCTGAATATGTATTCGGTGACATTAGGACTCTGGTTATTTTTTCTTTTGGATCTGGAAAATTGGTAAAATGACAGAAATATGTAATTGGTATTTTTTTCCTTAATAAAATCCAGTTTAGTTTTTTTCCTTGGGAAGAAAAAAGGTAGTAGCGACTATAGTAATTGATAGGAGGTTTAATATTAGTAGTGACAAAGAAAGTAAGACAACAAATCCAAAGTTTTAAAGTAAAATTAATTTTATGATACACTTTTTCTCCACCGTATAAAATTTCGACACTGCTTTTAGTTAGCCAATGAATAACTTTACCATCTTATTTGGCCTAAATTGAAAAAAATAAAAAATTCATGATAAGTAATTCTAGGAGTGATCATGCAAGGATCACTCTAGCATTACTTAGTTAACATAAATTATTTGAATGTTTGCATCATTCATTATTGTAAAGAGTCACTACTAACGAGTCTTTCCACGATACTCTCCCTTAATCCCTCTCCTACATTCGGGTGACCATGAGTCTAGCCATGATCCCCTCGCATGAGGCCTCTACTACCCACGACTATCAGCTACCAAATTGCCTAGAATGGCCACCTATTCTTCTTGGGAAATCCTAACTATGAAATCATGAGGGGAGATGGCAAGTAGACATGTAAAGATGCAGAAGTTTTAGGATCATCTAAAATTTGAATTCGAATCATGCTTGTTGATATGCTCAGAGTGCACTAGAACTTGTGAACATATTCAGAGAAAAAATAGTAAGTAAATTATGTTCACAACAAAACGGGTAAGTTCGTTCAATTTTGTCCAAAGGTCTTTACTTATTTATTCCTGATTCCCTATAGTATCTGGTGCTTGGCTAGTTCTTTCCTATTTGTCCCCCCGAGCAGGATTGCCTCTTTCCATTTTTGACCCTCTTAGCTCCAAAAGGATATTTTCAAATTATGGACTACTGAGAGAATGAATTTAGGGGCAGGTAGAGCTTATAACATTTACAAAGGCACTACTTGAAGAACTTCTTTCATTAGGACTAATCGACCTGCCAAGTCCTCTTCTTCACTTCCAACCAATCATTGTAGTGATGTCTGAAAATTTTTCATCAAATATTCATTATCAAGGATATAAAAAAATATTTAAACCATTTGTACAGAAGCTCAACAAAATTATCTTGATCTGTTACGACTCACATCTAGGTGACTCCAAGTTGACGATAGAGTTTCCCGACGAACATGTGAGGATGGTTCTGAAAAAATATTTTGAAATGTACCTCACTGGGGGCAATGAAAAAATAAATTGTTGGGTAAGAATCGCCTTCGTTACTTTCAACAATCATATACCACTGCATTCTTTCAAAAAATTCGATCGGATTGGGCATGAGTTCGCTAGTCGAGATGGAAATAGCTAGTTTCTTGTTTTGCGTTGTTGTTGGCTCAATAAAATTTCCCACCTAAGATAATAATAGTTGTATGCAAAGTTAATATTAACTCATGCACCCATATCCTTTACCATGGGAAACCACATAACATGGGAATATCTGGCATTGAAATCTCATCACAATTGTTCAAAACAATGACTGTTCAAAACAATAAATGTTCAAGTGTGGGGAGGGGGCACCTTGTTATAAATATGAGAGAGATTTATTATACACAACAAAAATCACACTTCCATATCTTTATTGATCACTAAAACACTAACTTAGACACATCTAGATCATGACTACAACTCATGCATATGGAACAAACCCTTCTAGATTGATGCTTGGGAACTCACAATGACAACTCATGATGATTTGTTTTTGTATGATTAGTTTTGATGTGCTAATAACAATTACATATTTCTAAACATATGCTTGCTTATTGCTTCTTGTGCTGAGGTTTCATTAGCTATTTGTGTATGAAATCAAGTAAATTTCCTTAAGTTTAAAATGGAATTCATGAGAAAAATAACTTCAAAAAAAAATATATTGAATAATAGACATTCAAAGTACAACAAACCATCAAAGAGACATTTTAACACAGTGTTTTGATGAAGGAGTTCACTCCTCCTGGGCTACATATCCTTGGTCTAGCTTCCATGGCTTGGGCCTCTGCATTAGCTCAATGTGGAAAAATGTTGTTTTGTAAAGCTCTATGGCTCCTGATACCTACACCAATGTGTTCAGAATGTCCAAATTAGCCAAGAACACCTCTTTTTGAGCTCAATTTGGTCGAAAATTGCCTTCCCTATGACTCAGACAGTCTTTTCCTACAATTTATCCTATAATTATGGAATATCTCTAGTTAGCCCCACTAAATATGGAGGAAGGCATGAATTTGGGGGCACCGCCAAATCCTCCACCATATTAAACTATAGTTAATTAATTTAAAAACCCAGATTAATTAATATAATCCCACAATTAGTGTTAACTGCAACCATAACATCCAGTGGTTTTTGATGGGCCTATTCACATGCGGAGTTAACGTCACAAGTTTGTGAATTGTCCACCACTAACCGTTTTATGTTACAACCTTGGTGTTCACATGTGGTAACTATTTGGAGTATGGTGAACTGTCCGCCAGGGTAGACTGCAACTGTTTGCAGTTTGTGACAATGCGTTCACATGTGGTAACCGTTTGGAGTTTTTTGGAGTCGTCAGATTTCATAACTGTAACCGCTTGCAGTTTATATATATGCGTTCACATGGGGGATGGCTGGCCTATGGGCTGGCCCTCCCCTAACTGCCTATCCCCACACCACTTGACTTTAAATATATGCAAAGATTATACATGGTAAGAACCATGGTGGTAGCGGAGACGGTTAAGGAATACAAACAGTAGGTCGAAGGTCATGGGTTCGACCCCGACCTCCACTATAATATTTTTCTCCACTGTGTAGATTGCCAAGGCCTTTAGGAGGTGCCACGTGGCATTCCTCCATTGGTCCTTAAATAAACCAATAAGAATGTGTCAATACACCAACTATACAACCTAATGAAATGATGCCACTTGTCCTCCTGGGATTCGTCGTTGACCATCGCTGACAATGCCTAGTCACCTACCATGTCTGTAGTATGGACTCCTGACTGTGAAGTGACTGGGCATTTTTTTTGCAAATTTTTCCTGTTTAGCAAAGCGATCAGAACACAATAGCTTTCTCATACGAACTCAGTTTTCGATGAAATGAGTTGCATTAGGATCATTTTTCCAAGACAGACGTGGTCATTTAGGTTTCAAGCCATTCTGAGAACTTTGATTTTTGAGCTAAATACTAAGCACCTGATCATTCCTCCCCACTAGACGCCTTTTGGACCCCAAAAGATATTATCAGTTTTTCAAGAGGTGAGGGTACATCTCCCCCATCTTTTCAGTCTGCAACCATTTGGCTTGAGAAGGATTTTGTCCCTTGAGTCCCACTCTAAGGTATTCAACATCCCCTCTCTTCGAAGTTCTGGTTCTTTTGTCAAGTATTAGATCTTGTTAAAGTTCATCAAGATATTTTGGCAAAAAATCATCTATTGATGACAGCTGAACATGCTCCCCTTGATCATCAATCAAAAGAGGCTCAAATAATCTCAAATTCTCAGCATTAACAACCGAATATATTTGCATATAACGAGGAAAATCAAGCTTAAATGCATTGTTACCAATCTTTTCTAGAATTTTAAAAGGACCATAATGGATTGGTTTAAGATTTTTACCTTCCCCTTGAAGTCTCTCTTTGCTAATATATAACCAAACTTCGTAACCAACTTGAAACTTGTGCTCAACCCGGTGTTTGTCATGCCTCGCCTTGTAGCTGCTTTGACTTTTCTCAAGCTGTTCTTGCATTGTATGATGTATCAAGTGAATTTTCTCTATGAACGTGGAGGTACCAGAAGTGGAGTGTATAAACCAAGTTTCCTATTTCTCGGCTTACTTGTAACACATAAAGAACATCCTCTTATGAAACGAGAAACATTATCCAACATGCGTGGCCAATAAAAATACCTTTGAAGATTTGTTATTATCTTGCCTACACCAAAGTGTCTAGAAATCAATGAAGTGTGTGCCTCCCTTATGATATTGTTTCTTTCTCCTTGTGGAATACACAACTTTCCCAAGTGATACAACAAATTTTTATGTACATGATAATCCAAATATTCAATTTTATTTCCTTGACTCAAGCTTGCATATACTTCTTGAAACTCACTATCATTTGCATATTGTTCTATGTAACTTTCATGAAAAACATAATTATGCTTGAGTATAATAGATGAATTTACAATAGAACTTGAAAGCATATCAGGTACCTTATTGTAGATTCCCTTTTTATACCTAATAACCAAATGAAATTGTTGTAGAAAACCCATCCATCTGAAACGTTGTGACTACTGCAACTTTGACTGTGAATACAAGTATTGCAATGGCTGATGGTCTCCTTCCCCATTAAATAGTGCTTCCATTTCTTAACACTTTGCACCAATGCATAAAGTTCTTTGTCATATGCGGGATAGTTAGTTACGGCTCCATTAAAGATTTCAAAATGAAATGAAATGGGCTTACCATGTTGCAATAGAACTGCTCTCATGGCATAATCGCTTGCATCTCGTTTGAATCTTGAATGGTTGTCTAAGATCTGGATGTGCCAATATTGGTGTTGAACTTATCTTTTGCTTCAAATCATCAAATGCTTTATTTTGTACATCTCCCAAATTGAAGAATTTCTTGACACTTTTCAGTGCATGTAATGGAGCTACAATGGAAGAAAAATTAGCAATAAAATTTCTCCAATATTGTGCTGCCCCTAAAATTGTTCTTACCTTTGCAACTGTATTGGGCTTGGGCCAATTCAGAATGACTTCAACCTTAGAGGGGTCTATCTTCAACTCACCTCCTCCAACAATGTATCCCAAATACACTAAAGAAGTCTTTCCAAATTCACACTTCAACATCTTAAAAAACAACTATTCTTTTCTCAAGACATCAAGTACTTTGTTTACATGCATGACATGTTCATCTCTTGACTTGCTAAATATGAGAATACCATCTAATTACACAATGACAAAGTCATCTAGAAATGGTCTCAATACATCATTCATTACTCTCATGAAAGTAGCTGGAGCATTTGTATGACCAAAAGGCATAACAAGCCACTCAAAAAATCATTGTTCAGTTTTAAATGTGGTTTTCCAAATGTCTTCTTCAACTATCCTAACTTGATGATAACCACTTCGTAAGTCTAAATTAGTGAAATACTTTGCATACCTTAGTTGATCAAACAAATCATCAATTCTTGGGAGTGGATAACGATTCTTTACCGTGATTTTTTTCAGTGCATGGAAATCCACACACATGCGCCAAGTTCCATCCTTCTTTGGAACCAAGACAATGGGTGAACCACTTGGTGAAGTAGATGGGCGTATGATACCTTTTTTCAGCAATTATTGAATTTTCTTTTTGATTTCCATGCTTTCCATAATCGACATGCGATGCATTCCTATGTTTAGAAGTGGAACATCCTATTGCAATTGAATCTCATGCTAAATTCCCCTCTTGGGAGGTAACCCCTTTGGTTCCTGAAACATCTCGGCATGCTTGCTTACCACATCAAACAAATCAGATTTCAATTTATCATCACAACCTTCAAAATACTCATAATTAATATCAATCTTTTTCTTGATCATGAGAAGCACAAAATTTTTACTTGCATTTACTAGTCTCTTCATCTGCCTTGCATTAACCAAAGAAATGTTCAACTTTTTGCGATGTGCTCTCACAATGTACTCCACCCCGTTCTTGAGCAATATGTATTTGTTGTCATGGTGATAAAATACTGCTTTTCTATCATACATATAAGGACTACCCAAAACGATTCTTGATATGTCAAGTGGAACTACATCTAACTCAACTTCATTAATGAACTTTTCAGTAATGGTGAACTTGAATAAACACTTCCTTGTAACCTGTAAGCTTGCATTGTTAACTATCCAACCCAATGGATATGGCTTATGATGAGGTACAATTTCAAGGTTTATTTTTTTAACCAAGTCTTCTGAAATCAAGTTTGATTGTGACCCACTATCAAATAATGCATCAATCTTTGTATGATTTGAAATCACTCTTACATGAAACAACTCTAATCTTGAATCTTCATTTGGAGTGTTGTTTTGACTATGTGATGAACTAGTGCTTGCAACAATTTCTTTTTCTTTTGTAACCATGGCTGAAATCTTGATCTCATCACCAAAATTTGAACCAAGGTCATGTTGTGTGGTAGCGATCATATTTTGTTTTCCCCTATTGTTTTGTTTCTTAAGCCTTAATTCGAGATGCAATTTCCAGTAGTGGGCTTCATCATGCCCCTCTTTGGAACAATGCTTGCATGTGATTTTCTCCCCTTCTTTCTTCACACCTAGATTCTTATTTCCCTTCCATTTTCCACCCTTATCTTTTTCCTTGCCCTTGAATGGCTTCCTCTTACTACACTCTTATTGAATGTTCTTTCCTCTAGATTCAAGGTGTGTGGCCTGCACACATACCTCATCTAAGTTATTTGGATTGAACATAAGAATAATATGTTTTAGATAGGAATGTAAACCCCCAATATATTTCAACAGTGTATCTTGGGAATTCAAATTCACTCCTAACAACAAAGCCCTTTTCCTAAACTCTTGTGTATAATCTTGGACTGTTTGGCCTTTAAGCTACCTAAAATTCTGCCAACTCATAATGACTTTTTGCATATAGGCTAAAGGATAAAACTGTCTTTTAATTGCAGAAACAAATTCAACCCAAGTAATGGATATCTTACCATGGATTCTCATTTCCTCTTGAGTCTTTGCTTCCCACCAAACTAGTGCAGCTCCTTCTAGCCTCAGTGAAGCCAACTGGATCTTTATGTCGTCTTCTTGAAGGTTCTGAATTCTGCAGTATACCTCCAACTGTCAAATCCAATTTTCCAACTTTTCTGCATTCACCTCTCCATTGTACATGGGAAGTTTGAATTTTATGTCCAATTTAAGTAATGGAGTCTTTCCTTTTGGGGTTTTTGAATGAGTATGGGAAGTTTCAGTGGTGGTAGTGGAAGATGATGTTGTGTGAGATGATGAAGATGATGAGGAAGATGATGAGGATGGTGGAGATGGAGGTGGATTTCCACCATTCCCTTTGGAATCCTTCTTCTCATCTTTTTTATCCTTTGAACTTCCTTCTCCATGTGGAGGTTTATAAATCTCTCCAACCATTCTAGTGTTCCTCTCTTCATAGAGGACTTTAACCATCTCAGTTAAAGTGAAGAAAACTTTATTGAATTCTTCCTCTTCTGAAGAAGGGCCTTCAGGCTCTCTTTCTCTAGACATAATGGCTATGGATTCAAGCTCAGAAATCGGTACTTGTTGTACCTCTTCAATCTCCGTTGAAGGCAAGACTTGAGGAGTTTCAAGTGCAGCTAGAATTGGAACTTTGGGTGGTGGAGATTGTGGCCTTGTGGCTCTCCTTCTTCTGGGCATTCCCTCAGGAGTTGCAACCAATAGTTTCCCTTCTCCTTTCTGCAACTTTAACCTTGTAAGCATCACAATTTTGCAACCATTAAAACCCTAATTTCACAAACTCAACAAATCAAGCAATTCAACCTTTGCTCTGATACCAACTTGATCTATTTTTGTATGATTAGTTTTGTTGTGCTAATAACAATTACAGATTTCTAAACATATGCTTGCTTATTTCTTCTTGTGCTGAGGTTTCATTAGTTTTTTGTGTATGCAATCAGGTAAATTTCCTTAAGTTTAAAATGACATTCATGAGAAAAATAGCTTCAAAAACAAATATTGAACATAAGACATTCAAAGTACAGCAAACCATAAAATAGACACTTTAACATATTGTTTTGATGAAGGAGTTCACCCCTCCTGGGCTACATCTCCTTGGTCTAGCTTCCATGGCTTGCACCTTTGTATTCGCTGCATGTGGAAAATTTTATTTTACAAGCTCTATGGCTCCTGAAACCTACACCAATGTGTTCAAAATATCCAAATTAGCCAAGAACACCTCTTTCTAAGCTCAATTTGGTCAAAAATTGTCTTCCCTATGACTCTAACAGTCTTTTCCTACAATTTCTCCTCTAATTCTAGAATATCTCCAATTAGCCCCGCTAAATCTGGAGGTAGGCCCGAATTTGGGGGCACCGCCAAATCCTCTGCCATATTAAACTATATTTAATTAATTTTAAAACCTATATTAATTAATATAATCCCACAATTAGTTTTAACTGCAACCGTAACATCCGACGGTTTTGATGGGCCTGTTCACATGCAGAGTTAACGTCGCAAGTTTGTGAACTGTCTGCCCTAACCATTTTATGTTACAACCTTAGCATTCACATGCGGTAAATGTTTGGAGTATGGTGAACTGTCCGTCGGGGTAGACTGCAACCGTTTGCGGTTTGTGACAATGCATTCACATGTGGTAACCGTTTGGAGTTTGTCGGAGCCATCAGGTTTCATAACCGTAACCGCTTGCAGTTTATATATATGCGTTCACATGGGGGAGGGTTGGCCTGCCTAGTCACCTTCCATGTCAATAGTACAGACTGTTGACTGGGCATATTTTTTGCAAATTTCCCCTGTTTAGCAAAGCGATCAGAACACAATAACTTTCTCATACGAACTTGGTTTTTGACGAAACGAGTTGCGTTAGGATAATTTTTCCGATATGGACACGATCATTCATGTTTCGAGCCATTCTGAGAACTTCGATTTTTGAGCTAAATATTGAGCACCTGATCACACAACAAAACATGGAAGAATTACTTCCAACACCCTTTCTTAATGCTTACATGTAACAAATATAGAAAACTCACATTACAACAACAATATTGATCCTTATCATACTACAACAACAAGGATAATTTATGTCTAACTAGTCTTCATCAACACTCACATCCACTTTGAAATCTCACAAACACTACTCTTGCACCACCACATCTTCGAGATGCCACTTGACCTCAATTTAAAACGTAACTGCTTCTAACCATCATTAATTAGCATTGCAAGATCAACAATATTCACACCTCGGCTCGTCAAGGCTTCGCGATAAGATTCATCAAGTATTGAACCATCCTATGGACCAACCACCATATGCTAGATATTTCATTTTCAGTTATTCGTTAGTTGCTACGATGGAGGTCTAGATACTGAAAATGTTCAAAAGTTTATCAAACCACTTGACCTTACTAACAAACAAGAATTGATGTTTCAGACATCGAGTGTTAGGCCCCTATACTACTAGTGTAACCCCTTATTGTTATTAGTACAACCCACTTATTATATTGATGTACCCATGTAGTGCCCATATTGTTACTATTGTGCCACATAGAAGCCCACTATTGTTATTGTTGTGCCCTACGATATTATTGTTATGTAGGCTTTGATTGTATTGGGACCACTTAGACTCCTATATATAGAAAGGAGGTATTTTCATTTGTATCATCCAAGAATTGTTCATTTATGTAATGTAAAGGAGGTTGCCCCCTCGAAGAGGCTGAATTCTAAGGCGTGGATCTCTCTTTTCTATCTTTTTGTGAGCTGGTTACATAACATTTGGTATCAGAGCTTTGGATTCTAGGGTTTCGCTGCTCCAAACAGGTCATCGTGGCATTTTCGCTATAACTTTTTTTTCTGTGACGTTTCAGAAGTCACAAAAAAAAACCCATTTGAGAAGAATTGGCGCTGAACCTTGGGTCCGAATTTCAGATCTTTTCGCGCGATACTTTCGGAGATATGATCTGCGGAAGTTGGTCTTTTTGAAGACTCCTGAATTACACTCAAAACAGGTGACCTGGGGAAAATCGTCATAACTTTCTTTCTGAGCATCGGATTGAAATTTCGTAAGAAGGTACAGAAAGAGAACGGATTGTAGTTTCTGTTTATATATTTTTCAGAGTCAAAGGTTGAAGCAGTGACTCGTGGCACGTCGTACAAGTTCGCTCTACTGAACTAGTCTAAAAGCAAGTCACTGTGGGAGATTTCACATAACTTTTTCTTGGAGAATCCAATTTGGATCAGACTGGTGGCATTGGAAAGAGGACACAGAGGGCTACTACAGGTCACAATTCCAAAACTTAAAGATCCAAAAGTACAGAGTTACAGTCGTTTCAAGGTCGAGCTCCTAAAGTCAAGAAAAAGCAAGATGAGGAAGTTTGATGGCAAGGATCCGGTAAATTGGATACTTCAGATGGAGCAATATTTTGATCTACATGGTGTACAACTGTTACAAAAGGTATGTATTGCATCTTCATATTTAGAACCAGATCAATTTTTATGGTACAAAGGGCTTTGTTCTCGTAAACAACTTGTTACATGGTCAATTTTCACGGAGGAAATGATAGCACATTATGAGGATACAAAGAGCAACACCTTCTTTAGAGCAACACCACAACAATTGGAAAGAGTAAAAGGGCTTTGTGACATAGTGGAAAGCAAAATTATGGAAACCAGGAAGTGTACCCCTCACAACTATAAAGATGGAAGTGTTGTTTCTCCTAGCCTTCCACAACCTACAAGGGTTACACCACAACAATTGGAAGAAAAAAGAGAAAAAGGGCTTTGTTACAATTGTGATAGAAAATGCACTAAAGGTCATAAGTGTGGTGAGAAGAAATTATTTTACATAGAATATGAAGAGGAGGAAGAAAAGGATCAAGAAACAACAAAAGAAGAAGATATACGCCAGGACCCCACCCCAGAGAAAGAAGAAATGAATTAGACGATATCTTGTAAAGCATTGGCAAGAATTACCACTCCTCAAACTCTCAAGATAGAAGGACATATCAAGAAGAAAAAGGTGCAAGAAGTGAAAGATCACATCGAGAAAGAAGAAATGAATCCAACCATATCTTGTAATTCATTGTTCGAAATTACCACTCCTCAAACTATCAAGATAGAAGGACATATAAAGAAGAAAAATGTTCAAGTAGTGAAAGATCACATCGAGCATCAAGAAATGAATCCGACCACATCTTGTAAAGGATTGGAAGAAATTACCACTCCTCAAACTCTAGAGATAGAAGGACATATCAAGAAGAAAAAGGTTCAAGCAGTGAAGGATCACATCGAGCATCAACAACAAGTTCTCCAACTTTTAAAGGATAACGCCACTTCAGTGCAAAATCAAACGAAACAACAGGTAGATCAACATCGTAGTGAAAAATGTTTTGATGTAGGTGATTGGGTATTTTTACTGCTACATCTCAAGCAAGCTATTTATGAGAAGGAAATGTTGGCAATACTACATGCACTTAAAAAATGGCGACCTTACCGAATGGGAAGACTCTTCAAGGATGAGGATGTGGAAGCATTGTTTTGTGCTATTTATATTATCCAACCAGATTGGATAAACGAAGCAAGGGATGAATGGAAGAAGGACGAAGAAGTATGGCCACTTATTCAAAAGTTTCAAAAGATCCCAATTCAAAGAATATTGCCAGAAATTGAAGAGGAAAGAAAAATCATATTGGAACCAGGAGTAGTCACAGAAACAAGAACCCGACAGCTACGAAATCGATCAATTTCAGAGTATCTCATCAAGTGGAAGAACTTACCCGCTGAATATTCCACATGGGAGGACAAGAATCTTATACAGAAGCATCAAGAACTACTCAAGCGTTGAGGACAACGCTTTTTGAAGGAGAGGGGCATGTTAGGCCCCTATACTACTAGTGTAACCCCTTATTGTTATTAGTACAACCCACTTATTATATTGATGTACCCATGTAGTGCCCATATTGTTACTATTGTGCCACATAGAAGCCCACTATTGTTATTGTTGTGCCCTACGATATTATTGTTATGTAGGCTTTGATTGTATTGGGACCACTTAGACTCCTATATATAGAAAGGAGGTATTTTCATTTGTATCATCCAAGAATTGTTCATTTATGTAATGTAAAGGAGGTTGCCCCCTCGAAGAGGCTGAATTCTAAGGCGTGGATCTCTCTTTTCTATCTTTTTGTGAGCTGGTTACATAACATCGAGGCTTTGAGTTTGATAACCACCAACACTTTTTGTTCTTTTTTTTTTGTAATAGAAACAATTCATTAGTGATTAAGAAAAAAATTTCTACAAACCCAACAAATTCAAAAATGGTAACTGAACATTCATCTAGGCTATTATGACAGCATATACGCTCCATCAGGAATAGATCCACAATCGCCATTGTGTTCACTACTCAAAGTGCCAGATAAATAGTTCTTTGATGCCATTTTCCTCATTGCATTCATCTGAATTAAACAATTGGTGATTGGTTATCAACCATATAATAAGGCGCATGCGGAAAAAGAATGCCTTTGGCCATTTTTGTCAGAAACGCAGCTAAGTCCACTAATAAAATATGTCTCAAGCCAAATATTAATACAACCTTAAAGTATAAGGCTCAAAAAAATATAATGTATTCACAATCAAGCCTTATAAACACATGTGGCCAATTCATGTCACTTCCTTTAAAATAATATGTGAAGATTATAAATTTCGGTGGTTGTCATCATATTCCAGCTGCGGTTATGGCCATCCACGAGATTTCATGCCACTCTAGAGCTTTTACCACTCTGCAAGCACGACCCTATATCAGCGATAGGAAACCATTAAGCTCTGCGATTGACTGATCTTGGATGTTCCCAAATGCATTAAGCAGTTGACTTTGAATCTCTTATGCACTGTGGTTTGAAAAATCAAGCCAAGGCGGATGGGAATTCCTCCCACCTACGAATTCTGAGAGTCAAAATGGAAATTCACGTCACCTTCAGAAAATCGACTAGCAAACTAGAGTGGATTTTCTTTAAGAATAACTGGTACAAGTAATTGTGTTTCAAGGAGAGCACTTGTAGAACACTTGGATTCCAATAGAAAGGAGACAATCTGCGAACACTTGAGGAACTTCCCATTTTTAGAATTTGTGAGCTTTGCAATAGCAATGAAATTTCCCAGCCTAATATGGAATAAGGATCACATTATCAAAATCTTTAACACCACTAAATTATTCGGATCTAAACAATGGAAAAATCAACATACACGCCCACACAACAAATTTTATAAAGTAAGTTATACTAATCTAATAAATTATTCTCACATCTCTCACATCTTCATGGCCTACCCGTAAGGGAATCAAGCCAAGACAGTCTCTTATACCATGTTAGAAATATGAGAGACAGCGATTACACACAACACAAATCACACTTCCATATATTTATTGATCACAACAGTTACAAATACATAGGACATAAAACACTGACTTAGACACATTTAGATCATGACTACAATTGATGCATAGGAAACAAAAACTTCTATATTGACACTTGGGAACTCACAACAACACATGGAAGCATTACTCCCAACACACCTAACTTGAATGTAAGCCTCGGGAGCCTATAAGACATCATTTTCCCCAAAAATTTCCTTACTTATTAGTTGTTATAAATATATATATTTTTTCATTTTTTTACTATTTCATATTTCAATATAAAACACTGATAAAAAATAATTAAAATACTAACCTTACCTATGACATTGTAGATTTGATGATGTTGGTGCTCACTATGAACGCAATGCAGATAAGAGCGATGGTGCCCAAGGTGCCCTTGTTGGGGGTTTTGGTCAATTGCTATAGTGTACATTGTGTAGACGAGGGTGTTTCTTCCTCTAAATTCAAACAAATTCCTTACCCACCACCATAGCTAAATTCTTTAGTGTGTTAATCCTTGTAAGAAATTCCCATTACATTGTCTTTATACCTGCTTTATTAGCAACTTTTTACTATTTATCCTATCCAGGTAGCCAACGTTGAAGGTGGGAAGAAGGATTGAGGTGGAGATTTTTCGGAAGGATGCAGAGTGGGTGACGATACAGCAGTGCAGAGCCAGAATGACCGACCCATAAAAATTTGACCGGTAACTACCACACCAGAATAATTAAAATTCCCACTTCTTGGAGGTTGGGAACCATCATATTATTTTTGCATACAGGGGTTCATTCAGAACAATATTGAACAACAAAGCGGGACACAAAGACTGGAAGGAGGAACAAAAACAACACTTGATCAAGCACAAGAACTATTGTGATTAAAGGACTCCACACAAGACAGGACTTAGAAATCTACGACACTAAAGAGTGCTTGACAGTCCACAGGAAATTTGTTCGGGGTTTGGGAATAAAGCATCTCCTAAGGAGGATAACATGTTATTGTGTGTTTTTATTTTTACAGGTTAATCAACACAGGAACAATATATAAAGGAGAACAATGACTGAGGGAACAATGGAATGTAGGAAGTCATTAAATATAGATTTTCATCTCCTCACGAGAGAAAGTAAAGGACTATCATTAGCGATACATTGGAGGAACTAGAAGTTGGACCTATGTTGTGTAACATTCAGAACTAGAGGTTACATGGATGAGGAGAGTAGGAAACTCATGCAAAAAAAGAGATAAGATCCATTATTCATGAGTATCGGTGGGAATATTAGAAAAGGAATTGAAGATAATTAGAACAAGACTGGTGGGGAAGGTTCACAGGGGAAGTGGAGAGGCCAAAATTATCTGAAGCTTATTGAATGGAAGTAGGGATACTAGAACACACGACGAGGATTTAGAGCAGCGACTAACCTGGGATTTTTTTGAATTTTTGGCTCTCGAAGTCAAGAGGTTGTAGGGGTACGATCATAAAGGGGATGGTTGGTAGTTTGTAAGAAGGAACCACTTATGTGGAGGTGATCGTTCTCACATAGGTGGCTAGGAGGGTCAGCAGTACTCTATCTATCATTTTCCTTTTGGATGGGAAGCACAAGGAATTTTTCACTTTTGTATTCATAAATGCATTTGTAATTTGACTAGCATGTTGGCTATGTGGTGCTTTATGACCGTGGGGGGGTTATAAAACTGATGAAGTGGCATTCAATAACCACAAAAGGGGTAGTGACAGGGACTTGTAAGCACCCATCGTTGGTCCCACATTGGCATTTGATTCATTGGGGGGGCATCGCGCATTGAAATCCACTGATGAAGACACATGGAGGACATGTTGGGTTTACCAACAATCTTCCCGGATGAGTTGGTGGATATTATGGTAAAGGCCGAACATGCATCACTCTCCCGCAAAATCTCGATTCCACATACTACATCAAAGAAATCTTTGCATGACATAGAGAAAATTGCTCTCTCGGAGGGAGAACAGAAAAACCAGGTAGGCAACAAAGGGAGGGGAACTCAAGCATGAAAAAATTACAAGGCTCTGGATGTAGTCAAAGGGGAGCCACAGCTCACGCTCGGGGCAGAATCATATTGGGAAATATTGGAGCAGCTAAAACTGAAAGCACTTGTGGGTTGGTGGCATCATATGAAGAACAACGGTGAACAGATTAAATGATGGGTGGAAACTTGGTGGTATCTGGCGCTGAAATATCGATCTAAAATCAGTATGTTGTCCAATGGATGGATTTGTTTCCACTTCCTATGCACAGAGGACTCTAAAAGCATACTAGCTTCTCCCTGGGTGAAGGGTATATGGGTCTTAGTGCTGCAACGATGGTGGGCTGACTTTGACCCATTCAGCGAGGTTTCGAGGAAAAACCTACTCTAGTAAAAGTTGCTCGGGCTGCCCCTTGATCTATGGAATGAGGCGACTATTGGGGATATAGAAAATTATATTGGAAAGTTCTACTATTGGGATGGGGGGAGCTTCAGACAACTAGACAAGCAGATGGCTTAGGTCTTGGTTGAAACGGATTTTGGGAAAGGTTTGTTGGCAAAATTGGAGATTAGATGGGGAAAATATACTATCAAAATCTCCATAGACTACTAGGGGATTCCCTTTCGTTGCCTCATCTGAACGAGACGGGACATTTAAAACACGTTTGCCCACAAATATTCTTTGTGGGTGGGTACAATGGCCTAAGGTCTCTAAAGGAAGAAGAGTTGGGCACAAAAGGCACATCCCCAGACCATCACCCACGAACATTTGTTTCGCATCCAGGTAACCCTAAAAAACTCCATAAATGTGATCAGAATAACGAAAAACACTTATTTGGGGGGGGGTAATTTGTGCAAGCTGATCCTAGGTTTAAATATGGTCACATGGATACCTGTTATCTGAATATGATACCTTATGGGTTGTGTGTGAGGCTTGGGGGGAATAATTATTCGGAACCTGGTCCACCATTGAAATATGTCACTAAGAAGGGTCTTGGGTGCAATGGTCTTGGATAGCCCTACAAAGTTCATAATCGCCAAAATTCCTTTGTGCATCCTATGGGTATCCCCATCTCTCTGGATAAGGAAATTTTTGTGCTTTCAAAATCCTCGAGTTATGGTATGGAACCCCTAGAAATTTGTAGGTCCTTCTTCCAATCAGGGAAGGGGAAGGATTTGTCTACACACCCTGGGAGATCCACTAACAATAAGAAGAGGGCTATAAAATACAAGAATATTTCTTCTTGCAACCTTTCGGTTCCCTTACTACTCGAATTGGGTGAACCATTGGTGGGAGGCACACTCAACGAGTTCGCACAATATTGTGGGAAGTCTAGGTTTGAAGAGCCCCACAATATCCAGGTCCTTAGAGGGGACACACCCAAAAAAGGCCCCCCCCATGATCTTGTTGTCACTGAAAATTCGGGGCTTGGGTGCGGCCCAAGAAGCAAGGGCACTCACGACATTGGCTCAATTATACAATCCCTCAATCATTTTTCTACAAGAAACCATGTAAAACAGAGAGAGATCATGGGATTCTATGCTTTTTGTTTGTCCTGACTAGTTTGTATGCATATATGATGCAAAGGGCCACTCTGGTGGCTTGGGCACAATGTGGAACCCCAAGGATTTTTCCTTACATGCTTTTTATACTGATGCATGCATTATCTTAATCGGGCATCTTTTGGGAGCCTCATATATAATCCGTCTCATTAATATATATGCTCCATATGTTGGTAGGAATTCATTCTGGGAGAATATAGGAGCTTATGGAATTATGGAATTACAGTCTATAATTTTTTTTGGGGACATCAACTTTATAGTGGGAAGATAGGATATATGGGGTCCAAAATCCATTGTGGATCCACTATCAAAGTTCTTTTTGGATATTTTGGACTCCTATGTTGTGTGACATCATCCCAGAAATAATTGGCCCGAGTTAGCGGAACGAACAAATAGGGTCGGAGGGCATATCGAAGTGACTGGATCACTTTCTCATCAACTAGTCTTTGGTTTGGTTATTGAAGGGGGTCAAATCGATGGTCATTCCCTCATTTATTTCTGACCATCAACTGATCACTTTGTCATGGGAGGGATGGGAGCAAAAGAGAAAGATCCCATTCAAATTTAATTCCTCCTGGCTTCAAGAAGAGTACTTCAATATATTGGTGAACAAAGTATGGGGGAATCCACTCCTCCCTACAACAGGTAGGAAGATGGGGATTATTGTCTCAAAAATTCGGTGTCTAAAAAAGGAAGTTCGTATCTGGAACAAAAAAAAGAAAAGCTATGGAGGTCAAGTCCCTTTCGGATATCGACACTGATTTAAGGTATTATAATGATCTTGAGGATCCATTATATTTCCATGTTCAATACAAGAGGAAGATCATTGACCTAGAAGGGGAAAAAATAAGATTATGTTGGCACTGGAAAAAGAAAGGCGTTTACAGAGTAAGTGTTTTCGGGAAAAGTGTCTATTCAGAACGACCCTATCCCACAGGGTTGTGACAAAGACCTCAGAAACAAACAAGGAAAACTACTCTTGTATTCTCCTTTATGAACTATAAACGAAGATGATTAAGATGAACCGACCTGTGTCTTGCGCTAGTTGTTCGATCCAATCTTTCTTCTCTTTGCCAGCTTCCACCGATCTGCTCCCTCACTTGCCCAGCGTCACCAAGTTCCTGCAAGTTCACAGAAGAGAGAAACTACACAAAGACATGGATTTATGTTCATAAAAAGCTTAGGATCAGTTTTAAACTAAACATACAAATATAACATACATCAGATATACAAGCATGTAGGAGAAACTCAAGTAGTTTTATTGATAAAACAAGAAGATCCATGAGGATTTACAACCGATGATTCCTGATCCAGCATCAACCTCCCAGCATAGAATCCCTTCTTCACCTCCAACAAAGCATAAATCACCCAATACTCTGATATCTATCACAAAACCAACAACAATTCTCCGCAATGTAAAAAATTCCAGCCTCCGGATCTCTTGGTGAGGGATCCATATATAGATGTATGCAAAGAGTCAGCTCATGAATTGATTAGTGGCTTCTCTCTGTCAGTTCTTGCTTCCACTTGGAGACTGAGAGCCTCTTACTCATCACTGGTCGAATTCAGTGAGGCAAGTGTCATTGGAGAAGATTCTGGAAGCTTCCATTGTCTCTCCACCTCGTGGAATGACTCTGCCACTTGTCATTTCCCGCTCAACGCACCATGGTAGTGCATTCAAGTGCGTTGCAATGCACCTAGCCAGTGTATTTGGGTGCTTTGCAACGTAGCTAGCGAGTGGAGCATCTGAAATGATCCTGATTTGACTAGTTTTGAGCAGTTTCTGGTGGAGAACTTCTGGGAGAAGCTGTAATTTGTTGACCTTGTTTCTTTAGGAGCTGGAACAACACTTTTAGGGACTTAGGATCCCTTGGTTTATGGACATTTCATTCTTATAGCTGTAAGGCACAAAAATGTCTACAACAATTGCCCCCTAAAGTATGAGGCCGTTTATCGGGTGAAATGCTTTATTAGGAGGATCCGAAGTTCTTCTGATGCTGGGGAGGAGACCTGTAATAAGATACAATACAATACATTATCTTCATACTGTTTTCATGATCTAGCTGAGGCGGGCATTCTCATGCTCAGCTTTATAAATTCATTTTCATATACATAGGACAGACAATCGTCTGATGGTAGACTGATGATTCTGGTGAAGTCATCATCCCTTTTGGTAGGATGATTATCTGTGCTGCAATGCTGTACATTTCAATGTCTTTATTTTTCCTGAATATATATCGCAGCCCGGATGGATGAAACTAGATCCGGGGTCTTCAATCTCGTCCGATCTTCACTCGAAGTACAAGTCGATCCATGTGAGAATTTTTTTGAAGTCGAACATGGAAAGACATCGCTTGATTACCAGTCAATGATGTAAACTGTTAACAAGCGCGAGAGGAATCACCGATAATGATAACGACCCTCAAGGTACTGCAGTACAATTCACGTGGTGTGAATAAAGGACTTGGCGTCGAACACCACGCAAAATCTTTCGGTCGAAGGTCATTGATGTATACCTGTCACCGGAAGTGAGAAACTTGACATTGAGGCATGCAAGCTTCAAAGTACTGAAGGGGTGTTCCTAGATCAACTTCTTGGATAATGAGCTGATGTCGAAAAGAAGCGATCCGTCAAAGGAGGGCCTTAATGAATCCCACATCAATGACACGGAACGGAGCAAATGATTTTGATGGAGGTGAAAACGATCTGGTGACATATGGTTCAGGGTGGCGGTCATGAAAGAGTGAAGTATAATGTATGGTAGTGGATGGGACACGGGTAACTTATCTGGATGACTTCTCTTGAACATGTCAGCGACACTTATGTGATGGATTGGTAGCATTTACCCCAAATGTGGATGGTATGGCGTGACCATGGTGATGTGACCGGTGAATGAAACAACCCAACCTGACTCTGGCACGGAGTGGAAGTGTCATGTTCAAGAGCGACTTGCTACCAATAAAGTTTCTTTGAGTTTTCTTCCCAATTTTTCCCCAGTCATTGCTGACCAGTACCTCTTTATTTTTGTCAAGCTTGAGGAGGATAACATATGCTTGTTCTATAATTTGCCCTTCGGGCAAACCCATCGCTATGTTTTAACGAGCCTAGCGATAGTGAAACTCGTTCTCATCTAAAGACAAGTTTGTCGCTATTAATCTTTTTAACGAGTCTAACGACAAAGATAACTCGGTCCTTTTCCTTTTTAGGGAGTCTGAAAAGGTACGTAAAGATAACTCTGGAATTCATTTTTCATCATCTAATCCCTTGAGTCCGAAAAAGTATAAAACAATACAGAAGGGATGAATTTTTGATCGTTTTAACGAGCCGAACAAAACAAGCGCTCGATCTTTTTGTGCAATAATCCCTCGTGTCCAAAAAGATTAAAATCTAGAGGAGGGATAGCACTTCCGGTCTCTTTAACGAGCTGGAAGGCCAAAACTCGGCAATCTTTTCATATTTTACGAGTCAGTTGAAAAGAGCTTAAAGAAAACTCGTCTTTTGAGGAACGAGTGATAAAATGGGTAGCAGTTGATTCCAGGTAAGGTTTGGAATTTTCCAATCACGGCAGTGTCACAAGGATGGCTAGTGAAATCACTCTTCGCAGCTGTTCCTCAAAATGGGTAAACAATCAAATGGAGGTGAATGATCGGCCAATGGAAAAGTGGAGGTGACGGTGCAAACACGACCAAGGATTTAATGGCTGAAAATGCTTCATTCATGGTGGTTATTTACCGGAGGATAGTTCATTTTTAACGAGCTTAAACGCGGGTGGAAACATTTGCTCGATCTTATGTTTATTTTTTAACGAGCTTGAACTATGCGCTAAAACTGCTCGAGGCGGGTTTATTTTTTAACGAGCTTGAACCCTGTGGTAACACTGCTCATGATAAGTTTGTATGCCCCCAACATAATAACGCAAATCGAGGTGCATGCCCCCCAAGCTTCATTGCATTCAACTTGGTGGTTGGAATGAAGGTTTACCTTTGAGATTTGGAAAGGGGATTGTTTCATTTTTTAATGAGGTTGACACAGTAAAAGAACTATCCTCATGATTCCTTGTTTTATTTTTTAATGAGGTTGACACGAGATAAGAACCGTCCTCGGAGTCCAAATCCATTAGATATAGAAGGTTTCATATTCCACTGTGGCCACTTCCGCCAGATTACTCGGAGGTGGTAGGGCAAAAGTACCCATTAAGGCAGGGTCTTTTAGGAGACCTACTCCGATATTTTGGAGCAAATGATTGCTTCCATGGATCATGGGAATGCTTCCTGTAACTTGTGAACCATTGGGGAGGAAGTTTTGTTGGTTGACGATTGTAATCCCTCCCTGAAAGGGAAATGCAATCTTCCTAAAATAGGTTGACACAACAGCTGCCATGGCATATATCCACGGTCTTCCTAGTAGGATGTTGTAATCAAGATTCCCATCGATGACTTCAACATCTATTTCTACTGTTTTCCCTCCTAGTTCAAATTTCAAGTTATTTAGGATACCGTACGGGGTATACGTCCTTCCATCGAATGCTTTTAATGTTGTCGCAGATCGTGACAAGGTTGGAGATCCTAAATTTTTCCAGCAGCTCATCGACATGATACATGTAGATGCCCCCTCATCAATAATCGTTCGGTGAACAGTTTTGTTGAGGGCTTTCACTTGAACAAGGAAAGCTAATTGAGCTGGTAACTGAGGATCATATCCTTTATGATCAAAGGCCACAAGATTGGAATCCATTGGGTCAATCCCACCTATTTCTGATAATAAAGCTTGCTCTTGGGAGAGGCAATTTTGCGGTACCTCAAGTGTCGACATAGCGGACGGCGATTGGGCCAGGTCCTCTATTATATTATAATTTTGTGCTATTTTTTCACGAGGATTAAATGTCGATTTGTGTACTACACCTTTTGGCGACTTTATCATCGGTTCAGGAATGATGGGTGGCACAACTTCGGTCAAAGTTGTTGTCGAACTACTAGGTTGTTCATTAGCCTTGTTATTCGACGGCTGTGGATTCCCGTAATCTTTATTCCTTGTCAAAGCATTATTTTGCTGCTTTGAGGTAGACAACATAAGCACTTGGGATCGGGAAGCATTTTGATTAGCTACCAGTTTGGTTCCCGGGTTTGGAAACGGATCAGTCAATACCGCTGAGGTTTTTGAACTCTTAAAGAGTTTCTTAACTTCAGCTATATGTGGACAATCTCTCGTCCAATGATCCTCATCGCATATATGACACCCCGGAGGGGGTTTCCTTCGCCCAGAAGGGTTTGTAAAAGGTTTTTCAGGAGATGACTCATCCTGCTTCCTTTTTCTCCCTTTCTTTTTCTTCTTGCCCCCTGGTTGCTTCAGTTGTTTGCCCTTGTCAGTCGACATGGTATTTACCTCCGAGGGAAGAAGTTCCTCATTTGTATTTTGACTAGAAATCTTACGGGCCTTTTTAAATGTAGCCTTTGTCGATTTCGTGTTTGTTGTGCCAATCACGCCATCACCGGCATGAGAGTCATTGTTTGATTTAGGAGGAGGAGGAACTGAGACTTTCGGTCTAGGGGTGTGAGGTATTTTATTGTGGAGCGTGTCGGACTGAGTGTAAATCAAGTCCAAATATTGCGCACGAGCGATAACTTGCTCTTCTGTTACGACCCCCCCCCCCCCCCCCTTTGCCACATCTTCCGTGATGGAAGGCAGTAATGACTTGATAAACCATTCAGCTAACAGCTGATCGGGGACATACTTTTTTACCATTCTACGACGACGTCGCCACTCATGTATATGATCAGATATGTGAGTGGCCGTTGTTTGTTTGAAATTGGTAAGAAGTTCTATTCCTATTTCGTACCTTTTGCGGTAATTGAAAATGGGTTAAAAAGGTTGTGGCTAAGGTACTGAAGTTGTCGAACGAAGCTCTAGGCAATTCGATATACCATTTTGCTGCCGGACCAGTTAACGTCCTCTGAAAAAGGCGAAGCCTAATCGAATCATCGTTTAGGGTGTTTGATGAACACCACAGATGAAATTTCATCACATGATTCGACGGATCTTCACCCGGATTTCCATTAAATTTAGGAATATCTGACGGAAGTTTATGCGGAATCGCTGGCCACCAAGGAGCATAAGCAATTGGATCATTCGTCAGCCGGTTTAGATCTGGTAATTCTAGAGTTGCTACAAAGGGCAACTGTTGATTCAGGTTAGGCGAAGCATACCCAGGATTAGATGGAATCGCCTGAGCAATGGGTCTTTGCATACCAGCATAATGTATTTGATGTTGGCAACTTTGACAAGGTTGATGGGCATAACCACTATAATATGGTTGTTGATAACCGCTTTGGAAATGTGGTTTCTCATTACCTACAAAGGCTTGTTGCTCAGGTCCTTGATATGATTGCTGGAATGGCGGTTGTTGAGATTGAACCAGCCCTGGTTGTTGGACCATTTGCTGTTGTCCAATACTGGATGATTGACCAAGATGAGGAGTCATAGTATTTGTTTGAGGCTGAGTCGCTCCAGATAAGGAGGCACTAACCTGAGGTTGTGATTGAGTCGTTGAGACAAGAGGCTATTGCATTGCAACCTGAGAAACTTGGGGTTGACATACAACAGGTAGAGCTTGTACTTGCGACGCAGTCACCATAGCAGGTATAGTGGGAATATCCGACACAGGGTGGACTGGTTGCATTGAATATACAACCCTTGGTTGTTGAGGCAGTATTGGTACCCAACCACTGGATGTAATTCCAGTTTGACCTGAACTTTGTTGTAAACTCCCATATGGTTGTTCTCCGGGAGGGAACAACGAAAAAGCATACTGCCCTCCATATGGTGGCAATCCAGTACTTAAAGGGTAGATTGGCCTGTGAAGACACATTGGATCATTTTGTTGAGTTTCAACATAAGAAATACCAGATGATAACCCGGATGAAGAAATAGGAACTAACCATGTCGTCAAAGCAGTCCCTGATTGGACTCCGGCTTGTTGTTGATAACTTGCCAGGACAGATGGTATACCGGTGAACATTGTTGGAGTAGCAGCAGGAGGTTCTTCTGCTGCTGTGTCGGATGACACAGTCCTAGATGTCAACGGTCGTTCAGACATATCTAGTCTATCCAAAAGATTTTCCAGCGATTCAGAACGACCCTATCCCACAGGGTTGTGACAGAGACCTCAGAAACAAACAAGGAAAACTACTCTTGTATTCTCCTTTATGAACTATAAACGAAGATGATTAAGATGAACCGACCTGTGTCTTGCGCTAGTTGTTCGATCCAATCTTTCTTCTCTTTGCCAGCTTCCACCAATCTGCTCCCTCACTTGCCCAGCGTCACCAAGTTCCTGCAAGTTCACAGAAGAGAGAAACTACACAAAGACATGGATTTATGTTCATAAAAAGCTTAGGATCAGTTTTAAACTAAACATACAAATATAACATACATCAGATATACAAGCATGTAGGAGAAACTCAAGTAGTTTTATTGATAAAACAAGAAGATCCAGGAGGAGTTACAACCGATGATTCCTGATCCAGCATCAACCTCCCAGCATAGAATCCCTTCTTCACCTCCAACAAAGCATAAATCACCCAATACTCTGATATCTATCACAAAACCAACAACAATTCTCCGCAATGTACAAAATTCCAGCCTTCGGATCTCTTGGTGAGGGATCCATATATAGATGTATGCAAAGAGGATGAGTCAGCTCATGAATTGATTAGTGGCTTCTCTCTGTCAGTTCTTGCTTCCACTTGGAGACTGAGAGCCTCTTACTCATCACTGGTCGAATTCAGTGAGGCAAGTGTCATTGGAGAAGATTCTGGAAGCTTCCATTGTCTCTCCACCTCGCGGAATGACTCTGCCACTTGTCATTTCCCGCTCAACGCACCCTGGTAGTGCATTCAAGTGCGTTGCAACGCACCTAGCCAGTGTATTTGGGTGCTTTGCAACGCAGCTAGCTAGTGGAGCATCTGAAATGATCCTGATTTGACTAGTTTTGAGCAGTTTCTGGTGGAGAACTTCTGGGAGAAGTTGTAATTTGTTGACCTTGTTTCTTTAGGAGCTGGAACAAAACTTTTAGGGACTTAGGATCCCTTGGTTTATGGACATTTCATGCTTATAGCTGTAAGGCACAAAAATGTCTACAACAGTAAGGCACTAAGGGTGGTAGTCGAAGGCAAAAACACCAAGTTTTTCACGCGTTTGCAAATAGTAGAAAATAGAGAAAATCCATTAGGGGCATCAAACGTGAAGATGGGAAACTTCTATATGGCCAAAACATAATAGAGCATGAGGCACCCAGACATTTCAAGAGTCAATATAAAGCAAGAGAACAAAAGTTAAAACTATGTTGTGCAGCGAGAAAACATAGAACATTTGCCCCACATGTTTAAACATGAGGAAAATGAGATGTTGGGAAGACCAATTCAAACAGAAGAGATCATGGAAGTTATACAAGCTAGTGCACATGAGAAAATCCTAGGGTCGTACGGATGGGGAGTGGAGTTGTTTCACCATTTCCAGGAATGTATGGTTCGATGCATTCTTGCAACAGCAGAAGCATCTAGAATCAACAGATACATTTATGGGGCATTGAATGCTGTGTTCATTGCATTGATTCCTAAGAAGTATCACCCTACTTCTCTATCAGACTATAGATCAATTTCTCTATGCAATTAAATATAAAAGATTATCTCAAATTTGATTTCTATGAGGATCAAGAAGGGCCTATCTACTTTCATCTCACCTAAACAATTTTGATTTTTGGAAGGCAGACAAATACAGGATGCTATTGGCATAGCACAGGAATCCATACACTCCATGAAGGTAAAAAAAAGAGGGTGAGCATGATCAAGGTGGACTTGATCAAAGCATATGATTATATTAACTAGGAGTGTTGACAAGGTTAATCCTTTCTGCAGACAAAGACGATACCTCTAGTCCAATGAGTGGGTCTAACAACTAAAGGAACAATCAACAAGACATCTTCCTAGATTATAATTGAAAAATAGAACAAGAGAGAAGGCCTACCTTGCTCTAATGCTAATCTGATTTACTTCATTCAGATCCTCGAACCGTTTGTGTTGCGACCTTGTTCTTACTTCTTTCAGTGCTTATGCACCTGCACAAATGACCAAGAGACAACAAAGCATGCCAAAGCTAATAGAAAATCCAATAATAATCTATTTAGTTGATCAAGGAATGCCAAACCAATACATACATGAACATATATATTTTAGGAAGATGAACCAACAGTTGTATTATTATTTAAAGAATAAAGGGAAAGCTTACAACCATAGCCTTGATTTTGAAAGGCTCTCCTTGAGTGGTAATCCAATTCCAATCCAAGAAACCCTCCAACACTCTTTATCCAAGTCTAATGAATAACCTCTAAGCACAAGCTCAGCATAGGGGTGCAAATGGACATAGATCAACCATTTGGAAATGGTAGAGGGGGAATTTATAGGCTGGGAGAGGGAGTTAGACCTCCTCCAAAGATAGGATTATGCCCACATATTAAGGAGGTAGCTCATAGGGATGAAACCAAGAGGTCAACTTAGGATGATTCGACCTCGTCTATGTGAAACCACCTCCAGCTCGTCACTCTGGAAGCTTCTAGATAACGAAGCTTATCATCTTCTTTGGGAAAAATTCTTTTTTGGGACCATCACAAGTATGAGGGTGAACAGAGCAATGCCATTACTAGCTTAACAAAGTGCAACGGGTGATCATCATGATTTTGAGCTTCATAAGGGTGATGACTCTCATTTTAGGGTTTCATGAGCCATTTCTTTAGAGAAAGATCTAGATATTTTCCAAGAAAAGTTAAAGGAGGGATCTGAGATGTATACTTTGATGAGTATATTGTATAATGATCATGTTTCAGGCACTTCAGGGTATGTCACAAAGAAGTGCAGGAGGCGTGACAAGATATTGTGTAACAAATTCCCCCTAAAGCATGAAGGCATAATGAGGAGTGATGGTTGAGATATTTTATGAGCTTTTGGCAAGGACTAGGACATGCACTATCAGGAAACCTACAAATCAAGGACACATATACATATACATATATGATATCAAGACATGAATCCACGACATGGATGCAACCATCCGGATGATGAAGACTAAATAAAAGATCCATGGTATGGGCACAACCATCTAGATAACAAGAATCATCATGAATGTAAAGTCCCACGGTATGGTCACAACCACCCGTATAGTAGAAACATTTGTACAATCATGAATAACATAAAAGTCCATGCAGCCTGAGCCATAACATACAAGACTCAGGGTCTTGCGCTCCATCCTGACCCGATCAATGTACAAATCCCAACATGCAAATAAATGTGTTGAAGTTGAACATGCTATAAAACCACCTGATTACCAGACAATGATGTGAACTATTAACAGGTATGAGAAAAACCACCAATAATGACAATGGATCTCAAGGTACAACTGTACAATCCCTGAATGTGATAATGAAGCTGGGGTCGAACACTCATGGAATCACCCAATTGAAAGCCAATTATGAATACTTGTCGTCAGATGTGAAGAACTGACCATTAAGGCATGCCAGCTCTAAGGTACTAAAAGGGAGTTCCTAAGTCATCTTCCTGGATAATGAGCTGAAGTCGACAGGAAGTGACCGGTCAAAGGAGGGAAATGATGAATACCCCATCATTGACACGAAACAAGGAATAAAGTGGTATGATATTCAGGGCTGTAGCAATGACTCAAACAATGTATAGGTAAATAACTGGAGATTAGACTTCTCTTGAACATATTGGAAACATGACTCCGGAGTGTGGCAACATCTGACTCAACATGAGACTAAAGGTCATGATGATAGTGTGGAATAGTCAAATGAGAGGCAAAATGGATCACCCAAACCCAAGAGGACAAGTGACTGAGTGAGGATATCCCAAACTCGACATGAGAGCAGAAGAGTGTCATGTTCAAGACCGACATGTTGCCTATACAAAGGATGTCTCATCTTCATTTTTCCCCGCTATTTCTAGTGAGTACCTCAATTATTTTTATCACAAGCTTGAAGGGGATAGCATATGCTTGTTATGTAAGTTCAGTATTCGAATGAATCCATCCTAGTAAGTTTTACGAGCCCTAGGAAGGAGAAGCTCAGTCTCGTCATGGTGACAAGTCTTTCATCGTAAAATTTTAACGAGTCCGACGTAAGAATAACTCATAGTCTTTTTCATGTCTAAAGAGTTGGAAAAAGAAACAAAAAAGAAAAATCCATCATGTCCCTTTTCGTAATTTGTTCCTCAAATCTGAAAAGGTAGAAAACAATATCTAAGGGAACCTCTTGAACATGTCGATCAAGGTGTACCTTTTACGTAAATAATCAGTCTCAGCCCGAAAAAGGGGTAAATGTATATTGATGTGATGTCAATTCATTTACTTTAACAAGTTCGAAACGACAAGTACTGAACAATCTTTTAAATTTTCGAGAGTCATAAAAGAGTTGAAAGATGACTCCACGGGGGTTCCTTTTCATTTATTTAATGAGTCCGAAAAAGAGATAAAATAAAACTCTGAGAATCAGTCAATAATGATCACTATTCACATTGAAGGCACCTGTAACTACACAAGAAACAAACCCATCACTGATATCGAGAAAATATATTACAAAAATATTTGACAAAATGACTTTCAAAACTTATAAATTGGTAAAATTAATTTCATTTTTTACCATTTTACCAAACTGAGCTCTGAAAGTGATTTTGTGCCCTAATTTCCTTGATTTCCTGATCCGTCTGCGATAGGTAAGAGACTCATCCCTGCATTTTCATTTCGTTACTTTTTAATGCAATTTTAACAGTAAATTTTAGGTTGGAAAGGAGGATTTTAAAATTTTAAGTCGCCAACAACCATCGCGGGTATGGTCATTGGACCTGCGATGGTCGCACTCGATCCCAAAGGCTCACGTGATGCCATCCCACTTTTTTGAAAAACTGACGCCATGGCGCTGAGAGTAACTTTTTAAAGTTAAAATCTCTCTTTTAAGCAAAATTTAATGAATTTTATCCATGTAAAAAGGAGTAATAAGTGTTTAAATGTTATTTGTAGGAGAAATATGGTCTTGGAGTGGAAAGAAATAGGCCATGAGGCTAAGGATTTCCAAGCATCTCAGGATCCGACATGCATAAATGCTCTGAGGGATTGTGGCCTATTGAAATTCTTCCAGACCATAGGGTTGAGAGCTGAGATGGAGTTTCTACCCTACCTGATAAGCCTTTGGGATGTAGATTGAGAGATCTTCATCATCAAAGGGTAAGAACTGGAACTAGAGGAGATGGATATCTATTTCATCACAGGATTATCCCGTCGAGGAGAGGCAGTGCAACTCTTTGGATCTCGCTAAGGAGGTGAGAGTACTAGGAGTCTAGTCAATAGATATTGTCCTAGTGCCAAGATATCCAACAGAGGTAAGGTGAAGATTGAACAATCACCAATAACCTCGTTTTGAGAACAATTTTTTTGACCATGGTGCATGTATCTAGCATGCAAGCTTTGCATGAGGCTTCCAAGTCTCAGTTTCAATACGCTATTTCATGTTTAACACCCACCATCTTCAACTGGTGTGGAGTCTTTTTGGTGAATATGAAGCGCCAACTAGCCAAGGGTAAGCACGGATGCTTGAAGTAATTTGGGTTCGATTCTATACTGGTGACCTTCTTCTTGGAGCGAATACCACTCTTCTGGTATCGGTGGGCAGAAGTACCACATCCTTCCCCCCAAGATCCGAGGCTCGTGAGATGGAAACATCTCATGCCTTGAGGAGGCATGAGTCAACATATGCATTATCCACCACAGTTCTTCGCATGGCTTGAATGCCAACTGCTTATGGTAGATGACTATGCTTATGCTAGCACAAATTTCAAAGGGGATCCAGATCTACCTCTGCCACCAGGCGAACAGTGGACCGACGTAGGTAAAAACTTGTTTTTTGAATTTTTTTCAAGTTTTTATGATTTTTATAAAAGTGTGAACTAAGACTCAACTTATGATAAATGTGCAGATGTGGGACCAGAGAGACCACCAAGCATGTCGCCAATAGCACGGCGAGTTTCCCATCCGATAGTGGGTGTGGACTACGAGGAAGGGGCTGACCCCTTAGTAGAGATGGAGTGCAA
Organism: Pinus tabuliformis; assembly: GCA_031772625.1. Taxonomy (NCBI): domain Eukaryota; kingdom Viridiplantae; phylum Streptophyta; class Pinopsida; order Pinales; family Pinaceae; genus Pinus; species Pinus tabuliformis. The sequence goes on from CM062805.1 coordinate 777,083,220, forward strand.
TCTGGAGGCAATCACTCGAGGGGTTCCAGATTATGCCACTATCAACAATGTTCCATTATGTTGGCAAAGACACACTGTGGGAGTCTCTGCAAGACTGCATCGGCTGCTAGGACGAGTGATCATGGCGGTCTCGTGCTATCATGAGCACCGTGTAGTTTGATAGTTCATCTAGTCTTTTACACATTTTGTAGGCTTTGAAAGCCAAGTGTCTCAGAACACTCTATTTTTTGACATTTTGATGTAAAAACTTCGGCAAACGTGATATATATATATATATATATATATATATATATATATATATATATATATATATATATATATATATATATATATATATATATATATATATATATATATATATATGTATATACATATATATATATATATATACATATATATATATATACATATATATATATACATATATATATATATATATATATATATATATATATATATATATATATATATATATATATATATATATATATATATATATATATATATATATATATATGTGCATGTTTTATTTCTACTTATGTGTTCATAACATGATTCAGTTTCATTAATGATGCAAATGTCTATCAAGAACAAGATTCAATAATGCATCAGTTAATGTATTTAAATTACGTGGAATATGTTGATATGTAATGTGATCAAAATTTCTTTCTAGCAATATAAAACTTAGATACATACACAATATTTGTGGGTTTCTCATTGAATAATGATTGTTTAATTGTAACACAACGAGCTGTGAATCCAACTTGACAACTAAATGCCTAATGCCAATAGCAACTGCTTCTGACAAGAGTTCAATAACTGCACTATACTCAACAATATTATTGGTTGTTTGACCAAGGCAGATACCTTGTAAGTTAATCAACTCACCATTAGGGTCATGGAGTACCTATGTTGCGGAAGAGAGGTTTTGTGTGCCACAACAAGCACCATCAGCAAAACCAATGTAATGACCTGATGACATCTGCAAACCTTGTGGAACACAAGGTAAGAATAAAAACATATGTCTGCAAAGTAAACAAACAAACCAATAATCAAAACGCACACTAATGTACAAAAATTATCATACGAATCTCACACAAAATAATTTTTGAGATATAACCCATTACGAGGCTATGACAATGCATTTCCCTCATAATCACATAGATCATAGGCACCTTTCTGTAAGACACGCTTAAAAATGTAGGGCCCATGCCACGTGGGTTCGAACTTTCCTGCCCCTAATTTATTGTTGGATTGATCATAAAGAAGGACCAAGTCGCCTTCAATGAAAGGGCGAGCAGAAACGGTTTGGTTAAAATGAGCTTTAACTCATTTATTTTGAGCTTCTATGAGCACCGCAACGATGCGACGAGTCTTGTCAAGTCTCTCAAGATACAATAGCCGCTCCTCTTCAGCCGAGGTATCCGGATGAATTTCAATAGCTATCTTAAGTGAAGGGATTTTGCATTCGATTGGAAGAGTCACCTCTAAACCGTATACCAGCTGAAATGGAGTGAATCCAGTGGTCGTCTTAGCAGATGTTTGGTAAGCCCAAAGAGCTGAGAATAACATTAAATTCCAATCATTTATGTTCTTCCCAACGATACGATGAAGCATATTATTCAAAACCTTATTGACTGCTTCAACTTGGCCATTGGCTTATGGATAATATGGAGTTGAGCTATCATGTCGAAGGCCCAACTAAGCAGTTAGCTCTACCATCATGTGCTGACAAAAACGTGATCCATGGTTAGTCACGATAGCTAGAGGGACACAAAAATGTGTTATAATGTGGTCAAAAAGGAATTGCGCGGCATTAATACTGTCAGCATTGTATGTGGGCATCGCCTCGGCCCATTTCGTAAAATAGTCGACGACGACGATGATATAACCATGCCCCCGGTCGAGTGAGGGTTACATGTCATGAAATCAATGCCCCATTTGGCAAATGGAAAAACGGTAATTACTGGGTGTAGGGTTGCGGGTGGGGCGCGCTGCTTGTGGTTGAAAATATGGTATTCATGGCATTTTTGGACAGCTAGAATGCAATCTTTGAAGATAGAAGGCTAGAAATAACCGCCGCAAAGGATCTTCTGAGTAGCGACATATCTAGACATATGACCACCATAGGCACTAGAGTGGAAATCATTTAAGACCTGCTTAGCCTCTTCAAGGGTGAGACACCTGCGAAGGAAAGAGTCCACACCGACCCGATATAATGTATCACTAATGATCTGATAGGGTTGGGACTGATGCCGGATGCAGCATATGTCAGATCGGGATAAATTAGATCGGAAAGTCTGGGTTTGGAGATAAAAAATAATGTCTCCATACTAGGGGTTAAGAGTGTTGATTAGAAACAGAGTTTCATCAGGTATCTACTAAGTAAAATTGGTTGGGGTGCTTTCAAACGGAAGAGCACATATTAACTTAGCAAACACGAGCAATTTCTTTGATTTGGAAGTAGTAAATTCCAAATCAAACTTCTGCAAGATGACGATTCATTTGAAGTATTTTCCCCCCAGAAACAAACGAGTCGGTATATATGTCATGGCGTTGCAATCAGAAATCACGGTGGATTTCTGTTAAAGGATATAGTGTTGAAACCTTTGGACGGCATGAACTGCCACCAAATAAATCTTCTCGACATGAGCATAGTGAGACTCAGTATCAAGAAGATTTTGGCTCAGATAATAAACCACTTGCTCGTTGTCATCATTGTTGTTCTGAACTAACACCATAGAAATGGTGTTATTAGTTGCAGCCAAATATGGGAAATAATCATGGCGGTAGTCAGGGGGATGCAGTAAAGGAGCACTAATCAGGACTTTCTTTAAAGCATCAAAGGATTCTTAGGCAACTTCATCCCAAATAAAATGGATCCCCTTTTTAAGTAGGCAATTATATCCTTTGGAAAGTTCGGCGTAATTCAGGACAAATCAATGGAGAAAATTAGGTTTTCCCTGCAAACTCTGCAATTGCAACAGTGATGAAGGAGGGGGTAGATTTACTATGGCCTCAACTTTCAAAGGATCAACCCTGATTCCTTCGCCAGACACCACAAAACCTAAGAGTTCGTTAGACTCGACGCAAAACACATACTTGTGTGGATTGAGATGGATATTATAATGCCGACATCATAAAAATATAGATCTTATGTGATCTGGATGGTCACGATGTTTAGCCGAATGAGAAGGCAATTCGTTGAGGTACGGCTCAACAATGTGTCGAATGTCGTGGAATGCATATCACATTGCCCATTGAAAGGTAGTGCCAACATTCTTGATACTGAAAGGAAGCTTTTTGTAAGAAAAAGTACCCCAAGGATAGATAAAGGTTGTTTTATGCTGATCGGTGGGTGAAATGTTAATCTGGTTATATACAGAAAATCCATCCATGAAAGAAAAAATCTCACTCCTTGCGCATTCGTTGATGATCTAGTCGATAAAGGGAGTAGGATAATTGTTGTTAGGACACGCGTGATTGATATCATGGTAATAAAAAAAAACATGTATCGTACCTTGCTTTTTGGCAATAGGGACGATATTGGATACCCAATCTATCAATGGAATAGGATAAATGAAACTTGCTTTCAAAAGATTTTCTACTTCTGCTTTGATTGCAGCAGCCTTCTGAGGGTGCATAGGGCAAAGTCATTGCCAAACAGGCTTAGCACCACAATAAGTCAAAATCTCATGCACTAATATGGCTAGATCGATACCAGGCATCTCCTCATATGACCAATCAAATAAGTCTCAAAATTCTTTAAAAAGCTAAGTATAAATCATGATCTCATCTAGAGAACAAGTAACCCCAATATGGATGTTCTCGACAATGCCCAGTTTAACAGAAATGTCGAGAGGCATCGTAGTAGTGATGTTTCCCATATTACCTTCTGACAAGACTTCATGTACTCGGATGGGTGTCTAAAGTAGTGTAGGAGAATGAGAAAAAAATGCTTCAAGATAGGAAGGCATCCTGTTGAGGCTAGGGAGAAAGGAGGAACGATGATGTAGATCGTTCCACGGAACTTTGTCTAGAGACATGACCTCCAAGATACTCTCATCAGTGGTGAATGTCTCGTTCAAGGGATCAGGAGAATCCTAAGAGCCAAGCCAAGGGGATGACACATAAGTGTCCAGGTTCATACTAAAGACAATATGACTTTCTGAAGCAGTCATCGAAGTTGAAACAATTTCTTGATAATTTATCTACAATGGACTTAAAGGCATAGCATCACCAAAAGATTCAACTTGATCGTTGGTAGGGATAATCCAAGGATCCGTAGAGTCCGATATCATATTTACTGAATGAACATTTGGAGGTGGGAGATAAAAGGTACCCATTAAAGCAGAGTCTTTAAAGAGACTTGCTCCCACGCTCTCATAAGGAATCTCAGTGTTGCACACATAAGGAATGTTATCGCTTGATGAACCAAAAGAAAAGAAATACAGTTGATAAACTGTGACTATTTTTCCTTCATGAGGAAAACGGAGTACACAGAACAAATAAGACACCACAAAAAACATAGTGTGAGTCCAGCTTCACCTGAGAAGAAGGTTGTAGTTGAGATTGGCATCTTCAACTTCTACTTCTAATTCAACAGTCTTTCCTTCTAATGTAATCGGTAAGTTCATGAGAATATCGTATGGTTGTGAACCACTGTAGAAATTTTGAATAATAAACACATATTCAACAGAGATTATCCTGATCATGCACTATTGCGGAATACATGCACAATACATAAGCTCCTCTACGTTGATCATCAATTTAGCAGCATCAAAAACAATGAAACATCAATAGCATGCACACATTAACACAGTATGTAACCCGGGGAAAGCTTATAGCTGAAAACCCCACACTATCTGTATATTAATGATTGATAACATGTAACATTACATAGTACAATACTCCTCACAATTATCCAGCACTATCTCCACTTGTTACACACAATACAGCTCAGATTTGATCTCCAAATCTGCTCCACTGCTTGCCTGCCTACACTGCACAATACCTGCTGAGAATGAATGAGAATGGCTGAACCAAACTCGTTTTTACCTCAAGAGAATCACCCACATTGGGAATCACGTGAGCAGAGGCTATATTCACTTGGTATTGGCCCCATACTACGCAATTGTCATTGGCATTACTCAATCCATGCATGTGCAAAATCTCATGCACAACTGATAACAATCTCAACCTCTAACACCTGTCTCCACTGAACTGTACATGCACTGAGTTAACTGATGTATTCTTTAGTTGCATTATGAGTTAATAATAAGTGAATTAATTAATAACTAATTCACACAACTCATCACTTGGTCTATTGATCAGTTAGACTAAATACAACTAGTTCAACTAAGTCAAACTGAACACAACTCCATTAACTGCTCATCCAACTCCACAGAACTCAACCACATGAGTTCTAACTGATGTCCTGCATGCAACAACTCAATTGACTCATAAAGAAAGCATATTTCCTTCTGACAGCTGCATGTGCCACATCTGTAGCTCAAACTGAAGTGCTCCAAGAGGATAAGATAAAGTTTATAGTCTAAATATTATTATGAGACAATAATATTTGACTTTTCTATTTTTGACTAGCAGTCTAAAAATAGACTCTAATCACTCCTACTGTGATCCAAAAATATACTTTGCGCCATAATTTTCCTGCGGGCCCACTTAGTGAAGACGAATCCTTTCCACTAAGCTCCATCATCTTGTTGTATTCTCAACAAGCATTTCTTGTTGCACACTTTTCAACACTCCCTCTCAACAAGAAAGGCTTCCTCTCAAACCCGATCCTGTAACTCTGGAATGTTCTGCATGCAACACATCTGCCCGGTCCACTTTGCTCCAAAAACACTTGGAACAAAAACACTCCCAACTGACCACTCTATTGGGCTAGGAACATACTCTGATGCTGAAGCTCTACCTGCTGCTAACAAGTGCTTCCTCTCTGACATCTGCGCTATTGCAACATCTCCATGCATCTCGCACCATTGCACACCTCTCTGTGCCACCTAGCACTGTGCAAAACACTTGTGCCTCTCGCATTGCTGTAGATTGCATGCTACGCGCTGTCTTGGGATTCCCTGCACTGTCGCTCTCTCTGCCGCTCCATCCGCATCTGTCTCTACCCAATCATCCAGTTCCTGCTACTCCACATCGGGGCTCCTGTAGCAAGGTCTCATCCAAGAGGTTGGGTACCTCAAGGATCCTGCCCCTCCTCCTTGGGACGATCAATCCACATCACCCCACCTCCTACCTAGAGGTATGGCTACATGCGATCCCTCAGCCAACCTGGCTCGAAGTTTCCCCCTACTGGAGGTCTCTACATCAGTAGATGTCTCTACTCGATCACCTCTCAGCTTCCCTTGTTGTGGCTGCTCCACAATCTCCTGAAGCTGTTGCACCAATCGTGGCTCCTCCACAATCATCTGAGACTTCTTCTGGCTCTGCATGTTGAGAGGTAATATACGCTCCCTCTCAACCACCAAGTCTCCATCAGTTGCCTCGCTGCTCAAGGCTTTGCATGCATCTTGAACCTCAAGAGCATACAGGTTCTTGACCCGTGAACTAATCTGCTTCACCTATCTAGTGATGATGTGTCTAAGGAAAACCTTTCCCTTACTGAAGACTACATCATAGCCTTTGTCTTCCAGCATCGCGATCGACACCAAGTTTCTCTTCAGTCCTAGTACATACTTGACATCGGTCAAGGTAAGGCAAGCTCCATGCTCCCTCTGAAAAATAATCGTGCCTACACCTGAGACACTATACTTCTCATTATTACCCATCCTTATGAGTATCTGGAGATCTTTCTCCTCCAAAGTACTAAACAAACTTTTGTCATGTGGAAAGAAGCTCCATTGTCAAGAAACCAACCACTTCCCACCATAGATGAAACCATGCATGCGAAGAGTGTGAAGTCCAACTGAAACTGTGAAGCAAGTGAGGCTACCTCACCTTCAGATCCTTCCCCGGATCCCTTCGTGGACTTCTTCTTTGGGCAATTAGTAGCATAATGGCCCGACTCATGACAACGAAAGCATCACACCTTCGACTTGTCAACCTTCTTCCCATCATTGGAAGAACTGGATTCGGAAAGAGAAACCTTCCCCTTCCCCTTCTTCGCCTTACTCGCTAAGGCACAGCTCTCCTCATCATGCATAGATAAAGAATTATCTCTGGTGCGCCGTCTAATGTCCTCTTGCACAAGATCCGACCAAAGTCTTTCCCATCCTGGCAATTTCTCCCTTCCATTCACCGAGTCCTGGTAGCTATGCCAACTCTTAGGAAGGCCAAGGATTGCTAGACTCACCATATCCTTATCCTCAACAATTACCCCCACACTTCCCAGCTCATCCCGACATTGGGTGAACTTTGTGAGATACTGGGGCATATTGTCTCCATTCTCACACCTAATGTTTCTAAGTTTATCCTTGAGCGCCAACTTCCTCTGGTCGCTCTTGCTTTGGAATAATTCTGTCAACGTTTTCCACATCAAATATGGAGAAGCCTTTCCATGGAGGCTGGACAAAATGTGATCCCTCACGCCCTCCAACAGAATCCTTCGACACTTTGTTGTCTTCTTTTGCCAATCCCTGACTTGAGCAGCATCAGTAGGTTTTGGGACATCCGCATCTATAAACTCCTTCAACCCATTATCATCTAACACCGCCTCCATCCTGTCCTTCCATGCAATATAGTTTGAGCTGCCCTCAAGGGAATACTCCAATCGCAACCCGTTGAAAGACATTTCAACTTTGACACCAAGAAAACACTGCTGCAAATTCGAATTCCACCAGCTCAAAAAACTCAACCGCTTCTGATCTAAAATTCATGAGAACAAAGTATTTCTTGTACAGAGATCGACTGTATGGGAATTCATCGAATATCTCACCTTCCAAAAGAAGGATGAATCCAAAGGCTACCTGGCCCGATTAAAGACTTTTCCTGAAGAAATAAAATGTAAACACTTTCTGAATAATAGATCTGATGATCAATCTCGCTTTGATATCCTGTAGAATTTTTTCTGCAAATCAACCAGCTCTGATACCATGTAGAAATTTTGAATAATAAACACATATTCAACAGAGATTATCCTGATTGTGAACTATTGCGGAATACATGCACAATACATAAGCTCCTCTACATTGATCATCAATTTAGCAGCATCAAAAACAATGAAACATCAATAGCATGCACACATTAACACAGTATGTAACCCGGGGAAAGCTTACAGCTGAAAACCCCAACCTATCTGTATATTAATGATTGAGAACATGTAACATTACATAGTACAATACTCCTCACAAGTATCCAGCACTATCTCCACCTGTTACACACAATACAGCTCAGATCTGATCTCCAAATCTGCTCCGTCGCTTGCCTGCCTCCACTGCACAATACCTGCTGAGAATGAATGAGAATGGCTGAACCAAACTCGTTTTTACCTCAAGAGAATCACCACATTGGGAATCACGTGAGAAGAGGCTATATTCACTTGGTATTGGCCCCATACTACGCAATTGTCATTGGCATTACTCAATCCATGCATGTGCAAAATCTCATGCACAAATGATAGCAATCTCAACCTCTAACACCTGTCTCCATTGAACTGTACATGCACTGAGTTAACTGATGTATTCTTCAGTTGCATTATGAGTTAATAATTAGTGAATTAATTAGTAACTAATTCACACAACTCATCACTTAGTCTATTGATCAGTTAGACTAAATACAACTAGTTCAACTAAGTCAAACTGAACACAACTCCATTAACTGCTCATCCAACTCCACAGAACTCAACCACATGAGTTCTAACAGATGTCCTGCATGCAACAACTCAACTGACTCATAAAGAAAGCGTATTTCCTTCTGACAGCTGCATGTGCCACATCTGTAGCTCAAACTGAAGTGCTCCAAGAGGATAAGATAAAGTTTATAGTCTAAATATTATTATGAGACAATAATATTTGACTTTTCTATTTTTGACTAGCAGTCTAAAAATAGACTTTGATCACTCTTGCTGTGATCCAAAAATAGACTTTGTGCCATAATTTGCCTGCGGTCCCACTTAGTGAAGGCGACTCCTTTCCACTAAGCTCCATCATCTTGTTGCATTCTCAACAAGCATTTCTTGTTGCACACTTTTCAACAACCTCTGCCATCAAAGACTTCCAAGGTGTTCGGTTATTGGTTTATAGGAGTAAAGCCAATGGCTTTCCAACACGAAACTGACATGATGCAAGTTGAGGCACCTTCATCAATAACAGTTCGATGAATCGTCTTTCCTTTGATAAGGACCTGGATCAAAAATGCAATCTGATGAGGGAGTGGAGGTACATGATTCTCTATATCGAAAGTAATCAGACTCGAATAAAAAAGATCGATAACACCTTTAGCAGACAGTAGTGACTTCCGCTGCATTGGACAGGATTGAAGAAACTCCAAGGCAGACATCGTTGAAGGTGCCTGAGCTAAATCCTCAACAATATTGTAATGTTGTGCAGCTCTAGCATTCGGATTGAAAGATGACTTCCGAAGAACACCTTTAGGAGGTGGTCGGATGACAAACTCACTATTAGGGTGCTCAATATGGAGCAGACTAGAAGAGGACAGATTATAAGTAGAAGGAGTATCAATGACTTCTTTCTCCATGGTCTACTTAGACATAGCTTGATAGTCTGTAGTTCGAGTAGCGATCAAGATAGGTGATGAACCTTGCATCATGAACACTTGGGAACCTAAGGAAGCAGAAGACTGAGGTTGGTCTACCAATTGGGTCTGTTGTGATGGAAAGGGTTCTTTTAAGACAGTTTGAGTCCCTTTTAGAAAACAACTAAATTTAGATCATCGGGGACAATCCTTAGTGTAATGATCCTCCTCACAGATGAGAAAAGGATATTTTGGATTTCTTCGAGAAGCATCATCAGCAGAAGATTTAGGAGGGCCCTATTTTGGGGCATCGGCTTTGGCCTTACCTTTTCCCTTCTTCTTACCTTTAGAGTATTTATCTATTGTGGTAGATTGGACAACATGAACCTCAGAGGTTTTAGCAGGACTGGATGAATTCTTGGAGGGATTATTGGGACCAATGTTTGAGACCGATTTCTGCTTCGAAGAAGCTTTCATGGGAGTCTGAGACACTGAACCAATCGCACCGTCAACAGGTGGTGTATCCGGAGACTTTGATGCTGTCAGATCTAATGATGGTCTCCGAGCATCAGATAACATCTCATACAATGTGCCAGATTGTGAATAGACTAGGTCTAAATACTGGGCATGGGCAATAGCTTGCTCTTCTATAACACATCCACCCATGGCTATGTCCTTAGCAATTTTTCTAATGAATAATTTTGTGAACCATTCTGTCAACAACTCATCAGCAATATCAAACTTAATGAGGCAACGTTGACGTCTCCATTCATGCATATGATCGTAGATGTGGGTCGCGGTGTCTTGCTTAAGTGGCGTAAGAAAATGGGTGGCAATTTCATAGCGAACCAGTAGCTGGAAATGAGTGATGAAATCCATAGAGAGAGAGTTGAAGTCACTGTAGGTACCTTGAGGAAACTCGATGTACCACTTAGTGTCATCACCTGTGAGAGTTATTTGAAAGAGTCGAAGATAGATAGAATCATCGACATATGAATTGGAGGAGCACCAAAGGTGATATGGCATTACGTGGGCTTGTGGATCCTCCTTCGCCTTTCCCTAAAATTTGGGGAAATTGCTCAAAATCTTCATTGGAACTAGAGGCCAGTAGGGTGAATGAAGAATGGGATCATTCGTGAGCTTCAAAACATCAGGTAGCTTCAACATAGCCAAGAAATACAATTGCATGTTAAATGCAATATAGGGCCTTTGAGGAGACCCAAACTGCGGAGTCCATCCTTATTGGTAAGGATTTTTCCCCCACAATGGAGGGTTTTGTCCATATGGAATCTGGTTTTGTCTGCACTAAGGGTTACCTTTCCTGTAAGGAGGATTCGGTCTTGGGTAGGTTTGATACTACCTTGCCATAGGCTACTGATGAGCATTGTACGCAACATATGGCTTATAAGGCTGCTGAACCTGTTGACCTTGGACGTAAGGATTTTGAACCTGCTGCTACAGGGTTTGACCTTGACCTTGCAAAGGTTGACCTTGCTGATACGCATATAAGGCTTGTTGTTGCCAAGGCTGACCTTGTTGCTACAAAGGTTGGCTTTGATGTTGTAAAGGTTGGCCCTACGACTGCAAAGGTTAGCCTTGTGAGGGCAAAGGTTGGGAAGACTGCTGAACAAATTGTGTCTGTGGCTGCAATGGTTGTTGCAACTGTTGCAAAATTTTCCCTTGCGGTTGTAGCAGTTGTCCTTGCTACTGCAACACTTTCCCTTTCTAGTGCAAAGATTGTCCTTGCTGTTGCAAAGGCTTCCCTTGTTGCTACAAAGGTTTTCCTTATTGTTGCAAGGGTAGGTGGATAGTTCCTGGGGTAATACCCTGAGGGTATTGATAGTTCCTGAATTGGATCTGGCCATATTCACCAGGCACGACGAATTGGCCAGGGTGAACATAAGGCCCAGCTTGAGGAATGTAAGGTGGATTTACCATAGCTTATGAACCATATGGGACATAAGCCGGTTGGAATGGAACCATATATGGCTGTTGGTATTGGATGTTACCTGACCCAGATGGACTAGCAGGGTTAGGAATAACATCATTAAAGGTTTGATTCATTCCAACCATGTGAGTTTTTCATCCACTTACACTGGTTTCACCAGACATAATGGGGATATTCAGATCTTTCCCCCCAGGTAGTGGCACAGTCTGTCCACTCACTGGAGGGATAGAATAACTTATCGAGACGTAACCTGAGACTGCTGGTTGGATCGGAAGAGTCGGTCAAAACAATGAAACAGGTTGAGACGGAATTTTAGGTTGAACTGGAACTCAAGTGACTGCAGTTTTTACAATCAGTCAAGAGTTCGTGTTCTAAATGAATAGACTTGATGTAAGCATAACATCGGAAGACTAGATGGGTTTTTGATACAATGAGGAGGCACTAGTAGTGCCTGAAACCAACTGAGCTAAAGAGGTATAACCATGTGGCAATTTGGGCTCACTAATCTCAGGATAAGAGAGAGACCAGACTCTTCCCGTATAAGGAAAGCCTTCTGGAGGGAACTCATATCTTTGCTCATCATCTATGTGAGGAGTATGGGTAGCGGAAACTTCCGAATGACTTGGAGAGGAGACTGGGATCTCACCTTCTGACTCCATAGATGGAAACAAATTTCGACGAGGAACCGGAGATGTCCGAGGAGATAACTCCAAAGGAATACCAGGCCGATCGTACGGACTGTACAGAAGCTGTGGAGATATCACAATAGGATCAAACAACTTGTTCGGTCGATAAACAACCAGTGGTTGTGGACTTTCAGGAGTCCACAGACTCTCAGGTGTTTGAATAGGATTATCATAGGAATCTAGATCAGATTCTTGAGGTGACCAGGAATCTGATGGAGGCAGACAAGAAGACAAAGGTTGGATACTCAGAACAATTCCAAGTTCAACACCTTGATCCTCAAGTGACTGAGGAAGTTCCAGATGAACTCCTTGGGAGAACCCTTCAGTATTAGATAGTGAAGGGGAACTATGAGATGGACTCAATGGTTCAGCCATGGTAGCTTCCCCTCAATGGAAAAAAAAAGGAAAGGAAAATTTTGATTAAGGCTTTAACAATCTTGAAAATAACAGGGAATTACTCAATTTGGTCTAAGAAGCAACTTCTTGGGATTGACATGTTTATTGTGGGCAATTAAAATTTAGAAACAAAAACTTTGCCTTTTCATCTCTTAAGAGTCGAGAAAAGGGTGAAAATGTGACTCTAGTTGCTTTCAATATTGTTGTGAGATTGAAAGGACAAGTTGCTCGATGATCTCTTCAAATTTAAAGAGTCAGAAAAGATCAAATGATTGCTTAGGTGAATCTAGGTAAAAGGAGTACCAAGTAACCATGAACTGCAATATACACCTTAGCCAATAAATTGACCAATGACTTGACGTACGTGCAGGCAATCTCCCCAAATGTTGTGCTCAGTGTATCACATTTACAGGGCGGCAAACTCGGCTTCCTACGGATAAAGGATTTCAACCTAGGGGGGCTCTCCCTTTATATACACGATGGTATGGGGAACATAAGTCCATGCTAGCATTTTCTAATGCCGAAGCGAATGACAGCTGCTAAGTTTTAAAGATGCCAGAACACGTATCTAACCTAGACCACTAGATATGATCGTTAATGTTTCAAATGATCCTTAGGTTAATTGATAGATTTTAAAGTTGATCTTGTAATTATGTCTCAGTTTCAAGGCCTTAACGATGTTACCTTTTCCTAAAATGCAAACTAGATGATGAAATGAAATCTTTCAACTAGATGAAATCTATCTATGTAGGGAAGAAAATCACCCAAATCATGCATCAAACCAAATGCAAAAATGCATCCATAACACTCTTCAAATGCTAAACACAAAATATGAAATCTAATCTTTCATATGGTAAGCAAATGCAATGCCAAAACAAATCTTAAAGCGAAATTTCCTTAAGATGTAATGATGATTTTTCTCTTTTTAAAAAATGCAACTAATGTAATCTAGTGCAAAGGAAAAGAGAATGCAAGAAAACCAAGAAGTATGAAAATCTCTTTCACATCAATGATTCGAATGCAACACAAAATGTTCTGAAAACGAGGAAAAGAATGGCACTTTCACTTTCAGTGCAAAAAATAAAAAACATCAAAGCAAATACTTTCTTTTGATTCCAATGAGATGATCGAATTGTAATCTATCGCTCATCAAATGAGGCTTAAGTAACTTTCACTATATCCACTAATGAAAACAACTCAAGGCACAAGAACCAAAAAGTGATCTGCAAAGTATGTATGAATGCACAAAGACTAATTAACATAGGCAATTGATCTTTGATGGGAAGACCAACGAGTGTACGAAGGTTGACCTAGAAGACCTATAACCCTAAAAGGCTAATCAAACTTCAAGGACACTCAAGCCAAGTTAAAAGAAAATTGAAATCAGATAAAGAGAGAGTCAATGAAAAACATACTGGTAAATCACAGGGAGAAGGCAACTAGCACTGAAAATCAAAGAGATAACCCTAAATTTCTTAATTTTTTGCAATCATCGCACCTGTCAGTAGTAAAGTAGCGATCATTGCTACATTAACTAAAATACCTGCGATATCATCGACACCGTCAGGCTCAAATCCGCTATGGTCGAGGAAAAGGACAAAGAAATCCAAAATTTTAAAAAACGGCTCAAGTTAACAATCTTCAGGCATCTACCAGATAATGACACTCACTACAAACAAGCAATGAAGTCTAAAAATCAATGGTTGACCAAACTCATCAAAAGACAAGGTGAAGGGAGGGAAGGAAAAGGTCATAGGCTCCCAAGCAGAGTCGCCATTTTGTTGACAAGGTTAGTCCTCTCTGCAGACAAAGACGATCCCTCTAGCCCATTGAGTGGGTCTAGCAACTGAAGGGATAATCAACTAGACATCTTCCTAGATTATGATTGAAAAATAGAACAAGAGAGAAGGCCTACCTTGCTCTAATGCTAATCATATTTACTTCATTGAGATCCTCGAACCGTTTTTGTCGCAGCCTTGTTCCTACTTCTTTCAACGCTTATGTACTTGCACAAATGACCAAGAGACAACAAAGCATGCCAAAGCCAATAGAAAATCTAATAATTATCTATTTAGCTGATCAAGGAATGCCAAACCAATACATACATGAACATATATATTTTGGGAAGATGAACCAGCAATTGTATTATTATTTAAAGAATAAAGGGGAATCTTACAACCATAGCCTTGATGTTGAAAGGCTCTCCTTGAGTGGTAATCCAAGTCGAAGCCAAGAAACCCTCCAACACTCCTTCTCCAAGTCTAATGAATAACCTCTAAGCACAAGCTCGACATAGGGGTGCAAATGGACATAGATCAACCATTTGGGAATGGTAGAGGGGGAATTTATAGGTTGGGAGAGGGAGTTAGACCTCCTCCAAAGATATGATTATGCCCACATATTAAGGAGGTAGCTCATAGGGATGAGACCAAGAGGTCAAATTAAGAGGATTTGACCTCATCTATGCAAACCACCTCCAACTTTCCGCTCTCGAAGCTTCTAAATCACGAAGCTTCTCATATTCTTTGGGAAAACTTCCTTTTTGTGACCATCACGAGTATGAGGGTGAACAGAGCGATGCCATCGCTAGCTTAACAAAGTGCAACATGCGATTATCATGGTTTTGAGCTTCATAAGGTTGATTACTCTCATTTTAGGGTTTCATGAGCCATTTCTTCAACAAAAGCTCCAAATATTTTCCAAGCAAAGTTAAAGGAGGGATCTGAGCTGTATACTTTGATGAGTATATTATATAATGATAATGTTTTGGGCACTTCAAGGTATGTCATAGGGAAGTGTAGGAGGCATGACAAAATACTGTGTAACAGATGCCCCCTAAAGCATGAAGGCAGAACGAGGAGTGATGGCTGAGATGTTTTATGAGATTTTTACAAGGACGAGGACGCGCACTATCAAGATGCATGCAAATCAAGGATGCATATACATATATGAGATCAAGACATGAATCCACGGCATGGATGCAACCATCCGGATGATGAAGACTAAATAAAAGATCCATGGTATGGGCGCAGCCATCCACATAAAAAGGATCATCATGGATATAAAGTCTCACAGTATGGATCACAACCATTTGTATAGTATAAACATGTGTACAATCATGAATAACATAAAACTCCATGCAGCCTGAGCCATAACAGACAAGACTCAGGGTCTTGCACTCCATCCCGACCTGATCAATGTATGAATCCCAGCATGCGAATAAACGTGTTGAAGTCGAACATGCTAGAAAACCACCTAATTAATGACCAATGATGTGAAACGTTAACAGGTATGAGAGAAACCACCAATAATGAAAATGGCTCTCAAGGTACAACAATACAATCCGTGAATGTGATAATGAAGCTGAGGTCGAATACTTGTGGAATCACCCAATCGAAAGCCAATAATGAAGACTTGTCGTTGGATGCAAAGAACTGACCATTAAGGCATGCCATCTCTAAGGTACCGAAAGGGAGTTCCTAAGTCATCTTCCTAGATAATGAGCTGAAGTCGACACGAAGTGACCCATCGAAGGAGGGCAATGATCAATCCCCCATCATTGACAAGAAACAAGGAATAAAGTGGTATGATATTCAAGACTGTAGCAACGACTCAAACAATGCATAGGTAAACAACTACATATTGGACTTCTCTTGAACATATTGGCGACACAGCTTCGGAGTGTGGTAACATCTGAATCAACATGAGAGTAAAGGTCATGATGACAGTGTGGAATAGTCAAATGAGAGGAAAAATGGATCACCCAAACCCGGGAGGACAAGTGACTGAGTGAGGATATCCCAAACCCGAAACGAGAGCAAAAGAGTGTCATGTTCAAGAGAGACATGCTGCCTATATAAAGGATGTCTCATCTTCATTTTTCCCCGCTATTTCTAGCAAGTACCCCAATTATTTTTATCACAATCTTGAATGGGATAGCATATTCTTGTTATGTAAGTTCAGTCTTCGAATGAATCCATCCTTGTAAGTTTTACGAGCTCTAGGAAGGAGAAGCTCAATCTCGTCATGGCGACAAGTCTTTCGTCATAAAATTTTAATGAGTCCAACATAAGAATAACTCAGTGTCTTTTTCATGTTTAGAGAGTTTGAAAAAGAAACCAAAAAAAAACTCCATCATGTCCCTTTTTGTATTTTTCCCCTCGAATCCGAAAAGCTAGAAAGCAATATCCGAGGGAACCTCTTGACCATGTCAATCAAGGTGTACCTTTTTCGTAAATAATTAGTCTCGACCCGAAAAAGGGGTAAACTTTTACTGAGGTGATGTCGATTAATTTACTTTAACGAGTTCGAAATGACAAGTACTCGACAATCTTTTCAATTTTTGAGAGTCAGAAGAGAGCTGAAAGATGACTACAGGGGTGTTTCTTTTTCATTTATTTAATGAGTCCAAAAAAGAGATAAAATAAAACTCCCAAAATCGGTCAATAATGATCACTGTTTACATTGAAGGCACCTATAACTGCATAAGAAACACACCCATCACTAATATAAAGAAAATATTAAATATTACAAAAATATTTGACAAAATGACTTTCAAAACTTATAAATAGGTAAAAGTAATTTCATATTTTACCATTTTACCAAACCGAGCTCTGAAAGTGATTTTGTGCCCTAATTTCCTTGATTTTCCAGTGGTTGTTGTGGGAGATCTAGGGTACCATTTCATGATCCGTCTGTGAAAGGTAAGAGCCTCATCCCTACTCTTGCATTTCATTACTTTTTAATGCAATTTTAACGGTAAATTTTAGGCTGGAAAGAATGATTTTAAAATTTTAGGTCATCGGCAACCATCGTGAGTATGGTCATCAGACCCGCGATGGTCGCACTTGAGTCCAAATGCTCGCACGATGCCATCGCACTATTTTGAAAAACAGGCGTCATGGCACCGAGAGTGGCTTTTTAAAGTTAAAATCTATCTTTTAAGGAAAATTTAATGAATTTTATCCATGTAAAAAGTTGTGATAACCGTTTAAATGTTATTTGCAGAAGAAATATGGTCTTGGAGTGGAAATAAAGAGGCCATGAGACTGAGGATTTCCAAGCATCTCAGGATCCAACATGCATAAATGCTCTAAGGGATTGTGGCCTACTGAAATTCTTCCGAACCACAGGGTTGAGAGCTCATATGGAGTTGCAACCGTAACTGATCAACCTTTGAGATGTAGATCAAGAGATCTTCATCATCAAAGGGGAAGAATTGCAACTAGAGGAGATGGACATCTATTTCATCATGGGATTATCCCGTCGAGGAGAGGCAGTTCAACTCTTTGGATCTCACCAAGGAGGTGAAAGTACCAGGAGTCTAGTCCATAGATATTGTCCTAGTGCCAAGATAACCAATGGAGGTAAGGTGAAGATTGCAACAATCACTAATAACCTCATTTTGAGAAAAAATTTGTTCACCGTGGCATGTGTATCCAGCACGCAAGCTTTGCATGAGGCTTCCAAGTCTCAGTTTCAGTACATTATTGCATGTTTGACCCCCACCATATTCAACTGGTGTGGAGGCCTTTTGGCAAATATGAAGCGCCAATTGACCAAGGGTAAGCACAGACACGTGAAGCAATTTGGGTTCGGTTCTATATTGGTGACCTTCTTCTTGGAGCGAATACCACTCTTCTTATATCAGTGGGCAGAAGTACCACATCCTGCCCCCCAAGATCCGAGGCTCGTGAGATGGAGCCATCTCATGACTCGAGGCACAAGTCAACATATGCATTATCCACCACAATTCTTCACATGACTTGAACACCGTCTGATTATGCTAGATTATTATGCTTATGTCGGCACAGATTTCAGAGGGGATTCAGATCTACCTCTGCCACCAGGTGAAAAGTCGATCGACATAGGTAAAAACTTGTTTTTTGAATTTTTTCAAGTTTTTATGATTTTTATAAAAGTGTGAACGAAGACTCAACTTATGATAAATGTGCAGATGTGGGACCAAAGAGACCACTAGACATGTCGCCAATAGCATGACAAGCTGCCCATTCAATAGTGGGTGCAGACTACGGGGAAGGGGTTGACCCCTTAGCGGAGATGGAGCACAATCTAGAGGCAATCACTTGAGGGGTTCCAGATTATGCCACTATCGACGATGTTCCACTGTGACGGCAGAGACACACTGTGGGAGTCTCTGCGAGACTACATCGACTGCTAGCCTGAGTGCTCAGGGCAGTCTCGTGCTATCATGAGCACCATGCAGTTTGATAGTTCATCTAGTCTTTTACACATTTTGTAGGCTTTGAAAGCCAAATGTCTCAAAACACTCTATTTTTTGACATTTTGATGTAAACACTCCGACAAACGCGATATATATATATATATATATATATATATATATATATATATGCATGTTTTATTTCTACTTATGTGTTCGTAACATGATTCAGTTTCATAAATGACGCAAATGTCTATCAAGGACAAGATTTGTTAATGCATTAGTTAATGTATTTAAATTACGTGGAATATGTTGATATGTAATGTAATCAAAATTTCTTTCCAGCAATCTAACACGTAGATACATACGCAATATTTGTGGATTTCTCATTGAATAATAATTGTTTAATTGTAACACAACGAGTTGTGAATCCAACTTGACAACTAAATCCCTAATGCCAAGAGCAACTGCTTCTGACAAGATTTCAATCACTACACTATACTCAGCAAAATTATTGGTTGTTCAACCAAGGCAGATACCTTGTAAGTTAATTAGCTCTCCATTAGGGTCATAGAGTACCTATGTTGTGAAAGAGAGGTTCTGTGTGCTACGACAAGCACCATTAACAAAACCAACGTAATGACCTAATGACATCTACAAACCAAGTGGAACAGAAGTTAAGAAGAAAAATATATGTTTGCAAAGTAAACAAACACACAATAATGAATGAACACACTAATGTACAAAATTTATCGTACGAATCTCACACATATTACTTTTTCAGATACAGCCCATTACGGGGCTCTAAAAATGCATTTCCCTCATAATCACATAGCTCATAGGCACCTTTCTGTAAGGCACGCTTGACAATGTAGGGCCCATGCCACATGGGTTCGAACTTGCCTACCCCTAATTTATCATTGGCTTGATCATAATGAAGGACCAAGTCGCCTTCATTGAAAGTGCGAGGAGAAACGGTTTGGTCAAAATGAGCTTTGACTCGTTTCTTTTGAGCTTCGATGACCATTGCAGTGATGCGATGAGTCTCGTCAAGTCTCTCAAGATACAGTAGCCGCTCCTCTTCAGGCAAGTTATCCGGATGAAGTTCAATAGCTAGCTTAAGTGAAGGGATTTTGCATTTGATTGGAAATGTTGCCTCTAAACTGTATACCAGCTGGAACAGAGTGAATCCAGCAGCCATCTTAGCAGAAGTTCGGTAAGCCCAAAGAGTTGAGAATATGATTAAATTCCAATATTTTTTGTGCTTCCCAATGGTACGCTAAAGCATAGTAATCAAAATCCAACTTGGCCATTGGCCTGTGGATAATATGGAGTTGAGCTATCATGTCGAAGGACCAACTAAGGAGTTAGCTCTGCCATCATGAGCTGACGAAAATGTGATCCATGGTTAGTCATGATAGCTTGAGGGACACCAAAACGTGCTATAATGTGGTTAAAAAGGAATTGCACGACAGTAATACTGTCAGCATTATATGTCGGCATCACCTCGGCCCATTTCGTAAAATAGTCGACAACGACAATGATATAACCATGCCCCCCAACCGAGCGAGGGTTACATGTCATGAAATCAATGCCCCATTTCACAGATGGACCAATGGTAATTACTGGGTGTAGGGGTGCGGGTGGGGTGCACTACTTGCGGTTGAAAATATGGAATTCATGGCACTTTTAGACAGCTAGAATGCAATATTTGAAGATAGAAGACCAAAAATAACTGGTGCGAAGGATCTTCTGAGCAGTGGAATATCAAGACATATGACCACCACAGGCACTAGAGTAGTAATCATTTAAGAATCGCTCAACCTCTTCAAGGGTGAGACATCTGCGAAAGACAGAGTCCACACCGACCTGATATAATATATCACTGGTGATCCGATAGGGTTGGGACTGATGCTGGATGCCGCATCTCTTGGATCGAGATAAATTAGATTAGAAAGTCTAGGTTTGGAGATAAACAATAATGTCTCCATACCAGGGGTTAAGAGTGCTGATTAGAAATAGAGTTTCATCAGGTATCTTCTCAGTAAAATCAGTTGGGGTGCTTTCAGCCGGAAGAGCCATATTAAGTCAGCAAACATGAGTAATTTCTTTGATTTGGCAACAGTAAATTCCAAATAAAACTCCTGCAGGATGACGATCCATTTGGAGTATTGGTCCCCAGCAACTGACGAGTCATTATATATGTCATGGGGTTGCAATCAGAAATAACGGTGGTTTTCCGTAAAAGGATATAGTGTCGAAACATCTGGACGACATGAATTGCTGCCAAAGGAAGCTTCTCGACATGCACAGCAAGACTCAATATCAAGAAGATTTTGGCACCGATAATAAACCACTTGCTCGTTGTTGTCATCGTTGTCCTCAAATATCACCATAGAAATGGTGTTGTCAGTTGCAGCCAAATACAGGAAATAATCACGGTGGTAGTCGGGGGGATGCAGTAAAGGAGCACTAATCAGGGCTTTCTTTAAAGCATTGAAGGATTCTTGGGAAACTTTATCCCAAATAAAATGGATCCCCTTCTTAAGTAGGCGAGTATATCCTTTGGCAATTTCGGCGTAATTCGAGACAAATTGATGAAGAAAATTAGCTTTTCCCTGGAAACTCTGGAATTGCAGCAATGATGAAGGAGGGGGTAGATTGACTATGGCCTCAACTTTCAAAGGATCAATCCTGATTCCTTCATGAGACACCACAAAACCTAAGAGTCGGCCAGACTCGATGCAAAACAAACACTTGTGTGGATTGAGACAGATATTATAATGCCGACATTGTAAAAAGATATCTCTTAAGTGATCTAGATAGTCACGACATTTAGCCGAATGAGAAAGAAAGTCGTCGAGGTATAGTTTAACAATGTGTTGAATGTCATGGAATGCATAGGAAATTTCTTGTTGAAAGGTAGTGCCAACATTCTTCAAACTGAAAGGAAGCTTTTTGTAAGAAAAATTACCCCAAGGACAGATAAATGTTTTTTTATGATAATCGGTGGGTGAAATGTTAATCTGGTTATAGCCATAAAATCCATCCATGAAAGAAAAAATATCACTCCCTGCGCATTTGTTGATGATTTGTTTGATAAAGGGAGTAGGATAATTGTCCTCGGGACACGTGCGATTGATATCACGGTAATCAACACAAACATGTATTGTACCCTACTTTTTGGCAACAGGGACGATATTGGATACCCAATCCGTCAATGGAATAAGATGAATGAAACCTGCTTTCAAATGATTTTCTACTTTCGCTTTGATCACAGCAACCTTCCGAGGGTGCACAGGGCGAAGCTGTTTCTGAACAAGCTTAGCACTAGGATAATTCAGAATCTCATGCGCCACTATGGTTGGATCAATACCAGGCTTTTCCTCATATGACCAAGCGAATACGTCTCAGAATTCTTTAAAAAATTGAGTATAAATCCTGATCTCATCTAGAGAATAGGTAACTCCAATATGGATGTTCTAGAAAATGTCCAGTGTAACAGAAATGTTGATAGACGTTGTAGCAGTGATGTTTCCCATATTACCCTCTACCAAGAATTCATGTACCTGGATGGGTGTCTGAAGTGGAGGTGTAGGAGAATGAGAAACAAATGCTTCAAGAAAGGAAGGCATCCCACTGAGTCTAGGGAGAAAGGAGGAACGATGATGTAGATGTTTCCATGAAACTTCTTCCAGAGACATAACCTCCACGATACTCTCGTCAGTGGAGAATGTCTCATTCAAGGGATCTGGAGAATCCCAAGAACCAAGCCAAGGGGATGACACATAAGTGTCTAGGTTCATAGTGAAGACAGTATGACTTTCTGAAGCAGCCATTGAAGCTAAAACAATTTCTTGATAATTTATTTTCAATGGACTTAAAGGCATAGCATCACCAAAAGAGTCAATTTGATCATCGATAGGGACAATCCAAGGATCCGTAGCTTCCTAGATAATATTGACTAAATGAACATTTGGAGGTGGGAGAGAAAAGATACAAATTAAAGCAGAGTCTTTAAAGAGACCTTCTCCCACACTCTCATAAGGAATCTCAGTATTGCCCACATAAGGAACTTTATCGCTCGATGAACCAGAAGAAAAGAAATACAATTGATCAACTGTGAATATTTTTCCTTCACGAGGAAAATGGAGTACGCGGAACAAAGAAGACACCACACAAAACATTGTGTGAGTCCAGCTTCTCCCGAGAAGAAGGTTGTAGTTGAGATTGGCATCTACAACTTCTACTTCTAATTCAACATTCTTTCCTTCTAATGTAATCGATAAGTTCGTGAGAATACTGTATGGTCGTGAACCTCTGCTATCAAAGGCTTCCAAGGTGTTCGGTGATTGGTTAAGAGGAGGAGAGCCAATGGCTTTCCAACACGAAAATGACGTGATGCAAGTTGAGGCACCTTCATCAATAAAGGTTCGATGAATCGTCTTTCCTTTGATAAGGACCTGGATCAAAAATGCAATCTGATGAGGGAGTTGAGGTACATGATTCCCTAGATCAAAAGTAATCAGACTCGAATCAAAAGGATCGATAGCACCTATAGTAGACAACAGTGACTTCTGCCGCATTCGACAAGATTGAAGAACCTCCAAGGCAAACATTATTGAAGGTGCCTGAGCTAAATCCTAAACAATATTGTAATGTTGTGCAACTCTAGCATTCAAGTTGAAAGATGACTTCTGAAGAACACCTTTAGGAGGTGGTCGGACGACGGAATCACTGTTAGGGAAATTGATATGGAGCGGACCAGAAGAGGATGGATTAGAAGTATAAGGAGTATCAATGACTTTTTTCTCCATGGTCTACTTAGACGTAGCTTGATATTCCTTAGTTCAAGTAGTGATCGAGATAGTTGATGAACCTTACATCATGAACACTTGGGAACTTGAGGAAGCAAAAGACTGAGGTTGGTCTACCAATTGGGTCTACTGTGATGGAAAGGGTTCTCTTAAGACAGTTGGTGTCCCTTTTAGCAAGCAACTAAATTCAGATCGTCGGGGACAATCCTTAGTGTAATGATCCTCCTCACAGATAAGACAAGGATATTTCGTATTTCTTGGAGAAGCATCATCATCAGAAGATTTAGGAGGGTCTTGTTTTGGGGCATCGGCTTTGGCCTTAGCTTTGCCCTTCTTCTTACCTTTAGATTATTTATCTGCTCTGGTAGATTGGACATCATGTACCTCAGAGGTTTTAGCAAGACTGGATGAATTCTTAGAAGGATTATTGGGACTAGTGTTCAAGAACGATTTCTACTTCGAAGAAGCTTTCATGGTAGTCTGAGACACAGAATCAATCACGCCATCAACAGGTGGTGTATCCGGAGACTTTGATGCTGTCATATCCGATGATGGTCTCGGAGCATCAGGTAACATCTCATACAATGTGCCATATTATGAATAGACCAGGTCTAAATACTGGGCATGGGCAATAGATTGCTCTTCTATAACACATCCACCCATGGCTATGTCCTTAGAAATTTTGCTGACGAATGATTTTTTGAACCATTCTGTCAACAACCCATCAACAATCTCAAACTTGATGAGGCAACGCCAACATCTCTATTCATGCATAGATCGAAGATGTGGGCCGTGATGTCTTGCTTAAGTGATGTAAGAAAATGGGTGTCAATTTCATTGTGAACCGTAAGCTGGAAATGAGTGAGGAAAGCCATAGCGAGAGAGTTGAAGTCACCGTAGGTACCTCGAGGCAATTCGATGTACCACTTAGTGGCAGCACCTGCGAGATTTCTTTGAAAGAGTCGAAGATAGATAGAATCATCGACATACGAATTGGAGGAGCACCAAAGGTAATATGTCATCCGTCGACTTGTGGATCATCCTTCGCCTGTCCCTCAAATTTGGGTAAATCGCTTAGAATCTTCATTAGAACTAGAGGCTAGTACGAAGAATGAAGAATGGGATCATTCGTGAGCCTCGAAACATCGGGCAACTTCAACATAGACAAGAAAGGCAATTGCGTGTTAAACGGCATATAAGGCCTTTGAGGAGACCCAAACTATGGATTCCATCCTTGTTGGTAAATATTTTTCCCCCATAGTGGAGCATTTTGTCCATATGGAATCTGTTTTTGTCCCCACTAAGGGTGACCTTTCCTATAAGGAGGATTCAGTCCTAGGTAGGATTGATGCTACCCTGCCATAGGCCGTTGATGAGCATTGTACGCAGAATACGGGTTATAAGGTTGTTGAACCTGTTGACCCTAGACGTAAGGATTTTGAACCTGTTGTTGCATGGGTTGACCTTGAACTTACAAAGGCTGACCTTGTTGCCGCAAAGGTTGGCTTTGCTGCTGTAAAGGTTGGCCCTGCGGGTGCAAAGGTTGGCCTTGCGAGGAAAAAGGTTGGGAAGACTGTTGAAAAAACTGTGTCTGTGGATGCAAAGGTTGCTATGACTATTGCAAAGGTTTCCCTTGTTGTTGTAGCAGTTGTCCTTACTATTGTAACGCTTTCCCTTGCTACTGCAAAGATTTTCCTTATTGCTGCGAAGGTTTCCCTTGTTGCTTCGAAGGTTTTCCTTGTTGTTGCAAGGGTATATGGATAGTTCTTGGGGTAATACCTTGAGGGTATTGATAGTTCCTGAATTGGATCTGGCCATATCCACCAGGCACAGCGGATTGGCCAGGGTGAACATAAGGCCCAGCTTGAGGAATGTAAGGCAGATTTACCATAGCTTGCAAACCATATGGGACATAAGCGGATGGAATGGAACCTGAGCCATATATGGCTGCTGGTATTGGATGTTACCTGACCTGGATGGACCAACAGGGCTAGGAATAGTGTCGTAAAAGGGTTAATTCATTCCAACCATGTGAGTTTGTAATCCACTCACACTGGTTTCACCAAACATAATGGGGATATTCTTATTTTCCCCCCAAGCGGTGGAACAGTTTGTCCACTCACTAAAGGGATAGAAGAACTTACCAAGAGCTAACCTAAGACAATTGGTTGGACCGGAAGAGTCAGTCGAAATGATGAAATAGTTTAAGATAGAATGGTAGGTTGAACATGAACTGAAGTGACTGCAATTTGCATAATCGGTCGAGAGTTCATGTTTTCAATGAAAGGACCTGATGTAGGTATAGTGCCAGAAGACCAAATGGGGTTCTAAAACAATGACGAGGCACTAGGAGTGCCTGAAACCAACTGAGCTAAAGAGGTATAACAATGTGGCAATGTGGGCTCACTAAGCTCAGGATAAGAGAGAGACGGGAATCTTCCCATATACGAAAAGCCTTCTAGAGGGAACACATATCCCTACTTATCATCTATGTGAGGAGTATGGGTAGCAAAAACTTTCGAATGGCCCGGAGAGGAGACTGGGATCTCACCTTCTAACTCCATAGATGGAAACAACTGGTGAAGAGGAACCGGAGATGTCTAAGGAGATAACTCCAAAGGAATACCAGGTTGATCGTACGAATTGTACGGATGTTGTGGAGATATCACAATAGGATCGAACAACGGGTTCGGTGGATAAACATCCAGTCACTGTGGAATTTCAGGAGCCCACGAACTCTCGAGTATCTGAGTAGGATTATCAAAGGAATCTGGATCGAATTCTTGAGGTGACTAGGAATCTGATGGAGGCGGATGAGAAGACAAAGGTTGGATACTCAGAACAATTCCAAGTTCAACACCTTGATCTCAAGTGACTGAGGAAGTTTCAGATGAACTCCTTGGGAGGACCCTTCAGTATTAGACAGTGAAGGGTAACTATGAGATGGACTCAATGGTTCAGCCACAGTGGCTTCCCCTCAACAGTAAAAAAAGGAAAGGAAAAATTTGATTAAGGCTTTAACAATCTTGAAATTAATAGGGAATTACTCAATTTGGTCTAAGAAGCAGCTGCTTGGGATTGACATGTTTACCATGGGCGGTTAAATATTAGAAATAAAAAAATTTCCTTTTCATCTTTTAAGAGTCAAGAAAAGGGAGAAAAGGTGACTCTAGTCTCTTTCAGTAGTTGTGTGAGCTTGAAAGGACAAGTTGCTTGATGATCTCTTCAAATTTAAAGAGTCATAAAAGATCAAATGACTATTCAGGTGAATCTAGGTAAAAGGAGTACCAAGTAACCGTGAACTGCAATATACACCTCAGCCAATAAATTGACCAAAGACTTGATGTACGTGCAGGCAATCTCCCCAAATGTTGTGTTCGGTGTATCACGTTTATAGGGCGGTAGACTCGATGAAGAAATTTCAACCCCACTATGGTTATCAGTTTTCCTTATCACTCCATGCATTTAGTTTTAAATCCAAGCATGATAAAAATTCTAAAATCTGGAAATGACAATATTTTCTGAAAACACAAATTTAGAGATTTCAAAACTGCTGAAATTACAGAAATAAAACACAACAAAATTATGACAGCCACACACAGAAAATAACACAGTGATTTTGGTCAATGTGACCTTGGAAAAACCCCCTACAACTCTTGGGAAAAACCAGTTTGAGAGCTCTTTTTTATTTCTGAAAATTCTTTTAGAGAGAAACCGAAATACATAGTAAAAATTCCAGCAACCACAAATTACAACTTCTCTCAATTTCCGTGCTTGAACTCCGCCTCGAAAATCATGCCAATTAGCAAACTGCCAAAACAGAAGTTTTTCCAGCAATAAAACATCATTAAATGTTGTATGGTCTGCCTCAAAAATCGTGCCCAAAAGCTATTGTACAGACCATACGGATTTCAGCAGTACAGCTACCTTGAAAATTGTGCCCAGAACTTGCCTCTAAATTTGTGCCCTTGTTGTTGTCCCTCTTCCTCAATTTTTGTGTCTTTCTCCTATTGTACGGTTTTGCCTTGTGATGCGTGCCAATAAATGCTTCTGCCCAAATTTGCTAAAATGGCTTCTTGCTACTCTCTTTCACTTCCTCACTGCTCATAAATTTTCTCCTTTCTCTCTCTTCTCTTTCTCTCAAATGCTCATGAAAGAATGAACTGATCTTTTTTTTCTTCTCTTCTCCTTTTACTCTCTAAATGACCTTTTGGGTTACCCTAAGATCTAATGGCTGAGATTCAATTAGATCCAGGGATGAGAATAAATGTGCATTTAATTCTCACTTTCTATTTTTTAACTCACCCACTTAAATAAAGACCCACTTAGCCTTTTATTTCCATAGTCACTTTTTCACTTTCTAATTCTTCATTGACTTTAATAAAGTCACATTTAAATTAGAATGTAACTTTACCACTTATAAAGTCACTTTTAAATTAGAATGTAACTTTACCACTTATAAAGTCACTTTTTAAATTAAATTGACTTTACCACTTATATTTAGGAGAAAAGTACAAATAAATTTGGACACTTTTCCCTAGGCCAAAGATCAAAGCCTTAGGGAACCACTTGTCCTCTGGTACCCAAATTTTAACATTCCCTCTTACCGAGGAAAGTGTTCCCCACCACTCCCATCTTGTCTCTGAAGTAGACATGCTTGCCTTGTGGTAAGGCTTTGTCGAAAATGTCTGCTACTTGCTCATTTGTGGAAATGTACTCAAGCTTGACAGCTCCCTTTTGGACATAGTCTCTAATGAAGTGATACTTGATCTCAATATGCTTTGACCTATCATGAAAAACTGGATTCTTCGTGAGTTTTATGCAACTATGATTATCACAATAAAATACTGAAGGTCTCAATGCCTAACCAAATAGACCAAACAACATCTTGCGAAGCCATATGGCCTCACAACTAGCCAAACTAGCATCTATATACTCTGCCTTAGTTGAGCTCAATGCAACTGACTGTTATTTCTGGTGGATCCACGACACAACTATCAAACCCAACCCAAAACAACACTCGGAAGTACTCTTCCTATCTAAAGCACAACCTGCCCAATCTGAATCTGTGTACCTTGCCAGTCTCACTCCATCACCCTGTCTATAGTCCAGACCAAAATCCACAGTCTCCTATAAGTAACGAAGAATGTGTTTTGTAGCTACCTAGTGCACTCTCCTGGGCTCACACATGAACTGAATCTTAGTGTTAACTGCAAAACATATATCTGGTCGAGCGTTGACCAAATACTTCAATTTACCAATTAGCTGTCTGTATAGAGTAGTATCCACCAACTCGAAATCAAAAGCGTGAAGCTTCTTCCAGTTAGTGATCATAGGTGTAGACATGGGTTTGCAGTCCTCCATGTAAAATCTGCTAAGAATATTCACAATGTACTTCCCTTGTCTCGGGAAGAAATACCCCTCCTCCTGCCACACCTCCAATCCCAGAAAATAATGCATCAAGTTGATATCCTTCATCTCAAACTCTGAAGCAAGGTCTCTCTTGCAACCCTCAATGAGTCTCTTTGCACCAGTGATGATCAAGTCATCAACATACAACACCAGAAGGAGAGGTTCCTCACCCACCACAATGAAGTATAGGTTCGAATCAGCCTCACTCTTTGTGAAACCCAATTATTGCAAGTATGTATCAATCCTTGAATACCAAGCTCTAGGAGCTTGCTTCAGGCCATAGAGTGCCTTTTTTAATCTGCATACATGGGACTCCTTCCCATGCACCTCAAATCCCTATGGTTGCTCAATATAAACCTCCTCCTGAATGAAGCTATTGAGAAATGTAGTCTTCACATCCATCTGGTGGATCTTCCAACCCATCTCTGTAGCAATCGATAAAATGGAGCAAGTAGATGTCTACCAAGCTACGGGAGAGAAGGTCCCCTCATATTCAAATCCCTCTACCTGTGAGAACCCTCTCGCCACAAATCGAGCCTTGAACTTCTTGATATTCCCATCTACAACAAAATTTATCTTGTAAATCCATATGGTAATAAAAAAATGATTTACCTTAAAGCCTCGGCACTACCTCCCAAACATCGTTCTTCATAATAGAAGAATACTCCTCCATCATGGCCTCTCTCTAGACCAGTTGGCTAGCTGCATCCTCATAACTAGAAGGATTGGAGTCAAAAATGCTTGTTACCAATGCCATGTAACTACAGAACTACTCAGGTGGTTTACTCTCTCTAACCTGACTCTTTGGCCCAACAACTGATGTGGCCTCATGCAAGGTATCTTGAAGCCACTTGGGCTTCCTCTTCCCTCAGCATACTTCTCCCACTGGAGTGAAAGAATCCTCATCATCATCAGAAGCCTGAACTCCTGAAGGCCTGCCAACTGACCTCATGCCTCAATCTGTGCCTGTAGATGTTGAAGTAGCATGCGAACTATCCATTAGTGGACTACCCTGTGAACTACTTTGGGACTGCCCTACATGATGACCAAAGAACCACCCACCTGACTCTGAGATCCACTGCTCATTGCTGGACTTGACACTATAATCGATGTACCTCTTGATCCCTGAACACTGGATCTGTGTGACTGACTCAGTTGCTCTTGAGGGTCTGGTGACTCTAGATATTCTAACTCCCGTGACCTCCTAAAAGCTCTCTCCTCCTCGAACTTCACATCTCACTTGACAACCACTTTCCTCTGCACAGGAATATAAATCCGATAATCTTTCAAGGTCTCGCTATAACCGACAAACATTCCCTTGTTTGCAGTAGGCTCTAGCTTGGTCCTGTTCTCCTTGGGGACATAGGAATATGTAAGGCACCCAAAGATACGAAAGTTCCCAACATCATAATTCTTCCCCAAAAAGGCCTCCTCCGAAGTCACATTCCCCAAGGCACGATGTGGACCCCTGTTTTGCAAGTACACAACAGTGTTGCAGGCCTCTTCCCACAAAAATAAAGGTAACCCCTGATCATGAAGAATGTCTTTGGCAGCCCCTACAATGGATCTGTTCTTCCTCTCTGCAATCCCATTCTACTGGGGGTTGTAAGGAACTGTGAACTCCCTCCTAATGCCTGCCTCAACACAAAAAACAACAAAATCACAAAGGGTATACTCCCCTCCATTGTCTGACCTAAGGACCTTGATCTTCCTACCTATCTGGGTCTCCACAAGAGCTTTGAACTCTTGAAACCGCTTGAAGGCCTCACTCTTGGTCTTCAAGAAATAAATCCAGGTCTTCCTGGAGTGGTCATCAATGAATAAAACATAGTACTCATAGCCACTCAAGGATACATGAGACATCTGACCACTCACATCGGTATGAATCAAGTCAAGGATCCCGGTCGCTCTGTTGTCATTGCTGGGAAAAGGGGGTCTGGAAAACATCCCCATAGCACATCTTTTGCATACATCGAGGTGATCAAAACTGAAATATGGCACACTAGTGGTGATCTCCCGCAATGAACTCAAGGCCCCATTATATATGTTCCCCATCCTGCGGTGCCAAATATCACACAACTCTGAACTGCTAGATCTGTTTTCGGTCCTGTCTCGAGTGCTGCTACTCAATGCCATCAGGGGCTGGAATGAGAACTTGTAAGCCTTGGCATGGTGCACACCAATCACTCTAGCTGAAGAAGCTAGAGTTCCCCTAGAATATATAAGCATCTACCCTCTCCTGAACAACACATCATACCCTCTGTCCTCAAGTGTTGAGACGGATATCAGGTTCTTCTTCATTCCATGCACATATAGAACATCTAACAATTTCAAGGGAGGTTTGGATCCCCTATCAAATGTCAATGTCCCCACACTGAGTTCTCTAACAATGTTGTCATCACCAAGTACTACCTCCATTTCAACATCATCCTCTGAAAGCTCTAAGAAGTACCCTCTGAATCATGTCATGTGGAAGGAAGCACCGCTGTCAACATACCAAATGCTAGAAGATGCTCTACTAGTAGTGGGGAGAGCACACTCCCTCTAAACCTGTATGGCATGTGATCCTGCACTAGTGGCCTCACAAGCTATGAACCCAAACTCCCGATCAAAGCTCTCTATCTCTGCAGAAGCTGCCATGGGTTTGTCTCTCCCTTTCTTTTTCTTCTTCTATGGACACACAACAACATAGTGTCCCAAATTTTAACAATTCCAACATTTGACTTTGGAATAGTCCTTCTCCTTGTTCTGCTACTTGCCTTACCTTTGCCTTTTCCTCCACTATTGGAAGCTTTCTTCTTTGCTCTACCCTTCTTGCCTCTTGCTAACAATGTCACACTATCATCCTCTTCCACCTGTTTGGCTGCCCCAAGATGGTTCTTTTTTTATCTCATTCTGAATGCAATCATCCCACAACCTCTCCCAATCAAGAAAGTTTTCTCGTGCAACAATGCCATCCACAAAATTCTCCCAAATATTGGGAAGACCATTCAAAGCAATCCTCACCAACTTAATGGGTGCAATGATCTCACCAACGGATGACAACTCATCTCTCACTGAAGTGATCTTTTTGAGGTATGTTGTAGCACTATCAGTCTTAGCCATTTTAATGGCCTTCAGTTTCTCCTTTAGGACCATTTTTCTTTTTTCCAAAATCAATCTTTATTCCTTAGCATTCTTTTTGTTAAACTCTGCCAACTATACATGGTCAGCAGGTACTGCTACTGGGTTCTGTGTGGTATTTACCATAATGCCCCAAACTTCTACTTCCTCAAAGATGCTCTAGCTTCTCTCCTTCCATGCACTGTAGTTGTTCTTCCCATCCAACCTGTCTTCAACTCTCAAACCCAGAGACGTGTTTCACTTTCCTACCAAACTGAAATTTTCAAATCTGTGGTAAAGGTTTCTGTTTTCTGTGTAAAAATCAACTTACTGTAATTTTCACTTTGCTGTCCCAAACTGCACTTTTCAGCCAACAAAGCTCTGATACCATGAAGAAATTTCAACCCCCACTCCGGTTATCAGTTTTCCTTATCACTCCATGCATTTAGCTTTAAATCCAAGCATGATAAAAATTCTAAAATCTGGAAATGACAATATTTTCTGAAAACACAAATTTAGAGATTTCACAACTGCTGAAACTGCAGAAATAAAACATGACAAAATTATGACAGTCACACACAGAAAATAACACAGGGATTTTTGGTCAATGTGACCCTAGAAAAACCCCCTACAACTCTTGGGGAAAACTAGTTTGAGAGTTCTTCTTTATTTCTGAAAATGCTTTTATAGAAAAACTGAAATACACAGTAAAAATTCTAGCAACCAAAAATTACAACTTATCTCAATTTTTGTGCTTGAACTCTGCCTTGAAAATCGTGCCAATCAGCAAACTACCAAAATAGAAAATTTTCTAGCAATAAAACAACATTAAATGATGTACAACCTGCCTCGAAAATCATGCCTGAAACCTATTGTATGGATTGTACAGACCGTAGGGATTTCAGCAGTACGGATGCCTCAAAAATCGTGCCTGAAACCTACCTCAAAATGTGTGCCCTTGTTGTTGTCCCTCTTCCTCGATTTTTGTGCCTTTCTCATGTTGTACAGTTTTTCCTTGGGATGCATGCCAATAAATGTTGTTGCCCAGATTTGCTGAAATGTCTTCTTGCTACTCTCCTTCACTTCCTCACTGCTCATAAATTTTCTCCTTGCTCTCTGTTCTCTTTCTCTCAAATGCTCATAAAAGAATGAATTGATATTTTTTTTCTTCTCTTCTCCTTTTACTCTCTAAATGACATTTTGGGTTACCCTAATATCTAATGGCTGAGATTCATTTAGATCTAGGGACGAGAATAAATGTGCATTTAATTCTCGCTTTCTATTTTTGACTCACCCACTTAGCCTTTTGTTTCCATAGTCACTTTTTCACTTTCTAATTCTTCATTGAATTTAATAAAGTCACCTTTAAATTAGAATGTAACTTTACCACTTATAAAGTCACTTTTTAAATTAAATTGACTTTACCACTTATAAAGTCACTTTAGCAGAAAAGTACAAATAAATTTGGACACTTTTCCCTTGCCCAAAGATCGAAGCCTTAGGGAACCACTTGTCCTCTGGTACCCAAATTTTAACACTTGTCTTCCTATTGATAAAGGATTTCAACCTAGAGGGGTCTCCCTTTATATACACGATGGTACGGGGAGCACAAGTTCATGCTAGCATTGTCTAATGCCGAAGCGAACGACAGCTGCTAAGTTTTAAAGACGTCGGAACATGTCTCTAACCTAGACCACTAGATATGATCGTTAATGTTTCAAATGCTCCTTAGGTTAATTGATAGATTTTAAAGTTGATCTTGTAATTATGTCTCAGTTTCAAGGCCTTAACGATGTTACCTTTTCCTAAATTCAAACTACATGATGAAATGAAATCTTTCAATTCGATGAAATCTATCTATGTAGGGAAGAAAATTACTCAAATCATGCATCAAACCAAATGCAAAAATGCATCCATAACACTCTTCAAATGTTAAACACAAATATGAAATCTGATATTTCATATGGTAAGCAAATGCAATGCCAAAATAAATCTTAAAGTGAAATTTCTTTAAGATGTAATGATGATTTTTATCTTTTTTAAAAATGCAACTAATGTAATCTAGTGCAAAGGAAAAGAGAATGCAAGCAAACCAAGAAGTATGAAAATCTCTTTCACATCAATGATTCGAATGCAACACAAATTTTTCTGAAAACTAAGAAAAGAATGACACTTTCACTTTCAATTCGAAACATAAAAAACTTCAAAGCAAACACTTTCTTTTGATTCCAATGAGACGATCAAATTGTAATCTATCGCTCATCAAATGAGGCTCAAGTAAATTTCACTATATCCACTAATGAAAACAACTCAAGGCACAAAAACCAAAAAGTGATCTACAAAGTATGTTTGAACACGCAAAGACTCTTTAACACAAGCAACCGATCTCTGATGGGAAGACCAACGAGTGTACGAAGGTTGACCTAGAAGACCTAGAACCCTAAAAGGCTAGTCAAACTTCAAGGACACTCAAGCCAAGTTAAAAGACAATTGCAATTAGACAAAGAGAGAGTGAATGAAAAACACACTAGTAAATCACAGGGAGAAGGAAACTAGCACTGAAAATCAGAGGGAGAACCCTAAATTTCTTAATTTTTTGCAAACATTGCATCTATCAGCAGTAAAGTAACGATCATCGCTACTATAACTAAAATACCCGCGATATCATCACGACTATCAGACTCAAATCCGCGATGGTCAAGGAAAAGGACAAAGAAATTCAAAATTTTCAAAAACAGCTCAAGTTAACAATCTTCAAGCATCTACCAGTTGACAATGAAATTGACTACAAACAAACAATTAAGTCTAAAAATCAATGGTTGACCAAACTCGTCAAAAGACAAGGTGAAGGGATGGAAGGAAAAGGTCATAGGCTCCCTAGCGGAGTCACCATTTTTTTGAAAAGGTTAATCCTCTCTGTGGACAAAGATGATCCCTCTAGCCCAATGAGTGGGTCTAGAAACTTAAGGGACAATCAACTAGACATCTTCCTAGATTATGATTGAAAAATAGAACAAGAGAGAAGGCCTACCTTACTCTGATGCTAATCCAATTTACTTCGTTGACATCCTCGAACCGTTTGTGTCGCAACCTTGTTCCTGCTTCTTTCAGCGCTTATGTACCTGCACAAATGACCAAGAAACAACAAAACATGCCAAAGCCAATAGCAAATCCAATAATAATTTATTTAGCTGATCAAGGAATGCCAAACCAATACATACATGAACATATATTTTGACAAGATGAACCAACAGTTGTATTATTATTTAAAGAATAAAGGGGAAGCTTACAACCATAGCCTTGATGTTGAAAGGCTCTCCTTGAGCGGTAATCCAAGTCCAAGCCAAGAAACTCTCCAACACTCCTTCTCCAAGTCTAATGAATAACATCTAATGTTATGAAACCAGCTCACAAAAAGATAGAAAATATAGATCAATGCCTTATAATTTAGCCTCTTCGAGGGGCAACCTCCTTTACATTACACAATGAACAATTCTTGGATGATACAAATTACAAGACCTTATTTCTATATATAGGAGTCTAAGGGGTCATAATATAATCTAAACCGACATAACAATAATAATGTAAGGGCACAATAATAACAATAGTGGGCTTATATGGGGCACAATAATAACAATATGGGGACTACATGCGAACAACAATATAATAAGGGGGTTGTACTAATAATAATAAGGGGTGAAACTAGTAGTATAGGGACCTAACATGTCCCTCTTCTTCAAAAATTGTTGTCCTCAATGCTTGGGTAGTTCTTGATGCTTCTGTATAAATTCTTGTCCTCCCATGTGGAATCTTCAGCGGGTAAGTTCTTCCAATTGATGAGATATTTGAAATTGATCTATTTTGTAGCTGTCGATTACTCATTTTTGTGACTGCTTAAGGTTCCAATATGATTTTTCCTTCCTTGTCAAGTTCTCGCAATACTGTTTGAACTGGGGTCTTCTGCAACTTTTGAATGAGTCCCCACTCCTTTGGGCATATGGATATCTGTAAGGCCTGATGCTTGGAGGAACACTTCTTGGAATCAAATGAATAGCATGATCATGATCACGAATAGGTACCTTGGAATGATTGTCCAAAACGTTTTGGAGATCTGGAGAAATACATGATTTCGATGTGGGATCCTTTAGTGAACATAATTGTGCAATTATGCCTCGTTGTTCTTTATTTAGAAGCTTTGTCATGTTTTTAGAGTTGATTATCTTTCTCAGTTTCCCTTCAATACCCCTCAACTCAACTTCCTTTCCTTCCCAAAAAAATTTCAAGAAAAGTTATTGAAAATTAAAAGCTATCGTACCCAAAGATTGTAGCCATTGGACTCCTAGTAAAACATTAGCACCACCCATTGTAATGGAAAGCATTGGGATATTCAATATATATTCTCCCATGGATAGCTTGATATTATGGCACTTTGCAGAGCAATTTATGGTTCCTCCACTTGCAACCATCACTTGACACTCTGGTGCTGGATATAGGAAGCAATTCAATTCCTTGGCTATCTTACAATGAATAAAATTATGGGTACTACCCGAATCAATCAATACTATTACATTTTTCTTCTTGATATGTCCTTCTATATTGATAGTTTGAGGAGTGGTAATTTCTTCCAATGCATTACAAGATATGTTCGGATTCATTTCTTGATGCTCGATGCGATCTTTCACTTCTTGAACATTTTTATTCTTGATATCTCCTTCTATATTGATAGTTTGAGGAGTGGTAATTTCGGCTAATGCATTACAAGATATTGTCAGATTCATTTCTTCTTTCTCGATGTGATCTTTCACTTCTTGAACCTTTTTCTTCTTGATATGTCCTTCTATCTTGAGAGGTTGAGGAATGGTAATTCTTCCAATGCTTTACAAGATATGGTCGGATTCATTTCTTCTTTCTCTGGGGTGGGTTCCTGGTGTATATCCTCTTCTTTTGGTGTTTCTCGATCATTTTCTTCCTCCTCTTCATAATATATGTAAAATAATTTCTTCTCAGCACACTTATGACCTTTAGTGTATTTGCTATCACAATTGTAACAAAACCCTTTTTCTCTTTTTTCTTCCAATTGTTGTGCGTAAACCTTGTAGGTTTTGGAAGGCTAGGAGAAAAAAAACTTCCATAATTATAGTCATGAGTGGTGGGATTCCTTGTTTTCATAATTTCGCTTTCAATTTTTCTTGCCAACCTAAATGCCTTCTCCAATGAATCAGGTTCCCAAAGATGAACCTCATGTTGGATGTTATCCTTTAAAGTCCCTATGAAGACATCAACCATTTTCTTCTCTGGAATATCATTTACCCTTATATTCAATTTTTGAAAGTCCTCAATGTGATTTTCCAATGAACCCTTTTGTTTGAGATTTATCAATTGGCTAAAGAAGGTGTTTCTCTTTGTATCCTCATAATGTGCTATCATTTCCTCCATGAAAATTGACCACATGACAAGTGGTTTACGAGAAGAAAGCCCTTTATACCATAAAAATTGATTCGATTCTAAATAATTAGATGCAATACATACCTTTTGTAACAGTGGTACACCATGTAGATCAAAATATTTCTCCATCTGTAGTATCCAATTTACCATATCCTTGCCATCAAAATTCCTCATCTCGCTTTTTATTGATTTTAGGAGCTCGATCTTGAAACGACTGTAACTCTGTACTTTCAGATCTTTAAGTTCTAAAATTTCAGTTTGTAATAGCCCTCTGAGTGCCCTTTCTAACTCCACAAGTCTGA
This sequence comes from Pinus tabuliformis, assembly GCA_031772625.1. Classification (NCBI taxonomy): domain Eukaryota; kingdom Viridiplantae; phylum Streptophyta; class Pinopsida; order Pinales; family Pinaceae; genus Pinus; species Pinus tabuliformis. The sequence goes on from CM062805.1 coordinate 777,121,172, forward strand.
TCACAATTGGATTCCTGAAGAAAGATTTATTTCCAATCTCCCGTGATGACCAAATTATAGACTAGTTCAGTAGAGTGAACTTGTATGACGTGCCACGTGTCATTGTTTCAACCTTAGGTTCTGAAAATTATACCCAAACAAAATAAAGTCCGTCATCTTTCTGTAACTTCTTACGAAATTTCAATCTAATGCTCAGAGATAAAGTTATGACGCTTTTCTCAAGGTCCCCTGTTTAGGATGTAATTCGAGAGTCTGCAAAAACCCTAAATTCCTCAGATCATATATCCGAAAATATAGCTAGACAAGATCTAAAATTTAGACCCAAGGTTCTGACCGATTTCTTTTCAAATGGGTTTTTGTTTTAGGTTCTGAAACTTCGTAGCGAAAAAGTTATAGCGACAATTCCACGATGACCTATTTTAGATGAAATTCTGGAGCTTGTGAAAACCCTAACTTTCTCAGATCTTATATCCTAAAATATAGCAAGACAAGATCTGAAATTTGGACCCGAGGTTCAGCGCGATTTGATCTCAACTGGGTCATTTTTTTAGCTTCTGAAACGTCGGAGAAAAAAAAGTTATAGCGCAAATTCCACGATGACATGTTTGGAGCAGTGAAACCCTAGAATCCAAAGCTCTGATACCAAATATTATGAAACCAGCTCACAAAAAGATAGAAAATATAGATCAATGCCTTATAATTCAGCGTCTTCGAGGGGCAACCTCCTTTACATTACATAAATGAACAATTCTTGGATGATACAAATGACAAAACCTCATTTCTATATATAGGAGTCTAAGGGGTCATAATATAATCTTAGCCAACATAACAATAATAATGTAGGGGCACAATAATAACAATAGTGGACTTCTATGGGGCACAATAATAACAATATGGGGATTACATGGGCACAAAAATATAATAAGGGGGTTGTACTAATAACAATAAGGGGTTACAATAGTAGTATAGGGACCTAACATCTAAGCACAAGCTCAGCGTAAGGGTGCAAATGGACATAGATCAACCATTTGGGAATGGTAGAGGGGGTATTTATAGGTTGGGAGAGGGAGTTATACTTCTTCCAAAGATAGGATTAGGCCCACATCTTAAGGAGGTCGCTGATAGGGATGAGACCAAGAGGTCAAATTAGGAGGATTCTACCTCATCTATGCAAACCCACCTCCAACTCACTGCTCTAGAAGCTTCTCATCTTCTTTGGGAAAACTTCCTTTCTGAGACCATCACAAGTATGATGGTGAACAGAGTGATTCCATCGCTAGCTTAACAAATTGAAACAGAGGATCATCGTGATTTTGAGCTTCATAAGGGCGATGACTCTCATTTTAGGGTTTCATGAGCCATTTCTTCAGGGAAATCTCCAGATATTTTCCAAGAAAAGTTAAAGGGGGATCTGAGTTGTATACTTTGATGAGTATACTATATAATGATCATGTTTTGGGCACTTCAGGGCATGTCACAGGGAAGTGTAGGAGGCGTGACAAAATATTGTGTAACAAGGAGTTTTTTAGAATGACATTATATAAGGTGTGCATTTCAACAAGTAACATTGGTTGGATAATGTCATGCATACTGACAATGTACTCTGCAATTATAATAAACGGTTTCCCAGCCTATTTCTTTAGGGCTCACAGGGTACTCCGTCAAGGATGTGCATTATCACCACATATTTTATACTAGTTATGGACTCCATTAGTAGCAAGCTGAGAGAGGCAAAATACAGAGGTAGAATAAAGAGTATGAAGGTATCTAAGAACATGAATGTCACTTATATTATGTTTTTTGACAACCTACTCTTTGGAGGCATGGATGATAATGAGGATTGGGAGGTTATACATTAAAGAATTATGTCATTTAGCAAGGCATCGAGCCTATGCATGAGCAAAACCAAATCAATAATGATCACGGATGATAGGGAATATCCTCGATGCGAGGAGATTTGTAATTTATTTGGGGTCTCGACGACTAATCTGGAAGAGGGCATCAAATACCTGGGATTCCAACTGAAGGGAAACAAATACAAGAACAAAGAATGGGAACGGTTGTTGGACAGATTTAACGGGAAATTCACTAGATGGGCACAAAAATGGCTCTCTATAGGTGGGCGATTGGCTCTAGTAAGATATGTCCTTCAGAACATCTTGGTGTTTTGGATGCATCTATTTTTGCTACCTACAAAGATATGTCACAATATTGACGACATAAGGGCAAGATTCATCTAGTCGGGAACGAATTGAAAGGGAAAATCCACCTAGTAAGATGGATGACTATAGCAGGATTGACACAAGTGTGGGGATGGGCCATTCTGAATACACACAAATTTAATTGTGCCTTTATCATAAAAAATGTGTGGAGTGCAGTTAATGATAATGGTATTTGGGGACAAATCATAAGAGATAAATACATGAAAGGAAAAACCTTCTCTAAATGGACTAGGATGGGGCTAGAGGGACCTCGGGATCATCATATATCTAGAGGAGTATGATAAAAAAATGTCATTGGATGTTGGGGTTTATGTGATGGGAATTGGGAGATGGAAGACAGATGGAGGTCGGACTGGATACTATGAATGGATTTGTTGGTAAACACTCTCTTTCAGTTTCCCTCCTCACAACGCTCCACAAAATGGGCATAACAAAATATGCTCATATCGCTTGCAAGAATGAATGGTTCAAATCCCAATAGAAATTGAAGAGGGCTACAAGCATTGGGTTGATCAACAACTTGGAAATTGAGTGGGAAGATTTTCTCACAAATTTGTATGACTCAGGTGCATGCATTGGAGTTGGTGAAAACCATTTGAAGTGGGAAGGTCCAACCAAGAAAGGACAACCTAAAGTCAAAGACATATACAAAAGTCTTCCAATGGCAGAAAATACGTTTCAGTTCAATTCATGGTTCAAAGACGCATTGGGATGGGGGATACCAAAAAAAATAATATGTTTTGGTTGGCTAGCCATTCACAAAAGAGTATTAACATGTGATAGATTACAAGGAAGAGGCTTTCAAGGCTTAGGTATATGCTTCATGTACGGTAACAAATATAGGAGACAAATCATCTATTTATTGGATGTTCATTCGCCAGGGAGGTTTGGGCAGGGGTGATGGATATATTAAAACTAGATGGCATGAGATCAATACAATCTCTAAATAACTTTTTCTTCTTTTGGTACACGTTTTGACTTAAGCACCACACTCTCCCTTTCTATGTCATATGGACAATATGTTGTAGACAAAATGCATGGATATTCGAACAGAGGAGGTCGGTGATTAGGGAGGCAACACTGAAGATTATTGCATATTTTTCTGAGATTGGCCCCAAGATGACAATGAAAAAAAAAAGATAATATATAAGGATATAAAGGGGGAATTTCCTAGAGGATATTTTTATGGGGCTAGTCAATAGAGAAGGTGTGGTTGTGGAGTTGTCATCATATTGGAGTTGGGTTGATACTACCATTTATAGTGGAAGGGAGGTCGAGGGACAAACAACAAAGCTGAGATCATTGGGCTCTGGAGAGGCCTTAACTTTGCCAAATGGCTGGGTTTGGAGAAAATCTTCGTTCATGGAGATGCCAACAGCATCATTGAATGGGTAAAAGACTACACTCAATTAAGCCCTCATATATTGTACAACTGGATGAGCTGCATCAGAATCTTGGCAAACAAATTTAAGAGCATTACTTTCACTCATATATATACAGAGAACAGAACCAGGTAGTTGATCTTCTCTCTAAGAGGGGTTTCGATTTGGAGACAAGTAAGTATCATTTTGCGGCTTATATGCAGGACAAACTTATGAATTTTGGGTGCATCAATTCCATATGGGGACTGTAATTATAATTTTTTGATGGTTATATGTTGTATATGCAAGTGTCATCCACTCTGTAGAAAAGCAAGAACTTAAAGACCAGGAATAGATTTTGATTTTGAAACTAAGAATAGATAGGATTTTTCATTTTGTAACTAAGAACATATAGAATATGGAAGAAAGAAATTAGAAAAGTTAGGGTATCTATGAAAAACATAGAAAATGTATGAAAACATAATGCATAATTTTGGCTCAGTAAGGGTAAGAAATACTACTACGGATATTAAAGATGAATAGAAAATGTATGGAATCCACAACGGATGTACTATCTTTTTATTAATGGAAAGAAATTATTTTTTTTGGAATGTTAAAAAAAAAAAGTAGCCAACGTTGAAATTGTTGCACCTGTTGCTGCAAACGTTGAATCTGCCTTGGTTGTGTACTATCTGTTAAGCTCCATTAATTTTGCACAATTGCTGCCTACAATTATGGAATTTAAATTGCTGTCTTTCCTTAACTTATGGAAACCAACTGCAGTAGTTTCCTTAAGTTAAGAAAAATCAATTGCAATTACTAAATTTATTATTGGGAGCTACTAAAGTGGTCCATTACTTTGATTCGAGTTCTCTACCTTGATCTGTGGGACATCTAACACATAGCTATTAGAAGCTTGATGGAAGCTTAGCTATAAACTCATCTGTTTGGTCCCCAAGCTCTGATCTCAATCCCCTTCAGTTTTTCACACCATCTAGCTGAGATAGCAGAGCTTGGAAGTGCCTTCAGAATTTTTGCATTCTTTTCTTTTTGCTTGGATAGCTGGAGCGTGGTTTTCAGAAAGAAGTTGCATCAAGAGTTTCACCAATGGCTGGAGGTAATTCATATCCCTGGGCATTAAGTTTTAATGATTCTTTGAGTTTATTCCGCATGCAGAATCGTTGTTTAAATTTTCTTACATTTGGTATCAGAGCCCTTTTACCTCTGCCTTGCTGTGTGTTGGCCAAGAAACAAATTCTTATTTCTGGGCATGGCCTATTAAGCATAACAGTCTTTTTCAGTATATGCGCAGAGGGTTCCGGCTTTGCGCTGTTTAGAAACCTTATGCGCGCAATTCTTATATGTACATATTCCTGCTACGAATGATTTTCTAATTCATGACGGCCACTGTTCGCCGAGAATTCCACAGCCGAGGGCTATAACAGACGACCCTTTTTTTTTCCCTGCAACGCGAGACATTGTGGAGTCCTGGCACTCTGCGAGATAAATCTCCAAAGATAAATTTTCCATGATTGCTGGGTAATTAGAACTCAAATTACAATTCTGTGAAATTTTCAATCCACTATCTCAGTTAATCAGACAAATCATATTCCTCGAGTGCCCTTCGAGCTCTTCCTTTTCTATTTCTAAGCGCTGGTGCATTCTGTCATAAAAACAGAACTGCTGTAGAGTGGCCGCCCTTTATTCAGGTTGATGGCGAATCTGGATGAGCCATATTCCTTGATTGCGTTAAAAGTTTGAATTCGTTCCAAAAAATCTAAAGTTTTTTTTTTTAAAAGGTAGAAGCGTGAAACAACGCTTTTACAATTCATAAGGTCTAATGGGTTTTAAAATTCTCTTTTTATTTTGTTATATGTTTTAAGATTGAAAAACATAAAGGGAGAGTTTTTTAATCGGAAATGGTATAGAGATTTATTCAAAGTCGATAAAGTGAATTAGAGTTTTGGATTTAATGCAATACGTTTTTCATTTCTGTATAAATTTACAAACTTCATCTTACATTGTCGTTATTATTATGACACTTGTCTTCGCGGCAAGCAAAAGAATAGTTTACATGTTATATTTAGTATATCCAAATATACAAGTTTCAGCCAAGACTAGTTATTTAATATGAGTGTTTGCAAATTATTTAAAGAAATAATTTATGCATTCTTAAGGCTGTTTTGTTTCTTTTTTGTGTCATTTTTTGACGCAATTCAGTCAATTAACTTTCCACATTTCCTTGGTTTGGAATTTCAATTAAATACACGCGTTATAAATAATATTTCAAATTTGCAATTTTGTTTGCAAATTATTTAAAGAAATAGTTTATAACTTTTTAGAGCCCATTTTGTAATTAATTAGTCTTAAATAAATTATGGGACAGTTAGACTAAGGAATGTAAATTTAATTTTAATTTTATTTATCTTGTGAGCAAAATAGCTTGTTTGTTGGTCAATTTTTGTTGTTTTATAAACTTAAGGACGGAGCCTGAAGTCAAGCCAGCTAGCCTTCGAACTGCATTTGCTATGCAAATGAAAAGTAGATCAACGTTGCTTCAGTCAATCTCCGGGTTTAGTTTATAAATTGAACAATCAATTTGTAGTCATTTTCGGTAATGCTGACTGCTTTAACCTTAATTTTGATTTTGCTGGAAAATTATTACAGTTATATGGAGTTTATTAAAATGTCATTTTGATTTACTCTTTTCAGTAAACATTATTTTTCTCTCTGGTTAAATTTTGTTTATGCAACAAAATGATGTCTAGTGATCCATATGATTTTAATTAATTAGAGAATAGCCACAACATCTTTAATTAAATAAAATTATATATTTTGATTGCTTAGATCACATAAAGATTATTTAGACATTAAATTGTAATTAATTACACTGAATATAATAAATTTTATCCCACAGGAATTTTTATTATATTTATGTAATTAATTAGGATAGAGTTTCATAACCTACCCACAGGAGTTATGAATTAATAAGTTTTATCATAAAGTTTTATTGAATCTGTTTGAATTGAAAATTTAGCCCACAGGCAATTTTTATGTCATTTGATTCAATTCTTTTTAGCATGATTTACATTGGTAAAACATGAAAGTTTATTAAACCTCAATTTTAACATAAGCATGTGATTCTTTATTTTGATGCAGTAGTACAACCTACAAATTTCTCTGAAATTCGTTGTGACATTCCTGAACTTAAGGGAGATAACTATAAAATTTGGAAGGAGAGGATTCTCCTTCATTTAGGGTGGATGGACATAGATTATGCTATCAGGAAAGATGAACCATCGGCACTCACTAATACCAGCACTGCAGCGGACATCACGCTTTATGAACGATGGGAGCGATCCAATCGTCTAAGCATGATGTTCATTAAGACTAAAATTTTAGCTGGTATTCGAGGTTCCGTTGATCAGCATGAAAATGTCCGAGACTTGTTGAAGGCCATTGATGAACAATTCGTCTCTTCAGACAAGGCACTAGCAAGCACCCTAATCATGAAGTTCTCATCCCTAAGGCTCACCAGTGTGAAAGGTGTGCGCGAGCACATCATGCAGATGAGGGACACTGTGGCTCAATTGAAGAAACTCAAGGTTGAAATATCGGAGTCCTTCCTAGTGCACTACATCCTGAACACCTTTCCGCACCAATATGGACCTTTCAAAATCTCATACAACACACATAAGGATAAAAGGTCAATTAATGAACTCATGACCATGTGTGTTCAAGAGGAAGAGAGACTGGTGATGGAACTGGGAGAGAGTGCAATGCTGGCAACGCGTGGAAAGGGAAAATCTCAAGCCAATCGGAAAGGGAAAGGTAAAGTACCTCCCCAAGCCGATATCAAGAAGGTTTCCAAGTGTTTTTTCTGTAAGAAGAAGGGACACATGAAGAAGGAATGCGCCAAATTTCAGAAATGGATTGCAGACAAAGGTAATTTAATCTCGTTTGTTTGTTATGAATCTAATATGGTTAACGTTAATATTAACACATGGTGGATTGATTCTGGATCAACAATTCACATTTCGAATTCCTTGCAGGGTTTGCAAAACCTAAGGAAGCCAGTGGGAAGTGAGCAAAGCATATTATCAGGAAACAAGATGGGCTCGCATGTGGAAGCTATAGGAACATGTTATTTAACTTTAAGTAGTGGTTTTGTTTTGGAGTTAGAAAAGACCTTTTATGTACCAAGTTTTTCTAGAAACTTGATTTCAGTTTCAAGGCTTGTACCTTTTGGATATTCCTTAAACTTTTCAGAAAAATCTTTCAGTCTATTCTATAAATCTGATTATGTTGGGAATGGTATTTTGTCTAATGGTCTTTACTGCATTAATTTACAAAACAATGTCACATATGATTCAATGCATGTTCACACTGGCACTAAAAGATGTGTTATTAATGAAGATTCCTCTAAATTATGGCACCGGAGACTAGGTCATATCTCCATAGAAAGAATTAAAAGATTGGTAAATGAAGAAATACTTAATACTCTAGATTTTACTGATTTTGAGACTTGTGTGGACTGCATAAATGGAAAGCAGACCAACAAGTCAAAGAAAGGTGCCAATAGGAGTTCAGACATATTAGAAATCATACATACTGATATATGTAGTCCAGACATGGACTCACATGGTCAGAGATACTTCATCTCCTTTATAGATGATTACTCACGATATATGTATCTCTACATGCTTCATAAAAAGAGCGAAGCATTAGATGCCTTTAAGATCTTTAAGGCTGAAGTAAAGAAACAATGCGGCAAGCAAATTAAGATCGTGAGATCAGATAGAGGTGGAGAATATTATGGTAGATACACAGAAGATGGACAAGCACCTGGGCCATTTGCTAAGTTTCTTCAAGAGCATGGGATTGTTGCCCAATACACCATGCCTGGTTCACCCGACCAGAATGGTGTAGCAGAAAGAAGAAATCGAACATTATTGGACATGGTGCAGAGTATGCTTAGCAGCTCCAATCTTCCTAAATCCTTATGGACTGAAGCACTTAAGACGTCAGTGTATATATTAAACCGAGTTCCAACCAAGGCGGTTCCTAAAACGCCATTTGAATTATGGAAAGTTTGGAAACCGAGTTTGCGACATATGCGCGTTTGGGGATGCCCGTCTGAAGTGAGAATTTATAATCCACAAGAGAAGAAGCTGGACCCAAGGACCATTAGTGGGTATTTCATTGGATATGTTGAAAGGTCTAAAGGTTACAGATTTTATTGTCCATCTCACAGCACTAGGATTGTGGAATCAAGAAATGCAAAGTTTCTTGAAAATGACTTGATCAGTGGGAGCGATCAAACCAGAAACATAGTTTCTGAGAAGGATCATTCAGAATCTCAACCTTCCACTTCAAGTGATAGATTGGTTATTGTTCATAGCACCCCTCAAGTACAAACTGGTGTTGAACAACCAATTGTTGAAGTTCCACAAGCTGCTGACGATATTCCAGTAGATCAAGGAGTTCAAGAGTTGCAAGGAACTTTTGAACAACAAGTTGAACCACATACTTCTCAGGAAGATGATGGTACAACATTAAGAAGATCTACTAGACCTAAGAGATCAGAAATTCCTAATGATTATGTTGTGTATCTACAAGAATCTGACTACAACATTGGAGCCGAAAATGATCCTGAGTCATTTTCACAAGCCATGAGTTGCAAAGAATCAAAACTATGGTACAATGCCATGAAGGAAGAGATGAATTCCATAAAGAGTAACGAAGTCTGGGATCTTGTTGAGTTGCCTAATGGTGCAAAAGCCATTGGATGTAAATGGGTCTTTAAGACAAAGAAAGACTCATTGGGCAACATTGAGAGATACAAGGCAAGACTTGTTGCTAAGGGATTCACACAGAAAGAAGGAATCGACTACACGGAGACTTTTTCTCCTGTATTTAAGAAAGATTTCTTGCGCGTTATTATGGCATTAGTAGCCCATTTTGACTTGGAGTTGCATCAAATGTATGTGAAAACGGCTTTTCTTAATGGAGATCTAGAGGAGGAGGTTTACATGAAACAACTTGAAGGATTCCCCTCTAGTGATGGTGAGCAATTGGTTTGCAAGCTCAAAAAGTCATTATATGGTTTAAAACAAGCATCCCGCCAATGGTATTTGAAATTCCATAATGTAATTTCTTCTTTTGGTTTTGTATAAAACATTATGGATCAATGTATATACCTGAAAGTTAGTGGGAGTAAAATTTGTTTTCTTGTTTTATATGTGGATGACCTTTTGCTAGCAACCAATGATAAGGGTTTGATACATGAGGTGAAACAATTCCTCTCTAAAAATTTTGATATGAAGGATATGGGTGAGGCATCTTATGTCATTGGCATTAAGATCCATAGAGACTGATTTCGAGGCATCTTGGGTCTGTCACAGGAAACCTATATTAACAAAATTTTAGAGAGATTTCGGATGAAGGATTTTTCACCAAGTGTAGCTCCCATTGTGAAGGGTGATAGGTTCAATTTGAACCAATGCCCGAAGAACGACTTTGAAAGGGAACAAATGAAGAACATTCCATATGCTTCTGCTGTCGGAAGCCTAATGTATGCTCAAGTCTGCACAAGACCTGACATTGCATTTGTTGTGGGAATGTTGGGACGATATGAGAGTGATCCAGGTTTAGACCACTGGAGAGCTGCAAAGAAAGTAATGAGGTACCTTCAAGGAACCAAAGACTACATGCTTATGTATAGACGGACGGACAACTTGGAAGTAATTGGCTACTCAGATTCTGACTTTGCTAGATGTGTTGATTCACGCAAATCAACATCAGGATACATTTTTATGATGGCCGGTGGAGCTGTATCATGGAGGAGTGCCAAGCAGACCTTGATTGCCACTTCCACTATGGAAGCTGAGTTCGTCTCCTGTTTTGAGGCTACTTTACATGGTGTATGGCTTAGGAATTTCATTTCTGGGCTTAGAATTATGGATTCTATATCTAAGCCATTGAGAATATATTGTGATAATTCAGCTGCTGTTTTTATGGCTAAAAACAATAAAATTGGGAGTCGAAATAAACACATCGACATTAAGTATTTAGCTATAAGGGAATGTGTTAAAGAAAAGAAAGTGGTCATTGAGCACGTCAGCACTGAGTTAATGATCGCTGATCCTTTGACTAAAGGCATGCCACCGTTTAAATTCAAAGATCATGTATTGAATATGGGACTTGGTTCCGTTATGTAATTTCTCATTGTATGGACAATGTTATGTTAATGAAATTCTTAATTATTGTGATGTTTTTTTTCTCATATTTATGTGCACTTTAAGTTGATTTGAGAAAATTCATTTAAGAAGGACCAAGAATAAACATAAGGTTTATTCATTAAGATATTGTTGCCACATAAATTTTAATAAGAATAAATGCATAGTAATACATGGAAGATAATACTCGTCATTAGAGAACTTATCACCATGATTCATGTATCTATTACTTAATACAGATTATCAATGGTTTTTAAGTTGAGACATTAAGTTTGGAAGTCTGGACCAAGTGGGAGAATGTTAAGCTCCATTAATTTTGCACAATTGCTGCCTACAATTATGGAATTTAAATTGCAGTCTTTCCTTAACTTATGGAAACCAATTGCAGTAGTTTCCTTAAGTTAAGAAAAATCAATTGCAATTACTAAATTTATTATTGGGAGCTACTAAAGTGGTCCATTACTTTGATTCGAGTTCTCTGCCTTGATCTGTGGGACATCTAACACATAGCTATTAGAAGCTTGATGGAAGCTTAGCTATAAACTCATCTGTTTGGTCCCCAAGCTCTGATCTCAATCCCCTTCAGTTTTTCACACCATCTAGCTGAGATAGCAGAGCTTGGAAGTGCCTTCAGAATTTTTGCATTCTTTTCTTTTTGCTTGGATAGCTGGAGCGTGGTTTTCAGAAAGAAGTTGCATCAAGAGTTTCACCAATGGCTGGAGGTAATTCGTATCCCTGGGCATTAATTTTTAATGATTCTTTGAGTTTATTCCGCATGCAGAATCGTTGTTTAAATTTTCTTACACTATCATGTAGAAGTGGAGCTATTTTCGGTCAAGCTTGGGTAAACATCTTCACTTTATTTTAGGGAAACCCAAAGTTCAATGTAGAATTTGCAAAATACAGGCCATTTGCAAAATACTTTTCATTAACCTTGGTTGGACTACTTCTGGTTTTGAATCTCTATTTAACACATGGATTTACACACATACAAGAGGTAAGCTTTCAGTAATGTTTGTCGTAGCTTTGCTTCTGATATGTATATATATCTCAATTATTTGGTTGTAAGGAAGAAACGTTCTATGGTGACATTTTATAAATTACAACTAATAATTTCTTTAAGGTGTGTTCATTTTATATTTGACTGTTAGGAGGAAACGTTCTCTGGTGAAATTTTATAAATTATGACTAATAATTTCTTAGGTTTGTTCAATTTATATTACAAAAATATTCAAAAACTTTTTTTTGCAGCGGATAGTTTAATATTAGAAATTGAAACAGTTTTTTGTGTAGCAAGTAGACTAATATTGGAAATTGAAACACGTTTTCTAATATTAGAAATTGAAACACATTTTTTTAATGGTTGTAGGCTTGTTTGTTTTACGGTATTTGTGATAATTGTTCTATATACAAACCTTTGCGGTATTTGTGATAAATGTTCTATATACAAACCTGAGATTACCTCCCCCTGCGTGATGGGTTCAAACTTCAAAGTGCAGGTTATCTTTGTGGTCAGGATTAGTTGCGTTTGGCTGGGTGTTCAATGTGTGGGGCTCATTCTCTCAAACTTTGGTGACTCTAGGGAAGTTAAGTTTTGTGCCAAAAGGGAAGGGCCATCTAACTCTCAGTTGATCATGATTGGTCCAAGCATATCGACATTTGGTATCACCATCTACAAGATTGTGTGCAGAGGAGAATCATGTTGTTGGAGTACATCCCTATAGAGGAACAGGGTGTAGATATTTTGACAAAGGCATTTTCAAGATGCAAATTCGAGTTTCAAAAAGGCGGGATTGGGGTAGAAGATAATCCCTTTTCTTGTTGAGAGGGAGTGTTGAAAATGCAACAAGAAAATCCTAATTTAATTTTTTCCTTGAATTAAATTGGGAATAAAATTGTAATTCCACATCTCATGACAACTTGTATTAATTAACTAAGTTAATTTGAATTAGTTGGCTCAGTTAATTTGATTTGAAGGTCTAACTAGAGTCTTGTAGAGTGTCTCCTACATTATAGGAGCCTTGGTTGATTTTATTTTGAGTTGTAATTAATTAATTCAATCTAACTGAGTTAAAGTCAGTTAAACTAATTATGAAGATTCACTCATAATTAACTCATGCATGTCAGGTCAGAGAAAGACCCAGTTGAGGTTGGAGTTTAGGGACAATGTACTATCAGTTGTATAATCATATGAATTGTACAGGTGGTGCATGTATTCAGAGGAAGGCCTATGAGGATTGCACAATTCCAATTGAGGAATTTCCCTAATTAATAGGGGACTAATTCCTCGAGGAACAACGCAAAAAAATAGGGACCTGAGCAAGAAGAAAATTAGTTAAGTATTGACTTGGTCTTGTCTAGGAAGTTGGGAGTAGATAGAGATAGTGTAAAGGTTCCTCGGGCTTGAGAAAAGAATTGTAATATTCTCATATTTTTTAGTTGTGCATTTCCCCAGGAAATTATTGTGTTATGTGTTGATTGAATTTTTTCTCTTGTATGCTTCGTGATTTCGTTTAATTGTTTTTGCTGATGATTAGATTAGATTCAATTCTATTGTTTTAGCATATTACAATTAGAAGTTTGAATCTACAAGGAATTTCTAAAAAGAGAGAGAGAAAAATGAGAGAAGTTAGATTAGTGAGAGATTTGTGGATCTAACAGTCCTAGAATAGGGATTTAGGTGAGAATTATTTGGATTTGAACTGAATTAGTTCAAAACCCCTTTTTCTATTAAAAAAATAATAATTAGAATAGAGGAGAATAGTGGTGTGTAAGCGAAGGGTTGAAGCCAAAACCCTGGCTTAATGACAGAATGGGCCAATTGATGTGAATTAGGCGCAAGAAGGGCCTTTTGTAAATTATATCTATGTTCTATTAGAAATTGAGATTGATGCATGCGTTTTTATAATTATATGAGATATCAGATTGTTGTGGATTTCATTATTGAATAGATCTAAATTCAATGCAGGTCGTTGTGTCCTAAGCTCAGGAGAGACAGAGCTTAACATAATATCAACAATTAATTAACGAAAAGAAGGTCGCGAAGAGGATGCATTAAAGGAGAGTGTAGAGGGTCGTGAAGAGGATCAAAATTATAGAGTTGACATTACAGAGTCGAGCCTGTATGAGAATGAAGACATAATGAAGAGAAGTGCATGGCCTTAGTAAAGAAAAGGCGCCTTAAGAATGCAGAAGAATAGAATGGAAGCTAGACCCGATAGAGCCAAACTAAGTATTGATAGAATAAAGTGAGGAGATGGTGACATTTAGTCATTTTTAAGATTGATAGGAATCTATCAGTAGATGAAGCCGGGAGACAAAAAGAATCCATAAGCGGAAATAACCGGAAGACGAAATTTCCAAGGCCAGGTTGGAATCCGAAAGCCATAAGTTTAAGAGAATTGCATTAATCGAAAGAGTTAGGCATTGAAGGAAGCGGGCTCACATGTCCTATGGACCCCGCCCGGAAGTTTTACCTCGACGGTTTTTCCTATCTCGTCGTGCTATTGAAAGTGGGTCGGGACTTCCCATTCGTTGATAGACAAGTGAAGGAGTGACATAAAGAATCGAGCTTATGTGGCAGAGTGTACCCCACCCAAGGGATTCCACCCTAGATATTTTTGGTGACCCTTTATCCAGCGTGTCGGGAACTATTAAGCAGGATTACGTGTAGAAGGGAAAAAAGAGGGCCAACCTAGAAAGCTTAATTAGAAGGCAAGAGAAGTATTATGTGGAGCAGTGTTCCAACCCAGAGGTATTATGTCAAAGGGTTGAAAGCCCGAAAAACTAAAGAAGGATGCACATAGGAAAAGACCGGGCACCCGCGTACCAACACTTGAATGCCTCGATCATGCGTCCATGTCCTATGGTATAAGATGCGGCCATAGAAGAATGAAGAGGAGTTTAAAGCGACAAGATATGGGGCTTTGTATATATATAGTGAACTCTGGACTCAGAGGGATAGATAAAACGAAATGGGTACAATTGTTAAAAGGTCAATATTTGTGTGAGGATTGTTGATGAGGTTTGGGCCACACTTTATATATATATATAGGTTGTTAGCGTTATTTAAAACGGGTCGAAGGAAGCGTCGACTTGGAGAGAAACTAGGCATTGTGGGATTTTAAGCAAGTCAAAATTTGGTCTTATATCACCACCATTTTTTCCATGCGCCTATTTTTTTATATGTCAAGGAAATTTTGTAATTAAAGTTCTACTATTTCCTTCCCTATCCAACCCATTTCATGCTACTTCTAGGTTGGTCTATGGGTGCATATTGTCCCCTTCTCTTGTCATTCAAATTCCAGTAAAATTGGGTTACATCTTTTTGCTACCCCTTGTTTATACATTTCCAATTATTGCATTACTTGTTCCAATGCCTCTGTCATTAGTCTATTATCCTCTTATTCAAAATCCCTTAGCTCGTAAGCCCCTGCAATTACTTGTCATAGTTCAATGTTCTATCAAAACCCAATGCTCGCTTCCTCCATGTTTCCTTATTTGATGATGCCTACCATTACCCTTCTAATTTTATTGCTATTATTGTTATCCAATTCAATTACTATAAACATTATATGTATTTTTACTATAAACATTATATGTATTTTTATTGTCATAAAATTTTAACTTAACAAGGAAATTTTCAATTTTAATTAAACCTTGATAATAAATTATTATTTTGTAATTACAATTTATTGTATCTTTAAGCTCATTTAAGAAATCAACTTGATTAAATTTTATTTTTTTTTTAAATTTTAGTTGGATTTATTTTATAAACACATTTATTAAAAACACTTATATTTTTTCATATAAATTATTTGTCTTTTTTCCTTGCCTTTTTCATATAAATTATTTATCTTTTTTCCTTGCCTTTATTGGATCATTATATCTATTTTAAAAAGTTTTATTATAAAATTATATGTTTTTATTATTGCATTTATTACAAAATGTAGAATTTTATTGTATATTCTAACTGTTAGATGCTTCTCCTTGTCAATTTTACTCAAAATTTAGTACGTATTTCCGGAATCGTAAATGTTAATCATGTAATATATAGAATTCAAGTGCCCAACATATTTTCCATGGCACTAAATCTATTTATATAATTAAAAAGAAAAAAAACATTTAAAAAAAATCACAACAACAAAAGCATTTAATAGTTAGATTGTTCCTCTTCTTATTATTGCATTTATTACAAATTATCATATTCTTCTTATTCATAATGATGTTGATTATTGTTTAAGGAGGTCAATTTTAGTTCACTAGATGTTAAGAATACTAATTAGGAATTAATTGATTTTTTAAATATTTAATTCATATATGTGTGTGGGGAGGGGTTCTTTACTTTTTATTAATTAGAAATTATGTTAGAAAAATTGGTAGTTGTCATAATGAAATAAGACCAGATGGGTGGATAAGAAAAAGCAAGGAATGCTAAAAGAATATTTTTTTCATTTTTCATTTTTTTTTATTGTAAAGATATTTTTCTTATTTTGAGAATATCAATATATTTTTAGTTTGCATGAGGTGTAGATAAGTTGGTTTAAAGGGGATTTAGTTTTTACAAGTTATCACATTCAACCCTTGTAGAGAGAGATTGAAAATAGAAATCATTTTTAGAGAAATTAAATTATCCCAAAATATTAGTATCAATATTTCCCTTTCCTTTCTAATACTTTAACCCCCCCCCCTCTCTCTCTCTATATATAATTTTAATTTATAATTTTGTTTATTTATTTTATCACAATATAATTTAAGAAATAAAAATAAATAATTATATGTGTTTTGCTATATAAAAATATATTCAAAAATAAGATAAGTAACTCAATTAATTTTATTATGATAATTATATACTATTAATGCTATTAATCCTACATAGAAATCATGAATTAATAGAAGTTATAGTAATTTCTCCTAATACACTTTTTTTTAAAGGGGGGCTAGTCCCCTGAAAAAGCTTTATATTAGGCCCATATGTACAATAATTACAACGTTATTAGTCACATCAATCACATATACCGATATATATCTGCACAATGATACATATAAGCTGCCGCGCAGCGCCACAATAATGAGATTTGATCACGGGCGGGGTGCGTGAAAGCCGACTACCCCACCACGTGACCAGTACACTTGTTTACTCATATCTCGCCGAAATAGAAAATAAAACTTTATACTAAAAATTATAATTACTAAAAATTATAATTATAGAAATCAGTCCCTTATTTATTTATTTATTTATTTATTTATTTATTTATTTATTTATTTATTTATTTATTTATTTATTTATTTATTTATTTATCACAAAATTTATAACAAGAACTTAAAGATTCTTATTCTTCCTATCTAATTTATGTAAATGGATAATATTATTTATTGTAAATTAAACTGGTGTGAATTTTAAAAAATAGTATTTGCAACTTGATGCCACAACATGTCGGACAATGCCATGGTAGGAGAACAATGTTGGCAAACATAATAGACATGGTATACCAGCGCTATGTCTAGTACTTAAATCATATTGATATTTACGAATACTCGCTAGGAACCTTAAGTCATAGAAACCCGGCCCTTTATTAATGTTGGCGCATAGAATTGGCTCTAAAACTAGCGGCGGTTCTAAATAGGTATCTCGTGAGGATGACATGAGCAAGGTCGAAGTATTAAAAAGCTATGTGTAAAGACAAATCTATTTTATATAAAGTAGCAATGTATATTTAATGTGCACCTTGCAGTATAAGAATGCATCAGGGCTTAATTACTATAATAGTTTTAAATCATTATTGGATTCCAATTTTAGTTATTATTATGTATTAATATTTTTTATTAAAATAAAAAAGGGTGAACAAAAACAAGTTTGTTAGTTGCATGTGAGATATAGATTATGGTGGAACATCTTATTCAATGTAGATCATCTTTACTCCTCATTAGAAGGTAGTAGTAATTATAGTAATTGATAAGATGTTTAATATTAGTAGGTGCGGAGAAAGTAAGACAACAAATTTAAAGGTTTAAAGTAAAATTAATTTTAATATGTATTTTTTTTCATTATACAAAATTTCAACATTATGATATATTTTTTTCACCCTATAAAATTTCGACACTATTTTTAGTTAGTCAATAAATAATTTTACCATTTTATTTGGCCAAAAAAAATTAAAAACTTTCATGATAAGTAATGCTAGGAGTGATCGGTCAACTTTAACTTTACCAGAAAAAGAGAAGGAGCTCTGATGCGAATTCCTGAATTCTGTACCCAAACCCTAACCAGCCGCCGCCCTGACTGTTCACCCTGCTACAGCCGCCGATTCTTTGCTGGTCGATAGCAATGGATATGGCGGGAGGAGGGGAGAGCTCTGCTCCCCCTCCAAAACACTCTGCGAGCTCTGACGCTACCCGGCACTCTCAGCCTCTGCCCCCTTCTGACGCCGACCCAGAGGCAGGACAAGGCGCAAATCAGAAAGCGGAGGCAAGGATCCATACGGCCCCGACAGAAGAGGTTGAAGACGACAAAGAGACGCCTGATAAAGCCAAAACGACTCAGCATAAAGTTACATCAGCCACCTGCATCCCAAAAGCTGCTGAACCCATCAAAGTGGACCTGCCCAGCCAACGCATCAATGGTGAAATCCAGTACATGCAAGACCATGCACTCATAGGAAAATTTTTAGGCTTCTGGCCAACGGAAAGGGCCTTACAAGGTTGGATAGCCTCAAAGTGGAAGCCCAAAGGTCAAATATCTCTGCAACTAGGACCAAAGGGCTTCTTCACAGCTATATTTAACTGTGTGGAGGATAGAGTGAGAATATTTGAAGGAGGGCCGTACTTCTTCAATTCTTCAGGCCTCTATCTCACTGAATGGAAGCCCAGATTCAATCCTGACAAGGAGGACTTCAGCTGGGCGCCCGTCTGGATCAGGATGTACTCCCTCCCTGCAGAATACTGGAGAGAAGAAACACTTGCGGACATAGGCAACAAACTGGGCACCTTCATCAGAGTTGCAGCTGAGACAAAAACTCGCAAGTACACCTCTTATGCTAGGATCTGCGTTCTGATGCACCTTACCAACGCTCTCGCGGATACGGTAAAGCTCTATCATGATGATTATGAATGGACTCAATCTTTAGATTATGAACACATTCCCTTCCGCTGTCGTAAGTGTCATGAGCACGGTCACCTCTTCCGTGACTGCCCTTTAAATGCCCAGTCCAAAGCAGCTGCTGCTGTCTCTGAAATGGACTCTGAAGGTTTCATCAAAATCCCCAACCGCCGCAGGCATGCCAAAAAGAGTCAGCCAGTTATTGAAAACACTCCCAAAGTGGACCACCAGAATAAATTCTCCGTTCTTGCACCGCAAGAAAATATTGGCCAACCCAGTTCTGCATCCCCTCACAAACCCTCTCCGCCCTCACCCCCCCACCCTCACCCAGATCCCTTGCAAGTCTCTGACCCTGATCCAATGAAACCCACACCCAGTCCCTCTCTGGAGAAAGGCAAATCCATATCAAATTTCAGTCCCCCCTCGTTCTCCAAAGAACAATCCTCAAAGGATAACAAGCCGCAGGACTCCGATATGGACACCGATGTTACTCTAGCTCTCAGGCTTCAGCAAGAAGAGGATGAGGAAGTTCTAGATGACACCACTGTTATGGAAGAAGATCAAGCGGATGTCACGATTGATGGATTAGATATCTTCACACTTGAAACAGCATGCAAACAAAAAGAATACAACTCCATTCAACCTTGGCAGATCGACAAGCTGGAAGGAGTCCTAGCCAAGGCGCAGCATAATAAAAGCCTGGGTATCCAGGGAGGCAGTCCATGGGACGGAAAAAAGCTACTCAAGGATCTCAAGAAAAGAGGACGAAAGACAGAACTCCAGCGCACAATAGCAATAGGTGAAATACTTATGGAATCGGGGCGATTCCCTAAGTTGACTAAGTTTTACAAACCCAAATCATAGTTTACATGAAGCTAATATCATGGAATGTGAGAGGATTCAACAGTCCCTCAAAACACAGAATGATCAAACACTTGATTCAGCAAGAAAAACCAACTATAGTTTTTCTGCAAGAAACCAAAAGCACCACTGATGCTATTGAACGAATCCGAGGCAAAGTTTGGGCAGGAAGCAGGGCCATCTCTGTTGATGCCTCCGGAGCCTCAGGCGGTTTAGCCATCTTTTGGAACCCTCAGATCGTCACATTATACGACCTTCACGCCACACCCCATTTCATTCAAGCCTCATTCCACCTCGTTGGCACCGGCATACATGGCCACCTTACAAATGTCTATTTTCCTCAATTAGTTCAGCAAAAAATAGAACTTCTGGAAACGCTTGCTCAACTCAACGAAAACAGACAATTCCCGCTTTGGATCGGGGGCGGTGACTTCAATATAATAACTTCCATGACAGAGAAACAGGGAGGCCGAATAGGGCTCGACAGTGACAGCGAAAGCCTCAAAGACTTCATTCGAACCAATCATCTTATGGACATCCCTACCTCTAATGGAATTTTTACATGGACAAACAAGCGTCGAGGCATTCAACACATAGCCTCCCGCCTTGACAGATTCCTTCTCTCTGACAATGCAATCCACCTCGGAGGGGATTTCAATGCTTCCATCCTTCCACATGGCGGGTCGGATCACTGGCCAATTCTGCTACAATGGTCCAGACCAGGCAATCAATGCAACAGACCCTTCAGATTCGAAGCATTCTGGCTCACAAATGCCACCTTCAGAAAGGTCGTCAGCGATGCTTGGGCAGCCTACATTCCGCCGCAGGGTGCCAAAATGTATCAATTCCAGCAAAAGCTAAAGAATCTGAAACATGTCCTCAAAATCTGGAATCGCACAAGCTTTGGCAACATTCAGGAGAAGCGCTTCCAACTAGAACAGCAGATGAGTAAACTCCAACAAAACCTCATCCTCCAAGGCAGAACAGAAGAACAAGCACAACAAGAACAGGAACTATGGAACCAAATCGAAGAGCGCAGGAAGCAAGAAGAAATACTCTGGCGGCAAAAATCAAGAATCAACTGGCTCAAAGAAGGGGAGAAGAACACAAAATTCTTCCACAAAACCACCATTCAACGGCGAATGCATAATAATATAGCGTTCATCAACAACCAACAAGGTGAAAGAATTGAAGAGCATAAGGACATGGAAAAGGAATTCACAGGGTATTTTAAGGAAATCTTAACGGAGCCCATTGAGAACAGAGAAGCTGCAATCCGAGCCATCACACAGCACATTCCAAGCATTATTACTGAGGATCATAACAACAGATTACTTCAGCCCACGACCATGCAAGAAGTCGAAGAAGCCATGGCTCAACTCAAGGATGGAAAAGCGCCAGGTCCTGATGGTTTCACGGCTAACTTTTTCCACGAATTCTGGGACCTTATCAAGAATGAAGTTTGGAATCTGGTTGAAGAATCCAGAAGCATGCATTGGATCCTACCGTCCCTCAATACAACTTTTCTAGCTCTGGTTCCCAAAGGAGAAGAGCCCAACAGGCCGGAGAACTTCAGACCTATCGCACTCTGCAATGTTATATATAAGCTTATCTCAAAGGTTATTGCAAACCGGCTCAAACCTCTCCTTCCCCTGCTTATATCTCCGGAGCAGACAGGATATGTGGAAGGACGACAGATTATGGATGGAATCATACTTTCCAACGAGGTTATACACTCTTTAAAGATCCTCAAGAAATCAGGTATGATTCTAAAACTCGACCTCTCCAAAGCTTTTGATAAGCTTAGTTGGAATTTCATCCAAAAAATGCTTTTAGCCTTTGGATTTAGTGCTACATGGACCAGGTGGATCATGAACCTTATTACCTCCCCTAGCTTTTCAGTCCTCCTGAATGGATCCCCCTCTTCTCCCTTTCGGCCCTCTCGTGGCATAAGACAAGGGGATCCTCTCTCCCCTTTTCTTTTTGTTTTAATGGCTGAAGGTCTCAGCAGACTACTCAAAGCAGCCACAGCCTCTCACAAGCTCAAAGGTATTTCCATTCATGGCCTCAATCCGCTGTCCCATCAACAATTCGTGGACGACACCATGTTATTTGGCCACCCATCCTCAAAAGAAGCTTCCATGTTTAAATCGCTCCTCTCCCTCTATTCTGATGCATCCGGCACCTCCATCAACGCCTCCAAATCGCAGCTCTTCTTTTTCAATACCCCCCCCTCCACTCAAAGGAACATTGCCAGAATCTTGGGATTCACCATTTCCCATCTGCCTTCTAAATATCTTGGAGCGCCCCTCTCAGCTTCCGCTATTAAAAATGCCTCATGGCAATCCCTCCTTGATAAGCTGGAATCAAAACTCTCTTCGTGGACCTTTCGTGCTCTCAATATGGCAGGCAGATTGGTCCTGATCAAGTCTGTCCTTCAAGCTATGCCGCTGTACCTCTTCTCCACTCTGGCAGCTCCAAAATGGGTCCTTAAAGCTATTCGCAACCTTCAGCGAAACTTCCTCTGGGGCTCCACGGGCAGAAATCGTAAATGGGCCCTCGTGAATTGGAAAGATGTATGCAAACCCAAAACAGAGGGCGGTCTAGGGCTTCGAGATCCACTACAAAGCAACAGCACTATGGGAGCCCGTATGTGGTGGAACTGGCTCTCCAAGCCTCATACACCTTGGGCTCGCTTATGGCAAGCAAAATATGCTAGGGGAAGTCAATGGCAAGATCTAATCAGAATCAACCCCAGTGCCCAGGGCTCTCCAATCTGGAATGCGGCGAAGATACACAGCTGCTTCATACAGGAACATAGCTTTTGGGAAATACACTCCGGTACGTCAGCCAAGTTCTGGGAGGATTCGTGGCAGCAGCTCCCCAAGCTGGCAAATCTATTCCAGATGCCACTCTGGCATTCGTATATGCAACAAGAAAACCTCATTTACGTGCATCAATTCTGGCAGCAAACGCATCATCAAGAATACCAAACATGGAGATCTGCAAACAGCTGGCAAAGAGACTGGGCAGGTGAAACATTCTCAGACTTGGACCAGGAACTTGTGCAACGTAAAATACGCTACTCCAACCAGCAGGACAAGCTCAGATGGGGTCACAAGCACAAGGGCACTTTCACCACTAAGGAAGCACATCAGTTGCGCTACTCAAACGGCCAAGAGAATCAAGACCAAATCTGGGCACGAGTCTGGCTTCCTGGGCTCTGGCCCAAAATCTCAACCTTCCTATGGTTGCTCAGTAAGAGGCGTATACTCACTTGGGATAACTTGCTAAAACGAGGATTCATTGGGCCTTCCAGATGCCCAAACTGCAATCTCCACACTGAGACAATCAGCCATTTAATGGAGTCCTGTCCACTAGCAAAGCAACTCTGGGAGAGGGTGGAGTACTGCAACAAAAGAACAGCACCAAGGAGCGAAGATGTGACGGACAATATAAGGAACTGGGACAAGAACCCGTTTCGAAGCCAACTACTCAATACCTTATGGGATCTTACTCCAGGTTTTATGTACTGGCTGCTCTGGAAAGAGCGTAACTCACGCATCTTCAACAACTCCTCCAGAACAATAGACGCTCTGTGGCTCATCTATAAAAGAAATGTCCAGGAAACCTTAGCTATCAGAACCTGGTATGACACTGATATGCCAGAAACGCAACAAGAAAGGGATATTTTTAAAGAATGGAATCTCGACCTTTCAGCCTTTGCAAAGGTCATCACACGCCCCCCCCGCGGCCCCACCTCTCCGTCCTCTTGGTCCCCACCGGCTCTCAACTCTTTCAAGCTCAACTTTGATGGAGCAGCAAAGGGTAATCCTGGTCCGGCAGGCTATGGAGGAATCATCAGAAGTCACACAGGCACACCCATGCACATATATTATGGCTCTCTCGGCAAAGATACCAATAATGTAGCGGAAATGGAAGGACTTTGGCAAGGGATCTGCTTCGCAGAGCAACTTCACTTCTTCCCACTGGAGGTTGAAGGCGACTCTCTCATCCTAATCAATGCAGCCAAGAAAATCCAAGCAGGAACAACAGCGGACAAGGTAGCGACCAGCTGGAGACTCTTGAGCAGGTTGGAATCCTTGGAAGCAAAGCTTACAAATCCACATAGCTTTACCTTTCAGCATGTGCGAAGAACAGCAAATAAGGTAGCCGATAGACTGGCTAACCAAGGAGTTTCCCAGACATCAACACACTTTTCAGGACCCCTGGACATAGTTGAAGATGAACAACTCAAAAAAGACTGCATCACCTTGGTGCAAAAGGATCTCTCTCCCCCGGATGCGGGTGGTTGCTAGACACATAGAGACTAAGGCTCGTCCGCAGGGCAGGTGTCCGCCCGGACAAGCCACGCATGCCAGGAGGACACACCCTAACTACACCAGCACGCAGCATTTAAGGAGGGCAGTTAAGGTTGATGGCAGTGGCGTCCCGTCGACATTCATTGCACGTCTTGAGAAGCGAAACATGGCGCATCATAGCTGTAAACTCTCGGACATTCTCCCGCATTTCCCGTCTGCGCCTGTTCTGGTCTTGAAGGAGGTGACAGAGGTTCATCGCTTCGGCTCCCACTCAGGCTCTCAGAGCGATTGTGCCAGTTTAGCAGCCACAGAGTTAGGCAATTGGCGGGCTTACGAGCAAGCTAGTTGCGAACCCGAGAGTTTGGTGGTGCTGCGCACTTGGGAGACTGGTGGTGTTACAAACCCGCATCTCTCGTCGGCTCCTGTTCTTGTTTCGAAGGAAGTGGTGGAGGTTCATTGTCTCGGCTCTCATTCAGGCCTTGAGAGTGACGGACAAGGTTCTGCAGCTACAGAATTGGGCAATTGGAAGGCTAGAATTCGGTCAGGCAGTGAACCTGTGCAAATAGTGGTGTTGCAAACCAGTCATCCGCAGTTTCGTTGGGGAATTGAACGTCCTGTACAGAGGAACAATATGCAGCGTAATCATGGAAGGGGTAACAGTGGAAGGGGCGGCTACAGTGGAAGAGCCCCTTCGACTTCTTCCTCAATTGAAGAAACCTATGAGCGCAGAAGACCGAGAGGAAGGCCCCCGGGCAGAAGCAGAATGTTGGAACCTCCAGCAAGAATGGACTGTGGGCACACGGAGCACCCAATGGTTAGATACCGCCTTCCTTGTACCTTGGCCAATTCCACTTTTTTCGTGACTGTTTCAGTGGAGCACTGCAGCAATCCTTGGGAAGATGATGAAGGCAATCCCCGTGCCAACCCTCCGCGTGTTCCTGGGACTGTTCCCACTTTGGAAATGGAATTCCCTGCTGTTGAGATGCTGAGGCCCATACATGACCCGGGAGCAGGCCCGAGTGAACCTGTTCGTGACTATGGTGCTGGCCCAAGTGACCGTGGAACGCGCAATCCTGGTAAGGCTATCCTCCAGCCTCCCTGCTGCAAGACGGAGGATGGACCGCAGACAACTGATGAAGACTAGCATGCCCAGCTCGCGCTCCAGGTTTTACAGCAAGAATTTTTCTCTGTCAGCTCCCTTCGCGGTCATATATGTGTCTGTCACTCTGTCACTATGTAATTGTGTCGGTTATCTGTTATCTCTGTTCTGTGTTGGTGTTCTTCACGTGTTTATGTTGTTTTTGTCCATGTGTCAGCTACATGAGTGTTGCTCTAAGTTTCCATCCTATGTAATCCTGGAATGAATACTCCTGAGTCTACTGTCTGTCCCAGGACAAGTCTTACAGGGCCGCGGCCCTGTTGTAATTTTGATGATGTAATTTTGCTCTTGCTGTAATATAATAGTTTAGCCTTACTTAGAAAAAAAAAAATGCTAGGAGTGATCATGTTGGGATCACTCTAACATTATTTAGTTGACATAAATTATTTGAACACCTGCATCAGACATTATTTTAAAGAGTCACTCCTAACGAGTCTATCGAAAATCCTCTCCCCTAAGCCCTCTCTTATATGTAGCTGACCATGAGTCTGGCCACGATCCCCTCACCTAAGGCCTCTACTACACACGACTACGGCTAGACTGGCCAGCTATTCTTCTTGGGAAATCCTCACTATGAAATCGTGAGGGGAGATGGCAAGCGGACATCTAAAGATGCGGAAGTTCTAAGATCATCTAAAATACTAATTCCATTCATGCCTGTTGATTTGCTCGGACCTAGGAAACCGTGCTCCATTCATGCATGGTGATCTACTCGGAGTGCACCAGAACCTGTGAACATATTTCATAGCAAAATTGGTAAGTAAATTATGTTCACAATAAAATTGGTAAGTCGGTTCAATTTTGTTTGGAGATCTTTACTTATTTATGCTTGATACCCTATAGCGCATGGTGCTTGGCTAGTTCTTTCCTATGTGTCAACCTCGAGCAGGATTACCTTTTTCTATTTTTGACCCTCTTAGCTCCGGAAGGATCTTTGCAAATTATGAACTACTAAGAGAATGAATTTAGGGGCAGCTAGAGTTGATAACATGTACAAAGGCATTGCTTGAAGAACTTCTTTCATTAGGACCAATCGACTTGCCAAGTCCTCTTCTTCACTTCCAACCAACCACTATAGTGATGTCTAAAACTTTTTGGTCAAATATTCACTATTAAGTATATCAAAAAAGAACTTAAACCATTTGTACAGAAGAAAAATTGAATTACCTTGATCTGTTAGCACTAACATCCAAGTGACTCCAAGTTGACGACAGAGTTTCCTGATGAACATGTGAGGATGATCCTAACAAAAGATTGGGAAACGTACCCCATAGGGGGAAACGAAAAAAGAACTTCTGGGATAAGAATCGCCTTCATTACTTCCAACAATCATATACCACTGCATTCTTTCAAAAGCTTCGATCGGATTGGGCATGGGTTCTCTAGTCGAGATGGAAATAGCCACTCTCTTATTTTTCGTTGTTGTTGGCTCAATAAACTTTCCCACTGAAGATAATAATAGTTGTATGCAAATTCATTATTAACTCATGCACCCATAGCCTTTACCGCGGGAAACCACATAACTTGGGAATCTCTGGCATTAAAATCTCATCACAATTGTTCAAAACAACAAACGTTTAAGTGTGGGGAGGGGTCACCTTGTTAGAAACATGAGACAGAGTGATTACACACAACACAAATCACACTTTCATATCTTTATTGATCAAAACACTTACAAATACATATGACATAAAACATTGACTTAGACACATCTAGATCACGACTACAATTGATGCATAGGAAACAAAAATTTCTAGATTGACCCTTGGGAACTCACAATGACAACTCACAACAAAACATGAAAGCATTACTTCCAACACACTTGGCTTGCATGCAAGCCTCTGGAGCCTACAAGACAAATTTTTTCCCAAATTTGTCCTTGTTAGTTATTATAGATATATATATAGATATATATATATATATATATATATATATATATATATATATATATATAGATATATATATAGATATATATTTATTTCAAATTTCAATATAAAATTCTGATAAAAAATAATAATAAATACTAACATTATCTATGACAATGTAGATTTGATGATGTTGGCACTCACTATGAATTCAATTCAGCTAGGAGAAATGGTGCCTAAGGTACCCTTGTTGGGGGTTTTGGTAAATTGCTATGACGTAAATTATGTAGAGTAGGGTGTTGCTTCCTGTGAATTCAAACAAATTCCTTACTCGCCACCCTAGCTAGCTTCTTCAATGTGTTAAGCATTGTAAGCAAACCCCAGTACATTGTTTTTATACCCGCTTTATCAACAACTTTGTATTATTTATCCTATGCAAGTAGCTAGTATTGAAACTACTACACATGTTGTTGCGAACGCTAAATCTGTGTTGGGTGTGTATTGTTCTGTAGAAGTGGAGCTATTGTCAGTCAAGCTTGGGTAAACATCTTCACTTTATTTTAGGGAGACCAACAGTTCATTATATAATTTGCGAAATACAGGGCACTTGCAAAAAACTCTTCATTAACCTTGGCTAGATTGCTTCTAGTTTTGAATCTCTATTTAACACATGGATTTACAGATAGACAAGATGGTAAGATTTTAGTAATGTTTGTCGTAGTTTTGTTTCTAATATGTATATATGTCTCAATTATTTGATTGTTAGGAGGAAACATTCTAGGGTGACATTTTATAATTATGACTAATAATTTAAGGTTTGTTTAGTTTATACTAGAAAAATATTCAAAAATTTTAAACTTTTTGTGTAGCAGACAATTTAATATTAGAAATTGAAACATGTTTTTGTGTAGCAGACAGTCTATTATTAGATATTGAAACATGTTTTTTTAATGGTTTTGCAGAATTTAAAACAAATAGACATGCTTGTTTTTTTTGCAGTATTTGTGATAACTATTCTATATACGAATCTGGGATTACACTTGTTTAAGGAGAGTATGTGGTTGTGGAGAAGTGATCTATTTAGAGTCAGAGAAGTTCCATCACTTCTAGTGGGAAGGTGGGAGAGGAGTCAGAGAAGTTCCATCACTTTTGGTGGGAAGGTGGTAGAGGTACTAATAGTAGAGTTGAAATCATTGCCTTGTGGGGAGTGCTAATAGCGGCTAAATAGCTTGGCATTGAACAAATTAGGATATATGGGGATGCCAAAGGTATAGTTGGTTGGGTCAAGGGACGAAATGACTTCAATCCACCTATATTAATCAATTGGATGAATCGTATCAAAACATTGATAAAGACCTTTCAGAAAGTGAATTTTGATCACATATATAGAGAACAAAATTGGACAACTGACTTACTTTCAAAAAGAGGCATATCAAGGGATATAGGTAAGTTTTATTTTTCTTCTTTTGATCATGGTGTTATGACCAATGCAGGTACTATTAATTATTCATAAACAAAGACAGGAGATGAAAGGGATCAATGCTAAAGATAATGTCAAAGGCAATCAGAGAAAGAAGGTTTATTGATACAGAATGTAATAAAAGATAAATACTTTTTGGATAAGAAGCATAACATTTTTTATTAAGTGATGAGCCCCAAAAATGGATAATTATATGGGCTCATTCAGCATCCTAATTCGACTTAATACACCATTCTCATTAGTTTATTGCATGTTTTTTATTATATTTATGCTAATAGAGTGAATTGGGTTAGTCATTATGCCAACAAGTCTAATGGGTGCTTTGTGCAGTTTTTTGGTCAATTTTGAGACAAAATCAAAGGTTTTAATGAGCACTTGGCAGCCAAATTCATGGGAGAACAAGGGAGAGGATTTGTAGGAAGGTGTCCCCTTCATTTATGGGCCTTTACCTCGAATTCTCCACCATCAGCTCGGAGTTCAAGGGCCACCAAATTGATCATCACAAGGGCAGCCTAGCAAGTGTTAGTAAAAGTGTTGTTAACTACAAGTTTTGGCAGCCGAGTTCCTAAAATTTAGGAGGTTTGTTGGTGTCCTCAATTTGTATAAATAAGAGGGCTTAGGGCCTCATTTCAGTTAGTCACTTTATAGGCAGAAGTTAGCTAGTTTGTAGTTCGATTTTAATCATTTTTTAGGTAGTAAGTTAGCTCTGCATTTCATCACATTTTCAAGTTTTCCTTGTGGACAGTTTTTGGAATGTAACTATTCTTTTGATCAATAAAGATGAATCTAGCTTTGCACCAGCTCTAAATATCTCTTAGGAGGCTGTAGCTCTTGGGGTTGGGCCCATCTCAAGTGCCCAGTACCTCATTTGTTTATCTTTATATGTTTTTGCTGCATTCTTAGAATAAAATCTGTTATTTAGATTTAAATCTTGCTTTGTTATTTAGATTGCTTTTGATGATTAAAAAGGCTTTTCATGTTCAGATTTAGTTGATAGGTTAATAACAGGGAAGATCTTCAGAAAAAGGCCATCAAGCACATCTGATTTCACCTCTCCCTTAGTGGGATTAGGAGCTAGGATCAAGGTGACCTTGCTGCACAAAAATGCAGTCTTTGCTTCGCCATGCAAGTATTAGTGTTCGTTTTTTATGTGCAGAAGTTGGTTACATGTTCAGAGTCTTGATTGTTTCACTGCATAGTTGGTATACATGATTTCAGTGCAAATAAACTTCTGTTCCATTTCTTTGATGTTATCTAGTTCAGATTAGGTCAAAGTAATTAGCTTCTTGATTTTCCAAGTCTTCATTTGTCTAATTCGAAAGATAACATGCAGAGCGCCGGTAATACCTCTCCATCCACCTGTACTCCATCAATCCCATCTGCTCCATCCCCTAACTTAGATTCTTGCCTCTCATTTGGTACGTTTTCACACTCTGCCCTAGTTCCTATACTCTCACACAACATTGCTTCTCTTACCTTTGAACCAACCTAATCGCCTTAGCCACTCTTCAGCCTCATTCACCAAGTCTTGGACATCCTCACACCCCTATCTCACCTCCATACCCACTCCTTCATCTTTATTCCTCCATCCATCCTCCAAAATCCCATTTCTGAACATCCCGTAGAAAAATTACAGACATCCTGTAGAAATTCCAGAACATCCTATAGAACACCTGCAGACTTCCTGTAGAAGCTCACGAATGAGGTTTCTTTATAGCCAAACTTCGTGAAACTCTTTGGAAGGGTGCTAGGGACCCCTTAGACCCTCTTTGAACCTTCCCAACCTCCTCCAAGCATTTCCTCTTGCCAATCCACCTCTGCACAGTTAAAAACCAGTTAAAAGCACATGCATGATAATTCTGACAACTTATTCAAAAATACAAAAATATGTTTTTCAGATGTTATTGTAAAAGTAGCTTAGACACATGCATCTTACCTTCCTAGAAGTCAATGGCATCTCTTTCAGTAGCTTGCATCCTCTTTCTTGCATCAGTAGGGCTAGTTGGTAAAATTAGGGTTTGCTAGGATTTACGTTTCCTTTCAGCTTTCCAGTTTCTTTCTGCAAGTAGATTAGCCTTCGTCGAGTTAGCTTTCATCCATCAGTTAAAAAGCTTACTCTAAGAGCTCATAGAAGTTGGATTAAGCTCCTAGCGGACTTGTGCCAGCTGACCAAGTGACAACCGCAGCAAGAGCTAGTACTTGTGCATACAGCACCGTCGCTTCCAAGTTTGTTACGAACTACCGGGTTGATAAAATTAAAGAAGGGAGTTCCAAGAGTTGCATCACTATTGCTGCAATACTGGGGCTCACCACTCTTTTTGGCGTCGTTGCCGGGGAAGCGTCAGAGTATTGGTGATTGTTGCTATTCTTCTATTCTATACTACTACCTTCTACTAAGTAGTTTATTTCATTTCCATTATGAAATTTCATTTCTGCAAAAGTAGATTAGACATTTTCTTCTTTCATAGATTAGCATTTCAATTTGCAATTTCAATTCTACAAGCGTAGATTAGCATTTCAATTCCGCAATTTCAATTCTGCAAGCGTAGACTAGCATTTCATTCCTACAATTTCATTTGAGCAAAACAGATTAGTCCTTTCCTGCTTTCATTTCAATTCCACATTTTCATTTCAGCAAGATAGTTAGTTGCAGTTCAATCTATCGTAGTTTTGTAGGAACAAGCAAAAAAAAGCAAAAGTCAACCAAAAATATTTCCTTTCATGCCTTGTAGGAGTAGAGATAATTTAGAAAAATGACTGCACAACACCCTCACTGCTTCACACAGCCAACCTTCTCTCTTCTTTGATGGTTGTGATTAAAGAACCCTTAGGTGGACCACAAGACATATTTGAAGAACCTCAAGGGAAGAAGAAGAAGAAAACATTCCTCTGGAGCAAATGGCTACAAGCAGAAATGTTGGGAGCAGTACCTTATCCAAAAATGAATTTTCAAATCAGATGGAAGATTTCAAGAGTGAGATGAGGCAGTTTCTTGCTATGCAACTAGATACCTTGCAGATCCAAAGGAAGCAAGAGGAAGCCAAGAGGGCTTTGGACATCTTTTGTCCTAGGTGCACTAGAAAGCATCATAGGAATGAATTTCCATTGCACTCCATAAAAGTGTGTTTTGTCTGTGAAGAAGACCATCCTACGAATCAGTGCCCTTCCTTGCCTGGACTTAAAGCTGCATATCAGAGGGCCAAAGGAGTCACTGAACCACTCTATTTCATGAACCAAAGGAGGTCACATGGACCTAGAACTTACCAGGAGGGAATGCAAGAGACATCCCAGACCTATTATGACCCCTATCAAGCCACTTCCATGCCTTCTTGGGGTCCCCCTGCTCATCCTTCCTGGTCCACACCCCCTCCTTGGTTGTATCCTCCTCAATACCATGCTTCTCCAGTTGCTCATTCGTTTCACTCTTATGCTCAGCCACAACCTCAGTGGAATGCACCTCATCAGGGGTGGAGGCCCCAGTACAACTCTCATCCCGCTCCTTTGCCTCCACCACCTGCCCAACCACAACCCCATCCACATCCATCTCAAATATACACCCCCACTCAACTACCCATACCACCATTTCCAAACCCGCACATTGGAATAGCTCAACCCAATTGCAAAGCTGAGGCACAACATGTCCAAATGACTCCTCTTGAGCTCAATGATCTTCACCATAGCTCAGGAAGAGTATTGCAAAACAGAGATTATATTGACAACATTGAAGGACCAAAGGCAAAAGAAGATTCAAAAGAAAAGATCAAAGCACCATGGGCTGCACTTGATGAAGAGAAGACATCAGAAGCAGAGATCAAGAAAGCTCCATCATGGTTACCATCAAACCCTCCATGTAGTCAAGAGAAAAATTAGCAAAAAGAGGAAGATGTGAGGGTCATGATAGAAGGTGACACGAAGAATGATCCAGATCAGCAAAAGGACCAAGGATATCATAGCTATATTGAGATATGGTTCCAGGCAGTGACTAAGTTGCAACAATACTCTCTTCCTCAGCTATGTTTGATCCCTTCAAAGTCAGATCATTTTGTCTCTGAAATCCGGATAGCTGTCAAAGCATGCATCTCAAGCCTCCACATCATTTTATCTCTAATCTCGATGTGCACATGGCTCCATTGGAAGTATTCTTATACTTGAAAAGAATTTTGTTTTTCAAGTAGGGTAGGGTAGGAAAAAAGAGAAAAAAAAGAAAAAGAAAAAATGAAAATAAAGATCTAAGGTGAAAACCTCCTCGGAGGCGCTTTAGATTGGCTCATTGATTGAAAACCTCCATGAGGCGGTCAATGGGTTGGAAAGAAGATAAAATAAAAAGAGAATAAGATCCTTGGGTGAAAACCTCCCTTGGAGGCGCCTAGGGCAGGCAATTAGGGTGAAAACCTCCATGAGGCGCCCTAGTTGTTTTTCAAAAAAAAAGAGAAAAAGAAAAAGAAAAAGTAAACCTAATTTCCATTGAATAATTGTAGGTTGCGAGAAGGACATTGCAGGTCAGGGGGATCACTCAAAACAAAGACAGAGAGAGTTTTATGCCTTTTACAAGAAGTTCTGTGTCTTCTATAGGAAGCCTACAAACAAGCCAAAATTTATCTCTGAAGAGGACCTGAAGGTCGGGAATCTGTCCATGAGGCCTGCAAGCATCCATGTTTCCATTCCTCACCCTCTCCATCATTTTTTCCATCTCATTGTGCTTCTTTCCTCAAAATTGTGTGTTCTACAGGAAGTTCCTGTAGAAATTACAAGATTTCTATAGGAAGCTAGAAATGGATTTCAAAAAGGTAGTTTGGCAAACATGATAGCTTCCTCAAGGGTTCAGAAGTCCTCCTACAATCTTCAAACTCCTCCTCCATCATCTCCATGCCTGCATCACAGCCCAAGCTCAGTTTTTCTTTCTATGCAAAAACTTGCAGAATGCTTTGAAGAAAAAAATACATAGAACAGAATTTGTTTTCTTCCCTAGCTTGAAAACCATGCATCCATTTGCAAAAATGTTACAGGGGGAGTTGTATAGGGACGATGGAAACATGCCCGAGCAATTTCAGCCAATTCCGGAGCACGGTTTCTAGGAAATCATCATCCATCACCTTCAGCCATTTTTGCATTTTCTCCATATCCGTGCATCCATTTCAAAACATGTTTCACGGGGAGATGCACATGGGTGATAGTAGCCTACCCAAGCAGTTTCAGCTGATTCTGATGCACGGTTTCCAAGAAATTGATCTCTGTAATCTTCAGCCATTTTCTGTTTTTCTTGAAATCTGTGCATCCATTGATCGCAATTTTGCTATGGGAGGTGCATAATGATGATAGAAACATGCTCAGAAAGTTTCAGATCGATCCAATCTATCGTTCGGGAGCAATGGAGAAAACAAGTTTCTGTCCTGTGAAAATTCAGCGTCAACAACATGAGGGTGCAGATCTGAATGTTGAAGCCAGCTCCTGCAGCTTAGATCTGGCCAGAGGACACCTGCACAAGGAAAACAACCATGAATCAGCAACCAAGCCATCATGCAACCACAGAAACCAATGCATGCAGCAAATGAAAGGCCACAACACCTCACAACAACCACGCTCGACTTCCAGGTACGTGACTAACCAGTTCCTCTATTTGCATCAATATGATTCGAAAGTGCATAAACGAATGAAGTGGTGGGATTAAGCCGATAGTGCCTTGTCCAATTCTCTAGCGCTCAGCCAGAAATCATGCAGCATGCGTGTATGGACAACTCACGTGAAATTAAAAGACAGGTAGTGTTGGCCGTTTGAACTCCAGTGCAACTGATTAACAAGAAGAGAACATATAGTTCATCATAGCACTGCAGTCTGCTTGTGGCCACGTACACCTGGCCACCTCACTCCCTCACCACGAATCACGCCGAAATTAAATGATGCTCGGCTGAAATTCTCACCACCCTCTGTTCAACTGCGGTCACAATTGAAGCACGCGTCCACCGCGTCCAGATCAGTTAACCAGTGGTCCTCTGCAAGATTCCTGCCTGATTTCTCGAGATTTCTACTGTTTTTGAAAAATTTCCCGCCTATCGGGCTCTACAGGAAGTGCAGTTTCGTTCTATAGGAAGTCTTCTATAGGAAACACAGAAAACAGCCACACAGAAAGAAAAACTGGGATTTTCAGCGAATTTCAAGCTCCAAATGAGGTAGGATCGGGGAAACTTCTTTGTGCATGATTTGTTGGTGCAAAATGGTGAATTGAACACGGAATTAAATTAAAAAAATGAGAGTAAAAAGTCTGCCTGTGCATTGAGAACAGTGGAAGTCTGCCTGCATGATTCACTGAGTTTACCCATTTTTTTCTTCTGCATCCAAAATCTCCTCATCAGTTTTAAAAAAAGAAAATAAAAAATTCCCTTACAAGGAAGACATGCAGCAGTAGAGACCAACCTGTATGTGTAAATGCAAAGCTAACCTTAGCAAGAAAGAATTCTTCCTACCAGAGGAATAGTTTTCATAAGATAAGAATGGGGTCCGGAGAGCCAGCCTACATCCATTTTGGAGCGAGGTCATCCTTCAAATCATGAAATACGTTACCTGTGAGGGGCGGTTCGGTATTGTATATGGTTATCACTTCCGGTTGCTAACTGAACTCAGACATAAGATGGATTTACCCACATAACAAAAGTTAAGCATCCCCTATTTCCTCCTACAATCATTAATTAAGTGTGGCACAAAATTGAGGGAAGGGACACCGGACCAGCTGGCCCATCATGGGCTTATCAAGCTTCTAGTAGAAGATGCCTTCCATACTTATACTGTCCCTCTCTCCTGGGAGATTTTCCGCAATATGTCCAAGGATGATGATATTCGAATTCTGGCCGAGGAACTCACTTCATCCAACAGTGAGGAAAGGGAGCATATTGAGGCAAAAGAGAAAGCCAAGGGTAAGGAAACCCAGGACAGACCACCACAGAAAGAGCAAGAAGAGAAACAAGAGAAAGGTCAAGCTGCTGAGCCCAAAAATGTGGGTGGAATAAAGGCACAAACGCCAAGGGAGAAACCGTTGCAAATCAGGGCAGAGGACTGAAAAAGTCTAAGCAAGTGAGGGCACACCCAAGGCAACCACAACAAAATTAAAAGAGAAGGCACCCCCAGCCAAGCAGGGAAAAATAGTGAAAACCATTTCTACAGGAAGCCAGAAGACCGTTTCTACAGGAAGCCAAAAAACCATTTCTACAGGAAGACAGAAAACAGTCAGTACAGGACTTTCTACAGGAAGTCTGGAAAAAGGGAAATAGAAGGAAAAATTGCCTGAGATTTTAGCCAAGGAGGCAGCAGCTGTGCTGGCCACCCTAAGCACATCTCCAAATCAGAAAGGGAAGAGAAAGAGGGAGCCTCCCATGTATTTTAATGCAAGAAGGAGCATGCGGGTAAAAACTGGCAGACCCCAGCCACCATCAAAAGAGCCAATCACGATTTTAGACACCCCAGCTACACAAAAGGAGAGGTCTCCCTCAAAGGCATCCATCACCTATGAACGGGGAAGCCTGAAGACATCCACCTGGAGAGAAAGAATGAAAATGTTGGACACAACAGCCTCTCTACAGGATGCTGAGATTGTTCTACAGGAAACGCTGGCTAAGCTAAGAGAGACCGAGCAATTGGAGGAAAAGGCGGCCAAACAATCACAGGAAGAAGGAAAGACAAGGAAACATCTGATGAACAACAAAGAGAGGACAAGCGGCAAGCTGAGGTTGAGGCGCTAACAAAACTACTACAAGAAAAGGAGCACAGGCAGTGGGAAGAAGCAAAGAGAAAAGCATGGTTTCATGACCGAGAAGAGGACATCACTTTAGAAGCTTGGCATGACAGGGAGGCCACCAGGGCCATCAGAGATGAAGAGATAGATTAGTTGCTCAGAGGATGAGCAACATTTTCAGTAGGGGGTGATGATGAGCCCCAAAAATGGATAATTATATGGGATCATTCAGCATCCTAATTCGACTTAATCCACCATTCTCATTAGTTTATTGCATGTTTTTTATTATATTTATGCTAATAGAGTGAATTGGGTTAGTCATTATGCCAACAAGTCTAATGGGTTCTTTGTGCAGTTTTTTGGTCAATTTTGAGACAAAATCAAAGGTTTTAATGAGCACTTGGCAGCCAAATTCGTGGGAGAACAAGGAAGAGGATTTGTAGGAAGGTGTCCCCTTCATTTATGGGCCTTTACCTCGAATTCTCCACCATCAGCTCGGAGTTCAAGGGCCACCAAATCGATCATCACAAGGGCAGCCGAGCAAGTGTTAGTAAAAGCGTTGTTAACTACAAGTTTTGGTAGCCGAGTTCCTAAAATTTAGGAGGGCTATTGGGGTCCTCAATTTGTATAAATAAGAGGACTTAGGGCCTCATTTCAGTTAGTCACTTTGTAGGTAGAAGTTAACTAGTTTGTAATTTGATTTTAATCATTTTTTAGGCAGTAAGTTAGCTCTGCATTTCAGCACATGTTCAAGTTTTCCTTGTGGACAATTTTTGGAATGTAACTATTCTTTTGATCAATAAAGATGAATCCAGCTTTGCACTAATTCTAAATCTCTCTTAGGAGGCTGTAGCTCTTGGGGTTGGGCCCATCTCAAGTGCCCAGTACCTCCTTTGTTTATCTTAAATAAAATCTGCTATTTAGATTTAAATCTTTCTTTGTTATTTAGATTGCTTTTGATGATTAAAAAGGATTTTCATGTTCAGATTTAGTTGATAGGTTAATAACAGGGAAGATCTTCAGAAAAAGGCCATCAAGCACCTCTGATTTCACCTCTCCCTTAGTGGGATCAGGAGCTGGGATCAAGGTGACCTTGCTGCACAAAAACACAGTCTTTGCTTCACCATGCAAGTATTAGTGTTCAATTTTTATGTGCAGAAGTTGGTTACATGTTCAGAGTCTTGATTGCTTCGCTGCATAGTTGGTGTACATGATTTCAGTGCAAATAAACTTTTGTTCCATTTCTTTGCTGTTATCTAGGTCAGATTAGGTCAAAGTAATTAACTTCTTGATTTTCCAAGTCTTCATTTGTCTAATTCGAAAGATAACGTGAAAAGTGCTCGTAATACCTCTCCATCCACCTGTACTCCATCAATCCCATCTGCTCCATCCCCTAACTTAGATTCTTGCCTCTCATTTGGTACGTTTTCACACTCTGCCCTAGTTCCTATACTCTCACACAACATTGCTTCTCTTACCTTTGAACCAACCCAATTGCCTTAGCCACTCTTCAGCCTCATTCACCAAGTCTTGGACATCCTCACACCCCTATCTCACCTCCATACCCACTCCTTCATCTTTCTTCCTCCATCCATCCTCAAAAATCCCATTTCTAAACATCCTGTAGAAAAATTACAAACATCCTGTAGAACCCCTGCAGACTTCCTGTAGAAGCTCACGAATGAGGTTTCTTGATAGCCAAACTTTGTGAAACTCTCTAGAAGGGTGCTAGGGACCCCTTAGGCCCTCTTTGAACCTTCCCAACCTCCTCCAAGCATTTCCTCTCGCCAATCCACCTCTGCACAGTCAAAAACCAGTTAAAAGCACATGCATGATAATTCTAACAACTTATTCAAAAATACAAAAAGATGTTTTTTCAGATGTTACTGTAGAAGTAGCTTAGACACATGCATCTTACCTTCCTAAAGGTCAATGGCATCTCTTTCAGTGGCTTGCATCCTCTTTCTTGCATCAGTAGGGCTAGCTGGTAAAATTAGTGCTTTCTAGGGTTTACGTTTCCTTTCAGCTTTCCAGTTTCTTTCTGCAAATAGTTTAGCCTACGTTGAGTTAGCTTTCGTCCATCAATTAAAAATCTTCTTCTAAGAGCTCATAGAAGTTGGCTTAATCTCCTAGCGGACTTGTGCCAGTTGACCAAGTGACAGTCGCGGCAAGAGCTAGTACTTGTGCATACAGCACCGTCACTTCCAAGTTTGTTACGAACTACTGGGTTGACAAAATTAAAGAAGGGAGTTCCAAGAGTTGCAACATTATTGCTGCAATACTGGGGCTCACCATTAAGTAACAGTAATATAGTTTTGGCATAAAACATTTCTGTGCAGTTAAGGAGGGTTCAAAAGATATTTGATGTTTTTATTTTTAATTTTTATGTTATGGATAGATTCTGATGAAATATTGTAAGTCAAAGAAGAAATAAAGTTACAAGACATATGTACTAATTTTTATGTTAATATAAATAGCAACGTTTTTTTCTGCTGAAAAAAATAAAAAATAAATAAAAATAATAAAATAATAATAATAATAATAAATAAATAAATAAAATAAAATAATAAATAATAAATAAAAATAAAAATAAAAATAAATAAATAAATAATAAATAATAAATAATAAATAAATAAATAAATACAAACTTGGGATTACCTCCCCTTGCAAGATGGGTTCAAACCTTAAAGTGCAAGTTATCTTTGCGGTCAAAATTGGTTGGGTTTGGCTAGGTGTTGTTGCAGATAAAGGAGAAATGTAATTTAGGAGAGAATCGGTTCATTGGAGCATTAGATTAGGAATTAGTTCCTACTTCTTAGGTATCTATTCTAACTTCCCAATTTGCATGTAAATTATATATTCATGATTTGTAATGTGATTGAGATGTAGAGCGTTCTACCGAGGCAGTCTCCTGGTGAAGCTCCTCACCTATGAGCTGCCCAGTTTGATTAATAAATTTGGTTCTTCAATTCTTAACATGGTATTAGAGCTCCAAGGTTGGTGAGTCAAATCCAGTGTGCTTTGATAGTTGGGTGAGTGTCTAGGTGGCAGAAGAAAGGCCCTGGTGGTTGGTGTGAAGAAGGCCTCATGTGGTGAGGAGGCGGAGCATGGAAAAAGATGTGAAGAAGGCCTCGTGTGGTGAGGAGGCAGAGCACGGAAAAAGATGTGAAGAAGGCCTCGTGTGGTGAGGAGGCGTAGCACGGGAATTCTTTTTCTTTCGTGAGATTATTCATATAAATGCTTCTCCTGGAGGAAGAAGAGCATTGATCATTACACGATCAAGAAAGGAAAATACGTTGTTGGCCATTTCCTTGGATCGAAATTGATCAGCGCGGGGCATCGACAATGATTTGCATCATAAAAACGCGTTGCTCCCTTTGACCTCATTTCTGGAGTTTGACCAAATTTCTGGCTATTTGGGGGTCAGATCTGCATGGAAGTGTGTTTTTGTGGGAGTTGAATCAGCTAGTAAGCTGCGTGATCCCTGGAGATCGTTGGTAGATTTGGTTCAGTGGATGCTTCTTGAGAGGTGTGATTTACTGTTAAGGTGTTGCGTACTAAAAGCCAAGTGCGACGGGAACCAAAGTTGTGTGCTGATGTTGCTTTGAAGGGCGACGTGTGTTGTTGGAACGGTATTGATATATGGAGGTCGCAATTGGATCCCTAGATCTATTGCTTAATGAAACCACTACATGCTAGGGTGCATCATGGTGGGTCATGGTTAATCAACGAGTGTGGAGCTGCAAGGTGCAGTCTGCATGTTGGAGCTGCAAGGTGGAGTTGCATGTTGGTGCGCTGCATGGAGCACTGAGTCTACGGTTTGTGGAGCTTGTTGGATGAGCAATGGCACAACGAAAGCGTAGTGAGTGTGGCAGCTTGAGTCAGTCGCGGAGTGGTGGTCGCCTCGCACGATGTGCATGGATAGATCCGTCTGCATGGTGCGGTGATCAGATCGCACATTTAAATTTGATTGCAGAGGTAGCTAATGGTTGTGTTCGCCTGAAGCAGTAGGCCAAGTGGCGCAATCGTTACCATTGTCGAAACCCTATGGTTTGTCCTTTTACATATACGCATGACAAATGAGTAGGTTCCTAAGGCGATAGGAGTCTTCACGACACTTGTGTCAGTGATCGAACCCACCGGGTAGCAGTTATATCTAATTTGTGATCGCTTTTAAAAAATTTCTTGAGAGGTCATTATTTTAATTTTGGGGTGGATTCAAAAATGGGGTTATAACATTTTTTTTTTAAATGTTGGGTGCATTTGACTAAGGTTGGAGTCACTTTTTTTTAAAGGAAAATAGTTTTTTTAAACAAAGGGGATCTTTTTTTTCCAAGGAATTGTTTTTTATTAAGAGAGCACCCATTTTTTTTTCGAAATTTCTCCTTGGATCTGGAGATAGATCCAAATTTTTAATTGTCGAAGGTCAATTTTTTTATTTTTTGAGGGAGACCTGTCAAGATGAACAACCAAATGGCAGAGGCTTATCTGAACGAGAGCAATAAGCTTGACGGTTCCAATTACTCCAATTGGAAATTTAAGTTGCAGACCTTGTTGGAGGGGAAAAACGCATGGGCGATTGCAAACGGTGATGAGTTGAAGCCAACCCTAGCTACAGGTGGAACAACAACAACAATCCAGGACTGGGAAAAAAGGGAGAATAAAGCGAAGGTGTTGCTTAAATTGTCTGTGAAAGATTGCATTATTCCTCATATCCGAGAATGTAAATCTGCAACAGAGATCTGGAAAACTCTCAAAGACTTGTATGACATAAAGAATACAAATTGCCTGTTGT
The DNA here is from genome assembly GCA_031772625.1 of Pinus tabuliformis. Classification (NCBI taxonomy): domain Eukaryota; kingdom Viridiplantae; phylum Streptophyta; class Pinopsida; order Pinales; family Pinaceae; genus Pinus; species Pinus tabuliformis. The sequence continues at coordinate 777,162,296 of CM062805.1, forward strand.
TTCTAAAGAGCAAGATTCTCTCCATTAAGATGGAGGAGAATGAATCAGTAGCAATGTTTATCTCTAGTATCAAGGAGATCAAGAATAGGTTAGGCGACATTGGTGAAATAGTGTCAAACACTGATCTGGTCATGATTACCATGAATGGTATGACTAACGACTATCATATGTTTATCACTGGCTTGAATGCAAGAGAGAAAGCCCCCAAGTTTGAAGAATTGACAGAGATCCTAATCTAAGAGGAGGAAATGCGGATGACTCTTAAACCCCAGAGTTTAGATCTTTCTCTAATGACGAAGAAGAAGCCCTTCAAAGGGAAGGCAAATGCAGAACATAAAGGCGGAAGTACACCACAGAGAAAACCACCTCAAGGCATGTCGTCAAATAGAAGTGATTCAGGACCAAAATGTTTTTATTGTGGTAGATTTGGTCACATAGCTAAAAATTGCCAGAAGAAGAAGTTTGATGAAGGTCGCCATAGACATAAGAAGCATGCAGGACACTTTGTTGATGAAGATTAGAATCAGAATCTCAGATTGTTCATATATCATTCTACATTTTCTGTTGAGGATGATGAAGCAGAAACTTGGTTTGTGGACTCAAGAGCTTCCACCCACATGACAGGAAACATGCATTAGTTTGAAAATTTCAAAGAGACTAACAGTGGAGCAAACATCTATCTTGGCGATGATAGAGGGTACCAAATCAAAGGATATGGTAATGTTCCTGTCATTTTCCTGATGGAAATATTAGGCATATTCAAAATGTAATGTATGTACCTGAAATAAAAAAGAATCTGATTTTTGTTTCTATGATAACGGATCATAATCTTAAGGTAGATTTTTTTAACTTTTATTGTGTTATTAAAGATATGTTGGATCGTATGAAGCCAATTGCATCAGGTGTTCGTGTGGGAGGTTTGTACAAGCTGAATGTGAGAAGTGTGCCACACCAAGCATTGACATCATCAGCTATGACTGCAGAAGATTTATGGCATCAAAGATTCGACCATAATAATTTCAATGACCTGTTGCTACTTCAAAAACGAGGTATGGTCAATGATTTCCGTATTTTAAAGAATGTTCATGTTGATTGTGAAGCATGTGCTCTTGGGAAGATGCACAGAGACGCGTTTCCTATAAATGTAAATAGAAAGAAGAGAGATATAATAGAGCTAGTGCACACTGATTTATGTGGGCCAATGCAGACGAGGTCATTGGAAGGTGCCTATTATTTCTTACTATTTTTTGATGATTGTATGAGATTCACTTGGGTATATTTTCTCATAAAAAAGAGTCATACTTTTGAATACTTTAAAGAGTTCAGAAGCATGATTGAGAAGTAGACAGGAAAATTCATCAAGATTCTCCGCTCGGACCAAGGGGGAGAATACAAGAAGGTTGGTTTCATCAAATACTATAAAGACCATGGGATACTGCAGCATTTCACAGTACCCCACACTCCTCAACAGAATAGGGTTGTAGAGAGGAAAAACAGAACCCTTTTGGAGTGTGCTCGTAGCATTCTAAAAGTATTTCATGAGCAAGTTAATGATGGAAACCATGAGAGTACCAATGAATGGTGGCACATGCCTTTGTTGATGGAAGAAGGGAGTGATGAAACAGGAGGCAGCCATGAGTAGTAACAGCAACAGAAAAAGGAAATGGATGGTACAGATGTAGTTTCCAAGCCAAGCCCACCAAGGGATGATCATAACAGGTTTGAAGCCACTCCACCACTCAGGAGATCAGGTAGGAAAATTCAGTTGCCAGCAAGATATAGGGAGAATGATTTTATAACTAGTATGTTAAATGTTGTTGAACCCCCTAGCTACAAAGAAGCTAGTCAATATAGTGAATGGAGAGCAGCCATAGAAGAGGAATATGAGTCTATACTTAAAAACAAAACATGGGATCTAGTTGAAGTACCTGAAGGCAAACAACCCATAGGTTTCAAATGGTTATACAAGCCTAAATTTAAAGCAGATGGGAGTATAGAAAAATACAAAGCTAGGCCAGTTGCAAATGGGTACTCGCAGAAAGAAGGTATAGACTATGAGAAAACCTTCGTCCCTGTAGCTAAATTAAACACAATCAGAATGTTAATTGCCTTAGCTACCAAACATCATTCGATGATACACCAGCTAGATGTGAAATCTGCATTTTTAAATGGGAATTAAAAGAAGAAGTGTATTTAATGCAACTTGAAGGGTTTGTTAAACAGGGGGAGGAACATTTAGTCTGCAGATTGAAGAAAGCATTATATGGACTAAAATAGGCACCCAAGTCATGGTATGATAAAATTGATTCATTTTTCCTACAACATAGTTATAAAAGAAGCAAGAATGACCCTAATATGTATACCGTGTTTGACAAAGAGGGGCAAATTGTTTTGATTTATTTATATGTAGATGATCTTATCATTACAGGAAATGTAGATGAACTCATTAAAGAAATCAAAGAGTAGATGTCACAAGTTTTTGAGATGAAAGACCTTGGAGAGCTACACTATTGTTTGGGTCTGGAAGTTTGGAGGGATTCTAGCTAGACTTTTCTGTCACAGGGTAAGTATGTTAGGAGTTTACTGAAAAAGTTCAGAATGGATCAGTGCAAAGCTGCAGCAGTGCCTTTACAACAGAATACCAAACTTCAGAATGATGATGGTTCTAAGGAGGCAGATGCAACATTGTATAGACAACTGGTTGGGAGTCTAATCTACTTGACTACAACTAGGTCGGATTTGGCTTATGTAGTCAATGTATTGATCCAATTCATGTCAAAGCCTCTTGAGAGTCATTGGGTTGCAGTGAAAGGCGTCTTAAGGTATCTTCAAGGAACCTTAGACTATGGTATTAAATATATTGATTCATGTGATGTTAAATTGACAGGTTTTTTAGAATCCGATTGGGCTGGAAATGTAAATGATAGACGATCCATAAAAGGCTATGCATTCAGCATTGGCTCCGGGGTCATTGCATGGGGTAGCAAAAAGTAGAACACAGTATCCTTGTCTTCAACAAAAGTTGAGTATCAAGCGATGTGAGCAGCAACATGTGAAGCAGTTTGGTTGAGGAGACTTCTCCATGATGCTGGACAAGAACAAAAGGTTGCAACATTTATCAAATGTGACAACCAGAGCTTTATCAAACTTGCAAATAATTCAGTATTTCATAAAAACACAAAGCATGTAATTGATACATAGGTTCATTTTGTTAGGGAGAAAGTTCAGTAAGGGAAATCCATATTGAAAATTGTAATACATGTGACAATGTTGCTAATATTTTCACTAAGCCTCTCGGTATAATCAAGTTTGAATTGTTTAGGGAAATGTTAGGAATACTTGTGAACCCCTTTCTCCATTAAGGGGGAGTGTTGCAGATAATGGAGAAATGTAATTTAGGAGAGAGTCGGTTCACTGGAGCCTTAGATTAGGAATTAGTTCCTACTTCTTAGGTATTTGTTCTAACTTCCCTATTTGCATGTAAATTATATATTCATGATTTGTAATGTGATTGAGATGTAGAGCGTTCTGCCCAGGCAATCTCCTGGTGAAGCTTCTCGCATGTGAGCTGCGCAGTTTGATTAAATAAATTTGGTTCTTCAAATCTTAACAGGTGTTCAATGCGGGGGGCTCATTGTGGCGAAATTTGGTGACTCTAGAGAAGTTTTGTGCCAAAAGGGAAGGGCCATCCAACTCTTAGTTGATCATGAGCCAGACACCAGTGTTGAACATGGAAGTATAGAAAATAGGCGTGGTTTCGTCATCTCAAACGTGCCAGGTTTTTTTCCAGTATGAGACAATCAAACACTTACTTAAGAGTTAATATGGAAATTTCACAATGTAGGATGAGTGATTTGCTTTTGGTTTGACATGAGGTTGGTATATTGGTTTACTCTCTTGAAGTTGCCTACAATATTAGTCACTGCTTCTTTTATAATTATGGCTTCTCTTTTTGAATTGTTGCCTCTATTTTTTAGTTTGAGAGCTAGACATAGAATCTTCACTATTGAAAATAAGTTGGTTGCACCTAAAAAAACAGTGAAGAATTCTTGGCATTCACCCATTTGAGTCATGGGTTAAAAATCAGAAAACATGTTGGAGTAAAGGTGCTCAGCATTAATAAAGTTTAGAGGAAGCATTTCATTCCAACAATATAGCCTTATGTACTTGTTGTCACAATCTCCATCTCCCCGGAGGACTAAAATTGTTTGAGAAAGGAGAAAAAAAGGTTGTTGTTGAGCCAGCGTGTTGTTGTTTCCTTAGATTCTATGGCTATTGGTTCTAGTGCTAGTGGATAATCTATTGCTTATGGTTATGGGTCAATAGTCTCCCTTACAATGAACATTGCAAGTGTCGTCAAACTTTCTCAGAAACTACAACAACTCACAAATACTCATTATCTTTGAGGCAAGAAGTCACTCATTCCTGCCTGAAAAGAGAGAGATAGTAGGAGAGATGCTTCCTAATACCAGTTTGCTAACCAACTGAATTAAGCCACATTCGAATTTTGCAATACGGTCCCATTTTTATTTAGGTATGTCATTCATTACTCGTATCCTTGTCCATGATCTATGCCTGCATAATATTATGCTCATTGTTTTTCATAATTTTTCTATATGGTATCATTGACCACTGTGAGAAATCTTTTATGTAAAACACAATGTTCAAAGTTTATTTTGAAGGCTAGGAGGTGTAGAACAAAAGCTTACTGGGGTTTTGAGTTAGGGTTTTTTTTGGGTTCCTTTTCAAAAATCAATGTATTAAGATGAGTTACTTTGCTGCTTGTGTTATGTTGTTTCCACATTGTGCAATTTTCTTACATTGATATGTTATTGCAAATTGTGGAGTTGAGAATTCACTAAAGCCTAGTGATGTAATTCAATGCAGAAAATCGAGATATTGCATCATGTACAAGAAACGTACTTGAAAAACTAAGATTTTGTATGAATGAACTCTATTGTATTCTTTGGAATGCAAGATTTTGTATGGATGAACCAAATTGTATTCATTAGAATACTTGACATAGTTTTTGAAAGCTTGTATTCTACTCATTTTGACTATAAATTTGACTGATGTTTTGCATGGGGTCTTAAAAAACTCCAACTACAAATTAATTGACATTGCTAATATTAGCATTGGTAAAGACTTGCAGATTACAACCCCCTTCTTTAAATTAAAATGTCACCAAGAATATTTATTTTGTGATAATAAATCCAAAATTATCACTGACCACATCCATATTTTGTAAGCGTTAAAACAAATGCAAATTCAAAAATAAACAAAGACATAATATTAAAGTAATAACATTTCTTCACTATAACTAACCCAATAAATCATTATTAAATTATTTTACAAATATTTTATATAATTTTCTTTTTAATTATATATATTATAATATTATAATTAGAATATTTACATTTATAATTATACCACAAACATGGTTAGACATTTAGTTTTTGGTTTGATTGCTATTATTTATATTTTAATAAAAATAAATTGTTAACAATTTAATTAAAAATTAAATTTTAATATTTTTAATATTATTTTAATTTTAATCGAATACATTTTTATTTTACATGTGACATCTGACATTACCATGCATTTTTGAAACAAAGTGGGACCTCATGAATGGAAAGGTAGTGGATCAAAAAATGAATGATTGCATTTTGGGGTGGAAAATATTGAAGCTCGTGTGCATTTCTATTACATGTCATTTCTATTATATAAATATGCTTGATGGTTGATTTGCAGTGATGGTTATGCAAACCTGCCTCCAATAAATATTTTTATCAATATTGTAGATCCATGGAAGTAGCCCCTCTTATTCTTGTGAATATTTTTTTATTTTTTTATCAGTTCTATCGGTTAATTATCCCTTTGAGAAAATATCTTGCTACGTCTCAAAGACGGAGTTCTCCCCTAAACTTTGATGTCATGCTCAGAGCATATGAATTTACTGAAAAATGGGTTTTGTTTTGCAAGAGGTTTAGCATAGAGCCTCGTGCTCTCGTAGAAAATGAAAGAAATTGAAGGTATAATTCACGTTTTAAATTTTATTAGAGTGCCTTAGTGATATAATGAAAAGATATTTTAAAATATGTTTTACAAAATGTTAAAAGTGACATATTTTATATCTTAAATTTAAAGGTATAAAAACTAATATGGTTTTTACAATTTTTAACTATAAAATATTTATTTTTTATATACATGTTGAATGCAATGTGTTTTTCATACTGATTAGTTTTTTTACCATAATAATATTGAAAAAATACAAGTTTCAAAAATGTTATTACTTTAATTTTTTAATTAAAATTGTAAAAAGATAAAAACTATAATAATATAAAATTAATTATATAATATATATTTTACAAATTTAGTATTATTTTTAAATTTATTTGAAACAGTTTATGGGATTTTGGATAGACAGTGATTAGGTGATCCTATAAGGTACTCTTTGATGTAAAGTCATTAGTTCAATTCCTCACCCCGATCTAGGTGATATATTGGACATGATGACTGAACTGTTAACACACTCCTTGATGTGAAGTCACCGGTTCAATTCCCCGCCCTGATCTGGGCGATATATTGGACATGATGAAGATGTAGTCCAACCAAGCTTACAAAAAAAAATATTTTAAATTATTTTTACTTTTATATTATTTATAAAATTTTATAATAAATTTTAAGTTGTACATTAATTAATAGTATTATTGATTAATAAAATTGTTTTCACTTTTACATTAATTATTTTTTTTTTTTGTAATTCAAAAAAAATTCATTAGATTTTCAGGAAAGCATAACTTACAAAATTAGTCTCAACAACCCCCTTCCTCTCTTTCCGACCAGAGTTATTGAGATTGACAACTGGACGATACCATAGAAGACACTTTGCATCCATTATTTCTAGGAGGCATTGTAGCCATAGCATACGAGAAGGAAACAAAAAGGAAACCAGAACTGTCAACAGCATATCAAGGAGGGGGATGGGGGGGTAGTACAGGGGAGCTACAAAATCATCAACATGATCATGCATATAGAAATCAATATGTTCCACCCACGCTTCCAAGCTACGAAAGTGGTCATTTGTGTGACGATAGCTACAACGAAGGTTATGAATTGTTCCATAATTTAATTTTGATTGTATTATATATCATTGAGATAAGCCGCAATTTCATTGCAATCTTCGTACCTGTGGTCCTTGAGAATGTCCATATTTATTTGAATATTTTGAAGCCGCTCTGCAGTGGACTCCATGGAAGAAGGAGCCACTACATGTCCTGGGGAGTGGACTGGAGAGATAGCTGCAACATCCTTGGTTTCCCGACTGGCCAAGTTGTCGGAGGACGAACTATGGCCTGGCTCGAGACACCCTACATGGAATTGTTGACTCCCCCCCCTCCCCCCCCCCACAGCGAGGTTAGCCCCGTTGGCGGGGCATAACGAGATTGGCAGGAGTTGGCAATCGATTAAGAGAGAAGGTCGAGGGAAATCCTGCACAGAACCTGCAAGATAAATTACAATGACTAAGACCAAGAACCTGATGCCCCGGTTGGGTGCACCCCATAACCCAGAAACCACCAACTTTGAAACAATAAGGGCAAGCGTTTGCCCAGACTAAGGATTTGTGCAAGGCAGACACCTCCCACCACCCAATTGACCCACTGAAACCAATGACATGGACCCAAGTGTGCAAAGAGATGAATTCAGTAACACCTACTCTGAATGACCACCTAGACCACCAACATAACTAACCAGAGACAAGGGTAACACCCCCACACAAAGAAAAACCAGAGGTAATTTCCAATAAGGAGTCGGTAACGGAGCGACCACAAACAAACAATGACAGAGCCTTCCAACTATAATGACAAGCAAAAGAAATTATGAGCACAAATACTTTACCCCAGAAGGGAGTTCTAGGAGCTTTCGTTTTCTTGGTGAGGCTCTGTGGCAGGTTGTCTAGAAAATGGCGTGGAGACAACACAATGCCCCATCCACTCGAGTGCCTGGATCCCAGGGACAAGCCAGAAGGTAGAACCCAACCAAACCGAAATAAAATAGGCTTCCACTTCGCCACTCAACCAAGGTCGTGACCCCAGTGAGCCTCCATGGAACCTGTCTTGCACGACTTTCTTCTCCTCCTGACCCAAATTCATCACCCAAACTTCCAAACTGGAGCAAAGCACTCATGTACCCTTGAATTTAAATGTTGAATGTGCGAGAGAGATCATCACTAAAGTGTATTGAATGCAGGGACGACACATGATCGATGTTTTAATGACCGTGTGGAGGAGGGGCAAACCCCAATGGCCTCTCATGTGATCGGTCTATGCTCAATTGATCACCTCCATTGGGGGACTTTTACATTAGTTATGAAATAATAATTCACAATAAATAAATATTAATATTTAAAATTTAACTATATGTAAAATTTGACCCTTTTTTTCAAAATCCTAAAATATTGTTTTTTATAAATTCAAAAAAACTAAAAGTTGCAAATTTTACTTTTAACGTATTTAGAAACAAATGTTTGTGCAAGACCCTCAACATAAATGGATGAATTCCTGTTTTGGATTGTTAATTGGATTTTTAACGCACAACATTCAAACAACACAAGCTTCAAAATTGGTATTAATTGAATCTTTTAGAAAATAAAAATTATAACAATGGAAAGTTAGATCATATAATATTATGTTATAAACTTTTTTTTCAATAATATTATTATTTAATAGTCCATGGAGTCTTTGATAGATAGTGATCGGTGCTCTGTCAAGACACTCCTTGAAGTGAAGTAGTCAGTTCACTTCCCCACATCGATTGGGTGATATATTGGACATGATGCAGATATAGTTCTTCCAAGCTTACTATATATCTATCTATATATAAAATAAAATGTTTTCCTTTTACATTAACTTTGAGAGTTGTCATAAATTTTCCATGTTTTGCATTAAAACATTGGTTAATAGTTAACATTATTGATTAATAAATTATTTTCATTTTATATTAATTATGAAAATTAGTAATAAAATTCTCAAAGTTTCACATTGACTCAATGGGTATAGGCTTCTTTTCTTTAGCATGTTTTATTTAAAATAAGGAAAATATTAAAATTTTATTTTCCATTCTCACTTTTTTCAATTTTCTCCTCGCTCTCAATGTCAAATACAATTTGAAATGAGTTTCAATTCTTACTTCTTGCTTATTATCCATGCTACAGACATGGTATTACACATTCAGTAAATACCATACTTTGTATTAAAAAATAAATTAAAAATCTGATTAAAGAATAAATCAAAAAACACTAGTAAAAAAAAGTTAAAGTCTATGCAACATCATTATTATTATCTAATTGTTAATGTGAGTTATATATATATATATATATATATATATATATATATATATATATATATATATATATGTTTTAATAGACTATTATAGTGAAACATTTCGCCTTCTTAAATTATAAAAATATTTCTCAAGATTTGATCTGCTCTCCTACCCACTCCTTTCGGCGCCATCACCCATCCCGCCGGTACCCTCTGCTGCAATACCATCATCTTCGGGAGCCCGCCCTTCCGGCTGCTTTGAAACACCTGCCGTTAAAGTCAAGCCCACAAAACCCTCTTCTCTGGAGGGTATTACAAATCCCTTGGTGGACCACCCGTCGGCACCTCGCACCAGCAAGAAAAAGACCAAGTGCATCAAGGCTACGTCTAAGGACATCACTATCAGGTTCGACGAATCCACGACTCTGAGCGACCTCATGGACATGGCTAACACAGTACTGGTAGGGCATGTCCGGGGTAGGGCATACTCGGCGAAACGGCTCACACAATGGGTGAAGGAAATATGGGGTGGTGTTCTATTCGACCTTCCTGTGGTCCATGTCCTCCCCAGAGGATGGTTTTCCCTTCATTTCTCTAAGGAAAGTCACAAAAATCTGGTTCTGGCCAGATACTGGCATATTGAGATGGCCTCGATCCTCCTCAAAAGATGGAGCCCCCTTTTTGATCCAAAACGCGAACAGATCGGAGCCGGACCGATATGGGTGCGCCTGCCTGGCCTCCCACTGCAGTTTTGGGCTGAAGAAGTCTTCATTAGGATCGGGAATGCTCTGGGTACCTACCTGGATTATGATCGCACATTTGTTGAATCAAGGAACCGAACCCTAGCGTGAATACTGGTTCATTTAGACACCCGTGATGGACTTGAAGAACAAATCACACTACAGTGGGGAAGATGTATCAGGGTGCAGATCCTTGATTATGAAGGAGTCCCCTTCCGTTGTAGGCGATGTCACAAAGTTGGGCACCTCATCAAAGATTGTCCACTCATCAAGAAAGCAGAGGAATCTCCGAGGATTACACCGGCTCCATCCAGAACGACATCTCCTATTACTTCTCGACCTACCTCTTCGGGACTGCCCCCAGCGACAACCTCACCTGCGGTCGATCCTGGACTGCGGCAACCCTCTCCGCCAAGGACCAGGGCTCGCTCGGCAGCTGAAGCTGGTACGGTCTCGGGTACTCCTACACTCCCTATACTTTCTTCTTTTGATGTTATGAATGAATGTGGCTCCACCTTTCAGACCTCCATGGTTCATTGTGCATTAACATCCCCCCCCCTCATTTGCACCACAGAACCTACAACTGCCCCTTCCTCCCCCCTGGCTAGTTCCCCCCAATCGCCCTCGGAACCCTCCCCTCCTCATACATATTTCCTCCGCTCCAGATCTCATGCCAAAGAGCCGCCCATCAGACCTTCGGGCCTGGGCATTGCGGTGCCAGAGGTTGGGACCTTGCCTACCAGGGGTAGAAAATCTCATCTTTCCAAGGCTATTAAGCAAGCAGGGGCAGAGGTTGTATCAGGTCGTCAATCCACCATTGACGGGGTCCTTAGAGCAGGACACACCCCGAGAGGTGTTCCCCCATGAAGTGCCTATCCTTCAATTGCAGAGGATTGGCTAGTTCCTCCAAGAAACTAGCCATGAAGCGGCTCATAGAATCTGATCCTATTGATATTATCATGCTTCAAGAGACCCTCTGTTCTGAAGATCAGATTACTCGAGCCATGCAAGCCATGACTCCTGGCTGGACCTACACTGCCCTCGATGCTGTCAGTCGTTCTGGTGGTCTAGCCATTGGAGTTAACCCACGCTCTATTAAAGTGGAATCGTCTTGGGGGGGATTAGGATATCTGGGGCTTGACATATTCTCTGCTGAACTAGGCATGAACCTCCGCATAGTCAATGTATATGCCCCATGAAACCAGAGAGAATCGTACTGGCAGAAACTTCTACATCTTACCATTATGAGCGAAGACCGGGTTGTTATCGGAGGAGACCTTAATTTCTCTTTGGGTTTCAAGGAGTCATGGGGATCGGCGGCACAAATTGACTCCATTACTGACTTCATGACCAGTCTACTTGATCAATCAAACTTTGTGGATATCCCCATGCAGAAAATACTTCCCACTTGGAGGAACAGGCGGGTGGGGGACGCTGCACTAGCCCGTAGACTTGACATATTCCTTATGAAGGATGCTCTTCTTCAGCGACTGCAACATTACAAACAATGGGTTGGCTCGGGAGGATGGTCGGATCACTCACCAATATACCTGGAGATTCAGGGTCCCTTCAAGAAGCCCAAAGCACCTTTCAAATTTAATCATACTTGGCTGAAGGACCCATCATATATCAAGATGATAACTGATTACTGGTCCTCTCACCCTACCAATGGATCAGAATCACTTGCTAAAGGATTTTGCAGAAATCTCTCGGATATTAAGCATCTATCTATTGTCTGGGCAAAGGAGAAACAGGCTCGAGACATCGCTCAACTAACCCATATAGAAGCTGAATTATGCTCTCTTACCGATGAAAGGGGGTTGGGTTTCATCACAGCAGCAGACAAATGCAGGCTGATTGAATTGGAGAATCAAAAAGCTAAGATTCTCAAAGAGAGAGAGGAATCCATAAGATTAAGGAGTAGGGCATTATGGATTCAAGCTGGGGATGATAACACGAAGTTCTTCCATAGCTTCGCCAAGGGCAGGAAAGTATCAAATACTATCTGGAAGCTCCCCACACCAGAAGGAGAAATGGCAGACTCTTTCAACAAGCTCGCTCACCTGGGCATCTCCCACTTCAGGGACCTCTACAAGTGTCCCCGTGAAGTTAATCTACCTGATATCATCAATGTGGCAAATCACTTCCCGAGATTTGTTGAGGAAGAGGATGTGGAGGCTCTAAATGATCCGGTTACGACAGGGGAGCTTGAAGGAGTATTGAAGTGGTTCAAAAAAGATAAGAGCCCTGGCCCGGATGGATGGACCATTGAATTTTATTTAGCCTTCTATGATGTTCTGGGGCAGGGCCTTCTGAGTGTGGTGGAGGAGAGCAGAACTACGGGATCCGTCTACCATGCCATCAATTCTACCTTCATTGCTCTCATTCCTAAAATTGATGCCCCTGAATCCTTTGATGACTACAGGCCTATCTCTTTGTGCAATTGCCTCTACAAAATCATTTCTAAGACTATTGCCAATCGTCTCAGACCAATCCTCTCCAGGTCCATTGCCCCACAACAATTTGCTTTCCTTGAATCTAGACAGATTCATGAGGCCATAGGCCTGGCTCAAGAAGCTATACACTCTATATGGTCCAAGCACCTAAAAGGTATCCTCCTCAAAATTGATCTCTCAAAAGCATTTGATAGGGTCAGCTGGCTCTATATCAAAATGATCCTAATCCACCTGGGATTTCCTGACTCCTACATCTCATGGATCATGGCCTGTATCTCCTCCCCTACTTTCAGTATACTCATAAATGGATCGGCCTCACCCTTTTTTCATTCCGAAAGGGGCCTGAGACAGGGTTGCCCCCTCTCTCCTCTGCTCTTCTTGCTGGTCATGGAAGGCCTAAGTCATCTCATAGACTCTGCAAAGAGATCTGGAGATGTTCGGGGCCTTCACATATCCGATTTATGTTTCCTCACACATCTGCTCTTCGTGGACGATGCACTTATCCTACTTGATGGCAGTGTTCGAGACTCTAGGTCATTTTCAAAGATCCTTCTACTTTTTTCTGCTGCTACGGGTATGCTTCCAAATCAGACAAAATCCTCTATCACTTGCTCCCGCACTTCGGTACAGGAATCCCAGCTAGCTCTTCAGGTATTTCCCTATAATGTTCTCCCCCTGGATAGAGGACTCAAATATTTGGGATTCAGACTAAAACCTACTTGTCATAGAATTGCTGATTGGGTGTGGTTGGTCGCTAAATTGGAAAAAAGACTCACTGGCTGGAGCTTCAGATACCTATCAAGGGCTGGCAGATTGGTACTCATTAAGTCCGTCTTAGAGGCTACCCCGGTCTTCTGGATGGCACTTGCGTGGATACCGAGGAATATTCTGGGCCGATTGAAACAACTGTGCAATCGATACCTCTGGAATGGAAATCATGACAAAAGAATATTTGCATGGATAAGCTGGAAGAAAATCACCTTGCCCAAAAAATGGGGTGGCTGGGGTCTCAAAGACCTACCCGACTTCGCTATGGCTCTTGCTGCTAAGATGGGCTGGTCGCTACTAACCAGTCAAAACCTATGGGCTCAAGTATCCTATCACAAATACATTTGGCCACAAAGTATTTTGGATTGGGCTAGATTACCATCTTGGACAACGAAGGGATGTTCATCAATATGGAAGGCTCTGATTCACTCCCTTCCCCTCATCCGAGATAATCTAGTCTGGAGAATAAATGATGGAGCACTGGGCAGGATTGGCCTGGATCCATGGATTGATAGTGGGGGCAGACACATCCTCAACAGAGAACTCATTTCTTTTCTACATGACCGTGACATCCGGAATTTTGCACATATTGTTGATCAACAGCGTACAGACATTTTCACACAAGCATGGAAATCGGCTCAACAACTTGACCTTCCTCCTCAGTGGCATCAGGAATGGCGTGATTATGTTCTTGCATTAAACGAATCCCATATTCGCATTAAACAAGGACTGGACGAACTTGTTTGGTGTAAGGCGGACAATGGTATCTACGCACCTAAGATTGGGTACAACGCTCTTATTATACACAGAAAACCTGAACCATCTCCATCGTGGTGGCGTGACATTTGGAAGTTGAATGCCCCCCACGCACCAAACTGTTTTTTTGGTGTGTCCTCAAAGATATTATTCCCACGGGCGAACATCTTACTCACAAATCCATCTACGGACCATCCTGGTGTTCTTTCTGCAAAGCGGCATCTGAGACTTCGGTCCACCTTTTCCTACTTTGCCCAGCCATTCGCGCTCTATGGAATAACATCTCCTCTCATATTGGATTTACTGGGAACTGGAGTGGGGATGACATTACTTGTGCGTGGTCAGCCTGGAATCGCTGCCACCCGGGCTCCAAGCTGCTTAACCTTCCCCTCGTGGCAACCTGACATATTTGGTTAGCGCGGAATCGATATATATTCAAAGAACAGGCTGTGTGTTGGCCCCGAATAGAAGCAAACATCATTGCCGCGTATCAAGAACTACCTGACCCCCCTCCCTCTCGAACCAGGACGATTCAGCCACAACCCATTATCGATAAATCGACTCCTTGGGCCTTTTTCGACGGGGCTGCAAATCAAACTGGCTGTGGGGGTGGATTTGTGCTGCATATAAATGAACACCATAGATTCTTTGTGAAAATGGGATTCGGCAGAGGATCAAATAATTATGCAGAGCTCTTGGCCATTCGAAATCTAATGCATTACTCTTTGACACATCAATATACAAACCTTAATATTTTCGGGGACTCAAAGACTGTTGTTAATTGGATCAATAATGCCACTATATGTCATACACACACACTCAGCCATATATTATATGATGCACATACACTCAACGCAACATTTAATCATTTCTCCTATCTTCACATATACAGAGAACATAACAGCGAGGCTGACAAATTATCCAAGGAGGCCGCGATACTTCCCAGAGGAGAATGGCTAATTGTGGAGCAGCAGGGGACTGAAGAATACAGATATTTCCACAGGCCGTACATAGATTAGAGAGAACAACGGGACAACAGTCCCGGTAGACGACAGTAATATAGTTTATTGTCTTTGTTGAAAACTGTACATAGATATGGATATCATACTTTTGCAAATAGATCCTGCGTGATCTCGAACAGGCTATACAGCCAGACTTATATATGACCTATCTCATATTTTTGTTTATACTCTGATAAATCACCCTGCGTGGTGGATTTTGTATGAACACTACAGCATATGCAAACTGCATCTACTATATGTAATTTTCTTAATATAATGGAAATTACGGATTTTTCCAGTGGAAAAAAAAATAAAAATATTTCTCAATACAATTTTTTAAACGAAGAAGTGAAACATACATTTTGAAATTAATACAATAGACAACTTCACAAAAGTATGATCACATAGTCTACATCCTCCTTGCTTTCACCATCTCAGTCATGGTGGAAGGAGCTACATTGTTGAATCATGCATCAAATTTGTTCTTCGGATTTAAAAAAGACCTCCTCATGAGTCATTATCCTAAACATTCATCCCTTAGTTATATAAAATAGTGAGCTAAGTTGTAGACGATCGGGCTTGTGCTTTTGTTAGAAATAGAAATATAGTTTTATGTATTAGAGTAGGGTTTTCTTCTTGTGATTTGAAGTCTAGATTGGTAAGCAGTGTTGAATTAAAAAATCAAACAAGTTTGGTGCATAGATATACCAAAAAGTGATAACTTTCTAGCCAAACCAAGTTCACAATGCAACTATATCCAAAATTATAACAACTACATTCAAAGATAGGATGTTTGAGAAAATATTTATTAAAATATTTAATTTACTAACATCAAGTAAGCATAAAAGAATAAATATAATAAATACATTTTTAACCTAAATGCAATTGTCTTGTTGTTCCAAGATGGAATATATGCAATTTTAGTTCTTTATTGTTTTTTACTTCAATTTAGTTATATTTAAACTAACTTGCTCGAGTTACTAGCTATAAATAAATTAAAAGAGTATTAAAGGGTAATAAAATTTTATATGCAATTTTAGTTCTTTATTGTTTTTTACTTCAACTTAGTTATATTTAAATTAACTTGTTCTACTAGCTATAAAAAAATTAAAATAATATTAAGATAATAAAATTTAGTCTGTAATGTTAAACTATTAATAAAATCTAATTTGTAATGTTAATTTTATTCACTTGAAACTAAGTTTAGTCATATCAATTTGAACGAAACATTATCAAAGAAATAAAGTTATAGAGGTTCATTAGAGCCAATAAAATAGGGTGCTCACCAATTTAAAACATCATTTCAGCACAACATTTTCACTTTCATATCTATTTTTTCATTTCATCTAAACTTTAATCAATCAGCTTATAACCTATCAACTATATTTGAACTGTAGCAAGTACTTATTACACATAGCATGTGTTCCACACAAAAAATATTATAATTAATATTTCTAAATAGTACTATGACCATCTCTATCATTTCATACCTTGATCTATAAGTGAAGCTCAACATTGCTACAATATATGAATATCATATCTCATCTTATTGTGCGTGGATTTCGATATTCAACAAAATATTTCTTTCATCATTACAATGCAAATAAGAACAAGGGCTACATAGTAGCTAGTCCTTGCCGCTTAGTTTAAATATAGCTAAATTAAAGTAGAAAACAATAAAAATACAAAGGTTTAAAATTTTGAAATGTTATAATTAGATTAATTTTAAATTGTAATTAAATGCATTATTAAATTTTGCAAATTAACATTATTTGTATTGCAACATAGAAATAATTATTAATAGTTTACATTTGGCTTTTTATAGTTTATGGATAGGGTCTTATGAAAACCTTATTATTAGACCTAGGTATAGAGGACCTATCATAAATTTCTATTATACTTTGGTTTGTGAATATAAGAAATTTTATATTTATTTGTATTACAAACATTTTATTATTTTGAATATCATTCATTCATTAATAGCGTAAAATCTACCACATATGGTTAAGTTCGCACAAAAACCTAAGTGACCTCTACCCCTTAAAAATATAATGTAAAAATAAAAATATATCTCTCACATGCCATTAATAAATCTTTGTAAATTACATATGTGATTTTTGTTGCAAATAATGGAGAAATGTAATTTAGGAAAGAATCAGTTCATTGGAGCCTTAGATTAGGAATTAGTTCCTACTTTTTAGGTATCTGTTCTAACTTCTCTATCTATGTGTAAACTATATATTTATGATGTGTAATGAGACTATATATTTATGATGTGTAATGATGAGCTTGTAGAGTGTTATGCTAAAGGCATTCTCCAGGTGGAGCCCTCACCTGAGAGCTGCCTAGTTTGATAGATAAATTTGGTTCTTCACATGGTATCAGAGCTCCAGCGCTGTTGAGTCAAAGCTAGCGTGCTTTGATAGCGGAGTGAATGCGTGATGGGTGTAGTATGGCCTGAGTGGCGGTGGTCGAGTAAACTTTTATTGCTTGATCAACGCGTAGTTTGGCTCAAGTCCAGCGTTCTTCTCTGTTGACCAATGCCCTTCCTCCATAGAAAACCACATTGTTCCGCCTATCCTTAGAGCGATTTGTTGCAGCGCGGGCCATCAGCGTGTATTCAGAGCGATTTGTTGCAGCGCGGGCCATCAGCGTGTATTCAGAGGCTGAAAACGCGTTGCTCCATTGACCAGCAACATGGCATTATTTGTGGGAGTTGTTGCGTAAACCTGTGGTTCGGAGAATTGATCGACAATGACTGTGTGGTGCCCATTGTGCGGTTGTGGCATGCATCTCTCACGGTGGAGCAGTGGAGGCGTGGTGAGGCCGCAGCGAGGCAGTGGTAAGTCATGCTGAGGTCAATCGTAGCCAGATCTACGTGGAGGTGCAGTAATGTGTGAGCCGGATTACGTGGAGGCGGAGATTGCCGGGTGTGTGTTGGTGTTTGCGTGGAGGTGTCAGATCTGCATGGGAGCTAGATCTAAGTCTGAGATCGCATTGCAGCAGTGGTGACGGAGTGTTGAGAAACATTGTGCTGTGACGATGAGATCTGTAGCAAAGAGAGCAGGTAGTTGGTGACATCTGCAACTTTCCGTGAGATATGTGTGGAAAGAGAGCAGCAACTATCCATTTACGTGGAGATCTGCATGTTGCTCCAAGGTCATTGAAAGGTAAAAGTTGTCGGTTGTTCCACGCGGAGGCCGAGGGTGGCCATTCACAGACGTTTCTTAAATCCTCATTCAAATGTGTTGTGTTGAGATCTGATGCATATACCGAGAGTCTATGTTGGAGTAACGAGGCATGAAAATAGTTTTTTTCAAATCAACCCCACATTAGTTGTCGATTCACTTTGCTATATATATATATTTTGCACTAAAGAACAAAAGTGTAAGGCCTATTGTTTTTTTATAAAAATTTGTTTGGGGTTATAACTTGTTGGGTGCATTTTTGGAAAAAGGGGCTCATTTTTTTAATTGAATTTAAAAGGGGTTATTTGAATTAAATTGAATTGGGGCATGTTGTCTTGTGCAATCAAGATTGCATTTTTGAGAAGGTGCCTTGAGATCGTTTGTTGTGGATTTGGGATAAATCTAGTTTTTTAATTACCGGAGGTTGTTTTTTAGTGTCAAGATGAATAATCAGATGGTAGAGGCCTACATGAACGAAAGCAACAAGATTGATAGATCCAATTATTCTAATTGGAAATTTAAGTTGCAGACCCCGGTAGAGGCATTGCAACCGGTGATGAGTTGAACCTGACCCTAGCTACAGGCAGAACAGAAGCAACAATCCAGGACTGGGAAAAAGGGAGAATAAAGCAAAGGTGTTGCTTCAATTGTATGTGAAAGATTGCATTATTCCTCATATCCGAGAATATAAATCTGCAACAGATATCTGGACAACTCTCAAAGACTTGTACGAGATAAAGAACACAAATTTCCTGTTGTTTCTAAAGAGAAAGATTCTCTCCATTAAAATGGAGGAGAATGAATCAGTAGCAACGTTCATCTCTCGTATCAAGGAGCTCAAGAATAAGTTGGGCGACATTGGTGAAATAGTGTCAGACACTGATCTGGTCACGATTACCATGAATGGTATGACTGACAACTATCAGAGGTTCATCACTGGATTGAATGCGAGAGAAAAAACCCCAAGTTTGAAGAATTGATAGGTATCCTAATGCAATAGGAGGAAAGGCGGTTGACTCTCAAACCCCAGAGTTTAGATCTTTCTCTAATGGCAAAGAAGAAGCCCTTCAGAGGTAAGGCAAATGCAAGAAATAAAGGCGAAAGTATACCACAAAGAAAACCACCTCAAGATATGTCCTCAAATAGAAGTGATTTAGGACCCAAATGTTTTTATTGTGGTAGAGTTGGTCACATAGCTAAAAACTGCCAGAAGAAGAATTTTTATGAAGGTCGCCATAGACATAAGAAACATGCAGGACACTTTGCTAATGAATATCAAAATCAGAATCTCAAATTGTTTGTATCTGATTCTGCGTTCTCTGTTGAGGATGATGAAGCAGAAACTTGGTTTGTGGACTCAGGATCTTCCACCCACATGATAGGTAACCGGCATTGGTTTGAAAATTTCAAAGAGACCAGCAGTGGAGCAAACATCTATCTTGGCGATGATAGAGGGTACCAAATCAAAGAGTATGGTAATTTTCCTGCCATATTGCCTGATGGAAATATTAGACATATTCAAAATGCAATGTATGTACCCGGAATAAAAAAGAATCGGATCTTTGTTTCTATGATAACAAATCAACATCTTAAGGTAGAATTTTTTAAGTCATATTGTGTTATTAAAGATCTTCTGGATTGTATGAAGCCAATTTCATCAAGTGTTCAAGTGGGAGGTATGTACAAGCTAAATGTGAGAAGTGCGCCACACCAAGCTTTGACCTCACAGTTAGGGCTGCAGAAGACTTATGGAATCAAAGATTCGGTCATATCAACTTAAATGACATGTTGCTACTTTAGAAACGAGGTATGGTCAATGGTATTCCTATTCTAAAGAATGTTCATGTTGATTGTGAATCATGTGCTCTTGGGAAGATACACAGAGATGAGTTTCCTATAAATGTAGATAGAAAGAAGAGAGATATACTAGAGCTAGTGTACACTGATGTATGTGGGCCAATGCAGATGAGGTCATTGGGAGGTGCCTATTATTTCTTACTATTTGTTGATGATTGTACAAAATTCACTCGGGTATATTTTCTCAGAAAAAAAGAGTTGTGCTTTTGAATACTTTAAAGAATTCAGAAGCATGATTGAGAAGCAAAAAGGAAAATTCATCAAGATTCTCTGCTTGGACTAAGGGGGAGAATACAAGAAGGTTGGTTTCATCAAATACTGTAAAGACCATGGGATATTGTAGGAGTTCACAGTACCCCACACTCCTCAATATAACGGGTTTGCAGAGAGGAAAAATAGAACCATTGTTGGTGTGCTCCCAGCATGCTAAAAGGTAAAAATTTGTCTAATGGATTTTGGGCTGAAGAAATAAATATTGTAGTGTATTTGAAGAATAGGATTCCAACAAAAAGTATTGATTTTAAAACTCCTTTTGAAGCTTTACTAGGTTTTAAGTCTGCAGTTAATCATTTAAGAGTTTTTGGCTCCAAAGCTTTTGCTCATGTTCCAAAGGAGGATAGGAAGAAACTAGATTCAAAGGCCATTAAATGCATTTTTGTTGGGTATTGTATAGAGTTTAAAGCTTATAAATTGTTTAATCCCTCTACTCATAAAGTATTTTCAAGCAAAGATGTAGTATTTCATGAGCAAGTTAATGATGGAAACCATGAGAGTGTCAATGAAGAGTGGCACATGCCTTTGCTGATGGAAGAAGGGAGTGATGAAACAGGAGACAACCATGAGCAGCAACAACAACAACAGAAAAAGGAAGTGGATGGTACAAATGCAGTTGCCAAGCCAAGCCCACCAAGGGATGATCAGAACAGGTTTGAAGCCACTCCACCACTCAGGAGATCAGGTAGGCAAATTTAGTTGTCAGCAAGATATAAGGAGAATTATTTTATAACTAGTATGCTAAATGTTGTTGAACCCTCTATTTATAAAGAAGCTAGTCTATATAGTGAATGGAGGGTAGCCATGGAAGAGGAATATGAATCAATACTTAAAAACAAAACTTGGGATCTAGTTGAATTACCTTAAGGCAAACAACCCATAGGTTGTAAATGGATATACAAGCCTAAATATAAAGTAGATGGGAGTATAGACAAATATAAAGCTAGGTTGATTGCAAAGGGGTAATCACAGAAAGAAGGTATAGAATATGAGGATACCTTCGTCCCTGTAGCTAAATTACACACAATTAGAATGTTAATTGCCATAGCAACCAAACATCATTAGATGATACACCAGCTAGATGTAAAATCTACATTTTTAAATAGGGAATTAAAAGAAGAAGTGTATTTAGTGCAACGTGAGGGGTTTTTTAAACATGGGGAAGAACATTTAGTCTGTAGATTGAAGAAAGAATTGTATGGACTAAAACGGGCACCCAGATCATGGTATTATAAAATTGATTCATTTTTCCTACAACATAGTTATAAAAGAAGCAAGAATGGCCCTAATCTGTATACCGTGTTTGACAAAGAGGGGAAAATTATTTTGATTTCTTTATATGTAGATGATCTTATCATCACAGGAAATGCATATGAACTCATTAAAGAAATCAAAGAGCAGTTTTCACAGGTTTTTGAGATGAAAGACCTTGGAGAGCTACACTACTATTTAGTTCTTGAAGTCTGGAGGGATTTTGGACAGACTTTTCTATCATAGGGTAAGTATGTCAGGAGTTTATTGAAAAAGTTCTGAATGGATCAGTGCAAGGCTACATGAGTTCCTTTATAGCAGAATACCAAAATTCATAATAATGATGGTTCTAAGGAGGCAGATGCAACATTGTATAGACAATTGGTTGAGAGTCTAATCTACTTTACTACAATTAGGTCGGGTTTGGCTTATGCAATCAGTGTATTGATCCAAGTCATGTCAAAGCCTTTTGAGAGTCATTGGGTTGTAGCGAAAGGCATCTTAAGGTATCTTCAAGGAACCTTAGACTATGGTATTAAATATATTGATTCGTGTGATGTTGAATTGACATGTTTTTCATAATTCGGTTGGGATGGAAATGTAGATGATAGACGATCCATAATAGGTTATGCATTCAGCATTGGGTCTAGGGTCATTGCATGGAGCAACAAAAATCATAACACAGTATCCTTGTCTTCAGCAGAAGTTGAGTATCAAGCGATGTGTGCAGCAAATTGTGAAGCAGTTTGGTTGAGGAGACTTCTCCATGATGCTGGAGAAGAACAAAAGGTTGCAACAATTATCAAATGTGACAACCAGAGCTCTATCAAACTTGCAAATAATCCAGTATTTCATAAAAACACAAAGCACATTGATACACAATTTCATTTTGTCAGGGAGAAAGTTCAGTCAAAGGAAATTCATATTGAATATTGTAATACATGTGACAATGTTGTTGATATTTTCACTAAGCCTCTCGGTAGAATCAAGTTTGAATTGTTTAGGGAAATGTTAGGAATACTTGTGAACCCCTTTCTCCATTAAGGGGGAGTATTGCAGATAATGGATAAATGTAATTTAGGAGAGAGTCGGTTCACTGGAGCCTTAGATTAGGAATTAATTCCTACGTCTTAGGTATATGTTCTAACTTCCCTATATGTGTGTAAACTATATATTCATGATTTTTAATGATGAGCTCATAGAGCGTTTTTCCATAGGCAGTCTCTAGGTGAAGCCCTCACCTGAGAGCTGCCCAGTCTGATTAATAAATTTGGTTCTTCAATTCTTAACAATTTTAAATAATCATTTTAAATTATATATGTTATTTTAAATAATATAATTTTTATTAGATTATATTAATCATTAGCCATGTTTATAAGCAGGAATATAAAATGATTATACTCATTAGCAATAATTTTATCACCTTCCCAAAACAAATTGTATCATAAATGCACATCCTACACCTTGATGTGATTTATGTATTTATGGCTAATTAATAGAGGTAATGTGCACATTAATAGAGGCAAAGGGCAATAACATGTTCAATTTGATAGCCAATCAAATTGAACATAAATAAATTAAATTATTTTTAAGAAATCATATATTTCAATGTGTAATGTTATACTATAGTTTTTTTGCAATTTTTTTTTGTCAAACCCAAATTAATATGGGTTTGACCAAAAACCCATTGCAATATCCACTACCTTGCGGCAGGGATAATAATAATAATAAGTTGTTGTAGGTTTTGAGTGATAATTTTTCTTCTTCATTTTTTTGTTTATGTTTAGATGAGCTAGATTATGTAGAGAATAAAATTACATGAAAAAATACATAGATATGGTAGGGAATGTGATAAAATAGTGAAATTTTAATTTTAATAACAAATAAAATAGAAAAAAATTATAAATGTAAAGTAAATTAATTTAATAATTTAATGAAATTTAAATTTATTAATAAATGAAATAGAAAAAGATTAGTCCTTGGGGTAAGTTAATTGGTGTTGGCCATGTTATGAAGTATTATATGAAGTATGTGATTCAAGGTTCAAATCCCCCCATTTAAATTGTGAACCATGTGCTAGGGCGTGTGTATCTCCGCCTAAGGATTATAATAATAGTAGTTGGAGTCAACCATATATCATGTAAGTATGAGCCTAGTCGATTTGTTGATTCCTCTAGTTACTAAAAAAAGGAGAGTGATTATAAGATTCAAAACAATACAAATAAACTACAATAACTCTAACTTTTCAAGAGGCCAAAATTATCTTTTAATAGAAAAAATAAAATCCCACAATGAAAAATCCATAGAGATTCAAATTATAACCCTAGGAATTGATATGACAAAAAGGAACACAAACTCTAGTGAAGCTAGTTGATACGTCATACATCAAATTCTCAAGGCTACGATTTTTGCACACAAACTTTCTTTAGAGTGTTTTCTAGACCATTACAAAGATTAATCAATTATTTTCATGTTTCGCGGACTATGCAATCCAAAATATTAAGTGATATATGCAACTATTAAAAACATAAGGGAAATGCCCAAAAAATATGTTGAAAGTGTAGGACCTAAAAAATATAAATAGAATTGCCAAGATTTGGAACCATTTTTTAGTTAGTGGAACAGGTGGGTGGCCATCAATATCCACATAGATCAGTGATCCCACCTTAGCAATCATTTATTCATATTGCATCAAGTTCCTACATTAGATAGAAAACTTCTGCTAAATCTAATACTTGATGAGTCATTTTCTTTGGTGAAAGAACTGCCTAATGTGACAGCTTACTAAGGTTGGATGTTTTGTTAGTGTGTGCCCTTCATATTGAAGTCCATGATTTGGTCAACTATCACCTATTTAATTCACTTAGGATTGAGTTATATGGGAGGCAAGTGCTCAAAAACATCTAAGGTGTCCAAGAGGTGGAAATATGATAAAAAATGCTCCACATTGAATATAAGGTGAAAGCCAAGGATATTAGGAATGTTCACTTCAAAAGAAATCTTACCAACAACCTTGGTGATGGTGTAGGGACCATATCAAAAGGTAGATATCTCAATGGTGTGAGGTGATCTCTTTGCAAATTCAACCATACCTTGTCTCCCACCAAAAAATTGTGTGGAACCCAATGTTGATCATGGAAATACTTGCACTTGGAATTGAATGCTTGAAAATATCATGAGTTTCTTGTTGGCTGAATTTGGATTTGTTCCACAAATTTTACTTCTCTATTAGCTTCAATCTAAGCATGGGAGGATTCTTCATATGTAAATGTAATGTGAAAATCTACATCAATTGGGACCAATGGCGAGAACCCCAAACCCCCTTAAAAGGGATATTATGGATAGAGATATAAAAGATTTTTTGTAGCTATATTGATCATAAGGAAGGCTCCCATCCCATGTGCTTAGATTTTTGGTGTACAGTCTTAGGACATATAAAATCACCCTACTAAATACCTCTATTTATCCATGAATGTGGGGGTAGATGGTAGTAGATTTGGTCAAATTGGTGTCCATCATTAATCATAGGCTATCTGGAGGTACTAAAGAACCTATTGTCCCTATCTAAACTAATGGTTCGTGGAAGATCAAAATGGACCCCAACACACTTAAATAAGAGCTTATTAGTAGTCGCTATTGTGATAGTCTTCTTGCAAGGTGTCAAAAAGGCCATCATAGAGAATTGATCAACAACCAAAAATACATAGTGGTTGTCATGCTCAATTGAAGACAAAGCAAACATGTAACCCATAAAGGAAAAGTCTCATGGTTTGTTTAGGGTAAGAAAACAAGCATACAAATCATACTTCTTGATGGAAAGGTTGGCATTGACATAGGCAGTTCATGATTTAATATACATAAAAACATTTTGAGGGAGCTTTGGCTAGTAGAGGTACTTTTTCAACATTATCATTTTATTCTCCCTGCTTGAGTTCCTTGCAACCAAACTATAATGAATCTCCCAAACCTGAAGAATATCTAATATGGCCTAGATGGCATAAAATTTCATCCTAGAGACCGATTTCCCTATGCCCAATGTCCAATAGGTAATAGTGATATCAATATTGATGTCACACAATTGGGGCCATCCAAAGGTATGTCCACAAGAATTGACCATTATGGTCCACACCACAACTGAAGGGTAGAAAAGGTAGAGCGCAATTTAATTAATCATTTCCCTTCTTATACTTGATATTCAAGTGGAACCACTGTGGGTATATGTGTACCACTTTTAATGGTAGTCATTATGTAACTTTCCCTGCATTTACATGATCTAAAAGGGCTTGTGATTAGTTTGGATGGTCATCTCCTTCCCCAAATTGTAATACTTATGTAGGAGATATATCTATACAATCAATTTCATCTCCTTGCCATGGGTGGGGAACCTATGAATTACATTAGATAATGTTTGAGTATTGTTGGCCACCAAATGCCCATTATAATTTATAACTACACTAACAACATAATCTAAAGCATCTATCTTGATCTCAAATGGTTGAATGCTTTTTATCATGACTCATCCAAATGAACTTGGCTTTGGCCCTAGCCTTTGTCACTTCGCTTAGGGTTAAGTGATATTAATAGTGATTTTGACCTCAACCTTCAAACTAAAAATTCTATGTCAATGATACCCTCATTTATTTTGGAATTAATATTTCAACATTTATGTAACCATGGTCCTAATGAACAATATTGTTGTAACTAAAATTTTTAGATCAACTCATAAATTGAAAACTGGTGCTACCTATAACATTCCATTTTGGGGGGCACTTAAAATTGAAACCTTTTTCAAATTGTCATCCAAAATATCAATACCATTGTCAAAAAAAAAAACATAAAATAAACCATACATGAATATTTTTTTAACTAAAAAGCATTAAACAAGTATTTAAAAGTAAAAGGAAATAAAAATTAACATATATATATATATATATATATATATATAGCAAGAGAGAGAGAGAGAGAGATACCTTCCCCTCACCATGCCACTCCAAAATAGCACCATGTTTCCACCCTTTACCAACTTAGCACAATGCCACTACTCTTATGTTCACCGGGTAGAAGGGAGGCTATGGCATGATAAAGGGGAGGGTAGGGAAGAGCAAGGGAACATGGGGAAATAGCCCATGGGAGGATTAGGTGAGGGATTAAGCATTTAGGAGAGGTGGAGGAGGATTTGGGGAACATGGGGCAACATCCAAGGGGAGGATTGGGTGAGGGTTTAGGCATTCAAGTGGGGGTGGAGGGGGCGGTTCTCAAGGGGAGAGGTTATCGCACCCATCACAATTAGTCAATTTTTTTTTATATGTTTTCAAAAGATTTTAATATTGTGTTATTTTTCTTTTTTTCTTTTTTAATTTAATTGTGTTTTATTTTATTTTTATTTGTTTTTAAATTTTTTATCTTTTATTTATACTTCTCATTTTTTTATTTTATGTTTTTTGTGTTTTGAATTTTTATTTTTGAAAAAATATAAAGAATATGAAAAAAATATGGTACATATTCATTATGTTTTTTCTTTATTATTTTGTTACTTTTATATTTTTATTTAAAATATATTAAAAATTGTTGTTTCCTTTTCTTTTCTTTCTAAAATATTTAAAATTTAAAATTATTTTTTTTAATATTTAATATATTTAGAAAAAAATATTTTTAAAAAGTTAAATAAATATTTTAAAATGTTATTTTCCTTTATATTCCCTGATAGGGGTCAAGAACAAGGTGATGGAGGCTAATAAGTGGGTAATAAATTTTCTCCCGCACAACACTTAAATGAGGAAGAGTGTCAAATATGTTATGGATGGAGTGCAACTTCAGAACATTCAAGAATTTAAGAGGTTTATTTGTATGGTTTGGTTGGTCGCATATATCGTTGGTCAGTTTTTGGTTATATGCAGTGAATCGATGGGAGAGATTTCAGTCTATGGAGCACATGATAGCTACTTGTCGCAACGATACCCTGGCCTTCATCCTATGAGTGGGAAGCGTAGTAGGGATTCTCATATTAATGGCAGTGGTGTGTGTGGGTGAATGTAGTGTAGCATCACAAAAAAGTGGCACAGTTGACAGGGCGACAATTGAGACCATTGTGGAGACTTTCCCTTTTTGGGTGGAGGAGGTACCAAGTTCTTGTTGTATTGTTGTTTCAATTTGGTGTTTAATTGATAAGGTCTTTGTTGTGGTATTGGGAGAGTACAGGGGTTTGAACTAGTATCCCAATGAAGATAGTGAAATTAAATGTGTGGCTCTTGCTCCTCCTTCTAGTAGTCTTTTGGTCCTTGAGGTTGGGTGGGGAGGCGAGTTGATAAGGAGAGGCATTTATTTTTTTGGGTGTGTGTCTGGAAGAATTGTATAGAGAAGGGGGGTTTATAGCAGTCTAAGTTGGTGGACTCTTGGAAAATGGATTGCTTCACCCGGGAGGGGTTGAAGTAGTGTCGAGTATTGGAGGTGGACAGGTAGTTGATTAGACATTGGCGAAATTTCTAGTATCTAGTCATGTGGGTGGAAAGTGGACAAGTGAGTTAGGGAGGTGTGTTGGTAAATTTGGGTGCTTGGGAAAGCTTTCCACCTTGTAAGCCAAGAGGTGGGGTTGAATTCATTATGTGATCTAGGTAGAGTAGATAGTTGAAGCACCATGGAGTGCTAGTGGGGAAGGGCTCGTGAGGGTGTTGATTTGTGGGGTCAAGGTGTCATACATTGTGTTGAGCAGGAGGATGAAGAAGAGTTGGAACAGTAGTAGGAAATATCATTGAGACACATCAAGATATCTCCGCCATTTGATTTTTTTGAAGAGTGGCTTCGCCAAGTGATAGCGGCAATGGAGCATCTAGCCCATGACCAACATGGCGATAGAAACAAGGTATTTTATTTCATAAATGACCTCCAACACAATCAGTGGCACATGATGGATCAGTTGGTCTCCCTCCGGCGAGGTCAGAAGCAGCTCCAAGAGAGGCTAGAAAATGTTGAAGGAAGGATGGCACACAAGGAGGGTGATATCCATGAAGCATTTCACCAACCACATGATAATGGTCTGAGTGACCCACCTCTGGGTAATCTTGCAGGTTAATCATAAATGTAGGTTGCATTTTGATCCTTGGAACGTTCTGGTTTATATGGGAAATCTATGTATGGTCTTTAAACTTTGTTTTACTATTGTTTGTGTCTTTTTATCATTACCATTTGGCCAACAAGTGTGGTGGGAATGAGGCCAATGTGTTTTTGAAGCTAAGCTCCTCACAATGTAAATATCTTATGAATTAATATAAAAAAGTTTATTTAGTATACATATATAATGCATCACATCATTTTTCCTGGGGGAAGCTCAAATGGTGATCGAAGTAATGTGAAATCTATGAAAGATGAGATATCCAAGGTTCAAATTGTTGAAAAGTGTAACTAGGTTCGGTCTTCATAATGACATGTGTAATTATGATTTTATGTAACTGATGAAAAGAAGAAAAATAAATTTATTATTGTAATGCTCGTCTCATGGGTTTCATGAGCAAGGAATTTTATTTGAGTGATGGCTCCTATTGTGAGCCTTTCGGTTTTTTCATCTAGTCATAAAAGTCAATTTGAGTCTATGTCATGTATGAAGGACCCTTCTTGGGCATGTTATATATGTATATAAGTTCTTAAATAAGTTAGAAATCCCTTCAAGACGAAGACAAAGTCGCCTCCTTCAAGTTGGATGCAAAATAAATAATAATATCTCTCCAGAAGACCCGTCAACTCATCTCCAAATCATGTTGGCTTATTACAGGCTCCAACAACTATAAATAGGGCAGTGCAGATTTCATTTAGGCACAAAATTTCAAAGAAGGATTTCAGTGGTCTGCAATTTGGTTAATTTATGAGGCATAGAAAGAAGTGTGAAGATATCATAAGAAGTCTCTCTATCCAAGCGAAGGAGGAAAATAATAGGCTGATCTGTTTTGGATTGTTTTAGGGTCACTGCTACAAAAACGTTCGGTGAGGTTCTAAAGTCAGCAAGTGATGCAAAGATCAGCGAAAGGGTCAAAAAGGATAGTCCTAGAGACAATGAAGTGAAGCAAAGGGAGAGTGAGTTCTGTGTCATTATTTAGATCTGTTTTTTAGGGTCTGTTTTGAGACACGCGTATAATACTTAGGCTGCTGTAATCACAGTCCTCTTAGACAGTCGAGATTGGAAGTATTTCAAGTCATAAGGGAGGTCGAATCAAGCTAGGAAGAGACTCCATCCCAAGCAAGGGAAATAAAGGCATAATAAGCAGTCATATGTACAAGTTAAGGTTTCTGAATTAGGGATTTCGAAGGTTTGAAGCAGAAGAAGGTCGAAATGGAAGAGGAGTCAAGACAAAGGAAGGACCAGAAGGGTGACTATAATCAATGGATCTTGTGTCTTGGTCTTGGAGTGGAAAATAGGGCAAGGTTCTTGGTCTTGGTATTCGTCAATCGGAATCTCTATAATAAGAATAATTTGTTCGGGTTTTCCTCTCAAGTGGGAGGGGTTTTGGCCCTAGCTGATAGCCTATATTTTGTGTCTCTTGTCTCTTTATGGTTTATGCATTGGTAGATGTTTTATTAATACGAACACTAATAACCTAAGTAAAAGAAGATCCTAATCTAAAGAAGTGAAAAGCACTCACAAGCAGTTACTAATAGAAGAGAAATCACTTAATCTATATGCCTTATATTTCTCAACATGGTTTCAGAGCTAAGGTGACTAAATAAAGGAAGGGCATCTTATCAAGGGACACTCAAGGATCAAATCTCAAGGAAGGCATCAAAGCAAATATCATCTTTAAGTCAAAGGAAGCATCATAACCCTAGATCAAAGAAGCCTATGAATAAATATTGAGATCACCATCAAGAAAAGAAGGCCAAAACCATACATCTACCCAAGTTAAAGTGTTTTGAAGACTATTCATACAAAGGAAGCTAGATCAAAAGGAAATGTCATCTCACTCCATGTGGGATCATGGATCATTCTTGAAGAAAACTACCTTCATCAAGGAGAAGTTTTCTATCCTCTATATCATCATCAACATCAAGGAAGAATCACGAAGAAGGAGCATCCTATAAAGTAAGTATATTTATGTCCACATATGAATTTGTCAAAATGTATTTTTCAAGGAAATCAACAAACTCGTTGGGGCTTCAAACTATCTTGCATGGAAGAAAAGGACAGATTTGAATCTCATTTAAAATAAGGTTATGGAACGTGTCAAAGGCTCTATCAATAAACTAAGAAAGGAATGTGCTCAAGCTCTTACCAAGTATATGAAAGGGAAAGTTAGGGCTCAAAGGATTCTCATTGAATCCATTAAGGATCCCCTCATCCCATATGTATATAAACTTGAAACTTCAAAAGAAATCTATGCCAAACTAGTAGAGTTGTATTCTAAAGCACTGTTGGAGAAGTCATCTCATTAAGGCAAGAACTCTATGAGTTGAAGATGTAAATGGAAGATGGAATAGCCTCATACTTTATGAGGATATCTGAGATCCTAGATCAACTACATGATCTGGGTGAAGTTGTAGTATACCTAGGGGGTATATTATGGGGTACAGAGGGAGGTACCCAAGGGAATAATGTAATGATGTGATGGGCCATATTTAATAAATAAAGTGGTTAACCCACATTTTGCATGGGACCACAAGGAGTTAAGGAATAATGTGATAAGCCCATTGTATTAGATGTAGGGTATTGTGAGACCCATGGTAATGACCTGTGGTATTGTATGTATGAAGCCTATATAGAGGTTAGAGACTCCCCATTGGGAGAGGTCAAGGATTATTATATTGACAAGCATATGGCTTATGGAGTGTTCTCCTTCCTTAATGAGTGATTGTATTGTGTTGCCCGACCTCAAGGGTTTTGATATTAATAAATATCTAAAATTTATGATTGATCATGTTATTTATTGGGCATATTTTCCATTTTCATATATTTGCAGGCCAGATCTACTACAAGTGGTATCAGAGCGCTTTCTTGGGCAAATATGGGGAGATTTTTGTTTTCATTTTTTGCAGGAATTTTTTGGGTGATGAGTTTGCAGATTAGATATGAAACCTTTGGTGCAAATTTTGAAAAAACAAATAGAATATCTCAATTCCTTGGAAACAATTACCCAATTTCAAAAAATAAATCAGTCAAATAAGAGTCTGGGTGAGGGAGATATGACTAATTTAAAATCAGTTGTTTTGCAGAATTTTTTCTGACAATAATTTGTAAACAGCGGCTCTCCAGTTAATTTTTGCAGTTTTTGTGAGGAATTTTGGGAAATAATTGCAGATCTAAGACCCCCTTGCAAATCCACCCAAATTCAAAAAAAAAAATCAGTTGAAATGGAGTTTGGACGAAGGAGATATTGCTGGTTTAAAATCATCTCTTTTCATAATTGTTTGTGACATCGGGATAGTTGTAGCACGAATCTGAGTTTCCAGATTGCCCATATAAATATTTCAATTAGATGTGAAGGTGCAGAATGACCATTCCATTTCCGAAAATAGCCTATAATAATGATTCTGAAGTCATATTGACTGAGTTATGTTCATTTTAAATTTTCGCCAAAGTGAGTGATTTTCTTCAAAACCCTTACTCTATTTTTTAAGGGTTCTAGCAAGATGTTTTTTACAGGAAAAGAGAATGGTCATACTATTGAAGAATACCTAACATTTAAGAAGTCAAAATACCCAATAACTTGGGTACTAGGACCATGGAAAGATTTCAAGGATGAGGTTTCCATATGGTGGAACTCACTTAACCAGGATAAACTAGGGAAGCTTCCCGATAAAGAGATTGAAAAGCTCCTTTTAAACAAGTGGCCTCTTGATAAGAAGAAGGACAATAAGAGTCATAAAGACTCATTTTCTACTATTTTTTCCATATTACAGGTTCATTGAAGTATTCAGAAAGAGAATATCATTGTGTCTATCAATCCTAGTTGCAAGCATAATTTCATCAATGTTAATTTCGTAAAAAAATTACAAGTCCAAGTCCAACATATTGAGCACACACAAGATGATGATAATGTTGTTCAAGTTTATAAAGATTTGAAGATTTATATGGATGAGGAGAGAGATTGGTTGCTCAGAGGATGAGCAACACTTTCAGTAGGGGGGTGATGATGAGCCCCAAAAATGGACAATTATTTGGGCTTATTCAACCTCCTAATTTGACTTAATCCACCATTCTCATTAGTTTATTGCATGTTTTTTATTATATTTATGTTAATAGAGTGAATTTGGTTATTCATTATGCCAAAAAGTCTAATGGGTGCTTTGTGTAGCCTTTTTGGTCAACTTGGAGACAAAATTGAAGGTCTTAATGAGCACTTGGCAGCCAAATTCGTCGGAGAACAAGCTAGAGGATTTGTAGGAAGGTGTCCCCTTCATTTATGGGCCCTTACCTCGAATTCTCCACCATCAGCTCAGAGTTCAAGGGCCACCGAATCAATCAGCACAAGGGCAGCCAAGCAAGTCAAGTAGGACTGCTGTTAACTCCAATTTTTGGGCAGCCGAGTCCCTAAAGTTTAGGAGGATTGTTGGGTCCTCAATTTTGTATAAATAAGAAGGCTTAGGGCCTCATTTTGGTTAGCCAGTTAGTCATTTTGTTAGCCAGTGGATGTTAGCTAGTTAGCCAGTAGATAGTAGCTAGTAGTTAGTCATTTCATAGCCTTGTTGTAGTCATTTTGTAATTCGATTTGTAGGCAATTGATTACCTTCGCTTTCAGCTCATTCTCAAGCTCTCCTTGTGGATAGTTTTGATGTAACTCTTCATTCTTGATTAATAAAGATGAATCCAGCTTTGCACCAGCTCTAAATCTCTCTTGGGAGGCTGTAGCTCTTGGGGTTGGGCCCATCTCAAGCGCCCAGTACCTCCCTTGTTTATCTTTATGCATGTTCGCTGCATTCTTAAAATAAAATATGCTCTTTAGATTTAATTCGTGCTTTGTTACTTAGGTTGATTTTGATGGTTGAAGTAGCTTTTTATGTTTAGGATGGATTGGTAGGGGTTAGTCATGCATTTATATCTCTTTGATAATGTTTTGTTCACATGCTGTACGTGATTCTTGTCATGAATAAGGTTGCTGTTCACTGATCTCATTAAACTGTTAGATAGATCATCTAATATTTAGATTGTATGCAAGACGTAGTTGGTTTGATCAGGTAAACACTATGCAGGGCACCTTCATCACCTCCTCGTTCATCTGAGCCTCGTCCAGATCAGCTCCTCCATCACCAAGTCTGTTTCCTCATCTCCCATCTGCTCTTTTGCCACGTAACCCTACCTTCTTGCCTTTCCATTGCCTAAACCTTCTTTGATGCAAGCTAGACTTCCACACCCTCTCATCACCTCATCCCTCAGTCATTGGGTCATTCCAGGCCCCTACCCTACCTCCCTACCCATTCATGCATTCTCTCCCACTCACCTATCAGTCAAAAACCCAATCACGAAACATCCTGTAGAAGAATTACAGAACTTCCTGTAGAAACCCCTGCAGACTTCCTGTAGAAGCTCATAAACACGGTTCCTTGGCAGCCAAACTTTGTGAGACTCTTTGGAAGGGTGTTAGGGACCCCTTTAGACCCTCTCTGAACCTTCCCAACCTTTCCCAAGCGCTTCTCCTCCTTGATCCACCTCTGCACAATGAAAAGCTAGTTAAAAGCACATGCATGATAATTCTAGTAACTTAATAAAAAATACAAAACGATGTTTTCTTCAGATAGTGATAACTTAGACACATGCATTTTACCTTCCTAGAAGTAATGGCATCTCTTTTAGTAGTTTGCATGCTCTCCTTTGCGTCAGTAGGACTAGCTGGTAGAATTAGGGTTTGCGTTTCTTTTTGGCTTTCAGTTTCTTTTTGCAATTAGATTAGCTTCCTTCGAGTTAGCTTTCATCCATCAATTAAAAAGCTTCTTCTAAGAGCTCATAGAAGTTGGCTTAAGCTCCTAGTGGACTTGTGCCAGCTGACCAAGTGACAACTGTGGCAAGAGCTAGTACTTGTGCATACAGCACCGTCGCTTCCAAGTTTGTTACGAACTACCGGGTTGATAAAATTAAAGAAGGGAGTTCCAGGAGTTGTATCATTATTGCTACAATACTGGAGCCCACCATCTTTTTGGCGCCGTTGCCGGGGAAGCGTCAGAGTATTGGTGATTGCCACTTTTCTTCTATTTTCCACTACAATCTTCTTCTAAGTAGTTTATTTCATTTCCATTCTGCAAAAATAGCATAGACATTTCCTGCTTTCATAGATTAGCATTTCAATTCCGCAATTTCAATTTTGCAAGCATAGATTAGCCTTTCAATTCTGCAAGCGTAGCCTAGGATTTCATTCCTGCAATTTCATTTGAGCAAAATAGATTAGTCCTTTCCTGCTTTCATTTCAATTCCGCATTTCCATTTTAGCAAGATAGTTAGTTGCAGTTCAATCTATGTCAGTTTTGCAGGTAGAAGTAGAAAAAAAACAAAAATCAACCAAAAAGATTTCATTTCATGCCTTGTAGGAGTAGAGATAAGTTAGAAAAATGATTGCACAACACCCCCACTGCTTCACACAGCCAACATTCTCTCTTCTTCGATGGCTGTGATTAAAGAACCCCTGGGTGGACATCAAGACATATTTAAAGAACCTCTAGGGGAGAAGAAGAAGAAAACATTCCTCTGGAGCAAATGGCTGCAAATAGAAATGTTGGGAGCAGTACCTTGTCCCAACATGAATTTGCAAATCAGAACGAAAATTTCAAGAGTGATATGAGGCAGTTTCTTGCCATGCAACTGGATTCCTTGCGGATCCAAAAGAAGCAAGAAGAAGCCAAGAGGGCTTTGGCCATTTTTTGTCCTAGGTGCACTAGAAAGCATCCTAGGAACGAATGTCTAATGCACTCCCTAGAAGTGTGTTTCATCTGTGAAGAATACCATCCTACAAATCAGTGCCCTTCCTTGCCTGGACTTAAAGTTGCATATCAAAGAGTTAAAGGAGCCACTGAACCACTCTATTATATGAACCAAAGGAGGCCACATGAACCTAGATCTTATCAGCAGGAAGTGCAAGGGACATCCGAGACCTATTATGACCCATATCAAGCCACTTTCATGCCTTCTTGGGGCCCCCCTGCTCATCCTTCCTGGTCTACACCTCCTCCTTGGTCATATTCTCCTTGTTCCTTCACAGATCCATATTATGCCCAACCAGTTGCGCATTCATTTCACTCTTATGCTCAGCCACAGCCTCAGTGGAATGCACCTTATCAGGAGTGGAGGCCCCAGTACAACTCTCATCCCGCTCATTTTCCTCCACCACCTACTCATCCACAACCCTCGCCTCCTCCTCCACCAAGGCAACCCCAAATGCCTACCCAACCACAATGCCATCCATCTCCATCTCAATTTCACACCTCCACTCAACTACCCGTACCATTTCCAAAGCCATACCATGGAGTAGCTCAACCCAATTGCAAAGCTGAGGCACATGTGCAAATGACTCCTTTTGAGCTCAATGATGTTCACCAAAGCTCAGGAAGAGCATTGCAAAAAAGAGATCATCTTGAAAGCATTGAAGGATCACATCCATCAAAAGAAGATTCCAAAGAGGAGATCAAAGAACCATGGGCTGCACTTGATGAAGAGAATAGATCAGAATCAAAGATCGAGAGAGTTTCCTCATGGTTACCATCAAATCTTCCATGTATTGAAGAGAAAGATCAGCAAAAGGAGGAAGATGAGAAAGTCATGATAGAAAGTGACATGAAGAATGATCCAAATCAGCAAGACGACCAAGGATATCAAAGCTATATTGAGATATGGTTTCAGAAGGTCACTAAGTTGCAGCGGTACTTTCTTCCTCAGTTATGTTTGATCCCTTCAAAGCCAGATCATTTGGTCTCTGAGATCCGGATACCTATCCAAGCATGCATTTCGAGCCTCCACATCATTCTGTCTCTAATCTCGATGTGCACATGGCTCCATTGGAAGTATTCTTATACTTGAAAATGATTTTGTTTTTCAAGTAGGGTAGGGTAGGAAAAAAAAAAAAAAGGAAAAAAAGGAAAAAAGAAAAGAAAAGAAAAAAATGAAAAAAGAGGAAAATAGAAATCTAAGGTGAAAACCTCCTCGGAGGCACCTTAGATTGGCTCATTGATTGAAAACCTACATGAGGCGGTCAATGGGTTGGGAAAAAAGAGAAAAGAGAATAAGATCTCTGGGTGAAAACCTCCCTTGGAGGCACCCAAGGCAGGCAATTAGGGTGAAAACCTCCATGAGGCGCCCTAGTTGTTTTTCAAAAAAAAAAAGAGAGAAAAAGAAAAATAAAACTAATTCCATTGGCTAATTGTAGGTTGCAAGAAGGACGTTTCATGACAGGAGGAGCACTCAAATCAAGGTTAAAGGAATTTTTCTTGTGCCTTCTACAGGAAGCTCTGTATTTCTACAGGAAACATCCTGTAGAACCTTTGGACGAGCCAAATCCAATTTCAAAAGTGAATCTAATGGTGGGAATCTGTTGATTAGACCTGTAAGCACTTGTGTGGCCATCCCTTGCCTTTCTCCATCATTTTTTCCACCTCCTTGTGCTTCTCATTGTGCTTCTACAGGAACTTCCTGTAGAACTTGTGGGAAACTAGACATGGATTTAAAAAAGTGGTTTGGCGAACATGGTAGCTTCCTCAAGGGTTCAGAAGTCCTCATGCAATCTTCCAACTCCTCCTCCATCATCTCCATACCTGCATCACAGCCCAAGCTCAGTTTTTCCTTCCATGCAAACATTTGAAAAAAGCCTTGAGGCAAAAATCCATAGAACAAAATTTGTTTTTGCCATAACTTGAAAACCATGCATCCATTTGACAAACCGTTTTATGGGGAATTGTACAAGGGTGATGGCAACATGCTTGAGCAGTTTCAGCCAATTCCGGTGCACGGTTTCCAAGAAATTAGCGTCCATCACCATCAACCATTTTTTCATTTTCTCCATAACCGTGCATCCGTTTCAAAACCTGTTTCATGGGGATATGCATATGAGTGATGGTAACCTACCCAAGCAGTTTCAGCCGATTCTGATGCACGGTTTCCGAGAAATTGATCTCTGAAATCTTCAGCCATTTTCCATTTTTCTCGAAATCCGTGCATCCATTGATCACGATTTTGCTATGGGAGATGCATCATGATGATAGAAACATGCTCAGAAAGTTTCAGATCAATCCGCTTTACCGTTTTGGAGAAATGGCGAAAACAAGTTTTGGTTCTGTGACATTGCAGCAGCAGCAGCTTGAAGGTGCAGATTTGAACGTGGAAACAAATGCATGCAGCTTAGATCTGGCCAGAGGACACCTGCACAAGGAAAAGCAATAAAAAATCATTAGCCAAGCCCTCATGCAATCAAAGGATCCAAGCATGCAGTAGCAGAATCAGAGCATGCAGCAACAAAAAGCTTCACAAGCAGCCGTTTGACTTCAGGTACGTGACTAAACCTTGTTCATCTATTACATGAATCTAGTCTAAGCATTGCATGAACGAATGGAATGGTGAAATTAAGCCATGAATGTAGCAAGACACCCAGTTCTCTAGCACTCACGAGAAAGTCACGCAACCCCAGTATTATTTGGGCTCACATAACCTCCTACTTCCTCAATCCATCTTTTTGGCTGCTTGAAAGTCACGCGGCCTCACAAATTGCAGGGTTATGACGACGAAGTGGCAGAAGAGTTTTTGCAGGCTCTGAGGCCGAAATCCAAAACATTGGCCACCGTGAACTTCAGGGGCCTAAGCCTCAAGCTCACCCCGCAATATATCAGTCGAATTACTGAACTTCGAGTGGGTTTGCCATGGGATAAGGAAGAAAGGAAGTTGAGCCAACAGGCCAAGAAAGAATTCTTTCCCCCAGAGGAGGAATTCTCGGAAGACAAGAATGGGGTGCGTAGAACTAGTTTGCTGCCACCATGGAATGAAGTTAGCCTGCAGATCATGAAGTATATAACCTGTGAAGGTCGTTTTAGCATTGTGTACGGGTATCACTTTAGTTTGCTCACTGAATTGAGGCACCAGATTGATCTTCCTGTAGAAAATAAACTGAGCATCCCCGGCAACGGCGCAAAAGAGATGGTGGGCTCCAGTATTGTAGCAATAATGCTACAACTCCTGGAACTCCCTTCTTCAATTTTATCAACCCGGTAGTTCGTAACAAACTTGGAAGCGACAGTGCTGTATGCACAAGTACTAGCTCTTGCCGCAGCTGTCACTTGGTCAGCTGGCACAAGTCCGCTAGGAGCTTAAGCCAACTTCCGTGAGCTCTTAGAAGAAGATTTTTAATTGATGGACAAAAGCTAACTCAAAGGAAGCTAATTTACTTGCGGAAAGAAACTGAAAGCCAAACAGAATCGCAAACCCTAACAAACCCTAATTCTACCAACTAGTCCTACTGATGCAAAAATGAGAATGAAAACTACGAGAAGAGATGCCATTACTTCTAGGAAGGTAAAATGCATGTGTTTAAGTTATCACTATCTGAAGAAAACATCTTTTTGTATTTTTGCTTAAGTTGTTGAAATTATCATGCATGTGCTTCTAACTAGTTTCCCACTATGCAGGGATGGATCAAGGGATGAAATGCTTTGGGAAAGGTTGGGATGGTACAGAGAGGGTCTAAGGGATCCCTAACATTCTTTCTGAGAGTTTCACAAAGTCTGGATGCCATGCAACCGTGTTTATGAACTTCTACAGGAAGTCTGCAGGGGTTTCTACAGGATGTTCTGTAATTCTTCTACAGGATGTTTCGAAATGGGATTTTTGAGGATGGGTGATTGATGGAAGATGCATGGATGGTTATGGAGGTAGGATGGGGGTCTGAAGTGACCCAGGAACTGATGGATGGAGTGGTGAGATGATATGTGGAAGGCTGATTTGGCTTTAAGGTAGTTGAGACAACAATGGAGAAGAAGGTAGGGTTACGTGGGCAAGAGGATGGGTGTGAAGCGAGAAGCCTAGATATGGGATGAATTAGATGGCTCGGATGAAGCTTGACCATGTGAGTGAGTGATAGAGATGCCCTGCACAATGCACATTCAACCGAATCAATGAATTCTTGCAAACAAACTAAGTCCTAGCTAGCTTAATCTAACTGTCAATGAAATGAATAAACAACAGCCTCGTTTGGAAAGAGAACCATGTACATCACGTGAGCAAGAACATTCTGAAAGATCTAAATGCATGACAAACTCCTACCAATCGATTCCCAAACATAAAAAGCTACTTTAACCAACAAAAACAACCAAAATAACAAAGCAAGTTCTAAAGAGCAAATTTTATTTTAAGAAGGCAGCAAACACACATAAAGATAAACAAGGGAGGTACTGGGCGCTTGAGATGGGCCCAACCCCAAGAGCTACAGCCTCCCAAGAGAGATTTAGAGCTGGTGCAAAGTTGGATTCATCTTTATTAATCAAGAATGAAGAGTTACATCAAAAC
Source organism: Pinus tabuliformis (assembly GCA_031772625.1). Lineage (NCBI taxonomy): Eukaryota > Viridiplantae > Streptophyta > Pinopsida > Pinales > Pinaceae > Pinus > Pinus tabuliformis. The sequence goes on from CM062805.1 coordinate 777,202,360, forward strand.
TGTCCATAAGAAGAGCTTGAGAATGAGCTGAAAGCAAAGCTAATCTATTGCCTACAAATCGAATTACAAAATGACTACAACAAGGCTATGAAATGACTAACTACTAGCTACTATCTACTGGCTAACTAGCTAACATCCACTGGCTAACAAAATGACTAACTGGCTAACCAAAATGAGGCCCTAAGCCTTCTTATTTATACAATTTGAGGACCCAACAGTCCTCCTAAAATTTAGGGACTTGGCTGCCCAAGACTTGGAGTTAACAGCAGTCCTATTTGACTTGCTTGGCTGCCCTTGTGCTGATTGATTCGGTGGCCCTTGAACTCCGAGCTGATGACGGAGAATTCAAGGTAAGGGCCCATAAATTAAGGGGACACCTTCCTACAAATCCTCTAGCTTGTTCTCCCACGAATTTGGCTGCCAAGTGCTCATTAAGACCTTCAATTTTGTCTCCAAGTTGACCAAAAAGGCTACACAAAGCACCCATTAGACTTGTTGGCATAATGACTAACCAAATTCACTCTATTAACATAAATATAATAAAAAACATGCAATAAACTAATGAGAATGGTGGATTAAGTCAAATTAGGAGGTTGAATGAGCCCAAATAATTGTCCATTTTTGGGGCTCATCATCACCCCCTACTGAAAGTGTTGCTCATCCTCTGAGCAACTAATCTATCTCTTCATCTTTGATGGCCCTGGTGGCCTCCTTATCATCCCAGACTTCTGATGTAGTCTACTCATGTGTGCCATAAAATTCTGCCTTCGTGTCCATGTCCTTCCACTGCTTCCGCTCCTCTTCTTCTGTAGTTGTTTTGTTAGTGCCTCAACCTCAGCTTGCAGCTTGTCCTCTCTCTGCTGTTCATCAGATGTTTCCTTGTCTGCTGGAGGCCCTTCTTGCTGCTGTTGTTCTCCCAAAATGGAGGGCCTATCTTCATTATGACTTCCCTATAGCTGTAACTACTGTTTCAGCAGCTCATTCTCCTCCTGTACTTTGTCTCTTTCAGCTTAGCCAGAGTTTCCTGTAGAACCATCTCAGCTTCCTGTAGAGCTGTCTTTGAGTCCATCCTTTCAATCCTTTCTCTCCAGGTGGATGTTTTCGAGCTCCGTCATTCATAGGTGATGGATATCTTTGGGGGAGACTCCTCCTTTTGTTTAGTTGTGGCGTCCTCAATGATAATTGGCTCTTTTGACTGTGGTTGGGGTTTGCCCAGTTTTATCCGTGTGCTCCTTCTTGCTTTAAAGTACATGGATGTTCCCCTTTTTCGCCTCCGTTTTTGCTTTGGAGATGTGCTTAGGGCAGCAAGCACAGTTGCTGCCTCCCTAGCCAATATCTCGGGTGATTTCTCCTCTTGCTGCTCTTTTTCCCCGCTTCTTGTAGAAATCCCTGTGCCTGTTCCTGCTTGTTTTGCTGACTGTGTTTTCTCCATTTGTTTTTGTGTGGTTTCTTTGGCTGTGACACTCTTCAGTTGGACTTTCTCGGCCTTCTTTGTTCTGCGCTGCATCCTCTTTTCCCTTGGTGTTTTTTCTTTTGTTTCTTCCCCTGTTTTAGGCTTAGCAATCTGGCCCATTTCTCCTTTTCCTCTTTGTTCCTGCTGTGCCTGGATGTCTTGCGGTTTTTCACCATCGATTTTCTCACCTTTTTCAATGTCTTCTTCTTCCTCACTGCTGGATGGGGTGATATCTTTGGCCAAAACTCTGATATTGTCATCCCTAGACATGTTTTGGAAGATTTCCCATGATATGGGGACAATGTAGGTGTGCAGGGCATCTTCTACTAATAATTTGATGAGCCCATGATGGGCCATCTGGTCTGGAATCCCTTCATTCATTTTTGTCCCACATTCAACCAGTGACTGAAGAAGAAAATAGGGAATGCTGGTTTCAAGACTGTTGTGACTCAGCTCTCAGCGATCTAGTTATGAAAGGAAGAGTTTTTCTTCTACTGACAGAGGACAGAGACCAAGTTTTCTTCTCAGGGCACATTCAGATATGCAAATTTTAAAATTTTCATCCACAGGCTGGCTCTCACAGCTGCATATGCCTTCCTTATAAGAGAATTTTAGAAACAGGAAACGTGGAGAAGAATCTTGATGCAGACACAACTGAGAAACTCAGTGCAACACACATGCAAACTTTCTATTTCCAATACACAGGCAGATCTTCACTGATTGTCCAATCCGATGCCATGTTTAATTCACCACCTTGCACAAACAAACCATGCATAGAGGAGTTTTTTTCGAGCCTACCTCATCTGGAGCTCCAAATTCAACGAAAATTCTGGGTTTTCCTTCTGCAGAGCTGTTCTCTGCCTTTCCTGTAGACGCCTTCCTGTAGGCGGCTCTCGTTTCCTGTAGAACGAAACAGTGCTCCCTGTAGAATGCCGATAAGCAGGAGGGTTCTGAAAAATGGCCGAGAAAGATTGGTTTGCTACTATGGAGGTGGTATGGAGCTTGTTGCAGCTGCAAGGACGATGATAATCTGGAAGCAACGGAGGTGAGAGGTTGATTGGCTGTTTATGGAGACTTCCGTTGATGGAGGGTGAGCTGGCCAAGTGCACGTTGACCCCATGCAGACCGTTTAAACAACCACCACTAATCACGTCCATCACATTCACCAGACTGTTTGTTCTCTGCCTGTAATCACGTCCATCAATCACGCTGGAGTTTTACGACCTGTTTCTAGTTTTCTTCCTGAGATGGCTGAGCACACGTGTCATATTCACCCACCGAGCACTGTTTGAACTGGATGAGGGTGGCCAGTTAGCTGGCCACCGATTTTTTTAATCACAACCATCTCATTGTTCACGCAGTTCTCAAATTACATTCATGCAACAAAGGAATTAGTTTCAGTCACGTACCTGGAAGTCGAACGGCTGCTTGTGAAGCTTTTTGCTGCTGCATGCTTGGATCCTTTGATTGCATGAGTGTTTGGCTGATGATTTTTGATTGCTTTTCCTTGTGCAGGTGTCCTCTGGCTGAATCAGAGCTGCATGCCATTGTTTCCACGTTCAGATCTGCACCTTCAAGCTGCTGCTGCTACATGGTCACAAAACCAGAACTTGTTTTCGCCATTTCTCCCAAACGGCAAAGCGGATTGATCTGAAACTTTCTGAGCATGTTTCTATCATCATTATGCATCTCCCATAGCAAAATCGTGATCAATGGATGCACGGATTTCGATAAAAATGGAAAATGGCTGAAGATTTCACAGATCGATTTCTCGGAAACCGTGCATCGGAATCGGTTGAAACTGGTTGGGTAGGTTACCGTCACTCATATGCATATCCCCATGAAACAGGTTTTGAAACGGATGCACGGTTATGGAGAAAATGCAAAAATGGCTGATGGTGATGGAGGCTGATTTCTTGGAAACCATGCACCGAAAGTGGCTGAAACTGCTCAAGCATGTTGCCATCACCCTTGTACAATTCTCCATAAAACGGTTTGTCAAATGGATGCATGGTTTTCAAGTTATGGCAAAAACAAATTTTGTTCCATGTGTTTTTTTCTTCAAGGCATTTTTGCAAGTGATTGCATGGAAGGGAAAACTGAGCTTGGGCTGTGATGCAGGTATGGAGATGATGGAGGAGTTGGAAGATTGCATGAGGGCTTCTGAACCCTTGAGGAAGCTACCATGTTCGCCAAACCACTTTTTGAAATCCATGCCTAGTTTCCCACAATTTCTACAGGAAGTGCCTGTAGAAGCACAATGAGAAGCACAATGAGGTGGAAAAAATGATGGAGAAAGGCAAGGGATGGACACACGAGTGCTTGTAGGCCTAATCAACAGATTCCCACCATTAGATTCACTTTTGAAATTGGATTTTGCTCGTCCAAAGGTTCTACATGATGTTTCCTGTAGAAATACAGAGCTTCCTGTAGAAGGCACAAGAAAAATTCCTTTGATCTTGATTTGAGTGCTCCTCCTGTCATGAAACGTCCTTCTTGCAACCTGCAATTAGCCAATGGAATTAGTTTTATTTTTATTTCTCTTTTTCTCTTTTTTTTTGTTGAAAAACAACTAGGGCGCCTCATGGAGGTTTTCACCCTAATTGCATGCCTTGGGCGCCTCCAAGGGAGGTTTTCACCCAAAGATCTTATTCCCTTTTATTTTCTCTTTTTTTCCAACCCATTGACCGCCTCATGGAGGTTTTCAATCAATGAGCCAATCTAAGGCGCCTCCGAGGAGGTTTTCACCTTAGATTTCTATTTTCCTCTTTTTTCATTTTTTTTCTTTTTTTTTTTTTTCTTTTTTTTTTTTCTTTATTCTACCCTACTCTTCTTGAAAAACAAAATCGTTCTCAAGTATAAGAATACTTCCAATGGAGCCATGTGCACATCGAGATTAGAGATAAACTGATGTGGAGGCTTGAAATGCATGCTTTGACAACTATCCGGATCTCAAAGACCAAATGATCTAACTTTGAAGGGATCAAACATAGCTGAGGAAGAGAGTACCACTGCAACTTAGTGACTGTCTGGAACCATGTCTCAATATAGCTTTGATATCCTTGGTCCTTTTGCTGATCTGGATCATTCTTCATGTCACCTTTATCATGACCTTCTCATCTTCCTCCTTTTGCTGATCTTTCTCTTGAATACATGGAATATTTGATGGTAACCATGAGGAAACTCTCTCGATCTTTGATTCTGATCTATTCTCTTCATCAAGTGCAGCCCATGGTTCTTTGATTTCCTCTTTGGAATCTTCTTTTTCCTTTGGTCCTTCAATGTTGTCAATATAATCTCTGTTTTGCAACACTCTTCCTGGGCTTTGGTGAACATCATTGAGCTCAAAAGGAGTCATTTGCACATGTTGTGCCTCAGCTTTGCAATTGGGTTGAGCTACTCCATTGTATGGCTTTGGAAATGGTACGGGTAGTTGAGTGGAGGTGTGAAATTGAGATGGAGATGGATGGCATTGTGGTTGGGTAGGCATTTGGGGTCGCCTTGGTGGAGGAGGAGGCGATGGTTGTGGATGAGCAGGTGGTGGAGGAAAATAAGCGGGAGGAGTGTTGTATTGGGGCCTCCACCCCTGATGATGTGCATTCCATTGAGGCTGTGGCTGAGCACAAGAGTGAAATGAATGAGCAGCTGGTTGGGCGTAATATGGATCTGTGAAGGAACAAGGAGGAGGTGTGAACCATGAAGGATGAGCAGGGGGACCCCAAGAAGGCATGAAAGTGGCTTGGTAGGGGTCATAATAGGTCTCGGGTGTCCCTTGCAGCTCCTGCTGGTAAGATCTAGGTCCATGCGGCCTCCTTTGGTTCATATAATAGAGTGATTCAGTGGCTCCTTTGGCTCTCTGATATGCAACTTTGATTTTGGGTAAGGAAGGGCACTGATTTGTAGGATGGTATTCTTCACAGATGAAACACACTTCTATGGAGTACAATGGACATTCGTTCCTAGGATGCTTTCTAGTGCACCTAGGACAAAAAATGGCCAAAGCCCTCTTGGCTTCTTCTTGCTTCTTTTGGATCCGCAAGGTATTCAGTTGCATGGCAAGAAATTGCCTCATATCACTCTTGAAATCTTCCAGCTGATTTGCAAATTCATCTTTGGATAAGGGACTGCTCCCAACATTTCTGCTTGTAGCCATTTGCTCCAGAGGAATGGTTCCTTCTTCTTCTCCCCTAGAGTTTCTTTAAATATGCCTTGATGTCCACCTAGGGGTTCTTCTTAGTCACAGCCATCGAAGAGGAGAGAAGGTTGGCTGTGTGAAGCAGTGGGGGGTGTTGTGCAAATATTTTTCTAAATTATCTCTACTCCTACAAGGCATGAAATGAAATCTTTTTGGTTGATTTTTGCTTTTTTCTACTTCTACTTGCAAAGCTGAAATAGATTGAACTGCAACTAACTATCTTGCTAAAATGAAAATGCGGAATTGAAATGAAAGCATGAAAGGACTAATCTATTTTGCTCAAATGAAATTGCAGGAATGAAATGCTAGTCTACGCTTGCGGAATTGAAATGCTAATCTACGCTTGCAGAAATGAAATTGCGGAATTGAAATGCTAATCTATGAAAGCAAGAAATGCTAATCTATGAAAGCGGGAAATGCTAATCAACTTTTGCATAAACGAAATTGCATAATGGAAATGAAATAAACTACTTAGCAGAAGATTGTGGTGGAAAATAGAAGAATAGCAGCAATCACCAATACTCTGACGCTTCCCCGGCAATGGCGCCAAAAAGATGGTGAGCCCCAGTATTGTAGCAATAATGCTACAACTCCTGGAACTCCCTTCTTTAATTTTATCAACCCGGTAGTTCGTAACAAACTTGGAAGCGACGGTGCTGTATGCACAAGTACTAGCTCTTGCCGCAGCTGTCACTTGGTCAGCTGGCACAAGTCAGATAGAAGCTTAAGCCAACTTCTATGAGCTCTTAGAAGAAGCTTTTTAATTGATGGATGAAAGCTAACTCAAAGGAAGCTAATTTACTTGCGGAAAGAAACTGAAAGCCAAACAGAATCGCAAACCCTAACAAACCCTAATTCTACCAACTAGTCCTACTGATGCAAAAATGAGAACGCAAACTACGAGAAGAGATGCCATTACTTCTAGGAAGGTAAAATGCATGTGTCTAAGTTATCACTATCTGAAGAAAACATCTTTTTGTATTTTTGCTTAAGTTGTTGAAATTATCATGCATGTGCTTCTAACTAGTTTTCCACTGTGCAGGGATGGATCAAGGGATGAAATGCTTTGGGAAAGGTTGGGATGGTACAGAGAGGGTCTAAGGGATCCCTAACATTCTTTCTGAGAGTTTCACAAAGTCTGGATGCCATGCAACTGTGTTTATGAACTTCTACAGGAAGTCTGCAGGGGTTTCTACAGGATATTCTGTAATTCTTCTACAGGATGTTTCGAAATGGGATTTTTGATGATGGGTGATTGATGGAAGATGCATGGATGGTTATGGAGGTAGGATGGGGGTTTGAAGTGACCCAGGAACTGATGGATGGAGTGGTGAGATGATATGTGGAAAGCTGATTTGGCTTTAAGGTAGTTGAGACAACAATGGAGAAGAAGGTAGGGTTACGTGGGCAAGAGGATGGGTGTGAAGCGAGAAGCCTAGATATGGGATGAATCAGATGGCTCGGATGAAGCTTGACCATGTGAGTGAGTGATAGAGATGCCCTTCACAATGCACATTCAACCGAATCAATGAATTCTTGCAAACAAACTAAGTCCTAGCTAGCTTAATCTAACTGTCAATGAAATGAATAAACAGCAGCCTCGTTTGGAAAGAGAACCATGTACATCACGTGAGCAAGAACATTCCGAAAGATCTAAATGCATGACAAACTCCTACCAATCGATTCCCAAACATAAAAAGCTACTTTAACCAACAAAAACAACCAAAATAACAAAGCAAGATCTAAAGAGCAGATTGTATTCTAAGAACGCAGCAAACACACATAAAGATAAACAAGGGAGATATTGGGCGCTTGAGATGGGCCCAACCCCAAGAGCTACAGCCTCCCAAGAGAGATTTAGAGCTGGTGCAAAGCTGGATTCATCTTTATTAATCAAGAATGATGAGTTACATCAAAACTGTCCACAAGGAGAGCTTGAGAATGAGCTGAAAGCAAAGCTAATCTATTGCCTACAAATCGAATTACAAAATGACTACAACAAGGCTATGAAATGACTAACTACTAGCTACTATCTACTGGCTAACTAGCTAACATCCACTGGCTAACAAAATGACTAACTGGCTAACCAAAATGAGGCCCTAAGCCTTCTTATTTATACAATTTGAGGACCCAACAGTCCTCCTAAAATTTAGGGACTTGGCTGCCCAAGACTTGGAGTTAACAGCAGTCCTACTTGACTTGCTTGGCTGCCCTTGTGCTGATTGATTTGGTGGCCCTTGAACTCCGAGCTGATGGTGGAGAATTCGAGGTAAGGGCCCATAAATGAAGGGGACACCTTCTTACAAATCCTCTAGCTTGTTCTCCCACGAATTTGGCTGCCAAGTGCTCATTAAGACCTTCAATTTTGTCTCCAAGTTGACCAAAAAGGCTACACAAAGCACCCATTAGACTTGTTGGCATAATGACTAACCAAATTCACGCTATTAACATAAATATAATCAAAAGCATGCAATAAACTAATGAGAATGGTGGATTAAGTCAAATTAGGAGGTTGAATGAGCCCAAATAATTGTCCATTTTTGGGGCTCATTCAGAAGAAGCTTTCTAAATGATGAACGAAGACTATCTCAAAGGAAATTAACCTACTTTGTAAGAATGAACTGAAAGCCAACCAAACATGGAAACCCTAGTAAACCCTAATCTGACTAGCTTAATACTTACAATGCAACGATGGGAATGTAACTCCTAAAAGTGGTGCAATTACTTCTAGTGATATGAGATGCATGAATTTAAACTACTTCCATTGAAAAGAACATTGTTTTTATATTTTTGCTTAAGTGGTTGGAGTTATTATGACTTTGTTTCTTATTAGGTTTTGACTGTGCAGGGGTAGTTCGAAGGGAAGGAAGGCTTGAAAAAGGTCAGGAGGGCTAGGAGAGGTTCCAGGGGATTCCTAACATCATTCCACAGAAGTCCACAACGTTCAGGTGCTTGGCAACTGAGTTTGCAGGCTTCTACAGGATGTCTGCAGGGGATCCTACAGGAAACTCGGGATTTATACAGGAAGTCTGCTAACTTCTACAGGATGTTCTGCAGTTGGAGTTTTTGGTGATGGAGGAGTGAAGGAGCTGTATGGGTGGATAGGTAGGATGAAAAGGGGGCTAGTGATGGCTCAGGGATAGAGAGATGGGATGGAGAGAGAGTGTATGCAGTTGGTTGGTGGATAGAAGGGTGGAAGCAATGAAAAGTCAAAAAGATGGAGCTACGTGAACAGTAGAAGGGTTGGAAGGCAAACGAGCTGAACAGAGGTTAAGCAGGCGACTTTAGGCGCGGTTGAGAAGGAGAAGTTGATAATAGAACAACACTGCGCAGTGTAAATGGAACAAATCCTCTATGTCTTGCACAAAATCGAGAATTCCATCAACCTATTTTAACTGTGTTATTAAACCAACGAACAACAATGTAAACTTCAGAGAGAAATCGTGCATGGTGTTGGAACGAAGAAGTACTGCTCAAGATCAGAATGCATGGACGGTTCTATGACTGAAATGATTGTGTTGCAGCTTGCATGAACGTATAAGATTGCGTTTTTTGTGGTTGGTACGGTCTACACCCCCAATCTCTAAACAGAGATGGCAGTGAGTGCACTGTCAACCTTTTCTTGGAGCTCTAATGAATGCTAATCCTCCTACTCTAATCTAAGCTACTGAAATCACTTTAACCATAAACTAATCCTACTCAATCACATTAAAGAAATTAAATCAGCAGACTGTGTTTTCCAAAAGCATGTCAAAGCAAAGAAATGAAGTGCTGAAAGGAAAGACAAGTAACAATACAGGGAAAAGGAGGTCTATTGCTCTCAGGTTGGGCCCTAACCTGAGAGCTATAGCTCCTCTTAAGAACTCAGGATTGAATCCAAATCTGCCTGCCTTTATTAAAAGATCATAACCATGAGTCTAACATCATGCCAAAACTGGATTACAAAAAGCAAAAACCGAGTTGTAGCTCGTACTAAGAAATTGCAACAGTAGTTCAAAAGTTCAAAAAGCCCCAGTATTGTAGCAATAATGCTACAACTCCTGGAACTCCCTTCTTTAATTTTATCAACCCGGTAGTTCGTAACAAACTTGGAAGCGACGGTGCTGTATGCACAAGTACTACCTCTTGCCGCAGCTGTCACTTGGTCAGCTGGCACAAGTCCGCTAGGGGCTCAAGCCAACTTCTATGAGCTCTTAGAAGAAGCTTTTTAACTGATGGACGAAAGCTAACTCAAAGTAAGCTAATCTACTTGCGGAAAGAAACTGAAAGCCAAAAAGAAACATAAACCCTAGAAAACCCTAATTCTACCAACTAGTCCTACTGATGCAGAGGAAAGAATGCAAACTACGAAAAGAGATGCCATTACTTCTAGGAAGGTAAAATGCATGTGTCTAAGTTATCACTATCTGAAGAAAACATCTTTTTGTATTTTTGCTTAAGTTGTTGAAATTATCATGCATGTGCTTCTAACTAGTTTTCCACTGTGCAGGGATGGATCAAGGGATAAAATGCTTTGGGAAAGGTTGGGATGGTACAGAGAGGGTCTAAGGGATCCCTAACATTCTTTCTGAGAGTTTCACAAAGTCTGGATGCCATGCAACCATGTTTATGAACTTCTACAGGAAGTCTGCAGGGGTTTCTACAGGATGTTCTGTAATTCTTCTACAGGATGTTTCGAAATGGGATTTTTGAGGATGGGTGATTGATGGAAGATGCATGGATGGTTATGGAGGTAGGATGGGGGTCTGAAGTGACCCAGGAACTGATGGATGGAGTGGTGAGATGATATGTGGAAGGCTGATTTGGCTTTAAGGTAGTTGAGACAACAATGGAGAAGAAGGTAGGGTTACGTGGGCAAGAGGATGGGTGTGAATCGAGAAGCCTAGATATGGGATGAATCATATGGCTCTGATGAAGCTTGACCATGTGAGTGAGTGATAGAGTTGCCCTGCACAATGCACATTCAACCGAATCAATGAATTCTGCAAACAAACTAAGTCCTAGCTAACTTAATCTAACTGTCAATGAAATGAATAAACAACAGCCTCGTTTGGAAAGAGAACCATGTACATCACGTGAGCAAGAACATTCCGAAAGATATAAATGCATGACAAACTCCTACCAATCGATTCCCAAACATAAAAAGCTACTTTAACCAGCAAAAACAACCAAAATAACAAAGCAAGATCTAAAGAGCAGATTGTATTCTAAGAATGCAGCAAAACACATAAAGATAAACAAGGGAGGTACTGGGCGCTTGAGATGGGCCCAACCCCAAGAGCTACAGCCTCCCAAAAGAGATTTAGAGCTGGTGCAAAGCTGGATTCATCTTTATTAATCAAGAATGAAGAGTTACATCAAAACTGTCCACAAGGAGAGCTTGAGAATGAGCTGAAAGCAAAGCTAATCTATTGCCTACAAATCGAATTACAAAATGACTACAACAAGGCTATGAAATGACTAACTACTAGCTACTATCTATTGGCTAACTAGTTAACATCCACTGGCTAACAAAATGACTAACTGGCTAACCAAAATGAGGCCCTAAGCCTTCTTATTAATACAATTTGAGGACCCAACAGTCCTCCTAAAATTTAGGGACTTGGCTGCCCAAGACTTGGAGTTAACAACAGTCCTACTTGACTTGCTTGGCTGCCCTTGTGCTGATTGATTCGGTGGCCCTTGAACTCCGAGCTGATGGTGGAGAATTCGAGGTAAGGGCCCATAAATGAAGGGGACACCTTCCTACAAATCCTCTAGCTTGTTCTCCCACGAATTTGGCTGCCAAGTGCTCATTAAGACCTTCAATTTTGTCTCCAAGTTGACCAAAAAGGCTACACAAAGCACCCATTAGACTTGTTGGCATAATGACTAACCAAATTCACTCTATTAACATAAATATAATCAAAAACATGCAATAAACTAATGAGAATGGTGGATTAAGTCAAATTAGGAGGTTGAATGAGCCCAAATAATTGTCCATTTTTAGGGCTCATCATCACCCCCCTACTGAAAGTGTTGCTCATCCTCTGAGCAACTAATCTATCTCTTCATCTTTGATGGCCCTGGTGGCCTCCTTATCATCCCAGGCTTCTGATGTAGTCTACTCATGTGTGCCATAAAATTCTGCCTTCGTGTCCATGTCCTTCCACTGCTTCCGCTCCTCTTCTTCTGTAGTTGTTTTGTTAGTGCCTCAACCTCAGCCTGCAGCTTGTCCTCTCTCTGTTGTTCATCAGATGTTTCCTTGTCTGCTGGAGGCCCTTCTTGCTGCTGTTGTTCTCCCAAAATGGATGGCCTATCTTCGTTATGACTTCCCTATAGCTGTAACTACTGTTTCAGCAGCTCATTCTCCTCCTGTACTTTGTCTCTTTCAGCTTAGCCAGAGTTTCCTATAGAACCATCTCAGCTTCCTGTAGAGTTGTCTTTGAGTCCATCCTTTCAATCCTTTCTCTCCAGGTGGATGTTTTCGGGCTCCGTCGTTCATAGGTGATGGATATCTTTGGGGGAGACTCCTCCTTTTGTTTAGTTGTGGCGTCCTCAATGATAATTGGCTCTTTTGACTGTGGTTGGGGTCTGCCCACTTTTATCCGTGTGCTCCTTCTTGCTTTAAAGTACATGGATGTTCCCCTTTTTCGCCTTGCTTTTTGCTTTGGAGATGTGCTTAGGGCAGCAAGCACAGTTGCTGCCTCCCTAGCCAATATCTCGGGTGATTTCTCCTCTTGCTGCTCTTTTTCCCCGCTTCCTGTAGAAATCCCTGTGCCTGTTCCTGCCTGTTTTGCTGACTGTGTTTTCTCCTTTTGTTTTTGTGTGGTTTCTTTGGCTGTGACACTCTTCAGTTGGACTTTCTCGGCCTTCTTTGTTCTGCGCTGCATCCTCTTTTCCCTTGGTGTTTTTGCTGTTGTTTCTTCCCCTGTTTTAGGCTTAGCAATCTGGCCCATTTCTCCTTTTCCTCTTTGTTCCTGCTGTGCCTGGATGTCTTGCGGTTTTTCACCATCGATTTTCTCACCTTTTTCAATGTGTTCTTCTTTCTCACTGCTGGATGGGGTGATATCTTTGGCCAAAAGTCTGATATTGTCATCCGTAGACATGTTTTGGAAGATTTCCCATGATATGGGGACAATGTAGGTGTGCAGGGCATCTTCTACTAATAATTTGATGAGCCCATTATGGGCCATCTGGTCTGGAATCCCTTCATTCATTTTTGTCCCACATTCAACCAGTGACTGAAGAAGAAAATAGGGAATGTTGGTTTCAAGACTGCTGTGACTCAGCTCTCAGCGATCTGGTTATGAAAGGAAGAGTTTTTCTTCTACAGACAGAGGACAGAGACCAAGTTTTCTTCTCAGGGCACATTCAAATATGCAAATTTTAAAATTTTCATCCACAGGCTGGCTCTCACAGCTGCATATGCCTTCCTTATAAGAGAATTTTGGAAACAGGAAACGTGGAGAAGAATCTTGATGCAGACACAACTGAGAAACTCAGTGCAACACACATGCAAACTTTCTATTTCCAATACACAGGCAAATCTTCACTGATTGTCCAATCCGATGCCATGTTTAATTCACCACCTTGCACAAAAAAACCATGCATAGAGGAGTTCTTTTTCGAGCCTACCTCGTCTGGAGCTCCAAATTCAACAAAAATTCTGGGTTTTCCTTCTGCAGAGTTGTTCTCTGCCTTTCCTGTAGACGCCCTCCTGTAGGCGGCTCTCGTTTCCTGTAGAACGAAACAGTGCTCCCTGTAGAATGCCGATAAGCAGGAGGGTTCTGAAAAATGGCCGAGAAAGATTGGTTTGCTACTATGGAGGTGGTATGGAGCTTGTTGCAGCTGCAAGGACGATGATAAACTGGAAAACCGTGATCAATGGATGCACGGATTTCGAGAAAAATGGAAAATGGCTGAAGATTTCAGAGATCGATTTCTCGGAAACCGTGCATCGGAATCAGTTGAAACTGGTTGGGTAGGTTACCATCACTCATATGCATATCCCCATGAAACAAGTTTTGAAACGGATGCACGGTTATGGAGAAAATGCAAAAATGGCTGATGGTGATGGAGGCTGATTTCTTGGAAACCGTGCACCGGAATTGGCTGAAACTGCTCAAGCATGTTGCCATCACCCTTGTACAATTCCCCATAAAACGGTTTGTCAAATGGATGCATGGTTTTCAAGTTATGGCAAAAACAAATTTTGTTCCATGTGTTTTTTTCTTCAAGGCATTTTGCAAGTGTTTGCATGGAAGGGAAAACTGAGCTTGGGCTGTGATGCAGGTATGGAGATGATGGAGGAGGAGTTGGAAGATTGCATGAGGGCTTCTGAACCCTTGAGGAAGCTACCATGCTCGCCAAACCACTTTTTGAAATCCATGCCTAGTTTCCCACAATTTCTACAGGAAGTTCCTGTAGAAGCACAATGAGGTGGAAAAAATGATGGAGAAAGGCAAGGGATGGACACACGAGTGCTTGTAGGCCTAATCAACAGATTCCCACCATTAGATTCAATTTTGAAATTGGATTTGGCTCGTTCAAAGATTCTACAGGATGTTTCCTGTAGAAATACAGAGCTTCCTGTAGAAGGCACAAGAAAAATTCCTTTGATCTTGATTTGAGTGCTCCTCCTGTCATGAAACGTCCTTCTTGCAACCTGCAATTAGCCAATGGAATTAGTTTTATTTTTATTTCTCTTTTTCTCTTTTTTTTTGTTGAAAAACAACTAGGGCGCCTCATGGAGGTTTTCACCCTAATTGCATGCCTTGGGCGCCTCCAAGGGAGGTTTTCACCCAAAGATCTTATTCCCTTTTATTTTCTCTTTTTTTCCAACCCATTGACCGCCTCATGGAGGTTTTCAATCAATGAGCCAATCTAAGGCGCCTCCGAGGAGGTTTTCACCTTAGATTTCTATTTTCCTCTTTTTTCATTTTTTTTTCTTTTTCTTTTTTTCTCTTTTTTTTTTCTTTTTTCTACCCTACCCTACTTGAAAAACAAAATCGTTTTCAAGTATAAGAATACTTCCAATGGAGCCATGTGCACATCGAGATTAGAGATAAACTGATGTGGAGGCTTGAAATGCATGCTTTGACAACTATCCGGATCTCAGAGACCAAATGATCTAACTTTGAAGGGATCAAACATAGCTGAGGAAGAGAGTACCACTGCAACTTAGTGACTGTCTGGAACCATGTCTCAATATAGCTTTGATATCCTTGGTCCTTTTGCTGATCTGGATCATTCTTCATGTCACCTTCTATCATGACCTTCTCATCTTCCTCCTTTTGCTGATCTTTCTCTTGAATACATGGAAGATTTGATGGTAACCATGAGGAAACTCTCTCGATCTTTGATTCTGATCTATTCTCTTCATCAAGTGCAGCCCATGGTTCTTTGATCTCCTCTTTGGAATCTTCTTTTTCCTTTGGTCCTTCAATGTTGTCAATATAATCTCTGTTTTGCAACACTCTTCCTGAGCTTTGGTGAACATCATTGAGCTCAAAAGGAGTCATTTGCACATGTTGTGCCTCAGCTTTGCAATTGGGTTGAGCTACTCCATTGTATGGCTTTGGAAATGGTACGGGTAGTTGAGTGGAGGTGTGAAATTGAGATGGAGATGGATGGCATTGTGGTTGGGTAGGCATTTGGGGTTGCCTTGGTGGAGGAGGAGGCGATGGTTGTGGATGAGCAGGTGGTGGAGGAAAATAAGCGGGAGGAGTGTTGTATTGGGGCCTCCACCCCTGATGATGTGCATTCCATTGAGGCTGTGGCTGAGCATAAGAGTGAAATGAATGAGCAGCTGGTTGGGCGTAATATGGATCTGTGAAGGAACAAGGAGGAGGTGTGAACCATGAAGGATGAGCAGGGGGACCCCAAGAAGGCATGAAAGTGGCTTGGTAGGGGTCATAATAGGTGTCGGGTGTCCCTTGCAGCTCCTGCTGGTAAGATCTAGGTCCATGCGGCCTCCTTTGGTTCATATAATAGAGTGATTCAGTGGCTCCTTTGGCTCTCTGATATGCAGCTTTGATTTTGGGTAAGGAAGGGACTGATTTGTAGGATGGTATTCTTCACAGATGAAACACACTTCTATGGAGTACAATGGACATTCGTTCCTAGGATGCTTTCTAGTGCACCTAGGACAAAAAATGGCCAAAGCCCTCTTGGCTTCTTCTTGCTTCTTTTGGATCCGCAAGGTATCCAGTTGCATGGCAAGAAACTGCCTCATATCACTCTTGAAATCTTCCAGCTGATTTGCAAATTCATCTTTGGATAAGGGACTGCTCCCAACATTTCTGCTTGTAGCCATTTGCTCCAGAGGAATGGTTCCTTCTTCTTCTCCCCTAGAGGTTCTTTAAATATGCCTTGATGTCCACCCAGGGGTTATTCTTAGACACGGCCATCGAAGAGGAGAGAAGGTTGGCTGTGTGAAGCAGTGGGGGGTGTTGTGCAAATATTTTTCTAAATTATCTCTACTCCTACAAGGCATGAAATGAAATCTTTTTGGTTGATTTTTGCTTTTTTCTACTTCTACTTGCAAAGCTGAAATAGATTGAACTGCAACTAACTATCTTGCTAAAATGAAAATGCGGAATTGAAATGAAAGCAGGAAAGGACTAATCTATTTTGCTCAAATGAAATTGCAGGAATGAAATGCTAGTCTACGCTTGCGGAATTGAAATGCTAATCTACGCTTGCAGAAATGAAATTGCGGAATTGAAATGCTAATCTATGAAAGCGAGAAATGCTAATCTATGAAAGCGGGAAATGCTAATCTACTTTTGCATAAACGAAATTGCATAATGGAAATGAAATAAACTACTTAGCAGAAGATTGTGGTGGAAAATAGAAGAATAGCAGCAATCACCAATACTCTGACGCTTCCCCGGCAACAGCGCCAAAAAGATGGTGAGCCGCAGTATTGTAGCAATAATGCTACAACTCCTGGAACTCCCTTCTTTAATTTTATCAACCCGGTAGTTCGTAACAAACTTGGAAGCGACAGTGCTGTATGCACAAGTACTAGCTCTTGCCGCAGCTGTCACTTGGTCAGCTGGCACAAGTCCGCTAGGGGCTCAAGCCAACTTCTATGAGCTCTTAGAAGAAGCTTTTTAACTGATGGACGAAAGCTAACTCAAAGGAAGCTAATCTACTTGCGGAAAGAAACTGAAAGCCAAAAAGAAACGCAAACCCTAGAAAACCCTAATTCTACCAACTAGTCCTACTGATGCAGAGGAAAGAATGCAAACTACGAAAAGAGATGCCATTACTTCTAGGAAGGTAAAATGCATGTGTCTAAGTTGTCACTACCTAAAGAAAACATCTTTTTGTATTTTTGCTTAAGTTGTTGAAATTATCATGCATGTGCTTCTAACTAGTTTTCCACTGTGCAGGGATGGATCAAGGGATGAAATGCTTTGGGAAAGGTTGGGATGGTACAGAGAGGGTCTAAGGGATCCCTAACATTCTTTCTGAGAGTTTCACAAAGTCTGGATGCCATGCAACCGTGTTTATGAACTTCTACAGGAAGTCTGCAGGGGTTTCTACAGGATGTTCTGTAATTCTTCTACAGGATGTTTCGAAATGGGATTTTTGAGGATGGGTGATTGGTGGAAGATGCATGGATGGTTATGGAGGTAGGATGGGGGTCTGAAGTGACCCAGGAACTGATGGATGGAGTGGTGAGATGATATGTGGAAGGCTGATTTGGCTTTAAGGTAGTTGAGACAACAATGGAGAAGAAGGTAGGGTTACGTGGGCAAGAGGATGGGTGTGAAGCGAGAAGCCTAGATATGGGATGAATCAGATGGCTCTGATGAAGCTTGACCATGTGAGTGAGTGATAGAGATGCCCTGCACAATGCACATTCAACCGAATCAATGAATTCTTGCAAACAAACTAAGTCCTAGCTAACTTAATCTAACTGTCAATGAAATGAATAAACAACAGCCTCGTTTGGAAAGAGAACCATGTACATCACGTGAGCAAGAACATTCCGAAAGATATAAATGCATGACAAACTCCTACCAATCGATTCCCAAACATAAAAAGCTACTTTAACCAACAAAAACAACAAAAATAACAAAGCAAGATCTAAAGAGCAGATTTATTTTAAGAACACAGCAAACACACATAAAGATAAACATGGGAGGTACTGGGCGCTTGAGATGGGCCCAACCCCAAGGGCTACAGCCTCCCAAGAGAGATTTAGATCTGGTGCAAAGCTGGATTCATCTTTATTAATCAAGAATGAAGAGTTATATAAAAACTGTCCACAAGGAGAGCTTGAGAATGAGCTGAAAGCAAAGCTAATCTATTGCCTACAAATCGAATTACAAAATGACTACAACAAGGCTATGAAATGACTAACTACTAGCTACTATCTACTGGCTAACTAGCTAACATCCACTGGCTAACAAAATGACTAACTGGCTAACCAAAATGAGGCCCTAAGCCTTCTTATTTATACAATTTGAGGACCCAACAGTCCTCCTAAAATTTAGGGACTTGGCTTCCCAAGACTTGGAGTTAACAGCAGTCCTACTTGACTTGCTTGGCTACACTTGTGCTGATTGATTCGGTGGCCCTTGAACTCCGAGCTGATGGTGGAGAATTCGAGGTAAGGGCCCATAAATGAAGGGGACACCTTCCTACAAATCCTCTAGCTTGTTCTCCCACGAATTTTGCTGCCAAGTGCTCATTAAGACCTTCAATTTTGTCTCCAAGTTGACCAAAAAGGCTACACAAAGCACCCAATAGACTTGTTGGCATAATGACTAACCAAATTCACTCTATTAACATAAATATAATCAAAAGCATGCAATAAACTAATGAGAATGGTGGATTAAGTCAAATTAGGAGGTTGAATGAGCCCAAATAATTGTCCATTTTTGGGGCTCATTCAGAAGAAGCTTTCTAAATGATGAACGAAGACTATCTCAAAGGAAATTAACCTACTTTGCAAGAATGAACTGAAAGCCAACCAAACATGGAAACCCTAGTAAACCCTAATCTGACTAGCTTAATCCTTACAATGCAACGATGGGAATGTAACTCCTAAAAATGGTGCCATTACTTCTAGTGATATGAGATGCATGAATTTAAACTACTTCCATTGAAAAGAACATTGTTTTTATATTTTTGCTTAAGTGGTTGGAGTTATTATGACTTTGTTTCTTATTAGGTTTTGACTGTGCAGGGGTAGTTCGAAGGGAAGGAAGGCTTGAAAAAGGTCAGGAGGGCTAGGAGAGGTTCCAGGGGATTCCTAACATCATTCCACAGAAGTCCACAACGTTCAGGTGCTTGGCAACCGAGTTTGCAGGCTTCTACAGGATGTCTGCAGGGGATCCTACAGGAAACTCGGGATTTCTACAGGAAGTCTGCTAACTTCTACAGGATGTTCTGCAGTTGGATTTTTTGGTGATGGAGGAGTGAAGGGGCTGTATGGGTGGATAGGTAGGATGAAAAGGGGGCTAGTGATGGCTCAGGGATAGAGAGATGGGATGGAGAGAGAGTGTATGCAGTTGGTTGGTGGATAGAAGGGTGGAAGCAATGAAAAGTCAAAAAGATGGAGCTACGTGAACAATAGAAGGGTTGGAAGGCAAACGAGTTGAACAGAGGTTAAGCAGGTGACTTTAGGCGTGGTTGAGAAGGAGAAGAAGATAATAGAACAACGCTGCGCAGTGTAAATGGAACAAATCCTCTATGTCTTGCACAAAACCGATAATTCCATCAACCTATTTTAACTGTGTTATTAAACCAACGAACAACAATGTAAACTTCAGAGAGAAATCGTGCATGGTGTTGGAACGAAGAAGTACTGCTCAAGATCAGAATGCATGGACGGTTCTATGACTGAAATGATTGTGTTGAAGCTTGCATGAACGTATAAGACTGCGTTTTTTGTGGTTGGTACGGTCTACACCCCCAATCTCTAAACAGAGATGGCAGTGAGTGCACTGTCAACCTTTTCTTGGAGCTCTAATGAATGCTAATCTCCCTACTCTAATCTAAGCTACTGAAAGCACTTTAACCATAAACTAATCCTACTCAATCACATTAAAGAAATTAAATCAGCAGACTGTGTTTTCCAAATGCATGTCAAAGAAAAGAAATGAAGTGCTGAAAGGAAAGACAAGTAACAATACAGGGAAAAGGAGGTCTATTGCTCTCAGGTTGGGCCCTAACCTGAGAGCTATAGCTCCTCTTAAGAACTCAGGATTGAATCCAAATCTGCCTGCCTTTATTAAAATATCATAACCATGAGTCTAACATCATGCCAAAACTGGCTTACAAAAAGCAAAAACCGAGTTGTAGCTCGTACTCAGAAATTGCAACAGTAGTTCAAAAGTTCAAAAAGCCCCAGTATTGTAGCAATAATGCTACAACTCCTGGAACTCCCTTCTTTAATTTTATCAACCCGGTAGTTCGTAACAAACTTGGAAGCGATGGTGCTGTATGCACAAGTACTAGCTCTTGCCGCAGCTGTCACTTGGTCAGCTGGCACAAGTCCGCTAGGGGCTCAAGCCAACTTCTATGAGCTCTTAGAAGAAGCTTTTTAACTGATGGACGAAAGCTAACTCAAAGTAAGCTAATCTACTTGCGGAAAGAAACTGAAAGCCAAAAAGAAACACAAACCCTAGAAAACCTTAATTCTACCAACTAGTCCTACTGATGCAGAGGAAAGAATGCAAACTACGAAAAGAGATGCCATTACTTCTAGGAAGGTAAAATGCATGTGTCTAAGTTATCACTATCTGAAGAAAACATCTTTTTGTATTTTTTCTTAAGTTGTTGAAATTATCATGCATGTGCTTCTAACTAGTTTTCCACTGTGCAGGGATGGATCAAGGGATGAAATGCTTTGGGAAAGGTTGGGATGGTACAGAGAGGGTCTAAGGGATCCCTAACATTCTTTCTGAGAGTTTCACAAAGTCTGGATGCCATGCAACCGTGTTTATGAACTTCTACAAAAAGTCTGCAGGGGTTTCTACAGGATGTTCTGTAATTCTTCTACAGGATGTTTCGAAATGGGATTTTTGATGATGGGTGATTGATGGAAGATGCATGGATGGTTATGGAGGTAGGATGGGGGTCTGAAGTGACCCAGGAACTGATGGATGGAGTGGTGAGATGATATGTGGAAGGCTGATTTGGCTTTAAGGTAGTTGAGACAACAATGGAGAAGAAGGTAGGGTTACGTGGGCAAGAGGATGGGTGTGAAGTGAGAAGCCTAGATATGGGATGAATCAGATGGCTCTGATGAAGCTTGACCATGTGAGTGAGTGATAGAGATGCTATGCACAATGCACATTCAACCGAATCAATGAATTCTGCAAACAAACTAAGTCCTAGCTAACTTAATCTAACTGTCAATGAAATGAATAAACAACAGCCTCGTTTGGAAAGAGAACCATGTACATCACGTGAGCAAGAACATTCCGAAAGATCTAAATGCATGACAAACTCCTACCAATCGATTCCCAAACATAAAAAGCTACTTTAACCAACAAAAACAACCAAAATAACAAAGCAAGATCAAAAGAGCAGATTTATTTTAAGAACGCAGCAAACACACATAAAGATAAACAAGGGAGGTACTGGGCACTTGAGATGGGCCCAACCCCAAGAGCTACAGCCTCCCAAGAGAGATTTAGAGCTGGTGCAAAGCTGGATTCATCTTTATTAATCAAGAATGAAGAGTTACATCAAAACTGTCCACAAGGAGAGCTTGAGAATGAGCTGAAAGCAAAGCTAATCTATTGCCTACAAATCGAATTACAAAATGACTACAACAAGGCTATGAAATGACTAACTACTAGCTACTATCTACTGGCTAACAAGCTAACATCCACTGGCTAACAAAATGACTAACTGGCTAACCAAAATGAGGCCCTAAGCCTTCTTATTTATACAATTTGAGGACCCAACAGTCCTCCTAAAATTTAGGGACTTCGCTGCCCAAGACTTGGAGTTAACAACAGTCCTACTTGACTTGCTTGGCTGCCCTTGTGCTGATTGATTCGGTGGCCCTTGAACTCCGAGCTGATGGTGGAGAATTCGAGGTAAGGGCCCATAAATGAAGGGGACACCTTCCTACAAATCCTCTAGCTTGTTCTCCCACGAATTTGGCTGCCAAGTGCTCATTAAGACCTTCAATTTTGTCTCCAAGTTGACCAAAAAGGCTACACAAAGCACCCATTAGACTTGTTGGCATAATGACTAACCAAATTCACTCTATTAACATAAATATAATCAAAAGCATGCAATAAACTAATGAGAATGGTGGATTAAGTCAAATTAGGAGGTTGAATGAGCCCAAATAATTGTCCGTTTTTGGGTCTCATCATCACCCTCCTACTGAAAGTGTTGCTCATCCTCTGAGCAACTAATCTATCTCTTCATCTTTGATGGCCCTGGTGGCCTCCTTATCATCCCAGGCTTTTGATGTAGTCTACTCATGTGTGCCATAAAATTCTGCCTTCGTGTCCATGTCCTTCCACTGCTTCCGCTCCTCTTCTTCTGTAGTTGTTTTGTTAGTGCCTCAACCTCAGCCTGCAACTTGTCCTCTCTCTGCTGTTCATCAGATGTTTCCTTGTCTGTTGGAGGCCCTTCTTGCTGCTGTTTTTCTCCCAAAATGGAGGGCCTATCTTCGTTATGACTTCCCTATAGCTGTAACTACTGTTTCAGCAGCTCATTCTCCTCTTGTACTTTGTCTCTTTCAGCTTAGCCAGAGTTTCCTGTAGAACCATCTCAGCTTCCTGTAGAGCTGTCTTTGAGTCCATCCTTTCAATCCTTTCTCTCCAGGTGGATGTTTTCGGGCTCCGTCGTTCATAGGTGATGGATATCTTTGGGGGAGACTCCTCCTTTTGTTTAGTTGTGGCGTCCTCAATGATAATTGGCTCTTTTGACTGTGGTTGGGGTCTGCCCACTTTTATCCGTGTGCTCCTTCTTGCTTTAAAGTACATGGATGTTCCCCTTTTTCGCCTCCCTTTTTGCTTTGGAGATGTGCTTAGGGCAGCAAGCACAGTTGCTGCCTCCCTAGCCAATATCTCGGGTGATTTCTCCTCTTGCTGCTCTTTTTCCCCGCTTCCTGTAGAAATCCCTGTGCCTGTTTCTGCCTGTTTTGCTGACTGTGTTTTCTCCTTTTGTTTTTGTGTGGTTTCTTTGGCTGTGACACTCTTCAGTTGGACTTTCTCGGCCTTCTTTGTTCTGCGCTGCATCCTCTTTTCCCTTGGTGTTTTTGCTGTTGTTTCTTCCCCTGTTTTAGGCTTAGCAATCTGGCCCATTTCTCCTTTTCCTCTTTGTTCTTGCTGTGCCTGGATGTCTTGCGGTTTTTCACCATCGATTTTCTCACCTTTTTCAATGTGTTCTTCTTCCTCACTGCTGGATGGGGTGATATCTTTGGCCAAAACTCTGATATTGTCATCCCTAGACATGTTTTGGAAGATTTCCCATGATATGGGGACAATGTAGGTGTGCAGGGCATCTTCTACTAATAATTTGATGAGCCCATGATGGGCCATCTGGTCTGGAATCCCTTCATTCATTTTTGTCCCACATTCAACCAGTGACTGAAGAAGAAAATAGGGAATGTTGGTTTCAAGACTGCTGTGACTCAGCTCTCAGCGATCTGGTTATGAAAGGAAGAGTTTTTCTTCTACAGACAGAGGACAGAGACCAAGTTTTCTTCTCAGGGCACATTCAGATATGCAAATTTTAAAATTTTCATCCACAGGCTGGCTCTCACAGCTGCATATGCCTTCCTTATAAGAGAATTTTGGAAACAGGAAACGTGGAGAAGAATCTTGATGCAGACACAACTGAGAAACTCAGTGCAACACACATGCAAACTTTCTATTTCCAATACACAGGCAGATCTTCACTGATTTTCCAATCCGATGCCATGTTTAATTCACCACCTTGCACAAAAAAACCATGCATAGAGGAGTTATTTTCGAGCCTACCTCGTCTGGAGCTCCAAATTCAACGAAAATTCTGGGTTTTCCTTCCGCAGAGCTGTTCTCTGCCTTTCCTGTAGACGCCTTCCTGTAGGCGGCTCTCGTTTCCTGTAGAACGAAACAGTGCTCCCTGTAGAATGCCGATAAGCAGGAGGGTTCTGAAAAATGGCCGAGAAAGATTGGTTTGCTACTATGGAGGTGGTATGGAGCTTGTTGCAGCTGCAAGGACGATGATAAACTGGAAACAACGGAGGTGAGAGTTTGATTGGCTGTTTATGGAGACTTCCATTGATGGAGGGTGAGCTGGCCAAGTGCACGTTGGCCCCATGCAGACCGTTTAAACAACCACCACTAATCACGTCCATCACGTTCACCAGACTGTTTTTTCTCTGCCTGTAATCACGTCCATCAATCACGCTGGAGTTTTACGACTTGTTTCTAGTTTTCTTCCTGAGATGGCTGAGCACACTTGTCGTATTCACCCACCGAGCGCTGTTTGAACTGGATGAGGGTGGCCAGTTAGCTGGCCACCGATTTTTTTAATCACAACCATCTCATTGTTCACGCAGTTCTCAAATTACATTCATGCAACAAAGGAATTAGTTTCAGTCACGTACCTGGAAGTCGAACGACTGCTTGTGAAGCTTTTTGCTGCTGCATGCTCTGATTCTGCTGCTGCATGCTTGGATCCTTTGATTGCATGAGGGCTTGGCTGATGATTTTTGATTGCTTTTCCTTGTGCAGGTGTCCTCTGGCCGGATCTGAGCTGCATGCCATTGTTTCCACGTTCAGATCTGCACCTTCAAGCTGCTGCTGCTGCATGGTCACAAAACCAGAACTTGTTTTCGCCATTTCTCCCAAACGGAAAAGCGGATCGATCTGAAACTTGCTGAGCATGTTTCTATCATCATTATGCATCTCCCATAGCAAAATCGTGATCAATGGATGCACAGATTTCGAGAAAAATGGAAAATGGCTGAAGATTTCAGAGATCGATTTCTCGGAAACCGTGCATCGGAATCGGCTGAAACTGCTTGGGTAGGTTACCATCACTCATATGCATATCCCCATGAAACAGGTTTTGAAACGGATGCACGGTTATGGAGAAAATGCAAAAATGGCTGATGGTGATGGAGGCTGATTTCTTGGAAACCGTGCACCGGAATTGGCTGAAACTGCTCAAGCATGTTGCCATCACCCTTGTACAATTCCCCATAAAACGGTTTGTCAAATGGATGCATGGTTTTCAAGTTATGGCAAAAACAAATTTTGTTCCATGTGTTTTTTTCTTCAAGGCATTTTGCAAGTGTTTGCATGGAAGGGAAAACTGAGCTTGGGCTGTGATGCAGGTATGGAGATGATGGAGGAGGAGTTGGAAGATTGCATGAGGGCTTCTGAACCCTTGAGGAAGCTACCATGTTCGCCAAACCACTTTTTGAAATCCATGCCTAGTTTCCCACAATTTCTACAGGAAGTTCCTGTAGAAGCACAATGAGAAGCACAATGAGGTGGAAAAAATGATGGAGAAAGGCAAGGGATGGACACACGAGTGCTTGTAGGCCTAATCAACAGATTCCCACCATTAGATTCACTTTTGAAATTGGATTTGGCTCGTTCAAAGATTCTACAGGATGTTTCCTGTAGAAATACAGAGCTTCCTGTAGAAGGCACAAGAAAAATTCCTTTGATCTTGATTTGAGTGCTCCTCCTGTCATGAAACGTCCTTCTTGCAACCTGCAATTAGCCAATGGAATTAGTTTTATTTTTATTTTTCTTTTTCTCTTTTTTTTTTTTGAAAAACAACTAGGGCGCCTCATGGAGGTTTTCACCCTAATTGCCTGCCTTGGGCGCCTCCAAGGGAGGTTTTCACCCAAAGATCTTATTCCCTTTTATTTTCTCTTTTTTTCCAACCCATTGACCGCCTCATGGAGGTTTTCAATCAATGAGCCAATCTAAGGCGCCTCCGAGGAGGTTTTCACCTTAGATTTCTATTTTCCTCTTTTTTCTTTTTTTTTTTCTTTTTCTTTTTTTCTCTTTTTTTTTTTTCTTTTTTCTACCCTACCCTACTTGAAAAACAAAATCGTTTTCAAGTATAAGAATACTTCCAATGGAGCCATGTGCACATCGAGATTAGAGATAAACTGATGTGGAGGCTTGAAATGCATGCTTTGACAACTATCCGGATCTCAGAGACCAAATGATCTAACTTTGAAGGGATCAAACATAGCTGAGGAAGAGAGTACCACTGCAACTTAGTGACTGTCTGGAACCATGTCTCAATATAGCTTTGATATCCTTGGTCCTTTTGCTGATCTGGATCATTCTTCATGTCACCTTCTATCATGACCTTCTCATCTTCCTCCTTTTGCTGATCTTTCTCTTGAATACATGGAAGATTTGATGGTAACCATGAGGAAACTCTCTCGATCTTTGATTCTGATCTATTCTCTTCATCAAGTGCAGCCCATGGTTCTTTGATTTCCTCTTTGGAATCTTCTTTTTCCTTTGGTCCTTCAATGTTGTCAATATAATCTCTGTTTTGCAACACTCTTCCTGGGCTTTGGTGAACATCATTGAGCTCAAAAGGAGTCATTTGCACATGTTGTGCCTCAGCTTTGCAATTGGGTTGAGCTACTCCATTGTATGGCTTTGGAAATGGTACGGGTAGTTGAGTGGAGGTGTGAAATTGAGATGGAGATGGATGGCATTGTGGTTGGGTAGGCATTTGGGGTTGCCTTGGTGGAGGAGGAGGCGATGGTTGTGGATGAGCAGGTGGTGGAGGAAAATAAGCGGGAGGAGTGTTGTATTGGGGCCTCCACCCCTGATGATGTGCATTCCATTGAGGCTGTGGCTGAGCATAAGAGTGAAATGAATGAGCAGCTGGTTGGGCGTAATATGGATCTGTGAAGGAACAAGGAGGAGGTGTGAACCATGAAGGATGAGCAGGGGGACCCCAAGAAGGCATGAAAGTTGCTTGGTAGGGGTCATAATAGGTGTCGGGTGTACCTTGCAGCTCCTGCTGGTAAGATCTAGATCCATGCGGCCTCCTTTGGTTCATATAATAGAGTGATTCAGTGGCTCCTTTGGCTCTCTGATATGCAGCTTTGATTCTGGGTAAGGAAGGGACTGATTTGTAGGATGGTATTCTTCACAGATGAAACACACTTCTATGGAGTACAATGGACATTCGTTCCTAGGATGCTTTCTAGTGCACCTAGGACAAAAAATGGCCAAAGCCCTCTTGGCTTCTTCTTGCTTCTTTTGGATCCGCAAGGTATCCAGTTGCATGGCAAGAAACTGCCTCATATCACTCTTGAAATCTTCCAGCTGATTTGCAAATTCATCTTTGGATAAGGGACTGCTCCCAACATTTCTGCTTGTAGCCATTTGCTCCAGAGGAATGGTTCCTTCTTCTTCTCCCCTAGAGGTTCTTTAAATATGCCTTGATGTCCACCCAGGGGTTATTCTTAGACACAGCCATCGAAGAGGAGAGAAGGTTGGCTGTGTGAAGCAGTGGGGGGTGTTGTGCAAATATTTTTCTAAATTATCTCTACTCCTACAAGGCATGAAATGAAATCTTTTTGGTTGATTTTTGCTTTTTTCTACTTCTACTTGCAAAACTGAAATAGATTGAACTGCAACTAACTATCTTGCTAAAATGAAAATGCGGAATTGAAATGAAAGCAGGAAAGGACTAATCTATTTTGCTCAAATGAAATTGCAGGAATGAAATGCTAGTCTACGCTTGCGGAATTGAAATGCTAATCTACGCTTGCAGAAATGAAATTGCGGAATTGAAATGCTAATCTATGAAAGCGAGAAATGCTAATCTATGAAAGCGGGAAATGCTAATCTACTTTTGCATAAACGAAATTGCATAATGGAAATGAAATAAACTACTTAGCAGAAGATTGTAGTGGAAAATAGAAGAATAGCAGCAATCACCAATACTCTGACGCTTCCCCGGCAACAGCGCCAAAAAGATGGTGAGCCGCAGTATTGTAGCAATAATGCTACAACTCCTGGAACTCCCTTCTTTAATTTTATCAACCCGGTAGTTCGTAACAAACTTGGAAGCGATGGTGCTGTATGCACAAGTACTAGCTCTTGCCGCAGCTGTCACTTGGTCAGCTGGCACAAGTCCGCTAGGGGCTCAAGCCAACTTCTATGAGCTCTTAGAAGAAGCTTTTTAACTGATGGACGAAAGCTAACTCAAAGGAAGCTAATCTACTTGCGGAAAGAAACTGAAAGCCAAAAAGAAACGCAAACCCTAGAAAACCCTAATTCTACCAACTAGTCCTACTGATGCAAAGGAAAGAATGCAAACTACGAAAAGAGATGCCATTACTTCTAGGAAGGTAAAATGCATGTGTCTAAGTTATCACTATCTAAAGAAAACATCTTTTTGTATTTTTGCTTAAGTTGTTGAAATTATCATGCATGTGCTTCTAACTAGTTTTCCACTGTGCAGGGATGGATCAAGGGATGAAATGCTTTGGGAAAGGTTGGGATGGTACAGAGAGGGTCTAAGGGATCCCTAACATTCTTTCTGAGAGTTTCACAAAGTCTGGATGCCATGCAACCGTGTTTATGAACTTCTACAGGAAGTCTGCAGGGGTTTCTACAGGATGTTCTGTAATTCTTCTACAGGATGTTTCGAAATGGGATTTTTGAGGATGGGTGATTGGTGGAAGATGCATGGATGGTTATGGAGGTAGGATGGGGGTCTGAAGTGACCCAGGAACTGATGGATGGAGTGGTGAGATGATATGTGGAAGGCTGATTTGGCTTTAAGGTAGTTGAGACAACAATGGAGAAGAAGGTAGGGTTACGTGGGCAAGAGGATGGGTGTGAAGCGAGAAGCCTAGATATGGGATGAATCAGATGGCTCTGATGAAGCTTGACCATGTGAGTGAGTGATAGAGATGCCCTGCACAATGCACATTCAACCGAATCAATGAATTCTTGCAAACAAACTAAGTCCTAGCTAGCTTAATCTAACTGTCAATGAAATGAATAAACAACAGCCTCGTTTGGAAAGAGAACCATGTACATCACGTGAGCAAGAACATTCCGAAAGATATAAATGCATGACAAACTCCTACCAATCGATTCCCAAACATAAAAAGCTACTTTAACCAACAAAAACAACCAAAATAACAAAGCAAGATCTAAAGAGCAGATTTATTTTAAGAACACAGCAAACACACATAAAGATAAACAAGGGAGGTACTGGGCGCTTGAGATGGGCCCAACCCCAAGGGCTACAGCCTCCCAAGAGAGATTTAGAGCTGGTGCAAAGCTGGATTCATCTTTATTAATCAAGAATGAAGAGTTATATCAAAACTGTCCACAAGGAGAGCTTGAGAATGAGCTGAAAGCAAAGCTAATCTATTGCCTACAAATCGAATTACAAAATGACTACAACAAGGCTATGAAATGACTAACTACTAGCTACTATCTACTGGCTAACTAGCTAACATCCACTGGCTAACAAAATGACTAACTGGCTAACCAAAATGAGGCCCTAAGCCTTCTTATTTATACAATTTGAGGACCCAACAGTCCTCCTAAAATTTAGGGACTTGGCTGCCCAAGACTTGGAGTTAATAGCAGTCCTACTTGACTTGCTTGGCTACACTTGTGCTGATTGATTCGGTGGCCCTTGAACTCCGAGCTGATGGTGGAGAATTCGAGGTAAGGGCCCATAAATGAAGGGGACACCTTCCTACAAATCCTCTAGCTTGTTCTCCCACGAATTTTGCTGCCAAGTGCTCATTAAGACCTTCAATTTTGTCTCCAAGTTGACCAAAAAGGCTACACAAAGCACCCAATAGACTTGTTGGCATAATGACTAAACAAATTCACTCTATTAACATAAATATAATCAAAAGCATGCAATAAACTAATGAGAATGGTGGATTAAGTCAAATTAGGAGGTTGAATGAGCCCAAATAATTGTCCATTTTTGGGGCTCATTCAGAAGAAGCTTTCTAAATGATGAACGAAGACTATCTCAAAGGAAATTAACCTACTTTGCAAGAATGAACTGAAAGCCAACCAAACATGGAAACCCTAGTAAACCCTAATCTGACTAGCTTAATCCTTACAATGCAACGATGGGAATGTAACTCCTAAAAATGGTGCCATTACTTCTAGTGATATGAGATGCATGAATTTAAACTACTTCCATTGAAAAGAACATTGTTTTTATATTTTTGCTTAAGTGGTTGGAGTTATTATGACTTTGTTTCTTATTAGGTTTTGACTGTGCAGGGGTAGTTCGAAGGGAAGGAAGGCTTGAAAAAGGTCAGGAGGGCTAGGAGAGGTTCCAGGGGATTCCTAACATCATTCCACAGAAGTCCACAACGTTCAGGTGCTTGGCAACCGAGTTTGCAGGCTTCTACAGGATGTCTGCAGGGGATCCTACAGGAAACTCGGGATTTCTACAGGAAGTCTGCTAACTTCTACAGGATGTTCTGCAGTTGGATTTTTTGGTGATGGAGGAGTGAAGGAGCTGTATGGGTGGAAAGGTAGGATGAAAAGGGGGCTAGTGATGGCTCAGGGACAGAGAGATGGGATGGAGAGAGAGTGTATGCAGTTGGTTGGTGGATAGAAGGGTGGAAGCAATGAAAAGTCAAAAAGATGGAGCTACGTGAACAATAGAGGGGTTGGAAGGCAAACGAGTTGAACAGAGGTTAAGCAGGTGACTTTAGGCGCGGTTGAGAAGGAGAAGAAGATAATAGAACAACGCTGCGCAGTGTAAATGGAACAAATCCTCTATGTCTTGCACAAAACCGATAATTCCATCAACCTATTTTAACTGTGTTATTAAACCAACGAACAGCAATGTAAACTTCAGAGAGAAATCGTGCATGGTGTTGGAACGAAGAAGTACTGCTCAAGATCAGAATGCATGGACGGTTCTATGACTGAAATGATTGTGTTGAAGCTTGCATGAACGTATAAGACTGCGTTTTTTGTGGTTGGTACGGTCTACACCCCCAATCTCTAAACAGAGATGGCAGTGAGTGCACTGTCAACCTTTTCTTGGAGCTCTAATGAATGCTAATCTTCCTACTCTAATCTAAGCTACTGAAAGCACTTTAACCATAAACTAATCCTACTCAATCACATTAAAGAAATTAAATCAGCAGACTGTGTTTTCCAAATGCATGTCAAAGAAAAGAAATGAAGTGCTGAAAGGAAAGACAAGTAACAATACAGGGAAAAGGAGGTCTATTGCTCTCAGGTTGGGCCCTAACCTGAGAGCTATAGCTCCTCTTAAGAACTCAGGATTGAATCCAAATCTGCCTGCCTTTATTAAAAGATCATAACCATGAGTCTAACATCATGCCAAAACTGGCTTACAAAAAGCAAAAACCGAGTTGTAGCTCGTACTCAGAAATTGCAACAGTAGTTCAAAAGTTCAAAAAGCCCCAGTATTGTAGCAATAATGCTACAACTCCTGGAACTCCCTTCTTTAATTTTATCAACTCGGTAGTTCGTAACAAACTTGGAAGCGATGGTGCTGTATGCACAAGTACTAGCTCTTGCCGCAGCTGTCACTTGGTCAGCTGGCACAAGTCCGTTAGGGGCTCAAGCCAACTTCTATGAGCTCTTAGAAGAAGCTTTTTAACTGATGGACGAAAGCTAACTCAAAGTAAGCTAATCTACTTGCGGAAAGAAACTGAAAGCCAAAAAGAAACACAAACCCTAGAAAACCTTAATTCTACCAACTAGTCCTACTGATGCAGAGGAAAGAATGCAAACTACGAAAAGAGATGCCATTACTTCTAGGAAGGTAAAATGCATGTGTCTAAGTTATCACTATCTGAAGAAAACATCTTTTTGTATTTTTTCTTAAGTTGTTGAAATTATCATGCATGTGCTTCTAACTAGTTTTCCACTGTGCAGGGATGGATCAAGGGATGAAATGCTTTGGGAAAGGTTGGGATGGTACAGAGAGGGTCTAAGGGATCCCTAACATTCTTTCTGAGAGTTTCACAAAGTCTGGATGCCATGCAACCGTGTTTATGAACTTCTACAAAAAGTCTGCAGGGGTTTCTACAGGATGTTCTGTAAATCTTCTACAGGATGTTTCAAAATGGGATTTTTGATGATGGGTGATTGATGGAAGATGCATGGATGGTTATGGAGGTAGCATGGGGGTCTGAAGTTACCCAGGAACTGATGGATGGAGTGGTGAGATGATATGTGGAAGGCTGATTTGGCTTTAAGGTAGTTGAGACAACAATGGAGAAGAAGGTAGGGTTACGTGGGCAAGAGGATGGGTGTGAAGTGAGAAGCCTAGATATGGGATGAATTAGATGGCTCTGATGAAGCTTGACCATGTGAGTGAGTGATAGAGATGCTCTGCACAATGCACATTCAACCGAATCAATGAATTCTGCAAACAAACTAAGTCCTAGCTAACTTAATCTAACTGTCAATGAAATGAATAAACAACAACCTCGTTTGGAAAGAGAACCATGTACATCACGTGAGCAAGAACATTCCGAAAGATCTAAATGCATGACAAACTCCTACCAATCGATTCCCAAACATAAAAAGCTACTTTAACCAACAAAAACAACCAAAATAACAAAGCAAGATCTAAAGAGCAGATTTATTTTAAGAACGCAGCAAACACACATAAAGATAAACAAGGGAGGTACTGGGCACTTGAGATGGGCCCAACCCCAAGAGCTACAGCCTCCCAAGAGAGATTTAGAGCTGGTGCAAAGCTGGATTCATCTTTATTAATCAAGAATGAAGAGTTACATCAAAACTGTCCACAAGGAGAGCTTGAGAATGAGCTGAAAGCAAAGCTAATCTATTGCCTACAAATCGAATTACAAAATGACTACAACAAGGCTATGAAATGACTAACTACTAGCTACTATCTACTGGCTAACAAGCTAACATCCACTGGCTAACAAAATGACTAACTGGCTAACCAAAATGAGGCCCTAAGCCTTCTTATTTATACAATTTGAGGACCCAACAGTCCTCCTAAAATTTAGGGACTTCGCTGCCCAAGACTTGGAGTTAACAGCAGTCCTACTTGACTTTCTTGGCTGCCCTTGTGCTGATTGATTCGGTGGCCCTTGGACTCCGAGCTGATGGTGGAGAATTCGAGGTAAGGGCCCATAAATGAAGGGGACACCTTCCTACAAATCCTCTAGCTTGTTCTCCCACGAATTTGGCTGCCAAGTGCTCATTAAGACCTTCAATTTTGTCTCCAAGTTGACCAAAAAGGCTACACAAAGCACCCATTAGACTTGTTGGCATAATGACTAACCAAATTCACTCTATTAACATAAATATAATCAAAAGCATGCAATAAACTAATGAGAATGGTGGATTAAGTCAAATTAGGAGGTTGAATGAGCCCAAATAATTGTCCGTTTTTGGGGCTCATCATCACCCCCCTACTGAATGTGTTGCTCATCCTCTGAGCAACTAATCTATCTCTTCATCTTTGATGGCCCTGGTGGCCTCCTTATCATCCCAGGCTTTTGATGTAGTCTACTCATGTGTGCCATAAAATTCTGCCTTCGTGTCCATGTCCTTCCACTGCTTCCGCTCCTCTTCTTCTGTAGTTGTTTTGTTAGTGCCTCAACCTCAGCCTGCAACTTGTCCTCTCTCTGCTGTTCATCAGATGTTTCCTTGTCTGTTGGAGGCCCTTCTTGCTGCTGTTGTTCTCCCAAAATGGAGGGCCTATCTTCGTTATGACTTCCCTATAGCTGTAACTACTGTTTCAGCAGCTCATTCTCCTCTTGTACTTTGTCTCTTTCAGCTTAGCCAGAGTTTCCTGTAGAACCATCTCAGCTTCCTGTAGAGCTGTCTTTGAGTCCATCCTTTCAATCCTTTCTCTCCAGGTGGATGTTTTCGGGCTTCGTCGTTCATAGGTGATGGATATCTTTGGGGGAGACTCCTCCTTTTGTTTAGTTGTGGCGTCCTCAATGATAATTGGCTCTTTTGACTGTGGTTGGGGTCTGCCCACTTTTATCCGTGTGCTCCTTCTTGCTTTAAAGTACATGGATGTTCCCCTTTTTCGCCTCCCTTTTTGCTTTGGAGATGTGCTTAGGGCAGCAAGCACAGTTGCTGCCTCCCTAGCCAATATCTCGGGTGATTTCTCCTCTTGCTGCTCTTTTTCCCCGCTTCCTGTAGAAATCCCTGTGCCTGTTTCTGCCTGTTTTGCTGACTGTGTTTTCTCCTTTTGTTTTTGTGTGGTTTCTTTGGCTGTGACACTCTTCAGTTGGACTTTCTCGGCCTTCTTTGTTCTGCGCTGCATCCTCTTTTCCCTTGGTGTTTTTGCTGTTTTTTCTTCCCCTGTTTTAGGCTTAGCAATCTGGCAAATTTCTCCTTTTCCTCTTTGTTCCTGCTGTGCCTGGATGTCTTGCGGTTTTTCACCATCGATTTTCTCACCTTTTTCAATGTGTTCTTCTTCCTCACTGCTGGATGGGGTGATATCTTTGGCCAAAACTCTGATATTGTCATCCCTAGACATGTTTTGGAAGATTTCCCATGATATGGGGACAATGTAGGTGTGCAGGGCATCTTCTACTAATAATTTGATGAGCCCATTATGGGCCATCTGGTCTGGAATCCCTTCATTCATTTTTGTCCCACATTCAACCAGTGACTGAAGAAGAAAATAGGGAATGTTGGTTTCAAGACTGCTGTGACTCAGCTCTCAGCGATCTGGTTATGAAAGGAAGAGTTTTTCTTCTACAGACAGAGGACAGAGACCAAGTTTTCTTCTCAGGGCACATTCAGATATGCAAATTTTAAAATTTTCATCCACAGGCTGGCTCTCACAGCTGCATATGCCTTCCTTATAAGAGAATTTTGGAAACAGGAAACGTGGAGAAGAATCTTGATGCAGACACAACTGAGAAACTCAGTGCAACACACATGCAAACTTTCTATTTCCAATACACAGGCAGATCTTCACTGATTGTCCAATCCGATGCCATGTTTAATTCACCACCTTGCACAAAAAAACCATGCATAGAGGAGTTATTTTCGAGCCTACCTCGTCTGGAGCTCCAAATTCAACGAAAATTCTGGGTTTTCCTTCCGCAGAGCTGTTCTCTGCCTTTCCTGTAGACGCCTTCCTGTAGGCGGCTCTCGTTTCCTGTAGAACGAAACAGTGCTCCCTGTAGAATGCCGATAAGCAGGAGGGTTCTGAAAA
The DNA here is from genome assembly GCA_031772625.1 of Pinus tabuliformis. Lineage (NCBI taxonomy): Eukaryota > Viridiplantae > Streptophyta > Pinopsida > Pinales > Pinaceae > Pinus > Pinus tabuliformis. The sequence goes on from CM062805.1 coordinate 777,237,159, forward strand.
ATGGCCGAGAAAGATTGGTTTGCTACTATGGAGGTGGTATGGAGCTTGTTGCAGCTGCAAGGACGATGATAAACTGGAAACAACGGAGGTGAGAGTTTGATTGGCTGTTTATGGAGACTTCCGTTGATGGAGGGTGAGCTGGCCAAGTGCACGTTGGCCCCATGCAGACCGTTTAAACAACCACCACTAATCACGTCCATCACGTTCACCAGACTGTTTTTTCTCTGCCTGTAATCACGTCCATCAATCACGCTGGAGTTTTACGACTTGTTTCTAGTTTTCTTCCTGAGATGGCTGAGCACACTTGTCGTATTCACCCACCGAGCGTTGTTTGAACTGGATGAGGGTGGCCAGTTAGCTGGCCACCGATTTTTTTAATCACAACCATCTCATTGTTCACGCAGTTCTCAAATTACATTCATGCAACAAAGGAATTAGTTTCAGTCACGTACCTGGAAGTCGAACGACTGCTTGTGAAGCTTTTTGCTGCTACATGCTCTGATTCTGCTGCTGCATGCTTGGATCCTTTGATTGCATGAGGGCTTGGATGATGATTTTTGATTGCTTTTCCTTGTGCAGGTGTCCTCTGGCCGGATCTGAGCTGCATGCCATTGTTTCCACGTTCAGATCTGCACCTTCAAGCTGCTGCTGCTGCATGGTCACAAAACCAGAACTTATTTTCGCCATTTATCCCAAACGGCAAAGCGGATTGATCTGAAACTTGCTGAGCATGTTTCTATAATCATTATGCATCTCCCATAGCAAAATCGTGATCAATGGATGCACAGATTTCGAGAAAAATGGAAAATGGCTGAAGATTTCAGAGATCGATTTCTTGGAAACCGTGCATCGGAATCGGCTGAAACTGGTTGGGTAGGTTACCATCACTCATATGCATATCCCCATGAAACAGGTTTTGAAACGGATGCACGGTTATGGAGAAAATGCAAAAATGGCTGATGGTGATGGAGGCTGATTTCTTGGAAACCGTGCACCGGAATTGGCTGAAACTGCTCAAGCATGTTGCCATCACCCTTGTACAATTCCCCATAAAACGGTTTGTCAAATGGATGCATGGTTTTCAAGTTATGGCAAAAACAAATTTTGTTCCATGTGTTTTTTTCTTCAAGGCATTTTGCAAGTGTTTGCATGGAAGGGAAAACTGAGCTTGGGCTGTGATGCAGGTATGGAGATGATGGAGGAGGAGTTGGAAGATTGCATGAGGGCTTCTGAACCCTTGAGGAAGCTACCATGTTCGCCAAACCACTTTTTGAAATCCATGCCTAGTTTCCCACAATTTCTACAGGAAGTTCCTGTAGAAGCACAATGAGAAGCACAATGAGGTGGAAAAAATGATGGAGAAAGGCAAGGGATGGACACACGAGTGCTTGTAGGCCTAATCAACACATTCCCACCATTAGATTCACTTTTGAAATTGGATTTGGCTCGTTCAAAGATTCTACAGGATGTTTCCTGTAGAAATACAGAGCTTCCTGTAGAAGGCACAAGAAAAATTCCTTTGATCTTGATTTGAGTGCTCCTCCTGTCATGAAACGTCCTTCTTGCAACCTGCAATTAGCCAATGGAATTAGTTTTATTTTTATTTTTCTTTTTCTCTTTTTTTTTTTTTGAAAAACAACTAGGTCGCCTCATGGAGGTTTTCACCCTAATTGCCTGCCTTGGGCGCCTCCAAGGGAGGTTTTCACCCAAAGATCTTATTCCCTTTTATTTTCTCTTTTTTTCCAACCCATTGACCGCCTCATGGAGGTTTTCAATCAATGAGCCAATCTAAGGCGCCTCCGAGGAGGTTTTCACCTTAGATTTCTATTTTCCTCTTTTTTCATTTTTTTTCTTTTTCTTTTTTTCTCTTTTTTTTTTTTTCTTTTTTCTACCCTACCCTACTTGAAAAACAAAATCGTTTTCAAGTATAAGAATACTTCCAATGGAGCCATGTGCACATCGAGATTAGAGATAAACTGATGTGGAGGCTTGAAATGCATGCTTTGACAACTATCCGGATCTCAGAGACCAAATGATCTAACTTTGAAGGGATCAAACATAGCTGAGGAAGAGAGTACCACTGCAACTTAGTGACTGTCTGGAACCATGTCTCAATATAGCTTTGATATGCTTGGTCCTTTTGCTGATCTGGATCATTCTTCATGTCACCTTCTATCATGACCTTCTCATCTTCCTCCTTTTGCTGATCTTTCTCTTGAATACATGGAAGATTTGATGGTAACCATGAGGAAACTCTCTCGATCTTTGATTCTGATCTATTCTCTTCATCAAGTGCAGCCCATGGTTCTTTGATTTCCTCTTTGGAATCTTCTTTTTCCTTTGGTCCTTCAATGTTGTCAATATAATCTCTATTTTGCAACACTCTTCCTGGGCTTTGGTGAACATCATTGAGCTCAAAAGGAGTCATTTGCACATGTTGTGCCTCAGCTTTGCAATTGGGTTGAGCTACTCCATTGTATGGCTTTGGAAATGGTACGGGTAGTTGAGTGGAGGTGTGAAATTGAGATGGAGATGGATGGCATTTTGGTTGGGTAGGCATTTGGGGTTGCCTTGGTGGAGGAGGAGGCGATGGTTGTGGATGAGCAGGTGGTGGAGGAAAATAAGCGGGAGGAGTGTTGTATTGGGGCCTCCACCCCTGATGATGTGCATTCCATTGAGGCTGTGGCTGAGCATAAGAGTGAAATGAATGAGCAGCTGGTTGGGCGTAATATGGATCTGTGAATGAACAAGGAGGAGGTGTGAACCATGAAGGATGAGCAGGGGGACCCCAAGAAGGCATGAAAGTGGCTTGGTAGGGGTCATAATAGGTCTCGGGTGTCCCTTGTAGCTCCTGCTGGTAAGATCTAGGTCCATGCGGCCTCCTTTGGTTCATATAATAGAGTGATTCAGTGGCTCCTTTGGCTCTCTGATATGCAGCTTTGATTCTGGGTAAGGAAGGGACTGATTTGTAGGATGGTATTCTTCACAGATGAAACACACTTCTATGGAGTACAATGGACATTCGTTCCTAGGATGCTTTCTAGTGCACCTAGGACAAAAAATGGCCAAAGCCCTCTTGGCTTCTTCTTGCTTCTTTTGGATCCGCAAGGTATCCAGTTGCATGGCAAGAAACTGCCTCATATCACTCTTGAAATCTTCCAGCTGATTTGCAAATTCATCTTTGGATAAGGGACTGCTCCCAACATTTCTGCTTGTAGCCATTTGCTCCAGAGGAATGGTTCCTTCTTCTTCTCCCCTAGAGGTTCTTTAAATATGCCTTGATGTCCACCCAGGGGTTATTCTTAGACACAGCCATCGAAGAGGAGAGAAGGTTGGCTGTGTGAAGCAGTGGGGGGTGTTGTGCAAATATTTTTCTAAATTATCTCTACTCCTACAAGGCATGAAATGAAATCTTTTTGGTTGATTTTTGCTTTTTTCTACTTCTACTTGCAAAGCTGAAATAGATTGAACTGCAACTAACTATCTTGCTAAAACGAAAATGCGGAATTGAAATGAAAGCAGGAAAGGACTAATCTATTTTGCTCAAATGAAATTGCAGGAATGAAATGCTAGTCTACGCTTGCGGAATTGAAATGCTAATCTACGCTTGCAGAAATGAAATTGCGGAATTGAATTGCTAATCTATGAAAGCGAGAAATGCTAATCTATGAAAGTGGGAAATGCTAATCTACTTTTGCATAAACGAAATTGCATAATGGAAATGAAATAAACTACTTAGCAGAAGATTGTGGTGGAAAATAGAAGAATAGCAGCAATCACCAATACTCTGACGCTTCCCCGGCAACAACGCCAAAAAGATGGTGAGCCGCAGTATTGTAGCAATAATGCTGCAACTCCTGGAACTCCCTTCTTTAATTTTATCAACCCGGTAGTTCGTAACAAACTTGGAAGCGATGGTGTTGTATGCACAAGTACTAGCTCTTGCCGCAGCTGTCACTTGGTCAGCTGGCACAAGTCCGCTAGGGGCTCAAGCCAACTTCTATGAGCTCTTAGAAGAAGCTTTTTAACTGATGGACGAAAGCTAACTCAAAGGAAGCTAATCTACTTGCGGAAAGAAACTGAAAGCCAAAAAGAAACGCAAACCCTAGAAAACCCTAATTCTACCAACTAGTCCTACTGATGCAGAGGAAAGAATGCAAACTACGAAAAGAGATGCCATTACTTCTAGGAAGGTAAAATGCATGTGTCTAAGTTGTCACTATCTAAAGAAAACATCTTTTTGTATTTTTGCTTAAGTTGTTGAAATTATCATGCATGTGCTTCTAACTAGTTTTCCACTGTGCAGGGATGGATCAAGGGATGAAATGCTTTGGGAAAGGTTGGGATGGTACAGAGAGGGTCTAAGGGATCCCTAACATTCTTTCTGAGAGTTTCACAAAGTCTGGATGCCATGCAACCGTGTTTATGAACTTCTACAGGAAGTCTGCAGGGGTTTCTACAGGATGTTCTGTAATTCTTCTACAGGATGTTTCGAAATGGGATTTTTGAGGATGGGTGATTGGTGGAAGATGCATGGATGGTTATGGAGGTAGGATGGGGGTCTGAAGTGACCCAGGAACTGATGGATGGAGTGGTGAGATGATATGTGGAAGGCTGATTTGGCTTTAAGGTAGTTGAGACAACAATGGAGAAGAAGGTAGGGTTACGTGGGCAAGAGGATGGGTGTGAAGCGAGAAGCCTAGATATGGGATGAATCAGATGGCTCTGATGAAGCTTGACCATGTGAGTGAGTGATAGAGATGCCCTGCACAATGCACATTCAACCGAATCAATGAATTCTTGCAAACAAACTAAGTCCTAGCTAGCTTAATCTAACTGTCAATGAAATGAATAAACAACAGCCTCGTTTGGAAAGAGAACCATGTACATCACGTGAGCAAGAACATTCCGAAAGATATAAATGCATGACAAACTCCTACCAATCGATTCCCAAACATAAAAAGCTACTTTAACCAACAAAAACAACCAAAATAACAAAGCAAGATCTAAAGAGCAGATTTATTTTAAGAACACAACAAACACACATAAAGATAAACAAGGGAGGTACTGGGCGCTTGAGATGGGCCCAACCCCAAGGGCTACAGCCTCCCAAGAGAGATTTAGAGCTGGTGCAAAGCTAGATTCATCTTTATTAATCAAGAATGAAGAGTTATATCAAAACTGTCCACAAGGAGAGCTTGAGAATGAGCTGAAAGCAAAGCTAATCTATTGCCTACAAATCGAATTACAAAATGACTACAACAAGGCTATGAAATGACTAACTACTAGCTACTATCTACTGGCTAACTAGCTAACATCCACTGGCTAACAAAATGACTAACTGGCTAACCAAAATGAGGCCCTAAGCCTTCTTATTTATACAATTTGAGGACCCAACAGTCCTCCTAAAATTTAGGGACTTGGCTGCCCAAGACTTGGAGTTAACAGCAGTCCTACTTGACTTGCTTGGCTACACTTGTGCTGATTGATTCGGTGGCCCTTGAACTCCGAGCTGATGGTGGAGAATTCGAGGTAAGGGCCCATAAATGAAGGGGACACCTTCCTACAAATCCTCTAGCTTGTTCTCCCACGAATTTTGCTGCCAAGTGCTCATTAAGACCTTCAATTTTGTCTCCAAGTTGACCAAAAAGGCTACACAAAGCACCCAATAGACTTGTTGGCATAATGACTAACCAAATTCACTTTATTAACATAAATATAATCAAAAGCATGCAATAAACTAATGAGAATGGTGGATTAAGTCAAATTAGGAGGTTGAATGAGCCCAAATAATTGTCCATTTTTGGGGCTCATTCAGAAGAAGCTTTCTAAATGATGAACGAAGACTATCTCAAAGGAAATTAACCTACTTTGCAAGAATGAACTGAAAGCCAACCAAACATGGAAACCCTAGTAAACCCTAATCTGACTAGCTTAATCCTTACAATGCAATGATGGGAATGTAACTCCTAAAAATGGTGCCATTACTTCTAGTGATATGAGATGCATGAATTTAAACTACTTCCATTGAAAAGAACATTGTTTTTATATTTTTGCTTAAGTGGTTGGAGTTATTATGACTTTGTTTCTTATTAGGTTTTGACTGTGCAGGGGTAGTTCGAAGGGAAGGAAGGCTTGAAAAAGGTCAGGAGGGCTAGGAGAGGTTCCAGGGGATTCCTAACATCATTCCACAGAAGTCCACAACGTTCAGGTGCTTGGCAACCGAGTTTGCAGGCTTCTACAGGATGTCTGCAGGGGATCCTACAGGAAACTCGGGATTTCTACAGGAAGTCTGCTAACTTCTACAGGATGTTCTGCAGTTGGATTTTTTGGTGATGGAGGAGTGAAGGAGCTGTATGGGTGGATAGGTAGGATGAAAAGGGGGCTAGTGATGGCTCAGGGACAGAGAGATGGGATGGAGAGAGAGTGTATGCAGTTGGTTGGTGGATAGAAGGGTGGAAGCAATGAAAAGTCAAAAAGATGGAGCTACGTGAACAATAGAAGGGTTGGAAGGCAAACGAGTTGAACAGAGGTTAAGCAGGTGACTTTAGGCGCGGTTGAGAAGGAGAAGAAGATAATAGAACAACGCTGCGCAGTGTAAATGGAACAAATCCTCTATGTCTTGCACAAAACCGAGAATTCCATCAACCTATTTTAACTGTGTTATTAAACCAACGAACAGCAATGTAAACTTCAGAGAGAAATCGTGCATGGTGTTGGAACGAAGAAGTACTGCTCAAGATCAGAATGCATGGACGGTTCTATGACTGAAATGATTGTGTTGAAGCTTGCATGAACGTATAAGATTGTGTTTTTTGTGGTTGGTACGGTCTACACCCCCAATCTCTAAACAGAGATGGCAGTGAGTGCACTGACAACCTTTTCTTGGAGCTCTAATGAATGCTAATCTTCCTACTCTAATCTAAGCTACTGAAAGCACTTTAACCATAAACTAATCCTACTCAATCACATTAAAGAAATTAAATCAGCAGACTGTGTTTTCCAAATGCATGTCAAAGAAAAGAAATGAAGTGCTGAAAGGAAAGACAAGTAACAATACAGGGAAAAGGAGGTCTATTGCTCTTAGGTTGGGCCCTAACCTGAGAGCTATAGCTCCTCTTAAGAACTCAGGATTGAATCCAAATCTGCCTGCCTTTATTAAAAGATCATAACCATGAGTCTAACATCATGCCAAAACTGGCTTACAAAAAGCAAAAACCGAGTTGTAGCTCGTACTCAGAAATTGCAACAGTAGTTCAAAAGTTCAAAAAGCCCCAGTATTGTAGCAATAATGCTACAACTCCTGGAACTCCCTTCTTTAATTTTATCAACCCGATAGTTCGTAACAAACTTGGAAGCGATGGTGCTGTATGCACAAGTACTAGCTCTTGCCGCAGCTGTCACTTGGTCAGCTGGCACAAGTCCGCTAGGGGCTCAAGCCAACTTCTATGAGCTCTTAGAAGAAGCTTTTTAACTGATGGACGAAAGCTAACTCAAAGTAAGCTAATCTACTTGCGGAAAGAAACTGAAAGCCAAAAAGAAACTCAAACCCTAGAAAACCTTAATTCTACCAACTAGTCCTACTGATGCAGAGGAAAGAATGCAAACTACGAAAAGAGATGCCATTACTTCTAGGAAGGTAAAATGCATGTCTCTAAGTTATCACTATCTGAAGAAAACATCTTTTTGTATTTTTTCTTAAGTTGTTGAAATTATCATGCATGTGCTTCTAACTAGTTTTCCACTGTGCAGGGATGGATCAAGGGATGAAATGCTTTGGGAAAGGTTGGGATGGTACAGAGAGGGTCTAAGGGATCCCTAACATTCTTTCTGAGAGTTTCACAAAGTCTGGATTCCATGCAACCGTGTTTATGAACTTCTACAAAAAGTCTGCAGGGGTTTCTACAGGATGTTCTGTAATTCTTCTACAGGATGTTTCGAAATGGGATTTTTGATGATGGGTGATTGATGGAAGATGCATGGATGGTTATGGAGGTAGGATGGGGGTCTGAAGTGACCCAGGAACTGATGGATGGAGTGGTGAGATGATATGTGGAAGGCTGATTTGGCTTTAAGGTAGTTGAGACAACAATGGAGAAGAAGGTAGGGTTATGTGGGCAAGAGGATGGGTGTGAAGTGAGAAGCCTAGATATGGGATGAATCAGATGGATCTGATGAAGCTTGACCATGTGAGTGAGTGATAGAGATGCTCTGCACAATGCACATTCAACCGAATCAATGAATTCTACAAACAAACTAAGTCCTAGCTAACTTAATCTAACTGTCAATGAAATGAATAAACAACAGCCTCGTTTGGAAAGAGAACCATGTACATCACGTGAGCAAGAACATTCCGAAAGATCTAAATGCATGACAAACTCCTACCAATCGATTCCCAAACATAAAAAGCTACTTTAACCAACAAAAACAACCAAAATAACAAAGCAAGATCTAAAGAGCAGATTTATTTTAAGAACGCAGCAAACACACATAAAGATAAACAAGGGAGGTACTGGGCGCTTGAGATGGGCCCAACCCCAAGAGCTACAGCCTCCCAAGAGAGATTTAGAGCTGGTGCAAAGCTGGATTCATCTTTATTAATCAAGAATGAAGAGTTACATCAAAACTGTCCACAAGGAGAGCTTGAGAATGAGCTGAAAGCAAAGCTAATCTATTTCCTACAAATCGAATTACAAAATGACTACAACAAGGCTATGAAATGACTAACTACTAGCTACTATCTACTGGCTAACAAGCTAACATCCACTGGCTAACAAAATGACTAACTGGCTAACCAAAATGAGGCCCTAAGCCTTCTTATTTATACAATTTGAGGACCCAACAGTCCTCCTAAAATTTAGGGACTTAGCTGCCCAAGACTTGGAGTTAACAGCAGTCCTACTTGACTTGCTTGGCTGCCCTTGTGCTGATTGATTCGGTGGCCCTTGAACTCCGAGCTGATGGTGGAGAATTCGAGGTAAGGGCCCATAAATGAAGGGGACACCTTCCTACAAATCCTCTAGCTTGTTCTCCCATGAATTTGGCTGCCAAGTGCTCATTAAGACCTTCAATTTTGTCTCCAGGTTGACCAAAAAGGCTACACAAAGCACCCATTAGACTTGTTGGCATAATGACTAACCAAATTCACTCTATTAACATAAATATAATCAAAAGCATGCAATAAACTAATGAGAATGGTGGATTAAGTCAAATTAGGAGGTTGAATGAGCCCAAATAATTGTCCGTTTTTGGGGTTCATCATCACCCCCTACTGAAAGTGTTGCTCATCCTTTGAGCAACTAATCTATCTTTTCATCTTTGATGGCCCTAGTGGCCTCCTTATCATCCCAGGCTTCTGATGTAGTCTACTCATGTGTGCCATAAAATTCTGCCTTCGTGTCCATGTCCTTCCACTGCTTCCGCTCCTCTTCTTCTGTAGTTGTTTTGTTAGTGCCTCAACCTCAGCCTGCAACTTGTCCTCTCTCTGTTGTTCATCAGATGTTTCCTTGTCTGTTGGAGGCCCTTCTTGCTGTTGTTGTTCTCCCAAAATGGAGGGCCTATCTTCGTTATGACTTCCCTATAGCTGTAACTACTGTTTCATAAGCTCATTCTCCTCTTGTACTTTGTCTCTTTCAGCTTAGCCAGAGTTTCCTATAGAACCATATCAGCTTCCTGTAGAGCTGTCTTTGAGTCCATCCTTTCAATCCTTTTTCTCCAGGTGGATGTTTTCGGGCTCCGTCGTTCGTAGGTGATGGATATCTTTGGGGGAGACTCCTCCTTTTGTTTAGTTGTGGCGTCCTCAATGATAATTGGCTCTTTTGACTGTGGTTGGGGTTTGCCCACTTTTATCCGTGTGCTCCTTCTTGCTTTAAAGTACATGGATGTTCCCCTTTTTCGCCTCCCTTTTTGCTTTAGAGATGTGCTCAGGGCAGCAAGCACAGTTGCTGCCTCCCTAGCCAATATCTCGGGTGATTTCTCCTCTTGCTGCTCTTTTTCCCCGCTTCCTGTAGAAATCCTTGTGCCTGTTCCTGCCTATTTTGCTGACTGTGTTTTCTCCTTTTGTTTTTGTGTGGTTTCTTTGGCTGTGACACTCTTCAGTTGGAATTTCTCGGCCTTCTTTGTTCTGCGCTGCATCCTCTTTTCCCTTGGTGTTTTTGTTGTTGTTTCTTCCCCTGTTTTAGGCGTAGCAATCTGGCCCATTTCTCCTTTTCCTCTTTGTTCCTGCTGTGCCTAGATGTCTTGCGGTTTTTCACCATCGATTTTCTCACCTTTTTCAATGTGTTCTTCTTCCTCACTGCTGGATGGGGTGATATCTTTGGCCAAAACTCTGATATTGTCATCCCTAGACATGTTTTGGAAGATTTCCCATGATATGGGGACAATGTAGGTGTGCAGGGCATCTTCTACTAATAATTTGATGAGCCCATGATGGGCCATCTGGTCTGGAATCCCTTCATTCATTTTTGTCCCACATTCAACCAGTGACTGAAGAAGAAAATAGGGAATGCTGGTTTCAAGACTGCTGTGACTCAGCTCTCAGCGATCTGGTTATGAAAGGAAGAGTTTTTCTTCTACAGACAGAGGACAGAGACCAATTTTTCTTGTCAGGGCACATTCAGATATGCAAATTTTAAAATTTTCATCCACAGGCTGGCTCTCACAGCTGCATATGCCTTCCTTATAAGAGAATTTTAGAAACAGGAAATGTGGAGAAGAATCTTGATGCAGACACAACTGAGAAACTCAGTGCAACACACAAGCAAACTTTCTATTTCCAATACACAGGCAGATCTTCACTGATTGTCCAATCCGATGCCATGTTTAATTCACCACCTTGCACAAACAAACCATGCATAGAGGAGTTTTTTTCGAGCCTACCTCGTCTGGAGCTCCAAATTCAACGAAAATTCTGGGTTTTCCTTCCGCAGAGCTGTTCTCTGCCTTTCCTGTAGACGCCTTCCTGTAGGCGGCTCTCGTTTCCTGTAGAACGAAACAGTGCTCCCTGTAGAATGTCGATAAGCAGGAGGGTTCTAAAAAATGGCCGAGAAAGATTGGTTTGCTACTATGGAGGTGGTATGGAGCTTGTTGCAGCTGCAAGGACGATGATAAACTGGAAACAACGGAGATGAGAGGTTGATTGGCTGTTTATGGAGACTTCCGTTGATGGAGGGTGAGCTGGCCAAGTGCACGTTGGCCCCATGCAGACCGTTTAAACAACCACCACTAATCACGTCCATCACGTTCACCAGACTGTTTGTTCTCTGCCTGTAATCACGTCCATCAATCACGCTGGAGTTTTACGACCTGTTTCCAGTTTTCTTCCTGAGATGGCTGAGCACACGTGTCGTATTCACCCACCGAGCGCTGTTTGAACTGGATGAGGGCGGCCAGTTAGCTGGCCACCGATTTTTTTAATCACAACTATCTCATTGTTCACGCAGTTCTCAAATTACATTCATGCAACAAAGGAATTAGTTTCAGTCACGTACCTAGAAGACGAACGGCTGCTTGTGAAGCCTTTTGCTGCTGCATGCTCTGATTCTGCTGCTGCATGCTTGGATCCTTTGATTGCATGAGGGTTTGGCTGATGATTTTTGATTGCTTTTCCTTGTGCAGGTGTCCTCTGGCCGGATCTGAGCTGCATGCCATTGTTTCCACGTTCAGATTTGCACCTTCAAGCTGCTGCTGCTGCATGGTCACAAACCAGAACTTGTTTTCACAATTTCTCCGAAACGGCAAAGCAGATTGATCTGAAACTTGTTGATCATGTTTCTATCATCATTATGCATCTCCCATAGCAAAATCGTGACCAATGGATGCACAGATTTCGAGAAAAATGGAAAATGGCTGAAGATTTCAGAGATCGATTTCTCGGAAATCGTGCGTCGGAATCGGCTAAAACTGGTTGGGTAGGTTACCATCACTCATATGCATATCCCCATGAAAAAGATTTTGAAACGGATGCACGGTTATGGAGAAAATGCAAAAATGGCTGATGGTGATGGAGGCTGATTTCTTGGAAACCGTGCACCAGAATTGGCTGAAACTGCTCAAGCATGTTGCCATCACCCTTGTACAATTCCCCATAAAACGGTTTGTCAAATGGATGTATGGTTTTCAAGTTATGGCAAAAACAAATTTTGTTCCATGTGTTTTTTTCTTCAAGGCATTTTTCAAGTGTTTGCATGGAAGGGAAAACTGAGCTTGGGCTGTGATGCAGGTATGGAGATGATGGAGGAGGAGTAGGAAGATTGCATGAGGGCTTCTGAACCCTTGAGGAAGCTACCATGTTCGCCAAACCAGTTTTTGAAATCCATGCCTAGTTTCCCACAATTTCTACAGGAAGTTCTTGTAGAAGCACAATGAAAAGCACAATGAGGTGGAAAAAATGATGGAGAAAGGCAAGGGATGGACACACGAGTGCTTGTAGGCCTAATCAACACATTCCCACCATTAGATTCACTTTTGAAATTGGATTTGGCTCGTCCAAAGATTCTACAGGATGTTTCCTGTAGAAATACAGAGCTTCCTGTAGAAGGCACAAGAAAAATTCCTTTGATCTTGATTTGAGTGCTCCTCCTGTCATGAAACGTCCTTCTTGCAACCTGCAATTAGCCAATGGAATTAGTTTTATTTTTATTTTTCTTTTTCTCTTTTTTTTTTGAAAAACAACTAGGGCGCCTCATGGAGGTTTTGACCCTAATTGCCTGCCTTAGGCCCCTCCAAGGGAGGTTTTCACCCAAAGATCTTATTCCCTTTTATTTTCTCTTTTTTCCCAACCCATTGACCGCCTCATGGAGGTTTTCAATCAATGAGCCAATCTAAGGCGCCTCCGAGGAGGTTTTCACCTTAGATTTCTATTTTCCTCTTTTTTCATTTTTTTTCTTTTTCTTTTTTTCTCTTTTTTTTTTTTTTCTTTTTTCTACCCTACCCTACTTGAAAAAAAAAATCGTTCTCAAGTATAAGAATACTTCCAATGGAGCCATGTGCACATCGAGATTAGAGATAAACTGATGTGGAGGCTTGAAATGCATGCTTTGACAACTATCCGGATCTCAGAGACCAAATGATCTAACTTTGAAGGGATCAAACATAGCTGAGGAAGAGAGTACCACTGCAACTTAGTGACTCTCTGGAACCATGTCTCAATATAGCTTTGATATCCTTTGTCCTTTTGCTGATCTGGATCATTCTTCATGTCACCTTCTATCATGACCTTCTCATCTTCCTCCTTTTGCTGATCTTTCTCTTGAATACATGGAAGATTTGATGGTAACCATGAGGAAACTCTCTCGATCTTTGATTCTGATCTATTCTCTTCATCAAGTGCAGCCCATGGTTCTTTGATTTCCTCTTTGGAATCTTCTTTTTCCTTTGGTCCTTCAATGTTGTCAATATAATCTCTGTTTTGCAACACTCTTCCTGGGCTTTGGTGAACATCATTGAGCTCAAAAGGAGTCATTTGCACATGTTGTGCCTCAGCTTTGCAATTGGGTTGAGCTACTCCATTGTATGGCTTTGGAAATGGTACGGGTAGTTGAGTGGAGGTGTGAAATTGAGATGGAGATGGATGGAATTGTGGTTGGGTAGGCATTTGGGGTTGCCTTGGTGGAGGAGGAGGCGATGGTTGTTGATGAGTAGGTGGTGGAGGAAAATAAGCGGGAGGACTGTTGTATTGGGGCCTCCACCCCTGATGACGTGCATTCCATTGAGGCTGTGGCTGAGCATAAGAGTGAAATGAATGAGCAGCTGGTTGGGCGTAATATGGATCTGTGAAGGAACAAGGAGGAGGTGTGAACCATGAAGGATGAGCAGGGGGACCCCAAGAAGGCATGAAAGTGGCTTGGTACGGGTCATAATAGGTCTCGGGTGTCCCTTGCAGCTCCTACTGGTAAGATCTAGGTCCATGCGGCCTCCTTTGGTTCATATAATAGAGTGATTCAGTGGCTCCTTTGGCTCTCTGATATGCAGCTTTGATTCTGGGTAAGGAAGGGACTGATTTGTAGGATGGTATTCTTCACAGATGAAACACACTTCTATGGAGTACAATGGACATTCGTTCCTAGGATGCTTTCTAGTGCACCTAGGACAAAAAATGGCCAAAGCCCTCTTGGCTTCTTCTTGCTTCTTTTGGATCCGAAAGGTATCTAGTTGCATGGCAAGAAACTGCCTCATATCACTCTTGAAATCTTCCAGCTGATTTGCAAATTCATCTTTGGATAAGGGACTGCTCCCAACATTTCTGCTTGTAGCCATTTGCTCCAGAGGAATGGTTCCTTCTTCTTCTCCCCTAGAGGTTCTTTAAATATGCCTTGATGTACACCCAGGGGTTCTTCTTAGTCACAACCATCGAAGAGGAGAGAAGGTTGGTTGTGTGAAGCAGTGGGGGGTGTTGTGCAAATATTTTTCTAAATTATCTCTACTCCTACAAGGCATGAAATGAAATCTTTTTGGTTGATTTTTGCTTTTTTCTACTTCTACTTGCAAAGCTGAAATAGATTGAATTGCAACTAACTATCTTGCTAAAATGAAAATGTGGAATTGAAATGAAAGCAGGAAAGGACTAATCTATTTTGCTCAAATGAAATTGCAGGAATGAAATGCTAGTCTACGCTTGCGGAATTGAAATGCTAATCTACACTTGCAGAAATGAAATTGCGGAATTGAAATGCTAATCTATGAAAGCGATAAATGCTAATCTATGAAAGCGGGAAATGCTAATCTACTTTTGCATAAACGAAATTGCATAATGGAAATGAAATAAACTACTTAGCAGAATATTGTGGTGGAAAATAGAAGAATAGCAGCAATCGCCAATACTCTGACACTTCCCCGGCAACGGCGCCAAAAAGATGGTGAGCCGCAGTATTGTAGCAATAATGCTACAACTCCTGGAACTCCCTTCTTTAATTTTATCAACCCGGTAGTTCGTAACAAACTTGGAAGCGACGGTGCTATATGCACAAGTACTAGCTCTTGCCGCAGCTGTCACTTGGTCAGCTGGCACAAGTCCGATAGAAGCTTAAGCCAACTTCTATGAGCTCTTAGAAGAAGCTTTTTAATTGATGGACGAAAGCTAACTCAAAGGAAGCTAATTTACTTGTGGAAAGAAACTGAAAGCCAAAAAGAAACGCAAACCCTAACAAACCCTAATTCTACCAACTAGTCCTACTGATGCAAAAATGAGAATGCAAACTACGAGAAGAGATGCCATTACTTCTAGGAAGGTAAAATGCATGTGTCTAAGTTATCACTATCTGAAGAAAACATCTTTTTGTATTTTTGCTTAAGTTGTTGAAATTATCATGCATGTGCTTCTAACTAGTTTTCCACTGTGCAGGGATGGATCAAGGGATGAAATGCTTTGGGAAAGGTTGGGATGGTACAGAGAGGGTCTAAGGGATCCCTAACATTCTTTCTGAGAGTTTCACAAAGTCTGGATGCCATGCAACCGTGTTTATGAACTTCTACAAGAAGTCTGCAGGGGTTTCTATAGGATGTTTTGTAATTCTTCTATAGGATGTTTCAAAATGGGATTTTTGAGGATGGGTGATTGATGGAAGATGCATGGATGGTTATGGAGGTAGGATGGGGGTCTGAAGTGACCCAGGAACTGATGGATGGAGTGGTGAGATGATATGTGGAAGGCTGATTTGGCTTTAAGGTAGTTGAGACAACAATGGAGAAGAAGGTAGGGTTACGTGGGCAAGAGGATGGGTGTGAAGCGAGAAGCCTAGATATGGGATGAATCAGATGGCTCTGATGAAGCTTGATTATGTGAGTGAGTGATAGAGATGCCCTGCACAATGCACATTCAACCGAATCAATGAATTCTGCAAACAAACTAAGTCCTAACCAACTTAATCTAACTGTCAATGAAATGAATAAACAGCAGCCTCGTTTGGAAAGAGAACCATGTACATCACGTGAGCAAGAACATTCCGAAAGATATAAATGCATGACAAACTCCTACCAATCGATTCCCAAACATAAAAAGCTACTTTAACCAACAAAAACAACCAAAATAACAAAGCAAGATCTAAAGAGCAGATTGTATTCTAAGAATGCAGCAAAACACATAAAGATAAACAAGGGAGGTACTAGGCGCTTGAGATGGGCCCAACCCCAAGAGCTACAGCCTCCCAAGAGAGATTTAGAGCTGGTGCAAAGCTGGATTCATCTTTATTAATCAAGAATGAAGAGTTACATCAAAACTGTCCACAAGGAGAGCTTGAGAATGAGCTGAAAGCAAAGCTAATCTATTACCTACAAATCGAATTACAAAATGACTACAACAAGGCTATGAAATGACTAACTACTAGCTACTATCTGCTGGCTAACTAGCTAACATCCACTGGCTAACAAAATGACTAACTGGCTAACCAAAATGAGGCCCTGAGCCTTCTTATTTATACAATTTGAGGACCCAACAGTCCTAAAATTTAGGGACTTGGCTGCCCAAGACTTGGAGTTAACAGCAGTCCTACTTGACTTGCTTGGCTACCCTTGTGCTGATTGATTCGGTGGCCCTTGAACTCCGAGCTGATGGTGGAGAATTCGAGGTAAGGGCCCATAAATGAAGGGGACACCTTCCTACAAATCCTCTAGCTTGTTCTCCCACGAATTTGGCTGCCAAGTGCTCATTAAGACCTTCAATTTTGTCTCCAAGTTGACCAAAAAGGCTACACAAAGCACCCATTAGACTTGTTGGCATAATGACTAACCAAATTCACTCTATTAACATAAATATAATAAAAAACATGCAATAAACTAATGAGAATGGTGGATTAAGTCAAATTAGGAGGTTGAATGAGCCCAAATAATTGTCCATTTTTGGGGCTCATCAGCAAGCATAATTTCATCAATTTTAATTTCGTAAAAAAATTACAAGTCCAAGTCCAACATATTGAGCACACACAAGATGATGATAATGTTGTTCAAGTTTATAAGATTTGAAGATTTATATGGATAAGTATGTGTTTCATTATGATTTTTATACTTCAGATAAGGTTGATATGGATGTTATTTTGGGATACCCTTGGATGGAATTTGTTGGTACTATCAATATTAATGTGCAAAAGAAATTCCTAAAGCTCTGGTATAAAAAGAAGAAAATTACATTACAGGATATTTGCATCAATAAATAGGTAGAGCCCAAGGAGTCCCAAGAAGAAAACGTTGTAGGTACTAACACATCAGATGAGGAATCCATGGTGGAATTAATAATGGAAGACAAGCAACAACTGTAGGCGCCACAACAAGTACTAGATACCACTCAAGATCCATCAGGTGGTGAATGGAAGAAAGATACAACATAAGTTAAAGCTTTAGCATATCACCACCCACACCACCCAGCCAGACAACAACCAGCAAGGGGGCAAAGATTTAGCAACAAGGACAAAAATCATTGGAAGACACACACAGAGGTGCGGCGAGCCACCCACTGCACATCGATGCAGAGGAACCACCAAAAACAACTTCCATCTCAAGCGAGAAAGATACCAGCAAGATCGAGGGTTCACATTTCTCTAGGATGGCTAGATTCACGTGCATGGTACCAGTGGACTACTCTTTTGAGTAGATTTTATTATTTGTGTTCTTCTCATGTTTCAGGGATGAAACATGTTTAAGGGGAGTGGAATGTAGTATACCTAGGGGGGTTATTATGGGGTACAAAGGGAGGTACCCAAGGGAATAATGTAATAATGTGATGGGCCATATTTAATAAATAAAGTGGTTAACCCACATTATGCAAGGGGCCACAAGAAGTTAAGGAATAATGTGATAATCCCATTGTATTAGATGTATAGTATTGAGAGACCCATGGTATTGTATGTATGAATCCTATATAGAGACTAGAGAATCCCCATTAAGAGAGGTCAAGGATTATTATATTGACAAGCATATGGCTTGTGGAGTGTTCTCCTTCCTTAAGGAGTGATTGTATGGTGTTGGCTTACCTCAAGGGTTTTTATATTAATAAAGATATGAAGTTTACCATTTATCGTGTTATTTCTTGGGAATATTTTCCATTTTCATATATTTGCAGGTGAGATCTACTATAGAAGTCCTGTCTGATAGAGAAATGACTACATTTGTATTATATTCATTACCGGAGGAGTGGGGTAACATTACTTCAAGTATTTATGGGAATAAATAAGCTACTCTATTCCAGGATCTATGGTCATTGTGAAAGATTGAAGAATCTAGAAAAAAGGCCAAATTTGATGTGGGAGCAGGTGAGAAAAATAAATCTTATGCTATAACGACAAGAAGATAATGAAAATTTAGGAATTCTGATTCTCAGAAAAATAAAAAGAGCATGGCTAATATCCAATGCTAATAGTATCAAGAATATGGACACTACGAAAGAGATTATCCTAAGATCAAGAAGGACAATAACAAAATATGAAGAGAAGAAACTCAAATCACCGAAGAAGTGGAGGAAGCTGAAAAGAAGAAGTCCAATATAGAGGAAGTAAGAGATCTCTACTATGACTTAGATAGTCTTCCTCTCCTAAGTTCTTTTCAAGTTCCTACGTATTCTATTGTAATATATGGCTATCATGATTCACTAAATGGATGCATCAAGGCATCATAGAAGCATTGGAAGCAAGAGCTCGGGACATCATCATAGAGGAGCATGAAATATGGTTAGAATCTATGGAAGTCAAGGATATATCTCTTGGGAATCTCATTAAGATGCAAAGTCATCTAGTTCAAGGTTCATCATACATCTGTCAAAAGGAAACGTCTACTAATGGGGATATTTTAGATCCTCAAGATTCTCTGATGGAATCTTCATTGAAAGGTTCACCAATCATGAGGGGAAGAAAGTGTTTTATCAAGAATTCCAAACTTGTGAAATTCATGGGATGATGGTATGATGACATAAAGTGAAGCAGATCAAGGGATTGAAGCTCTTTCAATCAAGGAAGTTGTTGCAGGAAGTCTAGATGACCCAAAGGAAAAATGAGGTATGTGTGCTTACATTTTATATTGTATAATTCATGCCATATGGTTGCAAGTAACATGATCAATGATTTATCATGAGAGCATAATCAAAGTAAGGATCTCCTCCTTCGAAGGAATGCAGAAATGCATGGGTCACACAATCACTAGATGAAATCAACATAATATGATAATAATAAGAAATTGGAAAATGAAAAAATATTGTTTTAGAATTCCTTGCTTTTCTTATCCACCCATAGGGCTTATTTCATTATGACAAATACCTATTTTCCTAACATAATTGCTAATTAATGAAAAGTAAAGAGCCTCTCCCCCCACACACATATGAATTAAATATTAAAAAAATAATTAATTCTTAATTAGTACTTTTAAGATCTAGTAAATTAAACTTGATCGAATGAAACAATAATCAACATCATTATGAATAAGAAGAATATGATAATTTGCAATAAATGCAATAATAAGAATATGAACAATCTAACTATTTAATGTTTTTTTTTGGGATAAAATTGATGGTATAACTTTTGGGAAGGTTGAGAATTTTAATTTTTTTAAATGTGGTTTTCTTAATTGTATAAATGGATTTAGTGCCATGGAAAATATTTTAGGCACTTTAATTCTATATATTATATGATTAACATTTACAAATTTAGGAAATCCCTATTAAATTTTGAGTAAAATTGACTAAGAAAAAAATGCTTAAAAATGAGAAACATCTAACAATTAAAATATATAATAAAATTATATGTTTCTGTAATAAATGCAATAATAAAAACCTATAATTTTATAATATTTTTTTTTAAATAGATGTAATGATACCATAAAGGCAAGGAAAAAGACAAATAATGTATATGAAAAAATGAGTGTTTTTAATAAATGTATTTGCAAAATAAATCCAATTAAAATTAGAAAAGGAAATTTAATCAAGTTAATTTCTTAAATGAGCTTTAAAATACAATAAATTGTAATTACAAAAGAATAATTCCTTATCCAGATTTAATTAAAACTGAAAAATTCCTTGTGAAGTTAAAATTTTATTGAAAATAAAAATGCATACAAGGTTGGTAGTAATTAAATTGCATAACAATAATAAAATAAAATTAGGAGAGTAATGGTAGGCATTGTTAGATAAGGAAACATGGAGGAAGGGTTTGTAATTTGAAGGGCATTGGGGTTTTATAGAACTTTGAACGATGCCAAGTAATTGCAAAGGCTCATGAGCTAAGGGATTTTGACTAAGAGGATAATAAACTAATTATAGAGGCATTGAAACAAGTAATGCAACAATTGGGAATGTATAAACAAAGGGTAGCAAAAGGATGTGACCCAATTTTGCTGCAATTTGAATGACAAGGGAAGAGGACAATATGCCCCCCTTAGACCAACCTAGAAGTAGCATGAAATGGGTTGGATAAGGAAGGAAATAGTGGAACTTGAATTACAATATTTCAAGGAAACTAAAACTTGACATATAAAAAATATGTTCATGGAAAAAATGGTGGTGATGTAGGCCCAAACTTTGACTTGTGTAAAATCCCACAGTGCCCAGTTTCTCTCCAAACTGACACTTCTTTGACCCTGTTTCAACAACGTTGGTGACCCAAATATATGTATAAAGTGTGGCCCAAACCCACGTCAACACTCCTCATGCAAATATTGACCTTTTAACAATTTTATCCATTCTTGTTTATCTAGCCCTTCAAGCCAAAAGTTCACTATATATATACAAAGCCCCATTATCTTGTCGCTTTAACCTCCTCCTCATTCTTCTATGGATGCATCATGTACCATAGGATCTGGTCGCATGACCAAGGCATTCAAGTGCTGGTAACTGAGTGCCTGATCTTTTCCTATGTGTGCCCTTCTTTAGTTTTCCGATCTTTCAACCCTCCGACATAATACCTCTGGGTTGGCCCACTACTCCACATAATACTCCACTCTCCTTCTAATTAAGGTTTTTAGGTTGGCCCACTTTTTTCCTTCTACACGTAATCTTGCTCAATAGTTGTTGGTGCGCTGGATAAAGGGTTACCAAAAATATTCGGGGTGCAATCTCCTAGGTGGGGTCCACTCTGATGCGTAAGCCTGGTCCTTTACGTCGCTCCTTCCCTTGTCTGTCAATGAATGGGAAGTCCTGACCCGCTTTCAGTAGCCCGATGTGATAGGAAAAACCTTTATGAAAGTAGCTGAGGTAAAACTTTCGGGCGGGGTCGAAAAGCCATGTGAGCCTGCTTCCTCTGATGCCCGACTCTTTCATTTAACACAACTTTCCTAAACTTATGGATTTCATCTTCTGAATTAGCCTTGGAAATTCCATCTCTCACCTCTTTCCATTGACGGATTCATTCCATCTCCTGACTCCATCTATTGACAGATTCCTGTCAATCTTAAAAACGACGAAGTGTCACCCTTTTTTCACTTTATTATGTTAATACTCAGTCTAGCTCTACCGGCACTAGCTTTCGCTCTATTATTCTACATTCTTAAGGCATATCTTTTTTTATTAAGGCCCTACACCTCTCTTCATTATGTGCTCATTCTTCTATAAGCTCGACTCTATAATATCGAATCTATAATTTCGATCCTCTTTACAACTCTCTACACTCTCGTTTAATTCATCCTGTTCGCGAGCTTATTTTGGTTAATGGATCATTTATCTTAGGTTGATCAACAATCAATGCTATCTATCCTGAGCTTAGCCCACAACGACCTGCAGTGAATTTAGATCTATTCAATAATGGAATCCACAACAATTCAATCTCTCGTATAATTATAAAAATTCATACATCAATCTCAATTTCTAACAGAACATAGATACAATTTAAAAGGCCCTTCTCTGGCCTAATTCACATCAATTTGCCCATTCTAGCATTAAGCCAGGGTTCTGGCTTCAAGCCTAAACTTACACACTCAATCTCCACACACTAATATTCTCCTCTATTCTAACTATTATTATTTTTACATACAAACAGAACCTGAACTAATTTAGTTCTGATCCAAAGAATTCTCACCTAAATCCCTATTCTAGGACTCTTATATCCATAAATCTCTTACTAATCTAAATTCTCACATTTTTCTCTAACTCTCTCAATATTCTTGAGATCTATTCATAGGAATAGATTTGATTACAATTTCATTCCTAAATGCATATTTTCTAGAATCTCCTCACAAACTTAGAAAAATACAATAATGAATTAAGTACATTTAATTACATGAATTGGGATACCAACTCCCTTGGTAAATGAAACAAGCCCTAGATCTAATAAAAAATATTTGACTTGGAAGTGGAATGCTCCTGCATGGACTCCCAATTGTGAAAAAATTTCATGGTCCCTTGACCATGTGCATGCTGATGTAGTCCTCTTGGATTAAAAACTTTGGTTTGTAATTGATCTCTCTCTTGGCTATGTTTATGTTGCTTTGTTGTTCTTTCCTTTGGTTCTCTAGGTTTCCAAATCTTGTGTTGATGTTGTCCACTTACTGTGCTGATGTAGAGTTCCTTTGTCAGTTGTTCCTCCTTGTTATTTTTCCTTTTATCCCTGTTGTACCTACTTTTCCTGGAAATTTTTCTCATCAACAAGCATACTTCATCAATTACTTTGTTAATTTATTCCTTTGGTTTATCTTCACTACTACTTTTCCTCTCCTTGGGATGCTGCACATCCTCCTTTGTTATAAAAGTTACAAAACTCTTACCAATTAACTGTATATATATTTGTTGCCCACACTGGACAACTCTTTTTTCATTGTTTTTGAACACAAATCCTTCCTCCTCTAGCTCTATCCTTGCAATCTATATGTGAATTATTTTGGTTTCTATCCTCCATTCCACGGAATTCAATTCTTCATAGAATTCAAAATAATTTTTAATGGAATCCTCATCTTCTATACAACATCCATTGCTCCAAATTCTTGTTAGCCACTCCTCCAAAAGTTCAACTTCATCTTTATTAGTGCTTTCTTCTACATGCATGAGACTTTCCTCAAGTAAGCCTTCATAAGCTACTTCATCTTCAATACTTGTACAATATCTTTGCTACATGATTTCAAGAATATGGAATGTTGTTTCATCGTCCTTAGAAATTAAAGATTTCTCTTCCTCAACATCCCCTGTCATAACAACTTCAAAATAAAATAAAAATATATGTGCACAAAACTCTTTTATTTAAGCCATTTCCTTTATAAGCCTCAGTTCTTCATCAACTTGTATATGCACATTGTTGACATGTTGATCCTCATCTGTTAAACCTGCAAACACACACCAAGTGTTAAATTAAAAAATGTTAGGCTCTTCCTTTGCTGCCTCAACTATCTCATTTCCAAGCTGATTATAACTATTTTTGTAGTCCATCAAAATGTTAATGAACCTTTCCTCAGTATCTATGACTTCTTCTTCATCAAGGAACCAACTAGGTTCAAAAAACTCTGCTTCATATTTAGCCTCAGGTATGTTTTGTTCTTTCTGCGCATTCTCAAGCAATGCACAAGTCTCTATCTCCATAGGTGCTCTTCTTCTTTCCAAATAGTATCCTCACTCCTGACTCCTTATAGCTTCTGCTGAGCTATTTCCTTGAGCTAGGTTACTTTGGCCAAATTCTTCCTTACCATCTTCATTCTAAAAATTATGCAGTCTCTCCTTTCCTTCTCTCCAAATATTTCTAAATCCTTCAAAAATAACTAAAAATATACTTATAAAAAAGAAACAAACCCAACCAATCATACCTATGAGTTTCATCCTACACCATTAAAGAGTTTCATTAGGAACTCTCTCATAGTTGCTTCTTCTTGTGACAGTTTTATGGAATTGCTACTCTCCAAGCTCCATTTCACCTCCTGTTTCCCACTAGTATGGTTTGCCTCGATGGCAGTCCCATCATTTTTGTTGTTTCACCTGCAAATATACACTTACCAAAATAATTAAAACCAAAATCATGAGACAGTCTAGTCTTAGAAGATGCTTCTAGCATCACTTCATCATCATCTTCCTCTCCAAGGATCGATCCTTTTTCAGGTTCACAAATGGATTCTCTGACTTCACACTTAGTTGCTCTAAGTGATTCATCTTCCTCTATTCGCTACATTATCTTCTCAGCATCACAACTCTCTCACAAGCCACTTTACTCTTCTTCCCACATAAATACCTTTCTTCAATCTTGTTAATAATCCTTTCTTCCACTGCTTTATTTTCTCTTGTAGCCATTGCTTTAGTTCATTGAGTTCTTCTTTCATTTCAACCGACTCTTTCTCTCTTTCTTCTGCACTCATCTGTTGTTTTGTAGTCTTTGTTCTGATATCCTATTCCTTCCTGGTGTAGCTTCCTTCTAGTCTCTCCATTTTAATGTTTGAAGACAAATCTATTAACCTTTCTTCTGTGAGATTCTCCATGCCAACCGAGAGCTGCAACCAACCTCTATAGTAACAAGTTTCTCCTCTTCTTTCCACATGATACCTCGCCAAGCTTCTTCTCCTATGAGCTTTTTCTTTTGGCACCTTCCTGGTCCTCTTTTCTAGAACCAACAAGCACTCCTTGCTCTAGGTTGTTGCAATTCTTCTCACTATCCACTGCCTTGTTTCCATTGAGAATTCTAGTTGTTCCCCTTGCTTCAGTCTCCAGCTGAAATTTCATTGCAGTATTTTGTCTCAATCCTTTTACCACAAGCTTCTTTTAATAGTTTTTTCCTACTCCCTTCTTCTTCTATTACAACTTGTTTGCTTCCACCTTTGCCACTATGTTTGTTTCATGGCTACTTATAACTTTACCTATAGTTTCTCCCTTCAATTTCTTCAACAATTATCATTTTATTCACTGTACCATTTTCTACACTTCAACCCTCGATATTCTAACATTCAAATCTCATTCTATAATAACCCATCACTTAATTACTCTATCCAATTACTCAATTTTATAGGAAATCGATTTCTTATCTAATGTTATCAAATTTTAAAAACAAATTCTTCTTACCAGACCTCTGTAAATTTGTATTTCAATAAACCCGCGACCTCATTCACTCCTCTAGATTTGATTCTTCTGAAGATTCTTTTCTTATTCTTATGTGGGTTCTTATTTCCAAGCTTATTCCTTAATTGTCAGCACATCCCAATCTTGCTACTGCAACTTCTAAGCTCTCTAGCTTATTAGAAAATTTCCAGCTCTGACGCGACTTGATATAGGCCAAATTTTGACCTGCGTAAAATCCCACAGTGCTCAGTTTCTCTCCAAATCGATGCTTCTATTGACCCTTTTTAAATAGCGTTGGCCACCCAAATATATATATATATATATATCTATATATATATATATATCTATATATATATATATATATATATATATATATATATATATATATATATATATATATATATATATATATAGATATGAAGTGTGGACCAAACCTCACCAACAATCCTCAAACAAATCTCGACCTTTTAATGATTGTACCCATTCCTTTTTATCTAGCCTTCAAAGCCAAGAGTTCACTATATATATACAAAGCCCCATTGTCTTGTTGCTTTAAACTCCTCTTCATTCTTCTATGGACACATCCTATACCACATGACTTGGCCGCATGACTGAGGCATTCAAGTGTCGGTACCCGAGTGCCAGGTCTTTTCTTATGTGTGCCCTTATTTAGTTTTTTGAGCTTTAAGCCCTCGAACATAATACCTATGGGCTGACCCCCTACTCCACTTAATACTCTGCTCGCCTTCTAATTAAGCTTTATGGGTTTGCCCACTCTTTTCCCTTCTACACGTAAAATTTCTCAATAGTTGTCGACATGTTGGATATGTGCACAAAACTCTTTTATTTAAGCCATTTCCTTTATAAGTATCAGTTCTTCATCAACTTGTATAAGCACATTGTTAACATGTTGATCCTCATCTGTTAAACCTGCAAACACACACCAATTGTTAAATTAAAAAATGTTAGGCTCTTCCTTTGCTGCCTCAACTATCTCATTTCCAAGTTGATTATAACCATTTTTGTAGTCCATCAAAATGTTAATGAACCTTTCCTCAGTATCTATGACTTCTTCTTCATCAAGGAACCAACTAGGTTCGAAAAATTCTGCTTCATATTTAGCCTCAGGTATGTATTGTTCTTTCTGGGCATTCTCAAGCAATGCACAAGTCTCTATCTCCATAGGTGCTCTTCTTCTTTCCAAATAGTCTCCTCACTCCTGACTCCTCATAGCTTCTGTCGAGATATTTCCTTGAGCTAGGTTACTTTGGCCAAATTCTTCCTTACCATCTTCATCTTGAAAATTATGTAGTCTCTCCTTTTCTTCTCTCCAAAGATTTCTAAATCCTTCAAAAATAAATAAAAATATACTTATCAAAAAGAAACAAACCCAACCAATCATACCTCTGAGTTTCATCCTACATCTTGAAAATTATGTAGTCTCTCCTTTTCTTCTCTCCAAAGATTTCTAAATCCTTCAAAAATAAATAAAAATATACTTATCAAAAAGAAACAAACCCAACCAATCATACCTCTGAGTTTCATCCTACACCACTGAAGAGTTTCATCAGGAACTCTCTCATAGTTGCTTCTTCTTGTGACAGTTTTCTGGAATTGCTGCTCTCCAAGCTCCATTTCACCTCCTGTTTCCCACTAGTATGGTTTTGCCTCGATGGCAATCCCATCATTTATGTTGTTTCACTTGCAAATATACATTTACCAAAATAATTAAAACCAAAATCATGAGACAGTCTAGTCTTAGAAGATGCTTCTAACAGCACTTCGTCATCATCTTCCTCTCCAAGGATCGATCCTTGTTCAGGTTCATAAATGTATTCTCTGACTTCACACTCAGTTGATCTAAGTGCTTCGTCTTCCTCTATTCACTACATTATCTTCTCAGCATCACAACTCTCTCACAAGCCACTTTACTCTTCTTCCCACATAAATACCTTTCTTCAATCTTGTTAGTGTTCCTTTCTTCCACTACTTTATTTTCTCTTGTAGCCACTGCTTTAGTTCATTGAGTTCTTCTTTCATTTCAACCAACTCTTTCTCTCTTTCTTCTGCACTCATCTGTTGTTTTGTAGTCTTTGTTTTGATATACTATTCCTTCCTAGTGTAGCTTCCTTCTAGTCTCTACATTTTAATGTCTAAAGACAAATCTATTAACCTTTCTTTTGTGAGATTCTCCATGCCAACCGAGAGCTGCAACCAACCTCTACAGTAACAAGTTTCTCCTCTTCTTTCCACATGATACCTCACCAAGATTCTTCTCCTATGGGCCTTTTCTTTTGGCACCTTCCTGGTCCTCTCTTCTAGAACCAACAAGCACTCCTTGCTCTAGGTTGTTGTAATTCTTCTCACTATCCTCTGCCTTGTTTCCATTGAGAATTCTAGTTGCTCCCCTTGCTTCAGTCTCCAGATGAAATTTCATTGTAGTATTTCGTCTCAATCCTTTTACAACAAGCTTCTTTTAATAGTTTGTTCCTGCTCCCTTCTTCTTCTATTATAACTTGTTTGCTACCACCTTTGCCACTATGTTTCTTTCATGGCTACCTATAACTTTACCTTTAATTTATCCCTTTAATTTCTTCAACAATTATCATTTTATTCACTGTACCATTTTCTACACTTCAACCCTTGGTATTCTAACATTCAAATCTCATTCTATTATAACTAACTCATTCTACGATAACCCATCAGTTAATTACTCTATCCAATTACTCAATTTTATAGGAAATCAATTTCTTATCTAATGTTCTCAAAATTTAAAAACAAATTCTTCTTACCAGACCTCTGTAAATTTGTATTTCAATAAACCTGCGACCTCATTCACTCCTCTAGATCTGATTCTTTTGAAGAGTCTTGTCTGCTTCTTATGTGGGTTCTTATTTCCAAGCTTATTCCTTAATTGTCAGCACATTCCAATCTTGTTACTGCAACTTCTAAGCTCTCTATCTTATTAGAAATTTTCCAGCTCTAATGCCACTTGATATAGGCCAAATTTTGACCTGCGTAAAATCCCACAGTGCCCAGTTGCTCTCCAAATCGATGCTTCTATTGACCCTTTTTAAACAGCGTTGGCAACCCATATATATATATATATATATATATATATATATATATATATATATATATAAAGTGTGGACCAAACCTCACCAACAATCCTCAAACAAATCTCGACCTTTTAATAATTGTACCCATTCCTTTTTATCTAGCCTTCAAAGCCAAGAGTTCACTATATATATACAAAGCCCCATTGTCTTGTTGCTTTAACCTCCTCTTCATTCTTTTGTGGCCACATCCTATACCACATGACTTGGCCGCATAACTGAGGCATTCAAGTGTCGGTACCCGAGTGCTAGGTCTTTTCTTATGTGTGCCCTTATTTAGTTTTTTGAGCTTTAAGCCCTCTGACATAATACCTCTAGGCTGACCCACTACTCCACATAATACTCTGCTCGCCTTCTAATTAAGCTTTATGGGTTTTCCCACTCTTTTCCCTTCTACACATAAAATTTCTCAATAGTTGTCGACATGTTGGATAAAGGGTTACCAAAAATATTTGGGGTGGAATCCCTCGGGTGGGGTCCACTTCTCCATGTAAGATTGATCCTTTACGTTTCTCCTTCACTTTTCTATTAATGAATGGGAAGTTCCAACCCAATTTCGATAGCATGATGTGATAGGAAAATCCTTTATGAAAATCTTCGGGGTAAAACATCCAAGCGAGGTCCATAGGACACGTGAGCCCACTTCCTCCAATGCCCAACTCTTTCATTTAATGCAATTCTCCTAAACTTATGACTTCTGACATTTGGCCCGACCTTGGAAATTCTAGCTCCTCTCTCCATCTACTAACGGATTCATTCTGCCTCCGGGCTCTGTCTACTAATGAATTCTTGTCAATGTTAAAAGCAACTAAGTGGCATCCCCTCTTTACTTTATTATGTCAATACTCAATATGGTTCTGTGGGGTCTAGCTTCTGATCTATTCTTCTGCATTCTTAAGGTAACTATACTTTAGTAAGGCCCTGCACCTCTCTTCATTGTGTCGACTCTGTAACACTGACTTTATAATTTTGATCCTCTTCACGACTCTCTACACTCTCCTTTAATGGATCCTCTTCGTGACCTTCTTTTTGTTAATGGATCATTGATCCTATGTTGATCAATGCTATCTCTCTTGAGCTTAGGCCACAACAACCTACATTAAATTTACATATATTCAATAATGGAATCCAAAACAATCGATCTTTCATATAATTATAAACACACATGCATCAATCTCAATTTTGAACATAATATAGGTACAATTTATAAAAGTCCCTTCTCTGGTTTGATTCACATAAATTGGCTCATTCTAGCATCAAGCCAGGGTTTTGGCTTCAAGTCCTCGCTTACACACTCAATATCCACACACCACTATTATCCTTTATTCTAACTATTAATTTTTTTACATACAAAGGGATTTTGAACTAATTCAATTCAGATCTAAAGAATTCTCACCTAAATCCCTATTCTAGGACTCTTAGATTCATAAATCTGTCACTAATTAACTTTTCTACTTTTTCTCTAACTCTCTCAAAATTCTCGAGATCTATTCATAGGAATATATTTGATTACGATTTAATTCCTAAATACATATTTTCTAGAATCTCCTCACAAACTTAGAAAAATACAATAATGAATCAATTACATTTTAAATTACATGAATTAGGGAACCAACTCCCTTGGTAAATGAAACAACACCTTGGTATAATCAAAAGGATTTGACATGGAAGTGGAATTCCCCTACATCAGGTGGTTATTCCAAGATAGGAGGTAACATCTCTAAGAATTGGTAATTACATACAATATATAAAGGATCATACAACTATAGGTAAAGTCATGGGCACATTTTTTATCCCAAGAACCAATTGGAATACAAATATGTTTTTGATTAGGACATAAAACTAATAATGTCACCGAAGGCTACATTATTTTTCAAGGGATTAAATTAGATGTCAAAATGAATATTCAAGAAATCACTGTGATAGGTGACTCCCTCCTTATCATATCAAGGATAATAAAAAAATATTTTCCCCAAGGTGCAATACTTGCTTAGATAATTACAAGAAATCAAAAGACTTTGAATCATACACCAAAATATCACTTTTATCATTTTCTTAGAGAAAATAGCTTCAAAGTTGATGAAAAAGCTAACAATGGGACTTCTCTAACTAATGGAAACCTTGAGTGGGATGGATAGCTCATCTATGAACCCCCCACCCCCTTAATTTATTTCATGAAATTATTCAAAATGTGGTAGCAAGATCCTCTCTCCATGTGTATCATGAATACAGAATGCACTCACAGGTGCCTTTGTTTGGATTCAACTTCTAGAATTTTTGTGACAACATGCAAAGTACAATCTGCAATCGTACTCAAGAAATACATGTATTTTATGTAGAAATTTCACCTGTAGAACAAACCGATATATGCAATGTCCTAAAGCATAATAATGGGTCTACTTCTACAAAACATTAAGCGAAAGCATAATCGAATTCATGAGAAACATCAAGTAGAAACATGCATAACTGATCAAGAGAAATAATCACACATAACTCAAGATATATCAAGGGGAAAGCACCAGCATAAAACCCCAACCATGTATTATCAATCAAGTGGAGATCCTCAATCACATACAAAAAGAATAAGCTCAATAGCTATCCTTCTCTCTCTGTAATCAGAAGATGAAGATCATAGACTACCTAGGCCTCAATATATAGGCCACAAGTCCTCTAATCTCCTAAAATGGATCCTTCTCCATGCAAGGAATACTTACTAGAAATATCCAAGAATTTGATAGTACATAGTCCCACATCTAATCTCAACTGGGTCTTTGACAGAACTGACATGCAACAGTTATCCATGAGCGAATTCTCAGTTATCTAAAATAATAGTTGTCACTTGCATGCAAGCATTAACAAACTATATTTTATTATTTTAACAACTTGTTAAAATAATCTAACTAGACTTGACTAGTTAGAACTAATTCAACTGATTCTCTCATTATAGAACTCATACTTATTCCCTCAATCAGTGGAGGAAATTAAGGATAAATTCCTCAATCAGTGGGACAACTCATGTGCATGCTCACAAAGACTTCAAATTTGAATTTCCTTAACTAATTAACTCTACTGAATTAATTAATTAATATTTCCAACTGCTGTTAAGACCAAAATTAATTTTACTTCCTATAGATAGACTAGGGATTGCTATAAATAGGAAGGGACCCAGAAATGCTATTTTTAGAGCTTTCTATTTTTAGCAGTTTCACCTCTCACCCAATGTGGTCAATGACCTCACTGGCCAAACTGTTATTTTTAGACATGCTATTTTTAGCACTTTCTAAATATAGCATTTCTTGTTGCACATTTTTCAACACTCCCTCTCAACAAGAAAGGCTTCCTCTCAAACCCGATCCTATAACTCTAGAATGTTCTGCATGCAACACATCTACCCAGTCCACTTGCTCCAACAACACTTGGAACAAAAACACTCCCAACTGACCACTCTGTTGGGCTAGGAACATACTTTGATGTTGAAGCTCTACCTGCTACTGACAAGTGCTCCCTCTCTGATATCTGCGCTACTGCAACATCTCCATGCATCTCGCACTATTGCACACCTCTCTGTGCCACCTAGCACTGTGCAAAACACTTGTGCCTCACGCATTGATGCAACCTGCTAGCTATGTGTTGTCCTGGGATTCTCTGCACTGTCGCTCTCTCTGCTGCTCCATTCACATCTATCTCTACCCAATCAGTCATTTCCTGCTACTCCACATCGAGGCTCCTGTAGCAAGGTCTCATCCAAGAGGTTGGGTACCTCAAGGATCCTACCCCTCCTCCTTGGGACGATCACTCTATATCACCCCACCTCCTACCTGGAGGTATGGATGCATGTGATCCCTCAGCCCACCTGGCTCGAAGTTTCTCCCTATTGGAGGTCTCTGCATGAGTAGATGTCTCTGCTCGATATTCACTCAGCTTCCCCTGTTGTGGGTGCTCCACAACCTCCTGAAGCTGCTGCACCAATCGTGGCTCCTCCACAATCGTCTGAGACTTCTTTGGCTCTGCATGTTGAGAGGTAATATACCCTCCCTCTCAACCACTAAGTCTCTATTAGTTGCCTTGCTGCTCAAGGCTTTGCATGCATCTTGAACCTCAAGAGCATACAGGTTCTTAACCCGTGAACAAATCTGCTTCACCTGTCTGGTGATGATGTGTCTAAGGAAAACCTTTCCCTTACTAAAGACTACATCATAGCCTCTATCTTCCAGCATCGCGATCGACACCAAGTTTCTCTTCAGTCCTGGTACATACTTGACATCGGTCAAGGTAAGGCGATCTCCATGCTCCCTCTGAAAAATAACCGTGCCTACACCTGAGCCACTATACTTCTCATCATTACCCATTTCTATGAGTATCTAGAGATCTTTCTCCTCCTAAACAAACTCTTATCGCCGGTCATGTGGAAAGAAGCTCCACTATCAAGAAACCAACCACTTTCCGCCATGGATGAAACCATGCATGTGAAGAGTGTGAAATCCAACTCAAACTGTGAAGCAAGTGCCTCACCTTCAGATCCTTCCCCGGATCCCTTCTTGGATTTCCTCCATGGACAATTTGTAGCATAATGGCCCACCTCATGACAACGAAAGCATCACACTTTCGATTTGTCAACCTTCTTCCCATCATTGGAAGAACTGGATTAGGAAAGAGAAACCTTCTCCTTCCCCTTCTTCGCCTTACTCGCTAAGGCACAATTCTCGTCATCATGCATGGATGAAGAATTGTCTTTGGTGCTCTGTCTGATCTCCTCTTGCATCAAATCCGACCATAGTCGTTCCCAATCTGGCAGTTTCTCCCTTCCATTCACCGAGTCCTGGTAGCTATGCCAGCTCTTAGGAAGGCCAAGGAGTGCTAGGCTCACCATATCCTCATCCCATGTCATGACCCCTACACTTGCAAGCTCATCCCTGCATGTGATGAGCTTGGTCAGATACATAGAGA
Source organism: Pinus tabuliformis (assembly GCA_031772625.1). NCBI lineage: Eukaryota > Viridiplantae > Streptophyta > Pinopsida > Pinales > Pinaceae > Pinus > Pinus tabuliformis. The sequence continues at coordinate 777,270,153 of CM062805.1, forward strand.
TCGTCTTATCCCTTTCACACTTGATCTTTCCAAGTTTGTCCTTCAGTGCCAGCTTCCTCTGATCACTGCTATTCTGATATAAATCTTTCAATGTTTTCCACATTGCATGCGGAGTCTCCTTCCCATGGAGGCTCGAGACAATGTGATCTCGCACTCCCTCCAAGAGAATTATCCTAGCTCTAGCCACGCACTTCCTCTATTCCACCTACTCAGTCTTGTCAGTAGGCTTAGGAATTTCTTGATCAATGAAATCCTTAAGGTAATTATCTTCCAAAACTGCCTCCATGCGATCCTTCCAAGCTATATAGTTTGAGCTGCCATCAAGGGCATACTCAAGCCTCAAACCATAGAACGCCATCGATGAAATAGATGCGATAAGAACTTAAGATCTATATCCTGGATAATAAACTTCGAATTTCTCCTACTAGTATACTGTTCACTTGATCACATGTGCTCTGATACCATGTAGAAATTTCACCTGTAGAAAAAACCGATATATGCAATGTCCTAAAGCATAATACTTGTTCTACTTCTACAAAACATTAAGCAGAAGCATAATCGAATTCATGAGCAACATCAAGTAGAAACATGCATAACTGATCAAGAGAAATAATCACACATAACACGAGATATATCCAGGGGAAAGCACCAGCATAAAACCTGAACCATGTATTATCAATCAAGTGGATATCCTCAACCACATACAAAAAGAATCAGCTCAATAGCTATCCTGCTCTCTCTGTAATCAGAAGATGAAGATCATAGACTACCTAGGCCTCAATATATAGGCCACAAGTCCTCTAATCTCCTATAATAGATCCTTCTCCATGCAAGGAATACTTACTAAAAATATCCAAGCATCTGATAGTACATTGTCCCACATCTGATCTCAACCGGGTCTCTGACAGAACTGACATGCAACAGTTATCCATGAGTGAATTCTCAGTTATCTAAAATAATAGTTTTCACATGCATGCAAGCATTAACAAACTATATTTTATTATTTTAACAACTTGTTAAAATAATCTAACTGGACTTGACTAGTTAGAACTAAGTCAACTGATTCTCTCATTATAGAACTCATACTTATTCCCTCAATCACTGGAGGAAATTAAGGATAAATTCCTCAATCAGTGGAACAACTCATGTGCATGCTCACAAAGACTTCAAATTCGAATTTCCTTAACTAATTAACTCAACTGAATTAATTAATTAATATTTCCAACTGTTGTTAAGACCAAAACTAATTTTACTTCCTATAGATAGACTAGGGACTGCTATAAATAGGAAGGGACCCAGAAATGCTATTTTTAGAACTTTCTATTTTTAGCAGTTTCACCTCTCACCCAATGTGGTCAATGACCTCACTGGCCAAACTACTACTTTTAGACATGCTATTTTTAGCACTTTCTAAATTTAGCATTTCTTGTTGCACATTTTTCAACATTTTACCATCCCCCACTCATAAGAAATTATGAGCCGATGTATTGAATTAGTTCTGATTATGGAGAATCCGACCTGTTGGTTTCTTAAGGAGGGAGAGTCTGATCATTATGTGAAAATAAATCTAGAATATGTAATCACACAAAAGGAGTATATTACATAGTGGTATGATATGGAAAAGTGGTGGTGGATGGTGGAGAGGTATTGCTGGACAAGAGAAGTAGATATTAAAGGACTAGTAGTTGTATCTATAAGTGCAATTGGTTTGGCTTCTTAGATATGGGGTTTGTGCTTCAAAGGTAATCTCTAGCCCTCTCTATTTTGTCTTCAGTTGTATCTTTGAATGTGAACAACTTATATTTATGTCGCTGATCTTGATACTTTTGTAGGTTTGAGTTGATCTTGGGTCATTGGTGGGAATGACACTCATATGGAGCTCCTGCATTATTTTATTTGGCTCCTCTATTTCATCATGCATGGAAATGAGCCCTTGATGGAATTCACAATTAGTTCCAAGCTCACATCAAAACAATAAATATATAGTTTGGAAAATTTGACAGATTTTAAATTCAGGGTGCCTTTTATGTGTAGTTTTAAGGGCTTTATTTCCATACTATTACACCTACCTCATAAGGGATTATATGTTTAAGCAAAGACTTATATGATGAGCAATATTAGAAGCTTACTTTCCACTCCAAAATGTAATTCAATCATAACCAGGAAGATAAGAAAGAGGTCAAAATAATGGAATTCTCTTTAACAAATGGTAAATACAGGCTCTCGTATTAGTAGCCAAAGAACATCACTGAAGAAGACATCATGTGATATGGTTTTCCGTTTATCTCTAGTCTTTAAATGTACTGCTCCTTTTATTTTTTAATAGATAATTTTTGGAGATGCTATAAAAGTTGTTGTGGCTTAAATAGAAATGAAATGTAAGAAGAAAAATTTGGTAATATAAGAATGGTAGACATTATGAACCAAGAATCATGGAGAGAGACTCTCTTGATATGAATGTGATGTAATTTTTTAGTTTAATACTCAAGGTTTTAATATAAAAGCCTCGATTATTGTTAAAACAAATTATGGGCATATCATCATTAGAGAAAACCTTAACTGCATGGATCAATTCTTGTTGGAAACATAAGTGATATATAGACCTTAAGTTGGGTATCAAAGGCTTATTCTTGGTTATCTTTGTAGATACATTTAAAAGAGAGAGGCTTTTCAATGAAAGTTTTTCTTCTTTAGCTCAATTAGGTTACATTTGAGGTATCAGAATAAAAAATACTCTTATAGAAGTAATATTTGATCAAAGAATTTCTATGGATTAGAGTGAACTCCCTTGCCCAACAATTCTAGGACTAGGAAACCTCCAAAGGATTGGGAACGCTATAGGTTCTTTCATAAAAAATTCTAATGTAGCTAAAGAAATGAACTACACTTCATATAATGGGATTTGTGTATATATGAACATGGCTAGCACCCTCCTAGAATCAATAACCATCTCATATGAGGACTTTTAATGGATATAAACACTAGATTTTAAACATTTAAGCTTCTAATGCAGCAAATGCCATGGACATGGGAACTTATTTCAATATCACTCGAAGAATGCAAAGAACCCTATGGGTAAACCAAAGGAGAAGTGGGAAAAAGAAGGATTCCAAAGGTAATAAGCAAAATAAAAACAACAAGAAATTCAAATAAACCATCTATCTAAGAGATGAAAGGAAACACTAATATTTTTAAGGTTCTCTCATAAAAAAATGGGGAGTACCAAGTGGCATGAAAACTCAAGAGACATATCTAAGAAAAGGAGACCCAAATAGTCAAGGAACATGGTAGCAAAAGAAGAGATGAATTGATCTAGAAAAGATTAAAATTGCACCAAAGGATGAAGAGGTAGAAATGGAGTAGAACTAGGTAACATAACATAACATGGCCTTAGGAGAAGAAAACATGACCCAAGAAATGGAATATTAGGACTTGGAGTATGATATCCATGTTTTCTTAGCTATACATGGTGAACAAGAGCAAAGTAATAGCTTGTAATTCCAACTTGAATAGATGCAAAAATATCCAATCAATAATAAAGGGAATCCTTGCATTGTGAGTCAACACCATAAATATCTAGGAGGACTAGGAGTAAAAACCATTCCTCTCAAACCTCAGAAAAAAATCATTACAGATGAGAAAAGATGAGAGAAGAATTAATCAACTAAGCTAAAACTAGAGAAGACACGAGCAATTTTGGAAGAATTGGTACATACCACCATTCTATCAAATAAGTATTTCCCTCCCCAACATAAATTTTAAGATGTAAGTGATCACATGGAATATTATAGGTCTAGAAAATATTTCAAAGCATCAATTAATGTGGAAAACGCTTAGGCAACGAAGCGTTAGGCATCCTCATGCCACAAGAAATAAATTGTGATGGATATATGATGCTTGGTAGTACTTAGAAGATATAGAAAGGGAGGGGTTTTGACACTTGTTTTGGACTCAATTCTAATATAGACGGATATATAAGTGACCACACCCTACCTCATCTTATCACACTGCAAATTTCTTTGACATGTTGAGAAAGGTCATATTACCAGTGCATATGGCCCACCCACTCCATCCTTCAAAAGAGATTTCCTACATGAAATTACCTTGTTAGGAGTTTCAACCCAACATGGCCCTTAGATTATAGGGGGATACTTCACTGTTATTTCATCCCTTCATGAAAAAAGGGAGGGATCAAAAGAATAGATCTAGAGAATGAATCTTTTAAGGAGACTAATGAATCCTTTTTGATCTACTTGAAATTCTTATAAACAATGGTAAATGTATTTGGAACAAAACATGAGGGCGAGTACACTAGATAGCTATGAACTTGGGCATGTTTTTAGTATCAATGACCATGTTCCACATTTGGCATACCATTTTCATAGATATTTTACCCTTCCATAGTTTAGACCATTAGGAAATGCTCCTAACTTTGAAAGAAAACTCTATAGAATGTCTCAAACCATTTAGATTTGAGAAGTTCTAGGTGGATAATCTTGAATTCCTCTAGAATATTTGGAAATGGTGGTGGGAAAGACAACACTTATATGGCACAAAGATGTACAAATTTTAATATAAATTAAACCATTTAAACTCAAGAATCAAAATATGGAATAAGGAAGTTTCTGGTAACATCTTTGAGGAAAGTGACAAATTGGAAAAGGCAATGGAAACACTACCACAATCTATTATCTAGGAAAGGCCATCCTAGGAGTATATTAAAGGAGGAGAAAACCATAATGGAAATTCATTAGAGATAAAAGCAAGAGGAAATCCCATGGAAACAAAAATCTAGGATCACATGCCTGCACGAAGGAGACAAGAAATTTTAGTTCTTCCATAACTCCCTTTTGAATAGAATGAGAAAAAACATGCTTTCGTGACTCCAAAACACAGTGAGGGAAAATATGGAAGAACATGAAGCTATAGAAGGGGAATTAAACTCACACTTTTAGAACTCTCACAAGAACTTAGTGTGGATTGGTAAGATGCCATCCAATCCATTATATAGGTAATTCAAAATTGGTTTCTTTGAAATGGAACCAAATCTTACTCAGATCTAGCACAATGGAGGAAGTATAAAGAAAAATTAAAGAGATGGAAACATGGAAGTTTGTGGGATTATATAGTTTCAATATAGATTTCTTCCAAATCTATTGGTTGATTATTGGAATAAAGGTATGGGATATAGTGGATCAATTGCATGCCTTTGTTGAGATCCTCTAAGAATTCAATATTAATTTCCTCACTTTAATTCCCAAGGGAAATTAAGTAAATACTATATAAGTAACAACCTATCTCTTTATGCAATGTAAATCTATAAATCATTACTAAATTGATTGCTAACAAACTTAAAAATAAAATAAAATTTAACATGATCATTTCTCCCAAGCAGGGAGGATTTGTAGAGGGTAGATAGTTTTTGGATAGAATCATCCTCACTCATGAATATATCCACTTATTAAAATTGGGTAAGAAATCAAGATGCTAATCAAACTTGATATGTATAAAGCCTCTGATTGCTTACACTAGACCTTTATTAGGAACACATTAGGAGATGTTAGAATCCTTTTAGTTTTGATTGGATTGGATCCATTATATTGGAAATATGATTTCCTCATCCTTTTTTTCTATTCTTGTAAATGGTTCTCCTTTTTCCTTCTTTAATCACTCTCTAGGATTTTTTTGAGGGGGTCCTCTCTCTCCTTTATATCCAAGTGGTAGAGAGTTTGATCATACTAATTAAACACTCTTTAGCTAACGAAATACTGAGAAGATTATCCCTCCACCTAATGGTTGAACCCCTTGCTTATTTGCAATTTGTAGATGAAACCCTCCTCTTAGGCAAACTGTTGATAAAATAAATGATGGCCTTGAAAATTATTTTAGATCTTTACATGACAACCTTTGGTGCTTAGATTAACCACTCCAAATTGAAAAATTCATTCTTCAACACTCCCTTGACTATATAATGCCATATTGACAAAATTTTAGGCTTTCAAAGGACATCCATTCCATCTAAATATCTAGGGTCATTGTTGATCGATAAGGCCTTTAGAAAAATATCTTGGAAATATTTATTGAACAAACTTGAAGCCAAACTTTTCATTTGGACCTTTAGGTTCCTTTCTCTTCCTAGTTGTATTTTTTTAATAAAATATGTTCTCCACTCTATGCCTTTTCACCTATTTTTTGTCATAACAATGCCCTAGAGCATCATCAAACTGATCTGTGGGGTGAAGCCACAAAAGAAATGAATTTGGATTTGGTAGCTTGGGACAAAATATGCAATCCAAAAGAGGTGGGAGGACTGCAGATCAAAGACCCTTATCTCATGAGTAAAGATCTAGCAGCCAAGAAATGGTGGAGGTGGATAAAATCATCGAATGAGCTCTAGGATAAGATACATATGGTAAAATAGGAAACTAACATCACAACTTAAGATAATTTCTATATGGTAGGTGACCACCCAAGTTCCCTAATTTGAAAAAATGCTTGAAACAATAGAGATCTAGTTTAGAAGCATTTTTTAAGGAAATAAAAAATGGTGATTCAACCTTGCTATGAGAGGACATGAGAGAGTAGGAACCTATTCTTGGTGGAGTAGATCTCCTCTAGCAAATCAAAGATAATTTACTACATAAAGGATTTTCTAAGGTTTTCTAGTACTGAGATACCTCCTCTCAAACAAGATTCTTAGATTAAAGGAAATGGATAAGGTGGGAAGACTAGTTGGTTGCCCACTAGCTTGAAATTAAGAAGAAAATGGAAAATCTACTAAACTCAAGATTGGTAAAATCTAAAATGGAACAAGATATATTAAGATGAGGCCAACTTGGATCATAACTTAGGATAAAGTCGGTATATCAACTAGTAGCAGTATATGGAAATAAGGACAATAGGAAATATGGAAAAGTGTTTGAACCCCATTATCTATCCAAAAATATATTCCTTTCTATGACTTGTAGTGAGTATGAAAATCCTAACAAGGGATCGAATCCTAAGAAAGGGATATGAGAGGTTTACAATATTTCTAACCTGTCGATATGAGGGGAATTCATAAATCATCCATTCGATGATTGTATGGTTGCTTCTTCATTATGGGACTAAGGGTTGATTTAGTTTAGATAGACCAATAGTAAAGGAGGTGATATCAACTAGACAATTGGATATTGTAGATAAATACCATTCCATAACCCCATCCAGAATAGGATTTGAATCATATTCCCAAGTTTCCTTATTTGGAATATTTGGAAAGATCATAATAGGAGAATATATAAAGACAAAACATAGTCGATGGAGGAGCTTTGGTGATCAATCCACATGAATCCTTGATGCTCAAAACTAGAACTAGAATGATTGTCGAGCTATTAGAGAAAAATAGTAGTACTTTAGAATTGGAAACTACAAAGAATTAATCTACTTTAGACTCTTAGATGAAAACCCCATAATCCTCCTCCTCAAGAGATGGATACCAAACCCAATGGGATTTCTTAAGCTGAACTTTGGTGGGGCTTCCAAAGGTAATCCACATCTATTTGGAGTAGGAGGAGTAATTATAGACCAAGTAGGAGAAATATAAGTTTTATTTTTTGTAAGGTTGGGGACAAACTCATTGCTCTCATAAAATCCCTTTCTATATCCAAAGAATACGGATATAATAAATTGGTCATTGAAGGAGACTGAACTCTCCTCATCTTGGCACTCAAGAAAATCATCAATGGTGACAAAATAGAGAAAACCAAAAACAATTGAAGACTTTCCTCCATACTAGTCCAAGTAGGTGATATTGTACAATAGATATTGGTGTTCATCCCATCCCACATTAAAAGGAAAGGTAACACCCTAGAATATAGAATGGAAAATGAGGTTGTTCATCAATTAGAGATTACAAGGATCCTGTTTAACACAAAAAATATTTTTTAGCCACTCAAAGAAGACTACAAATGGTTCTGAGAGTAGTAAAACTACCCATATTGGGTGTCATGTGAGGATGAGTGTGAAAAGGGAGGGGACATGACCACTTTCACATGGTTCTTGTCCACATCCTTAAATGAAAACATGAGGCTACCTGTTTCTAGATGGGTGGTGGATACATACCATACCATGGACATGTGCAAAGTAATGGAGGGGAGTGGGAACTTCGCCTAATGGTTTCTAACATAATTTCAATGATGGAAGGATTTAGAAGACCACCCTGCCAATTTATTGGTGAATCACTCAAATTCATGGAAAGCTTTGGAAGATGGTGAGATGACAAAACTGTTAAAATCAAACATCTAACATAGAATGACCACACACAGTTAAGGCTCTCTTTGATATGGGTCTTTGACCTCAAACTAGCTTTTGGCCATTTAAAGTTTGCAATTTTGGTTGAAGAAAGATTATATTTATTGCAAAATTGGAGAATAAATCAAATATCAAGAAAAAACATTGAATAAAGAATATCATAAGTTATGGTGAAGATCAATATTTTTTGTGAAATCATTATCCAAAATATCGATGGATAAAAGCTATAACAGATAGTCACTATACAAATAAACAACATATAATGAAAGATAATAATCATTAAGCTTTAGAAAAAATGGAGAATAAATCACTGTTACATAAGCATATGACATTGTCCCTCACAAAAAATTTCCACTAAAGGAGACTAGATAAACATTGAATTTCACAATAGTTATGCATGAAAAAGTGTCACATAACTAAGTAGTGGCAATATTAGAGTTTGATAGTAATCTCGCTAGCTAGTAAGGCAATCTTCTATTCTTTACTAAACAATCTCTTTGTTAAGTTTATAGGGTCTTTTAGATAAAACAAAAAAATGTGTGCAATGCATCATGGTATATAGACAACAAAAACCTACTACAACCATTAAGGCACATCTACCAAGGTATTCACTATTATAAAAATTGGTTTTTTTCTATGTTATATTATTTGCACAACTAGTCCCACACATATTTAGCATGTGGCCAGTGCAATAGTGGGTCACATGGGAGCCAAATACCTTGAAAAATATTTTGGGTGGTCTTTTGCATCCATTTTGGAAATTTTCAAACACAATTTTCACTTTTGGTACCTTTATAACTAATGATTATTGGGGTCGATGGTAATGTAATTATCATTAAGGAACTATGGTTTTGTTCTAATCTAGGGTTAATTGATTGGGGGTTTATGGATGCGATTTGATATACATTGTATTGTAGCATTGTAAAAATATCATATATTGAAAAATATTTTGGTTTCCTGGTTTGGATTCTAGGGTAGAATGTTTGTGTTAAATGTGTTTGTGCAATGACATATTTTACTATTTGTTTGGATTAATGCGCCTGATTTGCAATCTAGATTAAAAAAATCCAATTAGAGAGGGAGGGTAAACCCTGAATTGACAAAACAACCAACCTTTGAGATTCATCGCTCTTATATTCTCAACCAAATATATAACCAGATTACAGTGAATGTTGAATTTGGTCCATACCTAAGACCAATGCACTCATACATCGCTTTATCTCTACCAATATTGAATATTCACCATCTCCCATAAGCCTTGCATCATGATTTATTTATATCCATAGAAAACCCTAATTCAAAACTTCTCAAATTAGTACAAGTGGTTGAATATTTTTAGCTAAGATCTTAGGAATATCAGGATTTCTAACTATTTTCTGATTATTTTTTATTATAGTTGAACTTCCTTTTAACAAACAATTAACCACTAATATCAATCAACTATGCTCGTGTTCCTGATTACATTCCATTTGACTGTTCCAATGGATTATTGACTTCTATTGGTTTCTTTATTTCCTATCATATTTGACTAAGGTAACTAATATTGACTTTACCATCATCTTATTGACTCAATCATTTACCTATCTTCTCATTAAATTGACTTTGGATATCCCATCCACTTTCCATCCCTAGCCAATTTTTTCCAACTAGACTTGTTGATATTCATTCTTAGTCTTCTTACTTGACTAGTCACTCCACTGATTGAACTCCAGTGGGCTGAGATTACCTACAAAGATTACAACACCTCAAGATTATCTTACATGTTTTCTTCTTTGCATGTACTATTAATGCTATACTTTTAGTGAACCAAGCCCCCTAAGCCCAACTCTTGTCTACAACACAATAATTCACCAACACTCAATGACTTTGTTAGAAAGTCTTAAACATTATTCATCGTGTCTACATTTACGAACAACACCTTTTTTATTTCCACCATGTCTTTGATAAAATGGTACTAAACATCAATATGTTTTGTCCTTGAATAATAAGCTAGGTTCTTTTCCATGAAGTTTTCACTTTGAATGCCATAGCCTATCCTTGTTTCTTCTTGAACAAGCCAAATATTTCAAAAAAGTTTCCATAACCACACTACTTCATTGTTTTCATGAGTGGGATATTATGTATTCATCCTCTATCATTGATAGTGCCATTATTGACTTTCTCTTACTCAGACATGTAATAGCTCCATTGAACATCTTAAATATGTATCTTCTAGTTAACCTTCTTTTATCAAGATTGCTAGCCTAGTTGACATTGAAAATTCATTGTATAGTTGCATCACTGTCATCCTCAGGTCATTCATGGTAGTAGATCACATGATCAATTGTGCCATAAAAATACCTAAATAATAATTTGATTTCAGATCAATCATCTTTAGCAAGTGTTGTCATGTGTATGCCCAATACTCCCATTGCATGAGAATATTTGGTCGAGTGTAGAACATTGCATACATGATATTTCCTATAGAACTTTCATTTTGGAATATGGACATGTCATTTATTTCTTCTCATGTTTTTGGATACTGATCAATATAGAGTATTACTTCAATAGGAATTGGTAGCTTTACCAGTTTACAATATTGCATGTTGAACTGTTTTAGAATTGTTTCAATGTACTTCCTCTAACTTACCCAAAGTTTCCTAAGTGTGTAAGTTCTCTTGATTTCCATTCCAAGAATGAAATGTGTAGCACCAAATTCCTCATGTCAAATTTGGAGGATAGTTGCATCTTCACCTCCCTTATTACATCCATGTTGTTTTTTATTAACATGTCATCTACATACAACACTTAGTATATGAAACGTTTGTCTTCCAATTTAAGATATACATAGTGATAATATTGACTTCTTGATATACATGTTGAACTTCTGGTACTACATCCTGGGTGATTACTTCATACCATAAAGGGACTTCTCAACTTATAGACCAACTTCTCCTTTCCATTTAATATAAAACTTGCAAGTTGTTTCACGTATATTTCTTCATTCAAATCGCTATGCAAAATGTTGTCTTTACACCCATTTGCCCAATTTCTAGATCAAGTGATGCATCCAAAGATATTAGTACTCTAATGGAATTTATTTTTTCAACAAGGAAAACTATCTCACCAAACTTGATTCCTTTGACTTGAGAATAACACTTTTCTACTAGTCGAGCCAACTTCTCAACTTATAGACCAACTTCTCCTTTCCATTTACTATAAAACTTGCAAGTTGTTTCACGTATATTTCTTCATTCAAATCACTATGCAAAATGTTGTCTTTACACCCATTTGCTCAATTTCTAGATCAAGTGATGCATCCAAAGATATTAGTACTCTAATGGAATTTAATTTTTCAACAAGGAAAACTATCTCACCAAACTTGATTCCTTTGACTTGAGAATAACACTTTTCTACTAATCAAGCCTTGCACTTCTCAACCTATGTTGTTGTGTTAAAAGTTTTCTTGAACACCCACTTGAAACAAACATGATTCCTTCCATTAGGTAATTTAACCAAATCCCATGTCTCATTCTTGTGCAAATAATTCATTTCTCCCTTCATGGATTTTGATAAGAGTTTACCCTTTGTCGAGTCGAATTCCTCCCCAACTGACCTAGGGTCTTCATCAATGGTAGATAACGTAAAAATAGATAAAAATCCAAATGGGATATATACCTTTTAGGTTATTTCCTTACCCAACCATACCTGCTTAGAACCATATTGCACTTTAGCACTTCTTCATTTGACTCATTTGATTCACTTATTTCCAACTTCAAGTCGATTACCAACATTTCTCCCTTCCTCCTTTGGAGAATATTCAGTATTGGAGGTACACCTAACTTACCTAAAGATCACATATTGGTTATAAAAGGAAAATGTCTTCCTTGTCACCAGATCCCATAAATTATATCCTTTCTTTCCATCCTTCTAGTTGATGAAAATGCACTTGATTTCCTTGTTATCTAGCTTTGTCCCCTTCTCCTTTGGAATATGGAAAAAAATTGCATAACCAATCTTACTGAGTGATGGATTTTTACTGAACCATACTTCATATGGAGTTTGTTGACCAATATTGATGATGGATACCTATTTACTAGGTAACACAAAGTATTGATTTTTTCTTCCAGAACTCTTATGCAAATCCTGCACTATTGCGCATGCTCCTTCCCTTGTCCATTAACATCCTACCCATTCTTTACACAAGACCATTTTGTTGAGGAGTGGATGGTATAGTCGTTTGGTATGTTATCCCAAACTATTTTCACAGCTACTCAAACTCTTTACCACAGAATTCACTTCTATTTTCATTTCTCATTACTTTTATCTTCTTATATGTCTAATTTTCCACAAGAGATTTGAACTCCTAAAATTTCTCGAAAATATAAAAAATTTTCCTCAATAAATTCAATAATGTGACCTTATAGAAATCATCAATGAAGGAACCATAATATATAGATTCACCTAGTGACTATGTTGACACTGGACCAAATACATCACTATGAACTATCTCTAGAATTCTTCGTGCCTTTATAGCAACAAATGTGAGTTTAAGACAGTGGTTTTTTCCATAAATAAAATGTTCATATAGATATATTTGTAGAGAGTTTCAAGGGAGGCCTTCAAACATACTTTTTATTTACACAACTCAAATTCATTTCTCTCCAATATGTCCCATTATCTGATGTCACAACATAGTATTATTGACTAAACAAGAGGCTAAGCCATCAATTGCAAGAACGACTGCACTATTGCATCCAGTTAGGTCTATGTGTATTGAGAACTTGTACAATGTCCTAATATGAACACCTCTCATCAAACCACTGCACCACCAACCATATTATTTCAATCTTTCTCGAATACAATATGTACACCTAGATCATGAATTCAATTGGCATAAATTAGTTTCCTATGTAAACCTAGAATGTGTATTACCCTTGAAAATGTTCTACTCCAACTATCCTTCAGTGTTAGTTGAACATGACCTCAACTAATTATCTTGTTTGTCAGGTTGTCCCTAGATAGACATCCCCTCCATCATATTCTTCATACTCATATAACCATTCCTTGATGGGTAGCACAATTGGTTGAATCCCTACCTACCAAATATTTGGCCCTCTGTCATGAGGCATGAGTTTGATTCTCCTTGGGTCCATTAGGGCTAGTCTCCTTGGTTTGAACCATTTGGGCATGAGGCCCCTTTAGGTGGGCCCACCCAAGATCATTGTGAGGCAAAAAAAAATGTAGAACTAGTCCCTATGGGGTGTCATATGATAGAATTCTCTTGAGATGATCAACCATGCCTCATGACATGACTTCATACTTGTCAAAGCTAAATACACATCCACTCCTTCATATGAAGAAGTTCTCCCTTTAGTCAAATCATCATCAGATTCCTTGTTCTGCTAAACAACATTATTGATCACTTTTCCTGATAAGGGAAAATGACCAATATTGAGAAAAATTCTTATGGGGAATAAGAAAGACTATCCTCAATTTTATAGAGGTGGTTCTGCCTTCTTGATTGATGGAAGATGCTTCTTCTATCCTCAAATGAATGCAGCAGGTGAGTGATAAAGACAAAACCCCGATAAATATTCTAAAAAAACTCTCATATAATAGATTTACTTCTAAAGAACCATCATCTCATTTATGGAAAGAAAAGGGAATAAGTATGACAGGAAAATACTTTATATACAAGGTTTGCATGTGAAAAATAAAAGTACATCTCATAGAAAATGTATTAAAAATAATATTCACATCAATGTTGTTGGGTATGTGTTATATTCTCTCCATGATTAATGGCTTGCATTGTACATTACATCAGCCGCAACAGGGGGGTGGAAATCCCCCTTGTTGGGGATTTTTCAGGGGGGGGTTGTAGCCACTTGCACGGGGTTTGGGGCAGCGTCCTGGGATTTTTTTTTATATGCGGACCCAATAATAGTTGGGCATATCCAAGATGGGGGGTAGACCCAAAGATGGTGGGTATACCTACCCATGGTTTTGTACAGGGTTTTTTCACATGGTTTTTGGCATGATGGTTTTCTACCCATGGTATTTTGTAGATCCGGTCAAGAGAACTATGATTATGTTCTAATCTAGGGTTAGTGGATTTGAGTTTATGAATGCTTCAACATGTATATATATGTATTGTAACATTGAAAGGAATATAATGAAAAATAAATCTGGTTTTCCCAGTTTGAATTCCAGGAGAAAATCTCTATGTATATTTTATGTTATTTCCATTGTTTATTTTTTTGTTTAAGTATTTGTTTGCAAGTAATTTCTGTACATGATTAAAACCAACAATACTATTTACATCATAATACTTTATGGGCTTCATAATTGCATCTTTTTAAAGCCTCTTTTCCATATTCTTATTTCTTTTCACTTGCCTATGACCTTGTATTCATCCATTCTAATGTTTATATGTGGGTTTTAAACATAAAGTATTTTGCATTAGTATTCTACATGAATTTATCATTAAAATTTTAAAAAATATCATATTTGTATTTATATTTGAGTTAATGTGAAAGGATGAAGTGCCATAAAGGTTGTTGTGTAGGTTTTATATTGTTATAATGTGTATCTTGGTCACTATTACTGTACTTTCATTCTTGCAACTCAACACTGAAATGTAACTGCTGCAACTCTTGAGCATTGTTGCCACCACTATGGAACCCTAATGTTGCAACTTAGTGATAAAATGTAGTTGTTGCAACTCTAGAGCTCTATTGCTACAACTTTGGAATCATATTGCTACAAATTTGGGACATTGTTGTAACACTAGAGCACTATTTCCGCAACTATAGAACCCTATTGATACGAATCTACAATGCTATAATTGAAAATTTGGAGAACTATTGCCACAAATTTGGAATCTTGTTGCTACAACTCTAGGAAATTTTTGTAACTCTGGAGCACTATCGTCATAAATTTATGTCATGAAACCAGCTCAAGAAAAGATAGAAAAGAAAGATCAACGCCTTAGAATTCAGCCTCTTCGAGGGGGCAACCTCCTTTACATTACATAAATGAACAATTCTTGGATGATACAAATGACAAAACCTCCTTTCTATATATAGGAGTCTAAGGAGTCACAATATAATCCAGCCGACCTAACAATAATAATATAAAGCCACAAAAATAATAATAGAGGGATTCTATGGGGCACAGAAATAACAATATGTGGGTAATAGGGGCACAACAATATAAATAAGGGGTTAAATTACAATAGTAATGGGGTAATCACTAGTATTATAGGGACCCAACATGCCCCTCTCCTTCAAAAAAAGTGTTGTCCTCAACGCTTGAGCAGTTCTGGATACTTCTGCATAAAATTCTCATCCTCCCATGTGGAATCTTCAGCGGATAAGTTCTTCCACTTGATAAGATACTCTGAAATTGATCGATTTCGTAGCTGCCGAGTTCTTGTTTCTGTGACTGCTTCCGGTTCCAATATAATTTTTCCTTCCTCGTCAAGTTCTGGCAATATTGTTTGAACTGGGAGCTTGTCGCCTATAACCTTCTTTAAACATGAAACATGGAAAACTGGGTGCAATCGAGAAGCTGCAGGAAGCTCCAATTTGTATGCCATAGTACCAATCTTTTCCAACACCTTGTACGGACCATAATACTTTGGTGATAATTTATTATCCTTCTTAGCTTGCTTTAGGGACATTTTCTTATATGGTTGTAACTGTAGGAATACCCAATCACCTACATCAAAACTTCTTTCACTGCGATGTTGATCTGCCTGTTGTTTCATTCTATTTTGTGCCAACACGAGGTTATCCTTTAAGAGTTGGAGGACTTGTTGTTGATGTTCGATGTGATGTTCCACTGCTTGAACCTTAGAATTTTCTCTTAAATATGATGTGATTGATGGTGGTTGGTACCCATAAAGTGCCATAAATGGGGTCATTTTTGTTGTTGTATGGAAGGAAGTGTTATACCACCATTCAGCCAGAGGCAACCATTTGACCCATTGTGTCTGTTTATCAGATACAAAGCAACGAAGATATCCTTCCAACCATTTGTTTACTATCTCAGTTTTCCCATCAGATTGAGGATGATAAGATGAGCTATGAGCTAACTGAGTACCAAGACAAGAAAATAATTTTGTCCAAAATTTTCCAGTGAAAATGGGATCTCTGTCACTTACAATAATCTTTGGGTTTCCATGTAGCTTTTGAACTGTTTCCATAAATGCAGTAGAAACTGTACTGGCTTTAAATGGATGTGATAATGCACAAAAGTGTGCATACTTGGTAAGTCTATCAACTACCACCATGATGACGCTCTTTCCCTCAGACTTGGGTAAACCTGTGATAAAATCCATTGAAACCTCCTCCCAACGTTGGCTTGGAATGGATAAAGGTTGTAATAGACCCGGTGTCTTAATTGTTTCAACTTTATTTTGTTGGCAAACCAAACATTCCGCTACAAACTTTTGAATATCTGATTTAAGGCCATCCCAAAAAAATTCCTTCTTAACCCTGTGGTAAGTTTTTAAAAATCCTGAGTGCCCTCCTAAGGGAGAAGTGTGCAATTCCATAAGAATCTTTTGTTTTAGCTGGGAATTCTTACAGAGGTATAAGCGATCTTTGTACCATAATGAATCATTTTTCCAGCTAAATGTATCAGAAGTACTTGAATCTTGTTGTAGCTTTCGAATAAGTGCCCACACTTCTTCGTCATTCTTCCATTCCTCCTTTGCTTCGTTTATCCAATCTGGTTGGATAATAGAAATGGCACACAACAGTGCTTCCATATCCTCATCCTTTCTTGAGAGTGCATCTGCCACCACATTTTGCTTCCCTTTTTTGTAGATGATTTCAAAGTCGTAACCCAACATCTTTGTGACCCACTTTTGTTGCTATTCAGAGGATAATCTTTGTTCTAAATAGTATTTAAGGCTATCGTGATCCGTTTTTACCTTGAAGTGTCTTCCCATTAGGTAGGGTCGCCATTTCTTAAGTGCATGGAGTATTGCCAACATTTCCTTCTCATAAATAGCTTTGCTTAAAAACTTTCCCTTGATTGGACGACTTTCAAAAGCAATGGGTCTTTCATCTTGCATTAGAACAGCACCAATTCCATTTCCTGAAGCATCACATTCCACAATAAAGGTTTTTGTGAAGTCCGGCGTAGCTAAGACTGGTGCTTGGCACATTGCCTCCTTAAGATGTTTAAAGGCCTTTGTTGCTTCCGGAGTCCATGAAAATGA
This sequence comes from Pinus tabuliformis, assembly GCA_031772625.1. Classification (NCBI taxonomy): domain Eukaryota; kingdom Viridiplantae; phylum Streptophyta; class Pinopsida; order Pinales; family Pinaceae; genus Pinus; species Pinus tabuliformis. The sequence continues at coordinate 777,287,653 of CM062805.1, forward strand.
ATCTTTCTTCAATAATGTTGTTAGAGGTGCTGCTATTCTCCCATAATTCTTAACAAACTTGCGATAATACCCTGTCAACCCAAGAAATCCTCGCAGATGCTTTATGGATGTGGGGATTTTCCATTCCTTAATGGCTTTAATTTTGCTAGGGTCTACCTTAACTCCTTCATGAGATACAATATGACCCAAATATTCCACCTCCTGGACTCCAAAGAAACATTTGGATCTTTTTTCATATAATTGTTTCTCCTCCAATAGTTGTAGCACCTTGTCAACATGTTCAACATGATCCTTCCAAGACTTGTTGTAGATTAGTATATCATCAAAAAATACTAACACAAATTTTCTAAGGAATGGTTTGAAAATTGAATTCATCAAACCTTGAAATGTTGAAGGTGCATTGGTAAGGCCAAAAGGCATGACCAAAAATTCATAATGACCCTCATGAGTTCTAATGTCGTTTTCGGAATGTCTTCAATCTTCATTCTGATTTGATGATATCCCGAACGAAGGTCCAACTTGGTGAAGTAAATTGATCCATGCAATTCATCCAGTAATTCATCAATTACAGGAATGGGGAACTTATCTTTAATAGTGAGCTTGTTGAGCTCCCTATAATCTGGACACATGCGCCATGATCCATCCTTCTTGTGCACCAATACTACTGGAGTTGAGAAAGAACTTTTACTCGGTTGAATTATACCAGCCTCTAGCATTTTTGCAACCATACGTTCAATTTCACTTTTTTGGACATATGGATATCTGTACGGCCTGATGTTTGGAGGAACACTTCCTGGAATCAGATGAATAGCATGATCATGATCACGCATAGGTGGGAGACCTTTGGGAGTCTCAAATACCTTGGAATGATTGTCCAGGAATTTTTGGAGATCTGGAGAAATAGATGATTCCAAATGTGGAAACATCTAGCAAACATAATTGTGCAATTACACCTCTTTGCTCCTTTTTTAGAAGCTTTGTCATGCCATTAGAGCTGATTATCTTTCCTGGTTTCCCTGCAATACCCCTTAATTCAACTTCCTTTCCTTCCACAGAAAATTTCATGAAAAGTTCTTGAAAATTAAAAGCTGTTGTACCCAAGGATTGTAGCCATTGGACTCCTAGTACAACATCAACACCTCCCATTGGAATGGAAAGCATTGGGCTAGTCAATACATATTCTCCCATGGATAGCTTGATATTATGGCACTTTCCAGAACAATTTATTGTTCCTCCATTTGCAATCATCACTTGACACTCTGGTGCTGGATATAGGAAGCAATTCAATTCTTTTGCTACCCTACAATGAATAAAATTGTGGGTGCTTCCTGAATCAATCAAACCTATTACCTTTTTCTTCTTGATTTGTCCTTCTATCTTGATGGTTTGAGGAGTGGTAATTCTCGCCAATGCATTACAAGATATGGTCGGATTTATTTGTTCTTCATCTAGGCTTTGTTCCTGGAATATATCCTCTTCTTTTGACCTTTCTTGCTCCTTTTCTTCTTCCTCTTCACAATCTATGTAGAATAATTTCTTCTCAGCACACTTATGACCTTTTGTGTATTTGCTATCACAATTGTAATTGTTACACTAAAAAATGTCACCATGACCACTTACAGTTAGTATGGCTCAAATCAACAGTCATGCTACCCTCTTAGGCAAGTCTTATGCCTCTGCTATCCATCTCAAACTCAAAAAAGAGAGAAAGTCTTGTCAAAAATATGTTTATCTCTGGGGTCGCAGGTTCTCTCTAGCCTTACCTGCGGGGACGCTCACAATGTTCACAAAAGGTGCGTCCTTGGACGCTCTGTATGTTAAGGGACAGGTGCGTCCTTCTGTAAAAGGCAAAATGCGCGAGTTTCATCTTAAAAAAGTTACTTGTGGTTACTTCTAGAACTTTCTAGAGGTCGGTTTGATGAATTGGATGCGCCTCCAGTTGGTTCATGTATCTCTATTAAGGGGGAACTTATCCCATCAATAAGGGAGCTATCCCACCCAAAAAGGGGGATGATCCCATTGATAGTGGACCTGAATAACCTCTTTACAGCACTATAAATAAAGACATTGAGCCAGAGGGAGAAGAGGTTGGAGCTATACATTTTCTTTGGGTAAATGCTGCAGGATTTAGGTCTTCCATTAGAGCCTTTGTGAGGAGAGATTGTCTTTACTTGATTCTACTTGGAAGAGGGTGAGCTTTGTCAAAGTAGAGGAAAACCCTTGATGGACCCTGGGAGGAACTTGCACAACACCAAGGCCAGGTTGTAAGAGTTTCTTTGTTTCGTTATTAATACAAACTGGTTTATTTTTCTCAATAGCTTGTGTTAATGAGTTATTTCATGTGTTCCTTGGTCTGCATGTTGAATATATGTTTTATTATATGAAATGCAAGTGCTTGGTAATTGTTTGATTGTTTGTGGTTGCAGGAATTGACTTGAAGGAGGAGCTCATCCGGATCGTCAAGAACGGACCTCAACAACAGCGTTTTGGAATAAGGTAAGCCTAAACACTTGTAGTTTTCATGTTGTAAAAGGTGTATTTAGAGAAAGATCACTCCATTTTGTCTTGTTTGTCATTAGAATGTCTTAGACTTCTAGGAAGGTCAGCAGTGTCCGCACCCTTGACAAATTCCGTGTGACAAATTGGCGACTCCACTGGGGATTCCATTAATGAAAAGTCTTTTCCTTTATGTGAACTTTGCTTTGAGAAAATTGGTTTATTTTTCTGGTTTTGGCTCTGTGATTCTGTCTCTGGGTGGGTTAGCTTAGGATTAGTTTTATTTTGGTTTTTCTTGAGTTTTTCAGACGGACGCATCCTCTGAGTGCTGCACAGTGCGTCCCTGGACGCACTTTTGCTGTGTGCACAGAGCGGGCCCGCACCTGTGCTAACGGGTTGCCTGCGTCTTCCTGTAAAAATTTAGGAAAACTCCTTTTTTGCTCTTAGATTTTGTTTTTTCTTAGTTTTTTCTGCCCAGATTCATTAGTCCCTTGTCCAGAATCTTCACCTAAGCTTGTTCCTGCTCTTAGCTTTCATCAATTGGGTGTTTTGAGTCTCTTTCTTGAGAAATTCTTGATTTGATTTCCTTTGATCATTACTTGGAGGTTTGTCTCAGTCTTTTCACAATTTTGCATCTTTTTGCTTTTGTTTTTGCAAAAAAATTTCCCCCTCATTCGCCGGGGGGGGCTAAATTGTGTATGAGTGTTAATCGCCTTTGAGTGTTTTTATGTTTTGATCTTTGGAACTCTCACCCAATTTTCTCAATTGGCACTTGATTGGTTCTTAGATCACATTAGAATCGTCTTGTGTTTGAGAATTCTTTTGCATAGATCACATTTGCACAATTAGAATTCTCATTTTCAGAATATTAATGAAAAATGTGCATAGATTACATTTGCATACTTTTCAAGTGAATTGTGCATAGATTACAATTGCATAATTTACATTCTGAAAAAATCAATTGTAGATTTAGATCAGCTTTCTTTGATTTGAATTTACACAAAAATAAAAATAAAAATAAATTGTTTGGGAATTGATTTGCATTAGTTTTTCTTGATGAAATTAGTGCATTAGAGAATTTGTTATATTTTCTCTTAGTGATCAATTTTTTGCATTGTTGGAAGTGAATGGAAACTCTATCCTTACTTTAGTTAGGATTCATCGAATTGAAAAGATTACATTATCATATTCGATTGCATTCAGTTGAGTCGGGTCATAACACCATTGGTTTCATCTCCATTTACCCATTTGAGTAATAACAGCCTTAATAACACAACGCTTAATTAAAATTCATCTAGTATTTTTTACATTTCTAGGGCTCTGAAGCACCAACATAGCTTAGGCTAGTGTCTTGGAGTAGGTGTGTACTTAACTCTCCAAGACAGTAAAACCAAACAAGTAGTCGATCTTGTGATAGAATCAAATCCAATTGTTACATTTACACTCTGGGAAAGCTCCTCTTAAAGGAGAAGCACGAGCTCGTGTCCGAACCAGTGAGGGGATCATTCCCCCCTCGTTGAGAACGACGCCAGACAGTACGTATTACAAACGGTAAACCTCGAATTAACCATTGTCGAGGAGCCAGGGGTCACTTATCGGTAAACCTTGGATTACTGTCAAGGAGCCGGTAAGGGGATTGAGCTTGCTACTCTGCCCTTGCGTGCTGTCGGAGTTTAGACTGTTCCCCCAGGTGTACTTGTGGCCGTTGGTAACCTTAGTGACCATAATCTCTAGGATTCTACCCAAGGTGACGGTGGAGGGAAGGTCCCACTGTACCTGGAGCAGACGTCGGCTATACTCACTTGGATTTTCTGGGGGGTTCACTTCACTCGAGACGGTTAAAGTGGAGGAACTTGGTCCAGTCTATTCATTAAGCAGGTTGTCGGGGTAACTGTTCCACCGACTATTTCTGTACTGGATTCTGCGAGGTTGGGCTTAATCACCAACTAGTGTTTTCGGTCCGGAAGGCTACTGTTTGTGTGTGGTTTGACTCCTAGATTTGATAGCGCGTGTTAATTTGTTTGTTTTTACTTTTAGAGACCATAGGTGTGAATTGTGAATTTTAGTTGTTAAGTGTGAATTGTGAATTGTTAATTTTAGTTTTAAATTGTTAATAAAATTCACTGAAGTTGAATATAATGGCAAATGTTCCGGAATTTATCAACCTAGGAACCCCTCCTAATGAGAATCCTAGTACTTTTCCTTACTTTGGAAATGTTGGTCCTCCTTATATGGCTACTTTGTCATTACCTGGATTTACAATAGGTTTACCGATATGGTTATTTTCAACTTCGTTGGCCCAAAATACTCCAATTGTTCCACCTCAACCGGATGCTTCACCTCAACAGAGTTCACCATCTCAACATGACCAACCTTCTGTTGACCCTTTACCTTCTTCGCCTAATTTTTCTTCCTCCATTTCTTCCTCTTCGCCTGGTAAAAGCCTTGATGCTAGTAACCAGGAGGCTAAGAAGAAGAAGAAAGGGAAGAAGAAGAAGAAGAAGAAGAAGCAAGATAAGAAAGAAGTCAACCAACCAACCATGGCTGTAAGTGTTAGTTGTGTTGAGGAAAATTCCGACATGCACCGTAAACCCAAATACCCTTGCAGGCTTTGTAAGGGTGACCACTTCCTTGTCAATTGTCCTGGTATTCCAAAGGTCTTGGAAGTATGGTCAGAAAAATCTCATCAACTTTCCATTGATCCATCAACCAGTGATAGTCAGGTTTCTGGGAAAAAGGGTAAAGTTAGGTTTCCTTGTAAGTTATGCAAAGGGAGTCATCAAACTCACATTTGCCCTCACATGGATGAAGCCTCAACATTGTTGGAAAAACTTACTGTTCTACAGCAAGAATTTCCAACTGGTTACCGTAAACTTTCTCCCAACCTACCGTCATCTAACGGAGTGATTGATCTAAATTCAAGTACCATCAATCACACTCTTCCATTGGAGAGTGAAACTCATGTCACTCAGGTTGATGATCCGTTAGTTGATCAAGTGGTCGATTCAATTTCACATTCAGTCGATCCCACTTTCCCTTTAGAGAGTGAACTTCATACCGCTCAGGTTCTTCTTGTTACATCAGATTCTTCTATACCGGGGGGTATTTCACCTGTTTCTATAGAACCCTCTCCAAGCACTGAGGTCTTTTCCTTTGATTGGAATAGACTGACAGAACCTCGTCTTCCTTCCTCCATCCCTTTCCAAATCATTGTCAAGGCTGGTGGTAGGGACATACATCGTACTCAGGTAGATGAAGGTGCTTCTGTTAGTATTTTATCCTCAACTGTTTGGAAAGCTTTGGGTTCCCCTCAGCTTGCGCCTATTACGCAGAATCTGAAAGCTTTTAACAGAACCATTAGTGAACCTTTAGGGATCCTTCCTAAGTTTTCTATTACCTTGGAAGGTAAAACTGTCTGTATTGATCTTATGGTAGTTCGAGGTCCCTTGGATTTCAATTTACTCCTTGGGCGAGACTATGTTTATGCAATGAAAGCTGTCGTATCGACACTCTTTCGTGTGATGTCTTTCCCTCACGATGGCAGTATTGTGACTGTAGACCAGCTTTCGTTCCCTAGTCTTGTTTCAACTACCAATAATATGACACCCCTAAATGTTCCTGATTCTAAAGTGGTATCTACCCTGCCACGGGTTAATTATGTGGCAACTGGTCCCATGACTTCAGTTACCGATGTAAGTGAGCCTCTCACTGTTTGCTCATCTTCCTTTGATTTAGCTCCGGTAATTGACATGGAAAACTCTATGGGATTACTTGAACACGATGTTCTTATCCCTTTTGAGTCCCTTGACATGTGTTCCTTCCAAAGAAGTATTCTTCCTTCTGATGAAGACCTCTTGGAAGCCATGATCAAGGTATGTCCATTGACATGTCTTTCTTCCAGTTGGAAGCCATGATCAGTGGATACGAGGAGAGTTTTTTCCTGTATCAACCTCGTTAAAAAATGAAATAGGCTGTAGTGAGGATAGTTTCTTCTAGTCTCAACCTCGTTAAAAAATGAAACTGGAAGTCATGAGCATAGTTCCTTGTCTTGTGTCAAGCTCATTAAAAAATGAAACAAGGAGTTCCGAGGAAAGTTCCTTGTCTTGTGTCAACCTCGTTAAAAAATGAAACAAGGATAGGTTATATAGATAGTTAGAAAGTAGAATTGTGAGGAAAGTTCCTTTTACTGTGTCAACCTCATTAAAAAATGAATCAGTATGAACGAGGATAGTTTGTTCCTATCTCAACCTCGTTAAAAAATGAAATTGGATACGAGGAGAGTTTTTCCTGTATCAACCTCGTTAAAAAATGAAATAGGCTAGTACGAGGATAGTTTGTTCCTCTCTCAACCTCGTTAAAAAATGAAATTGGATGCAACGAGGAAGGTTCCTTTTACTGTGTCAACCTCGTTAAAAAATGAATCAGTGTGTTTGAGGAAAGTTCCTTTTACTGAGTCAACCTCATTAAAAAATGAATCAGGTAGATAGTAGATTATAGAAAGTAGGGTTGTGAGGAAAGTTCCTTTTACTGTGTCAACCTCGTTAAAAAATGAATCAGTGTGTGTGAGGACAGTTCCTTTTACTGAGTCAACCTCGTTAAAAAATGAATCAGGTATGAGCAAAGTTCCTTGTCTTGTGTCAAGCTCGTTAAAAAATGAAACAACTCCCACAAGTCTTTCCAAGATCTTGAAAGTAAAGCTTCATTCCATCCACCTCATTGAATGCAATGAAGCTTGGGGGGCATGTACCTTGATTTGCATCATTATGCTGGGGGCATGTGAACTTATAACAAGCATAGTTTTTCGTTTCAAGCTTGCATAAACATGAAACTGAATCCGAGCATAGTTCTTTTCCTGTGTCAAGCTCGTTAAAAAATGAAACAAATCCTCCTCTAATTGAGTCGAGAGTTTGACTAGACCTCATAGATGTTAGGTTGTACGTTTAGGTTAGTTATTTCAGTTTTTGCATAATTTTCTTACAGTTTTAGGTCGAGTCTTTCAAATGATCTCGTTCTTGAACCTTCATTTCATCCACCTTAGTTGAATGAAATAAAGCTGGGGGGCATGCGCTCTAACAGTTATGCTTAGGGGGCATCAAGCACAGTTCTATCTCTGTTTCAAGCTTGTGTAAAAATGAAACTAATTTGAAGCATAGTTTTTATCTGTTTCAAGCTTTTGTAAAAATGAAACCTATCTCGAGTCAATTTCAGTTATTTTCAAGACTCGTTAAACTCATGAAAATCCCGAGATTATTTTGCTATTTTTCATTCTCGTAAAACAAATGAAAATGCCGAGTTCTTTCCGTCTTTTCCTGCTCGTAAATTAAATTGAAAGTCGGCCATATGAGTACATTTTTATCATTTTTTCGAACTCGTTAAAACTTACGAAAAAGTGAAAACCATGAGTACATTTTTATCCCTTTTTCGAACTCGTTAAAACTTAAGAAAAAGTGAAACCTTGGAGTTCTCTTTTAAGCCCTTTTCAGACTCCTAAAATATGAAAAGATTGCCGAGCTTTTCTTTTACACTCGTTAAAACGGAACTAAAAGACGGTCCCCTTATAGCTCTTTTCTGACCGTAAAAACAGGAAAAGATTGCCGGGTTTTTGTCGTTTCAAACTCGATACGGAAATAAAACGACGTGTCCTTGACCGCTTTTTACTTTTCAGGTCAGTGGCACTAATTATGAAAGTACTCCTTGGTCGCAAGATCAAGCGGTTCCCCCAGGTATTATTTTATACTTTTTCGGGCTTGAGGGACACAAATGTACGAAAAAGTTCAACGTGGAGTCTCCTTTAGTTTTTTCAGACTCTCTAAAATTGAAAAACGCCGAGTTTCTCCTATACTGGGCTCGTTAAACTTTTACAGTAGAGGACCTGTTCAATTACAAACAGGAACGAACCACTCCTTCCTAGGGTTCGAATTTAAACTAGGTTGGACTCGTCCGAAGGATGAGCTTATAATCAAGCATATGTTATCCTCCTCAAGCTTGTTAAAAATAAAGAGGTACTTGCCAGAAATGGTGGGGGAAAAGAGAGAAGAATGAACCTGTTTGTTACCTTTTGTCTCAAAAGAAACTTTATTACCACTCTTGAACACGACACTTTTCATTCACCTGGGTTGGGAAATCTTTTACCTCACAGTTGATCAAACCACTTTGAAAGTCTTTAACCGGGTTCCGGGGATTAACTTTGAGTTATTCGTCACCAAGCCATCTGTCGTGTCGTTATGTGTTCAAGAGGTCTGCAAGCAAAAACTTTCATCTGCAAAATACTTGTCATCCATTTGACCATCCCTGAGTCAGTCCTTACAGCAACATTTCTTCAACTTGAACAATGATTTCGTGTTGCGGGCTTGCCTGCAACGGGTCGCTTTCTATCGACATCGACACATTATCTAGAAAGATGACTTAGGAATCGACAGCACCTTGAAGTCTGCATGCATCAATGGCAGGTTTCTCGCCTTTGACGTCAGTTTACATCATTGACTTTCGATCAAAGGATTCCGTGAAGTGTTCGACATCAAAACATCTATTCACATTGCACAGGTTGTGCTTGGTGCTTTGAGAACCATTGACATTACTGGTGGTTTCTCTCACGCTTGTTAACAGTTTGCATCATCGACTGGTAATCAAGTGGTTTCTAACATGTTCGACATCGAATCATTTAATCACATGGTTAGAATCGTACCAATTCGGGAAGTAGAAGTGAAGACCCTGGATCTAGTTTCTACCATCCAGGCTGCGAGGAGTTTTGTATTCATTATCTATGTAGACTAATCATAAACAGATGGCTGCGTCCATACTGTGTCTACAAAAGTCTATTAAAATGATGTACTGCAAGATCATTCCTGTATCAGAATAGTTAGTCCATTAGTTAAAGTTTTGAATCTGAGTATGGGAATGCCTACCTCAGTGATGATATAATCTTATACATGTATTTTGTGTTGAAAATTGCAGGTTCCAACCAGGCCATCCACAAGACAATCCTTGAAATGATAAAGCGCTTCACCCTTCCTAGAATTACAAAACCCTAAATCTATTCCAGGCTTCGCACTTTAGGGGGCAATCTGTTACACTAAAAAATGTCACCATGACCACTTACAGTTAGTATGGCTCAAATCAACAGTCATGCTACCCTCTTAGGCAAGTCTTATGCCTCTGCTATCCATCTCAAACTCAAAGAAGAGAGAAAGTCTTGTCAAAAATATGTTTATCTCTGGGGTCGCAGGTTCTCTCTAGCCTTACCTGCGGGGACGCTCACAATGTTCACAAAAGGTGCGTCCTTGGACGCTCTGTATGTTAAGGGACAGGTGCGTCCTTCTGTAAAAGGCAAAATGCGCGAGTTTCATCTTAAAAAAGTTACTTGTGGTTACTTCTAGAACTTTCTAGAGGTCGGTTTGATGAATTGGATGCGCCTCCAGTTGGTTCATGTATCTCTATTAAGGGGGAACTTATCCCATCAATAAGGGAGCTATCCCACCCAAAAAGGGGGATGATCCCATTGATAGTGGACCTGAATAACCTCTTTACAGCACTATAAATAAAGACATTGAGCCAGAGGGAGAAGAGGTTGGAGCTATACATTTTCTTTGGGTAAATGCTGCAGGATTTAGGTCTTCCATTAGAGCCTTTGTGAGGAGAGATTGTCTTTACTTGATTCTACTTGGAAGAGGGTGAGCTTTGTCAAAGTAGAGGAAAACCCTTGATGGACCCTGGGAGGAACTTGCACAACACCAAGGCCAGGTTGTAAGAGTTTCTTTGTTTCGTTATTAATACAAACTGGTTTATTTTTCTCAATAGCTTGTGTTAATGAGTTATTTCATGTGTTCCTTGGTCTGCATGTTGAATATATGTTTTATTATATGAAATGCAAGTGCTTGGTAATTGTTTGATTGTTTGTGGTTGCAGGAATTGACTTGAAGGAGGAGCTCATCCGGATCGTCAAGAACGGACCTCAACAACAGCGTTTTGGAATAAGGTAAGCCTAAACACTTGTAGTTTTCATGTTGTAAAAGGTGTATTTAGAGAAAGATCACTCCATTTTGTCTTGTTTGTCATTAGAATGTCTTAGACTTCTAGGAAGGTCAGCTGTGTCCGCACCCTTGACAAATTCCGTGTGACAGTAACAAAGCCCTTTTGCTCTTTTTTCTTCCAATTGTTGTGGTGTCAACCTTGTAGGTTGTGGAAGACTATGGGCAACAACACTTCCGTCTTTATAGTTGTGAATGGTATGCTTCCTAGTTGCCATAATTTTGCTTTCCATTTTTCTTGCTAACCTGAATGCCTTCTCTAATGAATCAGGTTCCCAAAGGCGCACATCATGTTGGATATTATCCTTTAAAGACCCTATGAACACATCAATCCTATGCTCCTCTGGAATATATTTTACCCTTATGTTCAATTTTTGGAACTCCTCAATGTGCTCCATTATTGAACCCTTTTGTTTGAGACTTATCGATTGGCTAAAAAAAGTGTTGCTTTTTGTATCCTCATAATGTGCTATCAATTCTTCCGTATAAATTGCCCAAGTGATAAACTGTCTATGAGAACAAATCCATTGATACCATACAAACTGATTTGGTTCCAAATATAAAGTTGCCATACGTACCTTTTGTGTGTTTTGCACATTATTGAGATCGAAGAATTGCTCCATCTGTAATATCCATGTGGCGGGATCCTTGCCATCAAACTTCCTCATATCGATTTTTGGAACATGGTGAGTCTTCGATCCAACATTAGAGTCTATGGAATCATGATTAACATTTCTTTTGTTCTCATCATGAGTTTCCTTTAGTACTCTTTCACCCTTAGTGACCATTTCTTGTAGCAACTTATCCATCTTATCATCCATGCCATCAATTTTAGCGTCCATGCCATTCACCTTAGCTTCCATGCCATCCATCTTAGCTTCTACACCTTTCTTTAAACCGTCCATCTTAGCTTCTACATCTTTCCTTAAACCATCCATTTTAGATTCTGTTGCTTTTTGTGCAAGTGACACTCGTTGCACTTGTTCTTGTAATTTTGATATATCATATAGCATTTCTTCTTCTTCTTCATGAGTCATGCTAGAGCTTTCAGGCTCCTTACTAGGTGTTTGAATTTTCTTTCCTCGGGGCATCAGTTACCGATAATAATTCTCTAATATGCCCTTTTGAATTCTGTCAAAATAAATTTTCAAACCAAGCTTAAGCAAAAATTAAAGAAAATCTACACACCTTTTTTCACTTTGTAGGAGCTCGATATTGCCTCCGATGTATCTCTGTACTTTCTGATTATCTAGTTCTGAATTTGTAACCTGTAGTAGCCCTCTATGTCCTCTTTCCAATGCCACAAGTCTGACCCAAATTGGATTCTCCAGGCAAGAGTTATGCGAAATCTCCCACAGTGACTTGATTATAGACTAGTTCAGTAGAGCGAACTTGTACGACGTGACACGTGTCACTGTTTCAACCTTTGACTCTGAAAAATATATAAAAGAAAACTACAGTCCGTTCTCTTTCTGTAACTTCTTACGAAATTTCAATCCGATGCTCAGAAAGAAAGTTATGACGATTTTCCCCAGGTCACCTGTTTTGAGTGTAATTCAGGAGTCTGCAAAAAGACCAACTTCCTCAGATCATATCTCCGAAAATATCGTGCCAAAAACTCTGAAGTTCGGACCCAAGGTTCAGCATGATTTATTCTCAAATGGGTTTGTTTTGCGACTTTTGAAACGTCACAGAAAAAAAATTATAGCGAAAATTCCACTATGACCTGTTTGGAGCAGCGAAACCCTAGAATCCAAAGCTCTGATACCAAATGTTATGAAACCAGCTCAAGAAAAGATAGAAAAGAAAGATCAACGCCTTAGAATTCAGCCTCTTCGAGGGGGCCACCTCCTTTACATTACATAAATGAACAATTCTTGGATGATACAAATGACACAACCTCCTTTCTATATATAGGAGTCTAAGGAGTCACAATATAATCCAGCCGACCTAACAATAATAATATAAAGCCACAAAAATAATAATAGAGGGATTCTATGGGGCACAGAAATAACAATATGTGGGTAATAGGGGCACAAAAATATAAATAAGGGGTATAACTACAATAGTAATGGGGTAATCACTAGTATTATAGGGACCCAACAATTTAGAACCTTGTTGCTACAACTTTGGGACATTGTTGCAACTTAGGAATTATGTTGCAACTCTCTGCTGCAACTCTATTGTTACAACTTTGGTTCTATAGCTCACTACTGCAACTATGGTGCCCCAAATCCCTATTGCAATTGTGGTACCACAACTTTGTTGCTACAAATCACTATTGTAACTTTGGTGCCACAACATGGTGCTACAACTCATGAAACTGTGAGTCAACATCATAACAGTTACATATTCTTAGATAGTTGTTCCATTATTTCAATTTGGAACAATATTAGACATGATTAATTATTTTGTTAATATTTATTTTGGAATTATGTATGAGCCATTTACTTTTTTCTATTATTAGAAAACCATATGAGAAACTTGTAGAGACATATTTATTGTTTTCTAACTGTTATCAAACCATATGAGAAACTTGTGGATCTCATTTATTCGTTGGTATTCTATTAAAAAAAAAGCTGATGTATAAAAGGAGTTTGTCTTAAATTCCACAGGGAGGACTCTTAGAGAAACGTTCAAATCATATTGAAATAATTTAATTATTAAGCTTTTATTTTAATTATAATTTATAATTTCTATAATTTATGATTTGATTAATTAATTTAATTTATTTCTTTTTTTACAAATTCATGAAATATGAATTTCATTTAATTATCTTAGTTAATTAAATTAATTTATGTTGTCAAACTAACACGTGTTGATAAATAACAACACTTTGTTCTATGGAGGCAAGACCCTATTGAGAAGTGTAGTAAGAAAGGATCAATTTGACTTAGCCTTGGTCAAATTGAGAAAATTCGAAATTTCCACCATAAAAGACAACTTGGAGGCAATTAACTGAGGTAACATGGCTCTTGTCACTCAGTTATCTCAGTAAATTCAATTTAGAGGGCTTGGAGTTCAGTTTTCATGAGTTGATTACTAATTTATAGAAATCCAGTTCAATTATTTCTAGTTGTACCATGTTAAACTAGTTATAACATTTAATAGAACTAGTTGGAGGTTAGTTGTGCAGTGGGACAACAGTCTAAGTCAGAGATCATCCATTTCATTGATCAATCAACCAAAAATAGCTCATGCATGCAAGGATTTTGAATTTCTCAGTTGTGGTGGAGATTCTAAGGTAGTGTAACATCAGTTGTAGACTAGTCTTGAGTGTATAAGTGTTGCATGAAATTAATGATCAATTCTTCGGGTATTGTGAAATATGTTGGCTTATATGGGCCTAACCCAGGTTCAGAAAAATTATTTAGCCAAACAAATCCCGCAGCTACCGGCCCTTTCGGCAACAGCCCACGAAGCATGGACTGAGGTCTCACCCGAGGTAGCAGGGGAGGGTGCTGGAACGAGGTTTCCGCACCCTTGGGATGTCTAGATGTGGTCTAGAGGGTTCGCGTGCCGTTCTATAGCTTGGCGTTGCCTTGTTTCGCGTAGATTCGAACTCAGAATAATCCTTACTACTTATTATTGCGTTGTTTATGTATTATTGTGGTCTTTAAGCAAACATTTATCGCGTACTTAGAATAGACCCAGATTCACGTACATTCATAACATAAGCATATGCACATAGATTAAATAGATATTTTAACCATACAAAAAGCCAGATCCGCGATAATTCAAATTTAACACAGAATTACAGAAGCAACTTATCTTTATTTCCACTTTATCACCAATACATCCAGATCTGCCGCGCACTCAGCTGCAGGGGTCCGTGCACATAGCTCCAGACTCTTCCAGGTCTCTGCACACACATTTGTAGAGCCTCTATCCCTCACCCAATACCCTTGAATCAGACTTACAGATGCTTTCAGACTTTTCTCCTCAAAAACCCATTACATTTCAGATCCAAGATCATACCCCAAAAAGAACTGCCTTCTCCTCATAGAGCCGCGCTCTATTTATACCTTCCTATGGTCCACGGACCGACTTACTTCCTATTATTTCTATATTATTTCTTGGGCGGACAACCCTTTGACTCAACTTTTTACATTTTGCACTCTGCATATTTCGCAGGTTTACAATAATTTTATCCTAACTTCTAGGCGATCAGACCCAAAACTGTTACGCAGGACCTCCGCTACCCAACAGTACCCTAACACAATTATCGTGACTCGTCCCGAGTCACTCGTTGGTGTGGTGCGACGCGCTGCCTTGGCTTCGTGGTTCACCTCCCTTTGAGTGACGCTCGTCGTCCTACTGCTTCCTCGTTGTCTCCTACAACACTTCGTCTGGCTCCTGCTTCGTTGTTTCTTCCAAGTCTTACGACTGATAATGCTCATTTTGCTCTGCTCGGTTAACACAGAACACCCCCTCATAGGATTTTAGCTCGAGCGAGGGAGCCGCATACCAGACCTCCTTGTACCACTGCAGCCAATTCTCACCTTTATATATGTTCTTCGCACTGTCTGTTGTAGCTTGTGTTGCAATTTTTCAAGACCTTTGCTGCTGTCCACGAAATCCCAATCCTCAAGGTACCTTAGAGACAACGTATGAATTGCATTGCTACCAGTGGTCTTCGTCATTCCATCCTTTCTTTGTTTTGTTGTAGCTCACTGGCCTGCCTCCGGGCGGGGCAACGACATCAGGACCAATTCTCCTTCGTGTCTCCCATTCTCCTGTACATCCCCTACTGTTGTTGTTGCATGCTGCGGGATGCCCTCAGCTGTCAACACCATGGCCCTTAGAGAGTCCTGCCTTCCCATCGGCCATATCACCACCCTCGGGCTTACTCCTTGTGCAGAGATAATGAAAAGTTCCATATCGATAACCAGCATATGGTTTCCAGAAGTGTAGGTCGCCTGGTGGATGCCCCTCGGTGATTTATAAGCGATTTGAATTTCAAATTCACTAGTTCCCGCCTGGTCTAGCGTCCTTATGTAAAATCTGTGGCAACTCGTTCCATAGTTGGCTCGTACTCGTTCTCTTAATTGCACACTACCTGCTCCCTTATTCCATAATGCAGACATCTTGCCATGAATAGTGATAAGAACAGTCACCTCTCCTCTTATCAATGCATCAACGCGCACGACTACAGCCTTTGTGTTTGGCCAAATCTACACATATCCTGGCAATCATGCTTCTTTTCCCCAGACTGCTTTATCGTCCCACGCTCTCTTTCAACTGGCTGGAGTGGTGAGACTGTCCCTCGAACGGTTAGTCAGGTGGGCGGCCCGCCCGTGTAGAGCTTCAGGCGACTGCCATTCACTCGACCCGGGAAGGGGTCTCCATTGAGTTTGGCAAGTTGAACCGCGCCTCCATCGGTAACTTCTTTGATGACATAGGGTCCCAACCAATGCATTTGGAGTTTTCCAGGGAATTTCTCAAACTTACTGTCATATAGAAATACTAGATTATTCTCCTTGAAGGTGCGCACCTTGATATGGGGATCATGCCATGCTTTCTCGTGTTGATTTTGTACTTGCTAACGGAATCCAACCAAAAACCATTCCTCCTCCAGTTCTTCTAGCTGTGCGAGCCGTTCCTCCAAAGCCCTGCGATCGTCCATTCCTATTACTGTCGCGATCCGCAGGCTAGGCACAATATATTCCATAGGCATAACGGCCTCCTTGCCATAGACTAACCGAAAAGATGTCTGGCCCGTCAGCTTCTTGCACATGGTTCGGTATGGCCATAGCACAGTAGGGATGCATAAGTCCCAGTCATTTCACTGCGCATTACAAACCTTGGTCAACGCAGTCTCCAAGATTTTGTTGAATGCCTCAATGGTTCCATTTGCTTGCGGGTGGTATGGCGTACTCTGTTGGTGATATATTTGGAACTCCCCAGTGAGTGCGCTGATTGTTTCATTCAGAAAATGTGTTCCCCAATCGCTCATGAGAATTTTGGGACACCCAAACCTTGTCAGTACATTGTTGAACAAAAACTTCGCAGCTGTCGCAGCCATGCAGTCCTTAACCGGCTGTGCCTCTGCCCATCGGGTCAAATATTCTGTCGCAGTGATGATATAGCGCACGCCCGTCTTCCCTCGTGGCTCAATAGGTCCTACGAAGTCAATTTCCCACTTCTCAAATGGTTGTAGCATCATCTGTGGCTGGAGCAACATCTCATCTCTCTACGATGGTTTCCCCATCCATTGACATACGTCGCAGGCTCGGCAGTATGCTTTCGAATCTTGATGCAGAGTGGGCCACCATAATCCTGCGCAAAGAATCTTCTGGGCTATGGCACGACCCGCATAATGTCCGCCAGCAACCCCCCCATGTGCTTCGGCCAGGATCTGTCCTTGTTCAAACTCTGGGACATATCTACATAATATTTCATCGATGCCCATTTTGTAGAGGTGTCCTGCAATCACGGTGAAGTCTGCTGTGCGTATCACCAATTCCTTCTTCTACTGAACATAATATCCTTGCAGCATGGTTCCTCTAGTTAAGAAATGGATAATATCCTCAAAATGGCCATCCGCTACGTGCACTGCATATAGCTGTGAATCGGGGAGTCCATCCTCTAAATTTGTGGGCTCTTCGCCGATCTCAATTCAGGACAGGTGATCTAGGCCTACGTTTAGACGTCCCAGCTTTACGATGACCTCAAAGTCATATTCTTGGAATAGTAGCAACCATCTACAAATGTGCCCCCAACACAGGCTTATTCACTAGGTATTTTAACCAAAGTGGTTGGTATACATCTTAAAGTGGCCTCCGAGCAGATAGTGGTGGAATTTTTGAAGTGCGTATACCATCGCTAATCCCTCTCGCTCGGTAGTGGAGTAATTCTTCTTAGCTTTTGACAACCGACAACTTGCGAACACAATCGAATGGTCAATTCCCTCCGCTCCTAGTTGAGTAAGTACCGCCTCCAACGCGATACATGACGCGTCGACATGCACATGAAATTCGACTTCCCATTTTGGAAAGACCAATATAGGGGCGAATTCCATCTTTTCCTTAAGCGTCTCTATACTTTTGTTTCATTCCTCATTCCAGCAATAAGTAGCATCCTTCTTTAGCAACTGTTCCATTGGAGCCGTGATCTGGGCGTAGCTTTTGATAAACTTTCGATAGTACCCTGTGTGTCCTAGTGTGGCGCATAGTTGTTTGACACTTTGCAGTGCTTGCAGATTGAGTATGACAGTGATCTTTTCCAAATCCACCATCAGGCCTTGCTTACAGACCACATGGCCCAGCAGGTTCCCGAATGGGACAAGGAAAGTACACTTCTTTAGGTTTAGTGCAATCTGGTGTCTGCGACAAGTATCTAGAATTAACGGTAATCTCACTACGTGTTTCTTAACTAGTCCGAACATGACCCAGTCATCAAGATAGACCGCTAAGAACTTGTGTATAAATTCCTTGAATGCCTCTACCATTATTCGTGAAAATATCACTGATGCATTCTTCAGTCCAAACGGCGTCACCGTGTACTGAAAGCAACCCCATTTGGTGGCGAACGTTGTTTTACTTCTGTCCTCTGGCGCAATCTTTATCTGGTGGTATCCTGAGAACCCATCCGTGAAAGAGTAGGCTTCCTGCCCCCCCCCATGTTTTCCAGTACCTCATCTGTAAATGGTGTTGGAAACGAATCGTTAACACAAGCATCATTGAGCTTCCTGAGATCCACGCAAATGCAAATCTCACCCTTTTGTTTCTTCTCCCTCACAACCATCAGACTTACCTAGTCGGGCTCCTCGACTGGTTCAATGATTCCTACTGCCGGCATCTTGTCCAGTTCTTCGCGGACCTTTGCTTTATATTTTGGATTTAATCGGTAGGGTCATTGCTTAACTGGTTTAGCGTCTGGATTCAACATTATCTTCATCATTCCAAGGTCTCCTAGGATACCTTTTAGCTCTGTGATTTTTGTTGGGAATAAATCTTGATATTCCCGAAGCAATTCGACGACCTTCTCCACTATTACATCATCCAAATAGTCCCCAAGCGTTGCATACTTCGGCTCCTCTTCTGTTCCGATATTTACTTGTTTCGTTTTCAACGGCGCCGTGATATCTGGATCTTCGATTTCGGGTTTGCACACCTCAATGGCTCCCGTCTAATTCCATAATATTGACATTTCATAGATTGTCCTCATCATCTTCTACCTAGACATTATAGCATTCAAGAGCCTGGCTTAGCTGTCGCGACCAGTCGGGCTACACAGTTTCTTCTGGTTCCAGTGGCGTCTTGAAAATGGCAGCCTTTACCAGTTGTAATGTGTCGTCCACGGGATCCATCCATTGGTCTTCAAAGAAGAATGTCAAAAAAACCCTTCGCGCAAGATATCCCAGTCACCTGTGTCGTGCGGAAGCTCCGCTTCAGTATACCAGTTTTTGGGAATGACATCCAAGGTATGATAAAATAAGTGCACCCATTCTAGTTGAGGTTCCTCTCCATAGGCTTTGATCCATCTGGTAAAGTGCATGCGCGGGTCATCACGTCCATTGTATTTCTACGTTATGCGTAGTTCCATCTTTCCAAATCTGATCTCCACCATACGCCTGCAGCCACGTCAATCTTTGAAAGTCCCTCCATGTGTGCCCCACCATCGCGCAGGCATCCCACGCAACGCCCACTTCAACACATCAAACCGTTGGTGCTCTGGTACTGCAATTTCAAATTTGGTCAGGAATTCATCTATTATTGTAGCCCATCATATGTCGGCAATTCACGATCCTGGGCCCTGACGCAATATAGAGATTTAGTCACCATATTGCCATGTAGCGTGGTTACTCCGTTCAACCTATTACACCACTGCTCGTCTTCTTCATCTGAGTCGATGGTGCAGGACTCTACATAGCCCCGTGATATTCTTCTATCCTCCATTGTCTTGACCCATTCTTACCGTTGTGTGTTATGAAACCAACTCAAAAAAGATAGAAAAGAGAGATAAACGCCTTAGAATTCAGCCTCTTCGAGGGGACAACCTCCTTTACATTACACAAATGAACAATTCTTGGATGATACAATTGAAAAGACCTCCTTTCTATATATAGGAGTCTAAGGGGTCATAATATAATCAGAGCCGACATAACAATAATAATGTAAGGGCACAATAATAACAATAGTGGGCTTCCATGGGGCACAATAGTAACAATATGGGGACTACATGGGTACAACAATATAATAAGGGGGTTTTACTAATAAAAAATAAGGGGTTACACTAGTAGTATAGGGGCCTAACATGCCCCTCTCCTTCAAAAAGTGTTGTCCTCAATGCTTGAGTAGTTCTTGATGCTTCTGTATAAAATTATTGTCGTCCCATGTGGAATCTTCAGTGGGTAATTTCTTCCACTTGATGAGATACTCTGAAATTGATCGATTTCGTAGCTGTCAAGTTCTTGCTTCTGTGACTGCTCCAGGTTCCAATATGATTTTTCCTTCCTCTTCAAGTTCTGGCAATATTGTTTGAATTGGGATATTTTGCAACTTTTGAATGAGTGGCCACACTTCTTTATCCTTCTTCCATTCATCCCTTGTCTCGTTTATCCAATCTGGTTGGATAATAGAAATGGCACAAAACAATGCTTCCATAGCCTCATCCTTTCTTGAGAGTGAATCTCCAACAAAAAATTTCTTCCCTTTTCTATAGATGATGTCAAAGTCATAACCCAACATATTTGTAACCCATTTTTTCTATTCTTCTAAAGATAATATTTGTTCTAAAAAGTATTTAAGACTTTCATGATCCATTTTTACCTTGAAGTGTCTTCCCATTGGGTAAGGTTGCCATTTCTTAAGGCATGTAGTATTGCCAATATTTCCTTCTCATA
Source organism: Pinus tabuliformis (assembly GCA_031772625.1). NCBI lineage: Eukaryota > Viridiplantae > Streptophyta > Pinopsida > Pinales > Pinaceae > Pinus > Pinus tabuliformis. The sequence goes on from CM062805.1 coordinate 777,308,023, forward strand.
AATAGCTTGCTTGAGATGTAGCTGTAAAAATACCCAATCACCTACATCAAAAAAAATTTCACCGCGATGTTGGCCTACCTGTTGTTTCATTCAATTCTGCACCAAAGTGGCGTTATCCATTAAAATTTGGAGAACTTGTTATTGATGGTCGATGTGATCTTTCACTGCTTGAACCTTTTTCTTCTTGATATGTCCTTCTATCTTGAGAGTTTAAGGAGTGGTAATTTCTTCCAATGTTTTACAAGATATGGTCGGATTCATTTCTTGTTGCTTGATGTGATCTTTCACTTCTTGAACATTTTTCTTCTTGATATGTCCTTCTATCTTGATAGTTTGAGGAGCGGTAATTCCGTCCAATGCATTACATGATATGTTTGGATTCATTTCTTCTTTCTCGATGTGATATTTCACTTCTTGAACCTTTTTCTTCTTGATATGTCCTTCTATCTTGAGAGTTTTAGGAGTGGTAATTCTTTCTAATGCTTTACAAGATATGGTTGGATTCATTTCTTCTTTCTTTGTGGTTCGGTCCTGGCGTATATCCTCTTCTTTTGATGTTTCTTGATTCTTTTCTTCCTCCTCTTCATATTCTATGTAAAATGGTTTCTTCTCAGCACACTTATGACCTTTAGTGCATTTGCTATCACAATTGTAACAAAGCCCTTTTTCTCTTTTTCCTTCAAATTGTTGTGGTGTAACCCTTGTAGGTTGTGGAAGGCTAGGAGAAGAAACACTTCCATAATTACAGTCATGAGTGGTGGGATTCCTTGTTTCCATAATTTTGCTTTCAATTTTTCTTGCCCACCTAAATGCCTTCTCCAATGAATCAGGTTCCCAAAGACGAACCTCATGTTGAATGTTATCCTTTAAAGTACCTATGAAGGCATCAATCCTTTGCTTCTCTGGAATATCATTTACCCTTATATTCAATTTTTGAAAGTCCTCAATGTGCTCTGCGATTGAACACTTTTGTTTGAGATTTATAAATTGGATAAAGAAGGTGTTTCTCTTTGTATCCTCATAATGTGCTATCATTTCCTCCGTGAAAATTGACCACGTAACAAGTTTTTTATGAGAACAAAGCCATTTATACCATAAAAAATGATCTGGTTCTAAATATGAAGATGCAATACATACCTTTTGTAACAGTGGTACACCATGTAGATCAAAATATTTCTCCCTCTGTCGTATCCAATTTATCAGATCCTTGCCATCAAACTTCCTCATATCGCCTTTTCTTGATTTTAGGAGCTCGATATTGAAATGACTATAACTTTGTAATTTCAGCTCTTCTAGTTCTGAAATTGCGACCTACAGTAGCCCTCTGTGTCCACTTTCCAATGCCACCCGTCTGATCAAATTTGGAGTCTCCAAGAAAGAGTTATGCACAATCTCCTAAGATGACCTGATTATATACCTTTTCATAAGAGCAAACTTGTATGAAGTGCCACGTGTCACTATTTTGCCCTTAGGGTCTGAAAAATATACATAGGAAACTACATTTCATCCTCTTTCTGTAACTTCTTACAAAATTTCCATCTAATGCTCAAAACAAAAGTTATGATGATTTTCCCCAAGTCACCTATTTGGAATGTAATTCGGGAGGCTGCAAAAAGTCCAACTTGCTCAGATCATATCTCCGCAAGTATAGCGCGAAAAGCTCTAAAATTTGGATCCAAGGTTCAGAACGATTGCATCCCAAATGAGTGTTTTTTTAGCATCTGAAATGTCGCAGAAACAAATTTATAGCGCAAATGCCACAATGACCTGTTTGGAGCAGCGAAACCCTAGAATCCAAAGCTCTGATACCAAATGTTATGAAACCAACTCACAAAAGATAGAAAAGAGAGATAAATGCCTTAGAATTCAGCCTCTTTGAGGGGGCAACCTCCTTTACATTACACAAATGAACAATTCTTGGATGGTACAAATGAAAAGACCTCCTTTCATATTATAGGAGTCTAAGGGGTCATAATATAATCAGAGCCGACATAACAATAATAATGTAAGGGCACAATAATAACAATAGTGGGATTCTATGGGGCACAATAGTAACAATATGGGGACTAAGTGGGTACACCAATATAATAAGGGGGTTTTACTAATAACAATAAGGGGTTACACTAGTAGTATAGGGGCCTAACATTGTGCAGCCATTCTGTAGATACCATCTAATTCATCGTTGTGCACGGGTTCAATATAGTGTGGTCCTTCAGCCGGATCTAGCAGAACGACTACACGGAGTGACTTTGTTTCAAATATCATTGTCCGCTTCTTTAAATTAATAACCCCATTCATGTCGGTGGCCCAGTTTATTCCTAACAACGCAGGATAAGGTTTAGTTTCATCCATGATTTCAATTACTTCAAAGTCCATCCGAGTACTTGCACCGTCAATATCTACCATAATTCCTTGCAACCTTCCCATGGGCAGGACCTTCTGCTAGTTTGCCATCCGCAATTGGATAGGTGACCATTGTAGTGTAGGCTTACCCATGTGCTCCCAAGTCTATTTAGGTAGTATTTTGGCATCTAAGCCCAGATCTAGAATGAACTCCTCCATCTCATAATCGTCGATCTGCACCGCTAGTCGCATTTCCCTCCCGGTCCGAGACGCATGTCTCCCCAACTTTCGAACTACGCGAGGTTCACTCCATCCTATGCATCTATTGATCAATTCCTGTAAGCCTTTAACTGCCCTGTTGTCACGAAGCAATTTTATACATGTCTCTAAAAAGGTAGTTATCATCGAGGGATCCCTGTTCGGCTCAGGCTGATCCCTACTACCTGGGGTAGAGACCTCCGCGAAGCTCTCCCTAGCTTCCAGATATGTCTCCTTACCAACCCCTGTGTCTTCCTTACTTAAGTTCCTTTTATCCGCTCCTGTGGCTGTGCCACTCCTTAGTACCATGTTTACTTTGGGATCTTCCTCATGGGGTTTAGCCCTCATCATCTGCACATTTTGGGTCATGGTTGGTTGCGCTGCCCTTTTTTCATGAATCTGTGCTATCATCATAGGGAAATCTATCAGCTCATGATCGAATTGCTCAGAATAACTACATGAAATTCTAGCTGGGTTGGTACAATATCGCGTGTAATGTCCTGGACCTCTGCAGTTGTAACAGATTAGTTGCCCGCGACCCCTTCCTGGCCCCATTCTGCCCCATCCCTGTCCACGGCCCTGGAACCCACCGCGCGCGATCGCTGCAGCTGGATCCTGACCTTGCGCCTCAATCTGCATTCTGTAAGTAGGTGACTGGTCCATTACTAATTGGTAGCTATGATAGTCTCTTTCCTCGTGGTCTACCGATCTGCAAAAGTTGCAACATAGTTATTGGGGGGTCTAGTTGTACTTTGGCAGTAGATGACAATTATCAGTGTTGTGTTTTCCTCCTACCTGACAGATTGTGCACCAGAACGGGGTTGTTGTGCTTAGCCCTGCCTGTGCCTCTGGTCACAATCGTATTGGTCCCCCCATTGCCACATAATTCACTGAGACCGGGCAGTGATATTTATCGTGCCCCTGGCTCCTACACTTTATACATCATACTTCCTCCCAAATTTCTGGTCGTGGTGCCTATTCTTGTTTTATCTTCTTCATTTTCAAACACAAATTTTGGATCTTCACTTGGATTTGTTGAACTCCCAACCCCGGGTCTTGTAACAGAGTTTCGTGCAACCTCATCGTTGTTTCTAATGCTTCAGCCTGGGTTTAGATCTTCTATTGTGGCAAAGTCATCCTCAGATGTGGTGTTAAGGATGCCATAAACCAAGTGCAGCGTTGTGCATCTGTTAATGTCATGTTAGCCTCGTGAATAGAACTCTTCAGTCTTTGGTCCAAATCCCACAAGGTTTCACCAGGCATCATCGCGATCTCTTTGAACCCTATGATCGACTATGTTTCTGACTTCAACTGGCTAAACTCTTTCTTTAGTTCGGTCTAGATTTCTGTTGTCTCCGTACTTGGGTGATCGCTAGAGTACTTTATGTACCATGTCAGCGCCTGGTCCTACAGTGCGCTAACTAAGGTAGCCTTTCTGATATTGTCATTTGCAATTCTATGTGCATTCCATACTAAGGTTAGCATGAACCAAAAATTTTCTGGGTCTTCGCTTCCTGCTCCTTTGAATATTGGTAGCTGGATCGTGCTTGTCATTGTCAAGTCTACCACCGTACTCTGAAATACTACTGCTCCTGGTCCCTTCGATCCTTTAATTATTTTCCTACAGAGTCCCCACGTTTCACATCAAACACCCCTTAGGTAGCTCCTGGTCCAAGCAACGGAACCATTTGTTGTCTTATATGGGCCTAACCCAGGTTCGGAAAAATTATTTAGCCAAACAAATCCCGCATCTACCGGCCCTTTCAGCAATAGCTCGCAAAGCGTGGACTGAGGTCTCACCCGAGGTAGCAGGGGAGGGTGTTGGAACCAAGTTTTTTCACACTTGGGATGTCTAGATGTGGTCTGGAGGGTTTGCACGCCGTTCTGCAGCTTCACGCTGCCTTGTTTCACGCAGATCCGAACTCAGAATAATCCTTACTACTTATTATTGTGTTGTTTATGTATTATTGTGGTCTTTAAGAAAACATTTATCGCATACTTAGAATAGACTCAGATGCACGTACATTCATAACATAAGCATATGTGCATATATTAAATAGTTATTTTAACCATACAAAAATCCAGATCTGCGATAATTCAGATTTAACATAGAATTACAGAAGCAACTTATCTTTATTTCCACGTTATCACCAATACATCCAGATCCACCCTGCGCACTCAACTGCAGGGGTCTGCGTACACAACTGCGGACTCTTTCAGGCCTCTGTGCACACAGATGTAGAGCTTCTATCTCTTACCCAATACCCTCGACTTGGACTTACCGACGCTTTCAGACTTTTCTCCTCAAAAACCCATTACAATTCAGATCCAAGATCATACCCCAAAAAGAACTGCCTTCTCCTCATAGAGCCGCGCTCTATTTATACCTTCCTATGGTCCATGGACCGACTTACTTCCTACTATTTCTATATTATTTCTTGGGAAAACAACCCTTTGACTCGACATTTTACATTTTTCACTCCGCATATTTCGAAGGTTTACAATATTTCTATCCTAACTTCTAGAAGATCAAACCCAAAACTGTTATGCGGGACCTTCGCTACCCAACAAAATAATTTTTGAAGGAAATTCCTAAATAATAGGGGTTAATTTCCTTAGGATTTGTGAAAGGAAATAGGTGCTCAGGTGGGGGTAGAAATTTACTAAGTCTTGGTCATAACTTCTCATTGTGCATAGATAACAATTATTCTTTTACATGTTGAGCTAAGAGTCGGAGCTACAAATTGTAATAGATTATGTATTCATCTAATTAATGCAAGCATACTTAAGGGGTTTTTACCAATTGGTTTCCCCTAGATACATCTGTGTACTTTTGTATGTTATTGATGCATGTTTACGAATGTTGTTCTAAATTGTGAATTAATTTCCGCAGATCAGTAGAGTAAAATTGTGTCTCTTGATTTAAATTAGATTTCTTGAGTAGTTGGAATTCTATCGCCATATTTCTTTATGGTATCAGATCAAGATTCACATTAGCACAAGAATTTCAAATTTTTTCCCTAGGAGGTTTGAATTTGCAACTTCAATGTAGCAGGGTTTCCTCAGAGTTGGGAGAATGGCCTTCAATGGATTGAGATTAGAGGTTGCCTTGGAAGGAAACTCAAATTAGGATCGAATAGAGGCAATGCTTGATGAAAATGGATTTCTGGAATATGTCAAGAAAAATATTCCAAAACCAGGATCAGTTGATGCCCAAAACCTAGCCCAATGGAAGAAAGATGTAGGCAAGGCGAGGAGAATAATCATAGACAGAGTGAGAGACCACATTGTCTCAAATATTTGGGAAAGAAAATCCTTTTGAAATGTGGAAGGAACTCACTGAGCTATTCGAGAATAGCAGTGACCATAGAAAACTGGCCTTCAAAGACAAACTTCGAAACATTAATATGTAAAAGAATGATATTATTCCGCAGTATCTCACTAGATTTACATAAGTTCAGGATGAGCTTGGGGAGGTTGGTGTGAATGTTGCAGAAGATGACTTGGAAAGCCTAGCTCTTCTAGGTCTTCCAAAATCCTAGCATAACTACCAGGACTCAGTGAACAGGAGGGAGAAATTAACGAATTTGGAATGATTATGGTCTGATTTGATATAAGAAGAAATCATGTGAAATACCAGAGATGGAGGTTTATCCAAAGGAGAGGATGAATAAAATTTTGCATTGGTTGGAAAGGGAAAGAAGGGAAAAGGGAAGAAATCTCAAACCAAACTAGATTCCAGCTAAAGGGGCAAGAATAAATACTTGGCCAAAATAAAATGCTTCAATTGTCATGAATTCGAGCACTATGCTACAAAGTGTCCACACAAAAATTCTAGCAAGAAGAACTTAGGAGGAGAAGTAGGTGAATCATTGGCTTCACATTTTCAATTAGGTTTCACCTCGATCGCATGCATGACCAACACTATGATGACAAGTGTGTTGTACTTGGATTCAGGTTCCTCATTCCACATGACAAGGTGTAGAGAGTTTTTCAGTGTATTGGAGGAGAAATATCTCCATATGCATATTGAACTTGGGGACGACGAAAGGTACAATCTACTAGGATTGGTACAGTAACCTTTAAGAGGGAGTCGAGATCCCCTCTTCACCTCAAAGATGTTATATTTGTACCAAGCCTGAAGAAGAACCTCATCTCTATAGCAGTTTGGGAAGATCGTGGCTATGCTATTATTTTCAGTAAAGGGAAAACCTTTCTGAGACACATAGCTATTGGGCAGGTGAATTAGATCAGGGTTCATGTGAAGAACATGTACAAAATCGATGTGGAATATTGTGCTACATTAAGTAGTAAGGTAGAGAAAGTGCAAAGTCGAGATGTTGGTGAACTCTGGCACAAAAGACTTGGTCATTTACACCATGGCGTCCTTAAAATTAAGCAACAAATAACCACTGGCCTCCCTAAAATATCACTTGAGCAACAAGATGTCTGCAAGGGTTTTACCTTTGGGAAGTATGTAAAATACACATTAAATTATCGAGACAACAAAACAAATGCAGCCTTGGAGAGAGTCCACTTTGATGTTTATGGACCCTTCTCAACAACCTCCACTACCATACATACATACTATGTTATTTTTATTGATGATTTATCAACAAAGTTCTCGATGTTCTTCATGCGGAAGAAGGATGAGATGTTTTCAAAATTTGTATAATTCAAGGAACTAGTTGAGAAAGATATCGACAAGAAGGTGAAGGCTCTCGGGAGGGATAATGAAGGTGAGTATGTTTCAAATGACTTCTAAGACTTTTGTGCCAAAGAATAATTCTAAGAGCACTGATAACTCCCCATAACCCACAACATAATGGGGTAGCTGAGAAAAAGAATCGGAGCATTGTGGGACCTGTGGGAGCTATGCTAGATGACCAAGGCCTGCCACTAAATTTGTGGGTAGAGGCATGTAACAAAATAATCTACTTACAAAACCAAAGGCATCATCAAATTCTTGGTATGATTACACCAGAGGAGATTTCCTCCGGGAGAAAGCCGGATGTGTCCCTTATCATAATTTTTGGAGCCTCTATAACTATCATGAATCTAAAGATTCGAGGAAGAACTTGAGCTGACTTCATATTTGGGAGTTTTTGTGGGTTACATTGAAACTACACACAGTTACTGGGTGTATGTCTTACCTTCCCTAAGAATGACAGTTGTGTGAAGGGATGTAATATTTGATGAGGAGAAAGCAATGAGATGCAATCTTGAGAGGGAGCTTCCATTCTTACAAGAAGAGGAGATTTTAGCTCCAAAGGAGGAGCCCTAGGAAGTTTCAGAGCAACCACAAATGGAGGAGCAGAGATGAGGTAGAGTGGAGACATCCACTGAAAAAGAACCATCTATAGAAGGTATAAAGAGAACCAAAGAAGCTAAAAGACTAGTGTAGGATGCGAGCGAGAAAGTTGGAGCTCCTTCAAATTTGCAAAAACAAACGAGGTCACTTGAGAGGTACACTCGCCACATGGATCTAATGACTGATCTTGTAGAGATTAAGACATCCTCTTTTGAGGAAACAGTTGAGCAACCAGTTTGGGTTGATGTAGTGGTGGGAGAATATGAAACCATCATGAAGCACAATATTTGGGAAGTGGTCCTAGGATAGAAAGACAAATCAATTGTGGGTTCGAGATGGATATTTAAGGTTAAGCATGTAGCATAAAAAAACATAGAGAAGTATAAGGCTAGATTTGTGGCCAAAGGATTCTCCCAACTTGAGGGAATTGACTATGAGGAAACCTTTTCTCTTGTAGCAAGGTATTCATCCATTAGGTCAATTCTTGCACTGTTGCAAAGATGGGGTGGAATATTCACCAAATGGATGTAAAAAAAACATTTCTAAATGGTGTTATTGAGGAGGAAGAGTACATAGATCAACTAGAAGGTTTTGAGACATTTGATTGAGAGTCCCATGTGTGTAGACTCAGGCAAGAATTGTACGGTCTCAAACATGCACCCCAATCTTGGTGCACTTGGATCGATAGTTATCTCACTGAATTGGGCTTCACCAAAAGTGAATTGGATGCGAACCTATGTCATATTTTTTATAGAAGATACATTTATTATCATTTTTTTATATGTTGATGATTTAATATTAACAGGTGATGAGAAACTAATAATATTTTTCATGGATGACCTTGCAAAGGAATTTAGGATGAAAAACATGGGTCTCATGCACTACTTCCTTAGGCTAGAAGTATGACAAGGTGATGGGGAATTTTTTGTGTCCCAAGGCAAGTATGCCACCGCGATACTGCAAAGATTTCACATGGATATTTGTAAGCCCATGAAGACACCTCTAGAGACCAATTGGAGGAAGGGGAATGCCACTTCAGGTGAAGAGGTTGATGCTACCATTTACCAACAATTAGTGGGTTCACTGATGTATCTTGTGAACACACAACCAAATATGTGCTATGCAGTCAACCAACTAAGCCAAGCTATGGTTAGGCTGACCAAACTTTATTGGAAGGCATCTAAGCATGTTTTACAGTACCTCAGAGGCACTACCTAATATGGATTATGGTACATACAGAAAGAGGAAGTGAAGTTGTGTGGCTTCAAAGATGCAGATTGACCAGGGATTCCATCTAACCGAAAGAGTACATTAGGTGGGATTTTCAGTGTTGGGTCTGCAACAATTTCTGGGTACAACAGGAAGGAGAGGACTGTGGTGCTCAACTCAGGATAAGCTGAATGCATGACTGGAAGTCAAGCAACATTTGAGGTGATTTGGATGAGAAATATATTTGTGGGACTGTTTAGTTAAGAGATGGATCCAACTGTGATCTATTGTGATAATCAAATTTGTATTAAGCTATCTAAGAATATGGTATTTCACGATCGATCCAAGCATATGGATATCTGATATCATCATTTACGGGACTTTTTGCAGAGGAGGATAATGTTGCTATAATACATTCCTATTGAAATATGTAACTAGGTTCGGTCTTCATAATGACATATGTAATCATGATTTTATGTATTTAATGAAAAGAGGAAAAATAAATGTAATATTTTTGTTCTTGAGGCATGGGTTTCATGCTCAAGGGAAATTTATTTTTAGGTCAAGCACCCATTAAGTGCTTCTAGATTTGTCATAAAGTCAATTGAGTCATTTTCATGTATTGAAGACCCATTTGGGCATGTTACATATTGTAAAGAAAAATATATTGAGTCAAAATAGAGTCAAAAGACTCTCCAAGACCTCATCATGGAACAAAGATCAAGTTGGCCTACATGAAGGGACAAGTCGACCTAAAGATAGCAATTTGTACCCCTCAAAAGGCTATATATAAAAAGGAACTTGACCTCATTTGGATATAATCTCAGGCAAGTTTGATCTCCTCAAGGTAGAAGCTGAAAAAGGATGAAGAAGCAGAAGAAAAGAAACATCAAAGTTTTGGGCCTCTCTCTCTCTCTCATATCAAAGTTTCTACATTTGCTCGGCAAGTCAAAGTGTTGGAAAACTACTGGGTTGAAGTTCCAAAATAATTTGCTGGGTAGGTTGAAGTTCTAGAAGAATTTGCTGGGTAGGTCAAAGTTCTAGAATAATTTTTTTGGGTAGGTCGAAGTTGCAGAAGAATTTGTTGGGCAGGTCAAAGTTGCAAAAGAATTTGTTGGGCAAGTCAAAGTTGCAGAAGAATTTGCTGGAAAGTTGAAATTGCAGAAGTTGTTGGAAAGCATTGACTTGGTATTGGAGGGTCTTGGTCAAGGGTCATAGCTCTTGTAATTTGTCAACTGGAGGTCTATAATAAGAGAATAATTATTGTGGATTTTCCTCTCAGTTGGAGAGGTTTTGGCCCTAGTTGATCGCCTATATCTTGTGTCCTTTGTCTTATTTTTTTTTATGGTTTGGTAGTTGTCTAATGAAAATAATACTAATAATAATCAAGAGATATAATAAAGCTATTAAAGTTAAGTAAAAATACATCACAAGTAGTTATCAAGTTAAGAGAAATCATCTACTCTAGTTGCCCCTAGATTTCTCAACGATTCTGATAGAGGAACAAGATATTGACACCTTGACAAAGGCTTTGTCTAGAGGGAAGTTCGAATTCTACAAGTGCAAGATAGGGGTGGTTGATAATGCATTTCCTTCCAAGAGGGAGCTTTGAGAAGTGTAGCAAGAAAGGCTCAATTTGACTTAGCCTTGGTCAAATTGAGAAAATTCAAAATTTCCACATCAACATGCAAATTGGAGGCAATTAACTGAGGTGACATGGCTCTTGTCACTCCTTTAGCTCAGTAAATTCGATTTAGAGGGCTTGGAGTTCATATTGCATGTGTTGATTTCTAATTTATAACAGTACAGTTCAATTATTTCTATTTGTACTCAACTAAACTAGTTATAATAGTTAATAGAACTAGTTGGAGGTCAATTGTGCAGTGCGACAAAATTCTAACTTGAAGAGCATCTAGTTAACTAATAAATCAACCAAAAATAGCTCATGCATGCAAGGAATTCGAATTGCTCAACTGTGGTGGAGATTCCAAGGCAGTTTAACATCAGTTGTAGACTAGTCTTGAGTGTAAAGTGTTGCATGCAATCAATGATCAATCCTTGGGAATTGCGCAGTCATTTTTGGAGGAAATTTCTAAATAATTGGGCTAATTTCCTCAGGATTTGTGCAAGGAAATAGGAGCTCAGGTGGGGGCATAAATTAACTAAATCTGGGGCAGAGCTTCCCATTGTGAAGAGATAACAAGTATTCTTTTGCAGGTTGATCTCAGAGTTGGAGCTAGAAATTGTAATAGATTCTCTATTCATCTGATTAATGCAAGTAGGCTTAAGGGGTTTTTACTAGTTGGTTTCCCCTAGATACATATGTGTACTTGTGTATGTGGTTAATGCATGTTTGCAAATGTTTTTCTAAATTGTGAATTAATTTCAGCAAATCAGTAGAGTATAATTGTGTCTCTTGATTTAGATTAAATTTCTTGAGTTGTAATTTTATCACCATATTTCTACAGACTCACTCCAATAGAACAAAGTGTTGTATAATTTAGGTAGTTCTCTTTTTTGGTTGTGTGGTTTTATTTATTTTTGCAATTAATTATTCAAGCATGGTTGTATTTATTTATTAATTTATTTATGCCATTAATTATTAATGTTATTTCTAATTTTACATGCTTACATTTCAAACTAGTTTGGATTCATTAATGTTGTTGAATAAATGTGCTCAACACATTGATTACACCTGTTGGTCTCAATTAAAACATAGATCATCTTGGGAAGGATTAGTCCTTTCATTCATTTTTGGTTGTGTGATTTATTTCTTGCCTATGTGGTTTGTTCTACTTGTGTTGGGGGTTACAACAATAAGATTTATAAACCCACTACTCCACTAGGAAGACGTATGCAATTTCAATTCCACGTATGTGTTTATTTTATTTCCAACATATGTGTTTCTTTTTTCGTGGATGGTTGAAAGCTACATGAGTGATCCATTCCTTTTTGCAAGTGTGTTTACTTTCCTACAACCATGTTTAATTTATTTCAAGTGTGTTTGAATTTCTACAAGCATGTTTCATTTTTTCCAAATGTGTTTAATTTTCTACAAGCGGGTTTAATTTCCTGCAAGTGGCTTTAGTCACTTTACTTCTTAATTTGTAGAACCTTGAAAAGCTGGTGAACTACCTATACTCCATCTCAAAAGTATTCATTGATACTACAACTAAAAAATAAACCAATGGAAGTAGAAAGTGTGAATTATATATATGTGCATAATAAGTCACAAGTTCCATAGAAGCCCCATGTTGAAAATTAAATGCACAATGTCTTGGTTGTCTTTTTGAGAAATTAGAAAGGTAATTTACTTACGATGCTACAAGGGGTCTCTCTCTCTCTCTCTCTCTCTCTCTCTCTCTCTCTCTCTTTGAATATTTTTCACATTATTTATAATATTTTCTTTATATTATTGGAACTACTTTACAATTAGGATTCCCCCCCCCCACCCCCTCTCTCTTTGAATATTTTTCACATTTTTTTTGTAATATTTTCTTTATATTATTGGAACTACTTTACAATTAGGATTTTTTCCCCATTGTGCTAATTGAGTTAAGTCTTTTGGTAAACAAAATTTTTAATATCCGTTCCCCAAAGAAGGACCCACTTTAAACATTTGAAAAATTCTTCAAATCAATTATATTTTTGAAAGTAATTTGTTGCCAGATCAGAAATGGTTCTGAATTTAATTTAATTTTCAAGGAATTATAGATGCCATTACATCCATGTAGTCCATCTCTAAGTCTTTCTTCAAGTCTCTATTTTTCTAGTGAGCTCTCATTTGTCTAATTTGGAGATCGGGAACTCAAGTTATGGCTTCCATAAGTTACTAACTTAGCAACCACTGATATGCTCCAAATAAATATTGGCCTTTAATTTATAAATCCACCTTCTTTATCCTACATTCATTATGGGAGGGAATTTATAATAATTTATATTTAAATAGGCTCCCCGTATTATTTATATATGATGTAGAAAGAGGCATGGATATGTGTAGCTTGTGTATAGTGTAAAGTTTTGGTCACCACCTTAATGCCCAGTTATCATGCCAAGTCACTTCCTAATCATTGATGCCCAACCAATACTTTCAAGTATCACCTAGAGATATTTCCACATGTCATTTGGAGGTGTGCCAAATAAAAATGGAGGGAAAACTTAGGATATGAGAATACATGAAAATAATCTAATGCATGAGTAGGTAGTGAAAGTAGAAGTAGAAGTAAAATGACCAAGTAAATATAGTGGAGTGGAGGGGAAGTAGTGAGGCAAAGTGAAGTTTTCAACTTGTAACCCACATAGAAGCAAAATGGATAAGTAGAAAAGGGGTACAATCTATAGGTTGTGAAAATGTGGATGCAAATTGACCACTACGAAAATATGGTTGTAGGTGTAATGAAAAGAAGAACCCACAATACACATGGGTAAAAATAACTAAGTGTAGGTAAATGGGAAACAAGTGGGTGAAATAATCCACCTGAATAACAACAATACTAAGTAAAAAGGGTTAAGAAATGAGAGGATAAGGAGAAAGAGTAATTCCACCTAGAAATAATGACTTAGTCAAAATTGTAAAAATGGATAACAAAAATAATAAATTATAAATGAAAAATGGATAAAATGAATTAAAATTGTCATATGGATTATTGAGAAATATAGAATGGAGAGGACGTGGGTAAGTTAAGTATACGGGTTCTTGAACCAAATTGGATATCTTAGGCACATGACCTTTGTATTTTGATTCTATAAAGTTTTGGACGAAGCTAACACAAAGGGCTATCCAATGTGAGGATGATTACAACGAATTCCATTCAGTTTTTAGTAGCCTTTTAAAAGGAGAAACCATACCCATCGACCTTGTGTGAGGAAGAAATGCACCACTTAAATTGACTTTGAATTATTAAGGACTTACTAAGTATTCATGATCAATAAGTGAAGGTCATATATCAATTTCAATATTTGGTTTTAATTTATAAGGATATAGGTTCAAGTATGGACCAATATCACTATAGTTTATGTGTGACATGAAAGGACATCAACATTTGGCTCACTACTGAACAATGACCACCTGTGAGTTGCTGAGAACACCAAAATCAAACCAACTACCTTCTCCTTTAGGATATGGAGTCATTTCAAACCATTTTCTTGATCCAAAAAATGCTTATTGGGAAAAACTTTACAAAAATACAGAATTATTTATATGAGAAGAAAAAACCTACCTACCCTACCCTACTTGTAGATAATGACTATTCTCAAGTATAAGTAGACTTCCAATTGATCCATGTACATAGCCAACTCATTTGTTTGTTCCCAACCACATTTGAAAGTCCTATTTTATTGGAAATGTTCTAAGGACATTCCTCCATCATGTAATAAGAATTTTTCCCGAGTGAGGTTGCAAAAATATATTTTTGTTGAAAGTCCATGGAGAACCATCTAGAAAGATCTTTCCATTTATAAAAAAGATCATTGTCTTTAGAATTAACAAATATCATGCATCCATATTGTTGCAAGTTCCTTTTTTCTTTGGATTGTAGGAATACCTCTTCTTCATTAGACTCTACTCTAAATGAGAAATCAATAGCTTAAAATTTTAATGCAAATATTTAACATTATGTTTTCATCCCATGTTGACATACTTGTTGTGGCCTATACAAACTAGCTATGGCCATTGAGGATCCAATGTAACATCTTCTCCATATTAAGTTGCATATGGTGAATATTAATCAAATCCATCCTTAAACTCATTTTCAACATTACTCTAAAATTGAACATGTGAGAGATCATAATTTTCCTCCCATGGAGAAGGTGGAGTATGGTGTTCATGATTTGAGACATTAGGGTTCTTAATTTCATGCTTAGGAACGTAATCTGATGTAGAAAAAATTTCATTTATTTCACTAGATTTCTCTTCTAAATACTTTTCTCAATGTTTTTGGAATAATATTGGAAGTTTTAAGAAATAAACTCCACTTCCATGAATATTTTCTTCAATAACTTGACTCTTTCTAACTACACTTTCCCTATTTCTTTAATAAAAAATTTAGATCCACAACCAAACATTTTTCATAGCCTCTAAAAATGACAAAATCATTTGGAAACATTTCTTGAGGAATCTCATAAAGGATTCATAAATTTGATGGTGAAAATTTTGATTGTTTTGTCCTCATTCATTTGGATTTCGACCAATTTCAAGAAAATATAATATATGTATTTCCTTGAGATATATTTCTTAACAAACACATTTTCTAATACATCCCAACTAGTGACACTTTCATGCAGTAACAAAGTAAATCCTTCACGAACATTTCATTCTATAGTTTGAAAGAACATTAAGAAAGAAAGATCATCTTCAACCATGTTATTAATATTATAAGTGTTGTATCCTTGATATATTCCTAGCTATGTAGGAACAATGCAAAGGCACCTCGAACCAAAATTTTAACCTCAAGATGACCCTTGGGTTAGAGGGAGCTCCCTCATAGATGAAGACAAAACTAGATACTCGCCATCGCTAAACAACAATTTTAAACATTTAGGTACAATGGCAAGATTTAAAAAGTAAAGAATATAATAACAAGGTTGAGAAATAAAAGATAGGGATTGGAATAAACATTGCAAACTTTCATATCTATCATAGATCTAGTCCATTGCACATAGAGTCTCAAAGAACAGGCATGAAACTTAATAGGTTGAGGGTGGAAGAAATAAGGACATTAAATGCCAACAATTTCTCCCTTTAACCCAAATGTAGAATTTTAATCAAGCACCAAGACCAAGTCAATTTCCTACTCAACTGAATCAAAATGAAAACATTATGGAAGGTCAGGTAAATCAACAATCACAAATAAATCAAGTTATTGTTATGGCAGACAAATCGCTCTTGTGGACAAGAATGACCTCCCTAGATTCAAAGACAAATCTAGAAACAAACGAATAAGTAACTGCAAAATTTCCTTAGTCTATAACTGAAATATGATATATAAAATGTGCAAGGACTTCTTACCTTTCTACAAAATGCTTGTATATGTCCCTTGATGCTTTAAAAGTCCTTCCCTTACAGCTTCAGGAGAAGATCTGCATAAAAATAACCAAACAAGGAATAAAATCATAACATAGACAAAGATTGAAACACAACATAAATGGAAATTGAAACATAGCATATATCATAGCATAAATACAATACTCAATTACAAACTATGCAAAAGATCAAGGAGCTTTGCAATGAGCATCATAACAAGTGAAAACAAGAAAGAAACCACTACTTATATTAATATTTAATAATAAGGAGTAATACAACCTTAGCCTTGATGTTGCAAGCCTCCTTCCAATAATCTTCAATCCTCCCTTCAGGTGACAAGCTTCTAGCCTCAAATTGAAGACATAAGTTTACATTCCAAAGTCCTCTCTTTACCCTCTGGTCTTTGTTGAATTTATGGATCAAGAGGAGGAGGTTTCAGATTCTCTTCTGAAGGGATGAGATCCATAAAGAGAGGGAGTTTTATTCTTGAACCAAGGGATGAGGCCTAAGTATGTAGAGACTCGAGGCCTTTTGGTTGAGAAATATTCTCCCAACAAAGATTCTAGAAATTTATTTTTATTCTTACCCACATTAAGAGATTTCGCAGTTTTTAGTGGAGAATAGAGCACAGACCACAATGATCCTAATTGTGCTTGCACATGTAATGACTAGGAAAAGTCCGCAAATGCTTTAAAATAGGTTTTTAAGAAATGTAATCCAAGATTCTTATTGTCTTTGGGATTACTTTTCTTCTAAAATTGTAGGGGAATGCTTGGAACACTTAATCAGATAATTAGAGATCTAGATTGGCCGTCATTTGCCTAATGGTGACAAACTGACTTGTAACATATTCCCCCCTGAAGTGAAAAGTTACAAAAGTGTTTGAGGACTGTAGCACTTTGTCATGCAAAAGTTCCGATTAGAGACCATGGTTGGAGACCTAAAACAAACAATCAAAGATTACAATACAATTTTTCATGTAATCATCATTATTAAGGTAGGGATTTCCATACTTAGAATACAGGTATCTCAAAAAACAAGTATGGAAATGTATAAAGATCCATGTCAACAATAGACATAGTATAGACACAACCATAAAATAGGGATTTATATTTACAATCAGGAATATTTGAAACTCCATGTAGCTTGGATGGATGAAACTAGATTCAGGGTCTTGGTCTTCATCTCTATCGATCCATAGTACAAATCTAACCATGCGAGTGAATGTATAAAAGTCAAACATGGTAGAAACCACTTGATTATTGGTCAATGATGTGAATCATTAATAGGTGCAAAAGAAACCATCAATAATGATAATGGTTCTCAAAGTACACCAATACAATATATGGAGTGTGAATAGATTTCTTGAAGTCGAACACTCATAGAATTATCTGATCGAAGGTAAATGATGAGAACTTTTTGTCAAAAGCAAGAAATATTCCATTAAGGCATGCAAGCTCCAAGGTACTGAAGGAGGTTTCTAGATCAACTTGCTAGATAATGAGCTGAAGTTGATAGGAAGTGATCTGTCATGGAAGGGCCTATGACATGAAACTCATGTTAAGTTTTGAAAAACATCAAGAATGACTTAGGAATGGGAAACATGATTGAAGGCCATGAATTGTAAGGTAGTTTTGACTAAGGTTGGACTCCTCTTGAATGCATTGATGGCACACCATTTTGACTTGGAATCATTTGACTAAAAAATAAAACCAAAAATTAGTATGATTAATTGAGAGGAAAATGGATTTCCCAACCCAGACACGAAAGGTGACGTAGTGTCATGTTCAAGAGTGACATAATACCTTTTCACAATAAGAAAACAAATGTTTCTTTCCAATTTCCTCCCACCATTAGTGGAAATTACCTCTTTATTTTTATGCAAGCTTGAGGAGGATAATATATGCTTGTCCTGTAATCTCATCCTGCAGATGAGTCCTTTAGAGTATTTTTAACGAACCCTAGGAAGGAGTGGTTCGATCTCATCATGATTGATGAGTCCTACACTTTTTATATTTTACGAATACAATGAAGGATAACTCGATGTCGTTTTCGTATTTAAGGAGTTTGAAAAAGACATGAAAATAAAACTCATATAGTTCTAAAGTTTTAATGATCCCAAAGAAAGTAAAGCTCGATGTTTTCATATTTAAGGAGTTAGGAGAAAAACATAAGCAAACTCCAAAATGTCTTATTTCATAACTTTAGTCTCTCAAGCCCGTAAAAGGGTAAAATAATACAGGAGAGAATTCTTTTAACCATGAGTAATCAAAGTATACCTTTTTCATAAATAGTTTGTCTAGTCCATAAAAGGGGTAAACTTATGCTAGGTATAAGTTTTTATTTAATCTAATGAGTTCGAAAAAAAAAACAAGTATACTCAACAATATTTTCATATTTCGAGAGTTAGGAAAGGGCTTAAAGGTAACTCTAGGATTTCTCTTTTTCATAAATTTAAAGAGCCCGAAAAAGTGATAAAAGTATACTCATCGCTAAAATGATATGTTTTCACAAATAACCCTGTAAACTGCACATTAAATCTCAAAATTATCATAACTGCTCGAAAAATAGTGAAAAACATTAAAATATTTTGAAATTTAAAAGCTATAGGCAAAAAATATTATTTTAATATGCCTAATTTGCTTATAAAAAGTCAAAAAGTGAAAATTTATTTACCATTTTGTTTTTACTATTTCAGAGCTCTTGAGAGTGCATTTTTACCCAAATCTTCAATAATAGATTGTGATCAGACCGGTGGACCATTTCGAGTGTCGTCTTCTCTAGGTAAGAGATCATTCCTTGCTCTCATGATTCATAGTTTTTATTTTGCATTTTGAAGGTAATTTTTAAGTTTTTGAGTGTGTTTAAAAATCTAGGGTGCGCTCATGGGCTTACAGTTTCCTTTTATCAGGGGTGCGCAAGACCAACTTTTCCAGTCCTAGAAAAGTGAGGCTTGTGTAGTTTCCCCATATTATATATGCACAAATGTTCACTGTTTTTAGAGAAAAATCGCGCAAGGCAGAAAGGGCATCCAAAATTTATAAAATATGCTCAAATATTTTGCAATTTCTTTCAATGTTTGTTCCCTAACCATTTTTACTCATTGATTACAAATATTGGTGTGTCAAAATGGAATGGATATAGAGAGAGAACATGAAGCCCAAGATGTTGAAGCATTGAATGATCTGTCAACAATGCAAGCTCTTCGAAATTGTGGCTTGGCTAAATATTTCATGATTCTGGGAATGAAGGCCCAAATAGATTTGTTGACATGGTTAGTAAGGGCTTGGAATGTCTACTACCAGTGTTTTCAAATCAGTGATCAAAGACTAACCATTGAGGTTGAATACATCTATTTCTTAACGAGCTTTCATTCTGTGGAACCAACATTTCATTATTTGGTTGTAGGTCAAGTGGTGAATCAACAAAGTACTATTTACACAAGCATTGTGCTCCTAGATCCCAACTTAGTGGTAGAAGAATTGATATTATATACATCGTAGAAATCCCTCTAAGGACCATATCATTTACCATTGCTCATTTATGAGGAAGTGCGGCGCTTAACCTAGTCACAAACACACAAATGCAAATTTCATTAGAGTTCCTGCAACTTACTGTGTTCAATTGGCGTGAAGGAGTTCTTACCAATTTGAAAGGATAACTTTCTAGAGAAAAGAACAGACGAATAAAGAACTTTGGATATGGTTGCATAGTAATGTCATATTCTTTGGAGAATATCAATATACTTTTCCCACAGGTTTCCATAGATATGGGAGGCCCACGAGATCCTCGTATGTTGTAATGATTTTCATTGATTACCTGCCACGGAGGTGGTGATGGTCCAGTGGTAAGATACACTCCTACATTTTTCAGATGGCTCAGTCGCTAAATAATCATGATTGAGGATTACCTGTATGTGGGTATGGATTATAGAGGCAACCCAGATATCCCTCTTCTTACAGGAATGCAATGGGGTGACATAGGTAAAATTATCACTTTAGTTATTTTGTATTTGTAATTTTTTTTTGTATTTTTGCATCTAAGACTAATTATCTAAAAGTATCATGCAGATTTGGGACCATTCAGACTAGCAACGTTGCAACAAATTACTAGACGTGATGATAAGCTAGTTCTTGTAGCGTAGGACCCAACTGCAGTAGAGACTTTGTTTGAGCTCAAGAGTAACCTAGATAGGTTACCTCTAGATATCCCAAGTGCTAGAATTGATGATCTTCCTCCTAACTACAAAGGCATACATCAGGTGCACCTGGGAAGATTGACCGTTTGTTACAACAAGTGGCTCATGCCATCATTTACTATCATGAGCATTGTGCTTAATCTCTAGGCATAGGGCTAGATTTTGTTTTTTGGTCTATCAACATGTTTAGATAATAAAGGTCGTGAGCCTCATATGCCTTGGATTGCATTTTTGTAAAATCAAAACTTCTTATAAACATTATGATTAATGAAGACTACTTCTATTTGTTCAACTTATTTTGTATAATATGTGAATGATTACTTTTTTCTTTTTACAAATGTTGCAAATGTCGATTTAACACTTAATTTTCCAGTGCATCAGTTAATGTGTTTAAATTTCTTGGAATGTGTTGGTATTCAATGTAATCAAATTCTCTTTCCAAGAGATAGACCTGTAAAAACATTCTTAACATTGAAGAGGTTCTAACTAAATAAACACGACTTAAGTGTAATACTATGAGTTGAGAATCCAATCTAATGATTAAATGACGAATACCAAATGAAATGGCATCAGATAATAGTTCAATGACTACACTATATTCTACAATGTTTTTTCTTCGTTCGACATAGGAACATTCGATGCAGACTCACTAACTCATCGGCGAGAAAATAAATGACCCAAGTTGCAGAAGAAATATTCTGAGTACTACGACTAGTGCCATCAATGTAGCCAATGTCAGTTTGAAGGAGCATTGAAATCTTCAAATCAAGTGTAGCATGAGATAAGTAGGAGAAATAGAAGGAGTTTGTAAAAAAGAGGTAAAATTATCACACGTAAAATATGATATAGATATATACAATGTACCCATGAAGTAAATCAAGCATAATACTTTTTTAGGTAAAGCCCATTTTTGGGCTTATCCAAAGGAACATTGTCATATTCAACTAGCTCATGAGCACCTTTTACAAGTGCACCTTTTACAATATAGGGACCATTCCACATAGGTTCAAACTTACCAGCTCCCAACTTGTTGTGTTCTTGATCATAAACCAAGACCAAGTCACCTTCTGAATACATACAAGGATTTACATTTCAGTAAAATTGTGCCTTAACATGCTTATTATGAGTTTCACTAGCCAATTCCATATCATGACGAGTCTCATCTAGATGTGCTAAGTATAAAAAAAATCCTCGTCTACAGAAGTAGCAGGAAGTAGTTTGATTGCTAGCTTCAATGACGAGATTTCATATTCAATAGGTAAGATTGCTTCTAGGCCTTAAACTAATTGAAAGGGTGTAAAACTAGTTGCAATTTTTGATAAGGTGCGATATGTGCACAATGCTGAGAAAAGCATTGAATTCCAGTTTCGTTTATGGATCCCTATAATCCATTGAAGCATATTGGTTAAAACTTTATTCATGAATTCTACCTGGTCATTAGCTACAGGTAATAGGGAGTTGAACTATCATGACATAAGCCCAACTTTTAAATAATTTCAATCATAATAATGTTTCAAAAGTCGCTGACATGATCCATGACAATGGCCCGTGGAACACCAAACCTAGAAATTACATGATTGAATATGAAAAGAACAACGGTTTCACCATCATCCTTATATGCAGGCATCACCTCAACCCATTTTGTATAATAATCCACTACTAGGATAATATACCCATGCCCCCCGACTGAGTGAGGGTTACATGTAATGAAATCGATGCTCCACTTTGCGAAGGGACCAAAAATGATGATTGGGCGAAGAGGAGCAAGAGGAGAACGCATTTTACGATGATAAATTTGACAATTATGACATTTATGGACTGCATTAATGCAATATTTGAACGTGGAAGGCCAAAAATATCTAACACGCAAATTTTTTGGGTAGTGGCAAACCCTGACATATAACTACCACATGCTCCAAAGTGACAGCTATTTAAATCTTTTTTGGCTTCGTCATGTGTCAAACATCGTCTAAAAATTGAATCACCTCCATAATGACCAAGTGTATCACCAACGATAATATATTAGATATCATTATGGGATTCAACTGCGTTAAGTAAGTCATTCACGTATGACCATTTCCACGAGAGGTAGTCGTAACTGACTAATTTCTCATGATTTTTGAATGCAATGATGGTCAATTCAAGATAACTCATGCTAAAAAGTTTGAGTTTAAATACAAACAATAATATCTTCATACCAAGGGTATAATGTGTTGATAAGAAAGAGAGATTCATCTAGAAGAGAATCCTCTGCCACAGTTTTTGCCTCAGAATAGGGAAAGTCACAAATAAGCTCAGCAAACACTAATGATTTCTTTGACTTGGATTTTACAAATTCTAAGTTAAATTCTTGTAGAATAAAAATCCATTTGGAATATTTTTCCCCAAGAAATTGTTTGGTAAGAATGTAAACCATGGGGTTGCAATATGAAACCATTGTTTTTTTACACGATAGAATATAGTGACGGAACCTTTGAACAACTTGCATGACTGTCAGCGCCAATTTATCCACATGTGCATATTTTATTTCAGAATTGGTAAGATTCCTACTTAAGTAGTAAATCACATGTTCATTGTTTAATTCATCCTCTTGGACTAATACCATACCAATGGTAATGTCAGATGAAACTAAATACAAAAAGTAATCTTGGTGATAATTAGGTGGATGCAACAAAGGTGTGTGAGTCAACATGTGTTTTAGTGCATCGAAATCCTTTTGAGAAGTTTCATCCCACATGAAAGAGATGCCCTTTTTCAAAAGTTGAGTGAAACCTTTAGTTAGCTTTGCATAGTTCAGAATGCATCGATGTAAAAAGTTTGCTTTCCCTTGCAAACTTTGGAGTTGGCGTAAATTGAAAGTAGGATGAAAATTTAGAATAATCTCTACATTAAGGGGGTCAACATGAATGTCTTATTTAGACATGACAAATCCTAGTAAGAGACCAAATTTTACACAAAAAACACATTTGTGTGGATTTAAGTGTATATTATAATGCTAACATCGGAGGAAAATTGCTTGTAGATGGTCTAGATGATCTTAGTGTTTTAATGAATGGGATGGAAGATCATCTAAATATGACTGTGCAATATGATTAATGTCATGAAAAGCGTAAGACATAGCTCATTGAAAAGTGGTGCCAACATTCTTTATTCCAAATGGAAGCTTTCAATAGAAGAAATTTCCCCATGGACAAATGAATGTGGTTTTATGCTGATCCACAAGAGTATGTTAATTTGATTATATCTAGAAAATCCGTCCATAAAATAAAATATTTCATTACTGGCACAATCATCAATTATTTGGTTGATGTAAGGAGTAGGATAGTTGTCTTTAGGACAAGCTTTGTTAATATCTCTATAATCGACACATACTCTTATTGTCCCTTGCTTCTTGTTAACAGGAATGATGTTGGAAACCCAATTAGTCAAGGGAACATGATAGATTATCATGATTTTAGAAGTTTTTTGACTTCAACTCTGATACCGACAACTTTTGTAGGATGTACAGATGTAATCTTTGTTTGACAGATTTAGCATCCAGGTAGGTCTTGATTTCATGAACTACAATACTTGGGTCGATTCCTGGCATTTCCTCATAAGACCAAGCAAAAATGTCATGAAATTCTTGGAATAGGGCCTTATAAGTTTGAATTTCATCAAGTGAACATGAGGCACCTATATGAATGTTTTTTGTAATTCCAGGTTTCACTGAGATGTTAAGCGGAATTGTTGTAGATATATTCTCTAAATTATTTTCATATTTAGATTCAAAAATCGATATAGGGAATTCAGGGTCGTCTATAATCTCAGGTGAAAACACGGTATAAAATTTATTCTCAATCTTATCAAAGACGGGAAGAAAAGAGGAACGATGATGATAATCGTCCCAAGGAATTTCATTTGAAGTCATACTTCCATTATACTTTCGTCTGCTGGAAACATGTTATCGAAAGGATCAAGGAATGATATGGGTTCCAACCAAGAAGACTAAGAATATTTGCCAATGATTGCCTCGATCAATTTCAATATGAAGTGGTTTTGAAAACAATTGAACAACCCGATAAGCTAGTTCCAATGGGCTTAGAGGCATTTGGTCACCATAAGTGATCAAATCTGATTCTATGGACACGATCCAAGGATCATATGATTCTTGAATGCTTGATGAGATCATATCGACTTGGACAACATTAAAAGGAAAGTTGGGTGTAGGGAGTGCGAAATTGCCCATCATTGTTGAATCCTTAAGCAAATCGACAACAACATCTTCATATGAAGTAGTCGTTTCCCCACAAAGGGTACACTACTAGTGGAATTTGGGTCAGACGTATAAAAATATAGTTGGTCTACTTTCACTATCCTTCCTTGATGAGGGAATAATATCATTTGAAAAAGTCAGGAGACCACTGCATATATTACATAAGTCGAACTCCGACCTAACAAAATATGCTAGTCAAGTTTAGAATCAACAACTTCTACTTCAATAACCACTATTTTACCTTCTAATTCAACTGGTAGGTCGTTTAAAATAGAATAAGGTCGAAACCCTCTTCCATTAAAGGATTTAAGAGTGATAGGGGATTGATTGACCGTTGGAGAGCCCAAAGCTTTATAACAAGCAATAAACATAATAAAAGTAGAGGCTCCCTCATCAATTATCATACAAAAAACTCTTTTGGATTTGACAAAAATCGAGATTTGAAATGCCAGTTGATGTGGAAGCCTAGGTATATGAATTTTGATATCAAAGACTATGATATCAGAATCATGTGGATCAATTTCCCCAATGGATTACAATAGTAATTTCCTTTGTGTTGGACATGTTTGTACTACTTAAAGAGTCAACATTGTTGAAGGAGACTAAGTCAGGTCTTCAACAATGTTATAATTTTGAGCCGCTCTGGCATGTGGATTAAAATATGACTTTGAATAACACCCTTAGGAGGAAGATGAATTACTATGTCATAATTTGGTTTCTCAATTTTTAAAGGTTCAGAAAGAGGTGGAATTCATACACAAGGTTGACTAAGTTGACTAGTATCATTTCCATTCACGGGATCTTTAGATCCATAATATTTTGACCTAGTTGCTACCAAAACTTGAGAAGACATCATCATGATATTTGTCGATGTGGATGAAGAAGACAAATTATGAGAAACCATTTTATTGTCCTGAGAATGAAAATTATCTTTCAAGACAGCAGGTGTAGGAGAACATTTATGGTAGCTGATTTGTTATGGTATACAAATCGCTCTTGCAGACAAAAACCATCTCCCTAGATTCAAAGACAAATCTAGAAACAAACAAATAAGTAGCTATAAACATTCCTTAGTATATAATTGACATATGATATATAAAATGTGCAAGGACTTCTTACCATTCTACGAAATGCTTATATATGTCCCTTGATGCTTTCAAAAGCCTTTTGTTACCGCTTCAAGATAATATTTGCATAAACAGAACAAACAAGGAATAAAAGCATAAAGTAGACAAAGATTGAAACACAACATAAATGAAAATTGCAACATATCATATATCATAGCATAAATCTAATACTTGATTACAAACTATGCAAAAGATTAAGGAGATTTGCAATGAGAATTATAACAAGTGTAAACAAGAAAGAAACAGCTTCTTGTATTAATCTTGAATAAGAAGGAGCAATACAAGCTTAGCCTTGATGTTGCAAGCCTCCTTCCAATAGTCTCCAATACTCCCTTTAGGTGACAAGCTTCCAGGCTCAATTTGACATCATAAGTTTACATTCCAAAGTCCTCTCTTTACCCTCTGGTCCATGTTGAATTTATGGGTCAAGAAGAGGAGGTTTGAGATCCTCTTCTTAAGGGATGAGATCCATAAAGAGAGGGATTAGGGTTCCACAAAGAAAGGGAGTTTGATTCATGAACCAAGGGATGAGGTCCAATTATGTAAAGGCTTGAGGACTTTTGGTTGAGAAATGTTCTCCCAAAAAATATTCTAGAAATGGAATTTTATTCTTACCCATGTTAAGATATTTGTGTAGTTTTTAGTGGAGAACAAAGTGTAGGCCACAATGATCATAATTGTTCTTGCTTAGGTAATGACTAGGAAAAGTGCACAAGTACTTGAAAATATGCTTTTAAGAAATGTAATCCATGATTCTTATTGTCTTTGGGAAAATTTACTTCTAACATTGTAGGGGAATACTTGGAACACTTCATCGGATAATGAGAGATCCAAATTAGCAATCATTTTCCTAGTGGTGACAAAATGACATGTAACAACTGTTCAATCAAGTCAAGTAATTTACACTAATGAATTTATTGAATCTTCAACTCTTATTGTTGTCGTCAGTAACTGTCAAGCTACATCTTTGATATCGGGCACAATTTTGGAAGATCCAAGGCCACTTAGAAATAAGGATCTAAAGATACAACTAGGTCAAAATACATAATTCACTTATAATTAGATACATATTGCTCTCTAGGACTAAGGTAAAACTACATTTATGTGCCCCTGAGGAGCTTTCACTTATAAAGTTTTGCCATTTTGATTGTGTAATGCACTTGCAACATTTCAAAGAGTTGTTTTTAGTATATTTTTAAACCTTATTCTAGAAAATGTTGAAGTTTTCATGGATGACTTCACCACTTTTGGAGATGAATTTGAAGAAGCCTTGGCTAGATTAGAAAAATTAATAAAACATGCATTGAATATCATCTTTCATTGAATAATAAAAAATGTTTTTTGATGATGAATGAAGGGATTGTCTTAGGACATCATGTTTCACCTCAAGGAATAAAGGTAGACCCTGCAAAATAATTGTGATAAAAAATCTACCTATTCCTATGAAACAAAGGGATGTGAGACATTTCTTAGTTCATGCTTGATATTATCAAAGGTTTGTAGGAAAAATTAGCAAGATACCTTCACCATTATTTGTCTTGCTTACCAAAGATGTTAAATTTGTTTGGACAACAACTTGTAAACATGCCTTTGAAAGTCTAAAAGAAAACTGATAAGTGCTCTTATTTGCAAGGATTGAATTGGAAATTACCATTTCATATTTATTTTGATGATTTTGATAAAAGTTTGGGTGCTATTTTAGGATTGAAATAAGATGCAGAAATGCATGCCATTTACTATATCAACAAAAATATTGCACATGCATAATTAAATTACATGATGAAAGAAAGAGCTTTTGGCAGTAATATATGTAATTAATAAATTTAGAAAGTACATCACAAGGCATCCTACTTTTATATATACAGATTATTCAACCATTAAATACTTAATGAATAAACCTATTATTAGTGGTAGAATAATTTGTTGGATTTTACTTCTTCAAGAATTTGATATAACTATACTTGATAAACTTGGTTGTGAAAATGTGGTTGCAAATTTCTTATCAAGGATTACTAGTGGGAAAGTAGATGAAGCATTAAATGGCTCCTTTCTGGATGAAAACTTATTTTCTGTTTCAGTGATGACAACTTTTTTTTTGCATATATAACAAATTATTTGATAACCAACAAGCTTCCTCAACAATTTTCATCTAGGCAAAAGAATGCATTGATTAGAAAAAGTGCACTTATACTTGGATAAAAGGATATTTATTCAAAATGGGACCAGATCAAATTCTTCTAAAATTCATTAGAGAAGCTGAAGTATATTATATCCCGAAAGCTTGTCGTGATGAACCATGTGTGGTCATGTTGTAGCTACAATAATTGAAAGAAAAGTACTCTCTACAAGATATTACTGGGCAACACTACATATGAATGGAAAGGATTATGTGAGACATTGTGATGCTTATCAAAGAATGGGCTAGCCTACTAAAACAAAATAAATGCCTATGCAACCCTTGATTTCATTAGAACCATTTGAAATATGGGGAATTGACTTTGTAGGACCACTCGGTCTATCTTCAAATCAATATAAGTACATGTTAGTATGTACGAACTATCTAATTAAATGGGTGGAAGTGTAGCCATTGAAAAATATACAAGAAAAGAGGGTAGATTTTTTTTTGTATGGCAACATCTTCACCAGATATGAAGTGCCCAGAAAAATTGTATTAGATAGAGGATCACATTTCAAATCCAAACTAGTGTAAAATATCATGAATTTACAAAAAAAAAACATATAACGACTACAACATACCATCCTCAAGATAATGGGCAAGTTGAAGTAATTAATAGAGAAACAGATAATATACTTACAATTTTTTTTCACAGAAAAGAATGGGAAAACAAATTGACAAAAGCAGTATGGCCTTATTGAACCACAAGGAGAAATTCAACTAGATTTACACCCTATGAACTAGTGTTTGGTAAAACTCTATTGTTGCCCATTCAATTTGAAATGAAAATTTCGAAGACAACAATGGAACTAGGAATGAGTCTTTTTATAACACAAAAGAAACGATTTCTCAACTTAATCAATTGGATGAATACAAATAGAAAGATCTTCAATACTTAGAAACAAATCGGAACCAAAGAGTTTGCTAGCATGACCAACACATTAAAGATAAATTATTTCAGCAAGGTGATTGGGCACTATTATATGACTCGAGATTCCAAATTTTAAAGGGAAACTAACTTCTAGGTGGTTGACATTGAAATTAGAGTGAAAGCTAGAATTTATAAACATAATAATTACTTGTTGATATATATGTTTCCTTTTAGCATTTACTTTTATTCAATTATCTCATCAAGCAATTATACATTCAACAATGTAAAGAAAGTAGACATCATAGTGCACAAGAGACAAGAGACACGAAAAATTAGGCTAGAGGCTACGGAAAATCCACAAGGGGAAACCCAAAAATTATTTCCTTATATAATCTTTGTCAAGAGAAATCCAAGTCAAATATCACTAGATTAATAGAATAATTATCCAAGTTCCAAGTCAACCCTAAATCAATATCCCAAAAGCCATAAATCTGTCCACGAGATATTCAACAGTTTTGCCACATGTCTGTCCTTAGATGCCATGTCCCACAAAGATGGATTACCTCAAGTGGCTCGTAGTCCACAGAAATGATAGTCCTCAAGTATATTACATTCTACAAAAGTAACAATCCTTAAGTAGCTCACATTTCATAGAGATAATAGTCCTCACGTAGCTCAGAATATCATAGAAAAAGTAGTTCCTTAGGAAGATTGTATACCATAGAGAAATGTGCCACATATATCAGGATTTATCCTCCATATATGAAGTTTGAAATCATTTCCAAATGGTGGTGTAATGGTGCCAATATATAACTTTTTCCTCATTCAAAAATGTGCCTCTAAATTTTGAGATGACTTGTCTTCTGGAGGGCCAAATTGGTCAACTTGGAGACACAAAATCATACTTTAAAAATCAAATTTTATTTCTTTTAAATTTCCAAATGGGGCATGATAAAAATAATTTTTTATTTTGACTAAAATACATTCTTTTTTACTTTTTACAATATCATAATTATGAATACTGAACCTAGTTACAATTTCAAAACTCCCTCTTAACTAGAGGGGTATTCATAATGACTCATCGAGATATTCTCAAGTTGAATATTTCTATAAGAAAGGATTATCAAGATTAAGATCAGAATCATCATAAATATCATTACAAACATCAACCACATTTCCATAACCCAGTCAGTACCCCTGACATATGGCACATATGCATCGTTGGGTAAACAAGCTCACTCTAGAAAGAGATCAATGCATAATGCCAAAACAAGCTCACTCTAGAAAGAGACCCAAGCATGATGTTGGGAGGCTCCTTCTCACTCTAGAAAGAGATTCAAGTATCCTCTAGGAATATTCTCCAACCAAGGTCTAACCAAAACAGGGAAAATATCCTTTGTTGGACCATTCTTCAAACCAAGGTCAAAGAGACACAAGGCGAATTCATTCTCCAACCAAGGTCAAACTTTGACAGAGGAAGAATGCAAGTCCACCAGACCATTCTTTAACCAAGTTATATGTACTTGAAATAGGGAAACATCCCTAATTAGGTCACAGTACATGACACAGCAATAATGTTAGTCCATGATGCTATCTAATCTATCAAACCATTCTCCAACCAAGGTCATAATGACATAGGGAGAACTTATCCAACCAAGGTCAAGATGATGCAGCAAGAATATCAGACCATTATCCAATCAAGGTCATGAAGACACAAGGAGAATTTCCTTGAAGTGTCATCAGCTCTCCCTCTCAATGAGAGAGGTAATCTCCACAATCCCAATATTGTCGCATAAGTACTTTATCTTCCCTTTAGAAAGAGGCATCATAAGAATATCAATTATCTGCTTATTAGTGGAGATGTAATAAAGATTCACAACTCCCTTCAACACCATGTCTTGAATGAAGTCATACAACTTCTCAAATTTCTTTGAGGCCATAAGAAGGATTTTTGATTTCTCCCTCTGGAGGCAATACTCTCTCCACAACCTCTCCCTTTGACACATGAGTCCTTCAACTTCCATTAGAGATAAATCATACATAATCATCCTTGATTCATTCAATCAAGCCCAAAGTATAAATTCTTATTCAACAATGAGGCTTATTTTCATACTCATCAAAGACTTGAGGTAACTGTTATAATTAAGACAAACGTCTCGGCATGATCCACTCCCTTTTTCTGGGAGAATCTTCTCAAATCTTACTTCCAGGATGCCATCTACTGCATGCAAGATCTTAACTTCTCTTAGGCATAATCAATGCATACTTCAAACTTCCTACTCCCTTTGAACTTGGGTCTCATCTAGTGCAATATCCTTCTAGTAAAAATTTTGGAAAGTCCTCTTGCTTTACTTCATTCATCCACTTCTTCCAATCATTGTCATAAACTTGGCAATTTAACTATGTACCTATAATCCTACTTAGGAGGTCATGGAAGAAAAAATACACTTAATGAAAGTATTTAGATAAGAGATTATCCAAAAGTAAAGACAATAACAATAACAATATTCAAGGAGAGAATATATGGAATACTTATCTTTTTACAAAATCCATCTCCCTTTAGATCTTTAGAATCCTTGCATCCATGTTGCACCTTATCCACGTCAAAATTCAAATTTCATTTCTTCATTGAAAAGGCTAGGGTTTATTCTTTCAGTGGAAACGTTCAATTATGGGGTTTTGTTCCTAAACACTATGGTTTTTCTTTTCTTTTTTTTCAAATCTTTTTAAATATTAGGGTTTACATCTTCGATAACTTCAAATTTTACTTTCAAATATGAGCTTGGCCACTTTTCTACAAATTTGTACTTAGTGAAAATGAATTCCTTTTTTCATGGATGTCAAATAAGGTTCATGGAAACAAAAGTTATTGCTTTATTATATGAAATTTATCTTTCAAGAACTTTGTACTCATCTCTTATCAGATTTGAATATGTCAGACTATCCTCAATATCTTAATATAGTGAATCTCATATTTCTGAGGTTCTAAAATACATTGAGTCGATTATTTGTAATATATATTTTGTCCTTCTATTATGTATATAAAATAGTATCATGAATCTGAATCCTCCTCAGACTACTGCCAGAGATAAGCTCAGATTACTATACATACACGGATGATTTCATACTTCTAGGTATTAATTTATAGAGGTACAATCTCAGACTAGTGTCTTGGACCTTTACAAGCTTAACCTTGTTACTCTTCCATAAATATGACAAACTGAA
This sequence comes from Pinus tabuliformis, assembly GCA_031772625.1. NCBI lineage: Eukaryota > Viridiplantae > Streptophyta > Pinopsida > Pinales > Pinaceae > Pinus > Pinus tabuliformis. The sequence continues at coordinate 777,340,017 of CM062805.1, forward strand.
ATGTTATTAGGATACCATACCGCATAAATGAGGCTCAGATTTCCATAAGACCATATTATTTAACACTTAATTTGAACAATATAGTTTGTGATATGGATTTAGACTTCAATCTTAAAAATACCAGAAATTTCAAATGATAGTGCTCACCTCAGAGAGTTCGGATTTCTTGTAACTCATATCACAATCCTTCTTTCATAGAGGCATAAAATAGTTTCTTAACTTGCACAATTCATCAGGATTTGCATCATAGTTAGTTGACTTATAATGTTCACAAGGTTCCACATATATTAGATATTTGGTCTCAGATAAAGTGCTTCGGATCTAGATCCTCAAGTCACAAAATTTTCATAGAAGATAAATGCTACAAATAGCTCATACGAACCACATGTATGTCATAGAACTTCAACCTAAGTTACAATGATGATAAACCACATGTACACATTGTTTTATAGAAACACAATGCCTTAGGAATTTGAACCAAAACTGGATACATAGAAAAATAGAACCATTAACATGTACTCGGATTCTAACCTTGGACTTCAAACTAATATTCAATCCATAACTTTGAAGCCATGTTGAATTTGAGTGAAAGATAGAATTTATAAACATGATAATTACTTGTGATTGATATATATATATATATATATATATATATATATATATATATATATATTCCTTTTAACATTTAGTTTTATTCAATTATGTCATCAAGCAATTATACATTCAACAACATAAATAAAGTAGAGATCATAGTGCACAAGAGACAAGAGACACAATAAATTAGACCAGAGGCTAGGGAAAAACCCACAAGGGGTAAACCCAACAATCCTTTCCTTATAGAGTCTTTTTCAATAAGACTAGATTAATAGAATAATTATCCAAGTGCCAAGTTAGTCCTCCATCAATATCCCAAACTCTACCATAAATTTGTCCACAAGATATTCAATATCTCTACCACATGTCTTTCCTTAAATGCCACAACCCACATAGATGGAATGACTCAGTTAGCTCACAATCCACAAAAATGAATGTCCTTAAGTACCTCACATTTTATAGAAGTAACAATCCTCAAGTAGTTTTCATTTCATAGGGATAATAGTCCTCAAGTCGCTCACATTGTCACATAAAATGTAGTGCCTCAGGAAGCTCGTATACCACAGAGAAATGTGTTGTAGATATCCAAATTTATCTTCCATAAATGAAGTCCAAATTGGTTTCCAAATGGTGGAGTAATGGTACCAATATATAGTTGTTTCCTCATCTGAAAATGTGACTCTAAAGGTTGAGCCAAATTGGCTTATGGAGGGTCGACATGGTTAACTTGGAGACACCAAATCATACTTTAAAAAATTAATTTTCTTTCTTTTAAATTTCCAAATGGGACATTATAAAAATAACTTTTTATTTTGACTCAAATACGTTCTTTTTGACTTTTTATAATATTATAATAATGAAGACCAAACCTAGGTACAATTTCAACCAGTGGAAGCTTCATTCAATGGTTGATGTCGAAGGGAGACGTGAAGCTCCAATACATCTCCATTGATAAGTAGACAACTGACATTTTTACCATGCCTCTTTCTAGAAGGAAGTTTGCAAGGTTGGGATTGAGGAAATTACCTCTCTCAATGAGAGGGAGAGATGATGATACTTCATTATGGATGGCCATTCTCCCTATGTCTTGATAACCTTGGTTGGAGAATGGTCTGATATTCTCCCTGTGTCATCTTAACCTTGTTTAGAGAAGTTCTCCCTATGTCATTATGACCTTGGATGGAGAATGGTTTGACAACTTAGATAACATCATGGACTAACATTCTTCCTATGTCATGTACTCTAGTTTGATTACATAGGTTATCCCTATGTCAAGTACATAGACCTTTGTTGAAGAATGGTCTTGCAGATTAACATTATTCCTGTGTCACTTTGACCTTAGTTGGAGAATGAATTCTCCCTATGTCACTTTGACTTTGGTCATGCTAGCAAGCTCTACAACACTTAGAAACAACTCAGAGCCAAAGAGTTTGCTAGCATGGCCAACACATTAAAGATAAATCATTTCAGCAAGGTGATTGGGCATTATTATATGACTCAAGATTCCAATATCTTAAAGGGAAACTAACTTCCAGGTGGTTGAGACACTATGAGTTTGAGCATATGTATGAAAATAGAGTTGTAAAACCGAGAAAACTTAATGAAGAGAAGTTACCACTATTGGTAAATGGACATAGATTAAAGTTGTACAAGAAATTGAATCCAAAGAGGAGTTTATTCAAAAATTGTGTCAACACCAAGATTTGAATATCATAGAAGGCCCAACTAAGCCATGTGTTTCCTAATTCCTATAAATGTATTCCTTAAAAAAAAACTTATAATGAAAAACAATAATGACGTTTTAGGCTATAGTATTTTTTGAAAATCAGAAATTGCCATTTCTATTATAGGAAAATTCGGGGAAAAAATCTCACTATGAAAACCATAAATGGCACTGCAAGTGACCATTATTCTTGAAAACCATAAATGATGGGTATTATCGTAGTTATAAAAAAGAAAAAAGAAAAAAAGTTAGCTGATTTTTTTAACAACAACTACTGTAAGTTTTTGGAGAAGATATTTTAGAAAATACAAGCAAAAATTTTCAGAGTTCATCAATGTGCTAGTTATAGATTGTAATTTTTGTCTGAATCTTAACAAAGCGCAATTTCATATGTTATAAACTACAAATATCAAGATTCTAGATCATGAAGTCTTGCATCGCAAAAAAAATCAACAACATCGACAATGCGTAGATTCTATAAAATGCAACTACAATTTCAAAGAACCTGGCGACAACTGTTACAATTTTATTTTGCACCAACAACCTGTGTTTATCGATGTTTATCAAATTTTCCAAATAGAAAAGAGTTGAAGAGATACTATGCAACAATGTCGACATTTCCAACTTTTCAAACACCACATGTTAGGTAACATTGAATTGATTATTTAAACTAGCATTTGCACCAAATGTTGCAAAGGAAACGCCATAAGGCATAAATTGAGGAGTAATGGCAACATAGGAATAGGAAAATCTAAATAAGATGCAGAAATGTGCATAAATTGAGGAGCAATAGTGACATAGGAATATGCAAATCTAAATAAGATGTAGAAATGTGCATAAATTGAAGAGCAATGGCGACATAGGGATAGGCAAATCTAAAAAAGATGCAGAAATGTAACAATATAACATCTGGGGACATTTGTCCCAATGTCGCACCTCCTTTAAGAAAAGCTCTGTCACGATGGTGCACATGCAAGCCTATACAACTTGTACCAAATTTCAGTTTAAGATTGTGTTGACAACAAAGAGCAACCTAGAAAAATTCTTTGGTCTTGTTAAACTGTTTTCATGGTGTACACCCAGTTTGGATACCAGCTGTCCAGAAGAGCACGTTTCATTGTATTTTCCTTCATTTCTGGTATAACCAGAATCACCATTGGAATTCACATGGAAAAACAATTTAGTCTCTATCAACACCATTAAATGCAATACACATATTAGATATAGGTGCACAGTCTCTATCATCTCATGTTGGCAGAAGCAGTAAAAATGGTTTCAATTATTGAGAAGTAAATCAGTCATCTAATCCAATCTAGCACAAAATTAACACTCATGCCATCCGTCAACATCATGGATTGGTTAAATTTGCAGGTATGGATCCTCCCATATTTTGCTATTTCTTGCTATTTCATGACCCTTCACAGTTTAAAAAATTGATAGCTTCTGGAAGTTGTCATATTAGCAGCCAATCAAATTTGAAATGAATTAATACAATCAAACAGAATATGTAGCCCACATTCTGTCCAAATACGATTTGTAGGATCTGGATTCATAAACCAAAGAAATTTGCAGGTCCAAAGGAGGCTCTTTGAAAATGCTTCTATTGACTTTATAAGAGTGTTGATATTCATTTGTTATTGTATTAAAAATGGCTGATTCGAACATGTGAATCCTCACTTTTGGGGTCATCATGTCTCTTACATATGAAAATGGCAACTGATCCCAAAGATAAAAGATTTCTAATTCATTGAATAACAGGAAAAAAAATAGCTTCATTGGAAGGGTGTGCTTTCTCAATATCAGTGCAGTGTCAGCCACATCTGTAATGCCAACAACAACACACAAAATCAAAAAATTAGTTACAGAGAGAACCAACCTCAAAACAAATCTCAGATGCTATCACACTAAAACTTCACCATAATTGAGCAAAGCTGAGTTCTCATACCACTGCTTGAGGGAAGGTTTTCAGAGCTCCAAGGTTGCAAGCCGTCGGCACAGTAACTATCCATTTGATACCTCACAGCTTCTTTGCTCCAATTTCTCCATATGACTGTAAAAATGGCTTCCTCCATGTTATGAGTATTGTAAGGATGTTTTGAGACAACAATATCAACATTGTGAGTTACAAGGAGATTTTCCAAAATTAGCAAAGGATCAAGAACAAGCTGTAGCTTGCCATCCATCCAAATGTTTTAAACACAGTTTGGGAAAAGCCTGTGGGAAAGATACTTGGGAATGAGGCCATTCATTACATATTCCTTGTATGGCAACTCCCTGACCAAAACAATGTGCCAAATTCCAATTCTATGAGACTCATTGGGCTTGATCTGGTATCTGGCAAGAAGTGTGAGAGTTGCATTGTCCATAAACACGAAGAAACAAATGTTTTGTTGTTATTTTCCTAACATACTTGGGTTTTTTAATCTTTCTTAGGCTCCAAATATAGTTGAAATTACCACACACCCCTTGCACTATTCCATGACCTTCCTGTCTTCTTCAGACACAAGGAACCCTCGGGTACGGTAATTGGCAAAACCACAAGGCAAATCAGTCCCTTCAGAATAATTGAAATACCTTTTTCTTTCCTTCACATCCAGAGTTCCACCGAAAGTCACTGGACCTGTTGCTGAATAGGGGTTTTCAGGTCCTTTCATGTACCGTAGTCGAGATTTACCAAATAACTCTTCTTTCTGAATCTGATGAACAATAGACGAGACTGCCAACAACAACGAAACATAGTTTTAGCCTGATTTCTTTAATAGACATGCATGCCATAAGGTAATGTTTCTTGATAGATCTCTCAAATTGTTAAATATGAGGATCTCTTATTACCTGAAAACTCGGAATATAAGTGGCAAGACCGATTTTCCGTGGCTGTAGCTTTCCTAAGAAAATACTTCTCTGCTTCATAATCTGAAGGGTATTCGAGCAACTGCATTGCAGAAGACGATAGAAATTGTAAATTAATACCCATCATGATTGAACCTTTCAGGACTCATATAAGCACAAGTGCCCACAAAGGAATTGCACTGGGGCAAAGTGTGAGCCAACACAGTTCTGACACCGAAATCGGGAATCTTGACTTCTCTTATTGATCAGTAAATTGGAGGGCTTTATATCATGGTGAACAATTTTGTTCTGGTGCAGGTAATGCAAGCCCTTGAGCACCTGCCTGGCAACCTCAGCCAAATAGTGTTCTGGGATTTTCTTGTGGGTTTGAAGAACCTACGCAAGGGTTCCACCGTCCATGTAGTCCAACACAAAAGAGACTCATATATTTGTACCGTCTCAAATCAACATTTGTCCCCACATTGAACCTCCTTCAATAAAAACTCTGTCACTATGGTGCACATGCAAGCCTATACAACTTGTACCAAATTTCAGTTCAGGATTGTGTTGACAATGAAGAGCCACCTGGAAAAATTCTTTGTTTCCGTTTGAGTTAAAAAAAAATTCATGGCATACACCGAGTTTGGATACCAGTTGTCCAGAAGAGCACGTTTCATTCTATTTTCCTTCATTCTCGGTATAACCAGAATCACCACTGGAATTTACAATGGAAAACAATTCAGTCCTATCAACTCCATTAAATGCAATACACATATTAGATATAGGTGCACAGTCTCTATCATCTCATGTTGGCAAAGGCAATAAAAATGACTTCAATTATTGAGAAGTAAATCAGTCATCTAATCCAATATAGCACAAAATTAACACCCATGGCATCCATCAACATCATGTATTGGTTAAATTTGCAGTTATGGATCCTCCCATATTCTGCTCTTTCATGACCCTTCACATTTTAAAAAAATTGATAGCTTTTGCAAGCTATAATCTTAGCATCCAATCAAATTTGAAATGAATTAATACAATCAAATGGAATATGCAGCCCACATTCTGTCCAGATACGATTTGCAGGTGCTGGATTCATAACCCAAAGAATTTTGCAAGTCCAAAGGAGGCTCTTTGAAAATGCTTCGATTGACTTTGTAAGAGTATCAATATTCATTTGTTATTGTATTAAAAATGGCTGATTCGAACATGTGAATCCTCACTTTGGGTGTCATCATGTCTCTTACATATGCAAATGGCAATTGATCCTGAGGATTGAAGATTTCTAATTCATTGAATAACATGCAAGAAAATAGCTTCATTGGAAGGGTGTGCTTTCTCAATATCAGTGCAGTATCAGGCACATCTGTAATGCCAACAACACACAAAATCAAAAAATCAGTTAAAGAGAGAACCAACCTCAAAACAAATCTCAGATGCTATCACACTAAAACTTCACTATAATTGAGCAAAGTTGAGTTCTCATACCACTGTTGTAGGAAGCTTTTCAGAGCTCCAAGGTTGCAAGCCATTGGCACAGTAATTGTCCATTTGATATCTCACAGCTATTTTGCTCCCCCCACTTTCTCCATCTGACTATAAAAATGGCTTCCTCCATGGTATGAGTATCACAGGGAAACGATAAAGAATACCAAATGTAACCAATTACCTGGAAAAAGCAATAAAGGCCTTGTGTGTTGGGGCGCTGAAGGAGAATTGTCAATATGTCAACTACAAAATATATCCATCCCATGTTATTAATTTATTTTTGCACACAACTTAGAAACTAATTAGAAGCATATGTTAACAATAACATAGACAAACTTTAATGTACATTTTGTTGAATTTAACAATAGTATTGGCTTATTAGATTCTGTTTGGAACAACTTAGCAAATGAAACTGAAAATTTTGGGAGTTTTATATGCCATTTATACTTTTTATTTACCTTTGTTCTGCTTGTCCATTGCAAGTATTAGATCAAACTCTTTAAATTATGTAGGTGATATAGACCTTGATATAGCAGTTATCTCTATTCCACGTTTCTTGGCTGCATTCTTCATCTTGGGATCTGCAGGACCGCCCTTCAAATAATTTCAACATATTAATATGTGATACCTATTTATTGCATTATAATAGACAAAAATACCGATTCAATTAGCCTTGACCCATGATAAGCTAGAACCTACCTCATGGTAGTCAATAGTTCCAACAGAGTCAATTTTGAATGCTGATGTCAATCCCCTTTTCTACACAGCATCACGAAATACAACCTTTGCAGTGGGACTCCGACAAATGTTGCCTTCCAAGAACAAGAATAAAAAGAGATTATTTTCGTGGAGATATTAGCAAATATTTTTTCAACTACTTAATATATCTAAACTTGCAATGCTTTTATCATTCCCAATTGCAACAATAGGAGCCAATAACAAATCATTATCCTTGACAAATCAGATAATAATTTTTCCATAGCTAATAATCGTTATCCTTCTTGACACTGATATGCATCACGACCCTGAAAAAGCGATCATGAGCATTGAGATATCAACGGTAACTAGTTACTAGAATTTCTGCTTTGTAAGGGACTGAAGTAATGCATAACTCTACATGAAATATTTAGTTACCATGAATTGGTAATTATTCTACAATGTTTTTAAGAAGAAGTTTATAGTGGATATTCTCTCATGTGATTGTTATTTTTTTTCCATTTTCCACTGGCAAATTGAACTGATGATTAAATATTAAAAAATGTGTATCATTATAAACTCCACAACTTATGTAAACATGAAGTGGGCTCATGTATTTAAATGAAACTGAAATGCATCACTCAGCACTAAAAACATAAAGATGGAAACCAAATCCTTGGCCCTGGATTCCACTAAAATGTTTCAACTAGATTTAATGACTAAAGACACAAACATTGAGTGCAAAGAGCATAATAAGCCACACTCCTTGGTGACCGGCTCTGTTTTGACATGAAACTGACAACCAGAAACACACAAAAATAATCTAGAAAATACATACTATGGAGAGACCTTATGGAAGCAGTAAATTGACCATTGAACTTAGAAAGTTCAGGCAATTGGAAGTAGCAAACAAAGTGATCATGTCAAGAGTCGGAACCTTGTTTCAATGGCCCTCCACACACCACAGCCTTTGATTTGATTTCTTCCTTAGAAGCAGAAGGGCTTATTTGTTAAAGGATAAGCCCTAGTCCATTAAGATTGATCATTAAAGCATCTGCTTTCAGGGGTTGTATGATGGGGAAAATATTTGAAACAAAGCCAAGGCCTTTCTGAGGTGAGATTTCCCTTCCTCTCTCTTCCACATCCAAGGCTGAACCTAATGTACTGCTCTGAGTTACCAGAAATAATTAGAGAAATACTAAAATACTAAATATACCAAATATAGAAAGGCAGTGTGGCTCAAAAGTATAATAATGATGAGACACATCTACATCTCTTAGAAATAGGAAAATATCTCTTAATAACCAAAATATTGAAAAATCATACACAACTGTGTCAGAATGGCTATAATAATATCTTGTATATAGTAATTAGGCCCTCCTTATTCATGAGGACCTAGTTCCCCATTAATGTACCATTTCTTTATCTTGTGTCATCGTGGCAAAGTTGTACCCTAACTAACAACCCCAGCTGCCCCGTAGCTTCCACCCAATCAAGAGTTGGCATTTAGCCCCTAGACTCCATTCTAATTTCCCTAGCAATTTTACTCAGATCTGGTTTTATCGTAAAAACTGCCAGGATTTTGTCAACAGTTGGTCCTTCAACAGCAATGAAAATATTTAATGGTATTTCTGTGCTCGGTATAAATATTTAAGGCTGTTAAAAATATATTATCGTAGAGTTATTGTCTGTATGACTATTACTTATCTTGATGGGACTTTGAGAATCTGAAAATGTGTAGAGAACCGCAAACTGAAAGCCCTTGGATAAACCAAAAACATGTCATAGATGGAATGGCAATGGGCATGATAAGCAGCATGCCTATTGTGGCAATCAAAACTATTCTACCTATGAGTTCCAAAATAAATCTAAGCATTGTTGTTTGATAAAGCTAACACCACTAATAGTCCCTGGGCAGCTCAATCGGCAGTGGATGTCCTATAAAGTCTTATGTAAAGTTTGTGGTCCAAAATCCTTAATTAACTTTGTGGACAGTGTGTGGGAGAGTGCATAGATTCGCCTAAAAGTTATAGTGGTAGTAGTCACAATTGACTCCATATCATGCGAATTCAAACCTGTACCCGGCTTAGTTGCTGATTCTTTTTTATATATAAATATATATATATAAAAGAAGCTGCTAAAACACTCTGATGATGTATCACGGATCTAACAATGATAGGAAAAGGGATAGCCATGCGGGTCTCTGCGTTGCAGAACTTCAATAGAATTTAGACAACGAGGCACATAAGGATAGTGCACAGCCTTTAGTGTCTATGTCCTTTTGTATTTTTGACATTTGGTTGTCGGTAACTAGCTTAACAGGTTGTAAAGTTGTTCAGTGATATCCACTAATTCTGTAAGCTTCACAATAGCAAGGCAAGGATGACAGAATCCCCTTGCGGGCACCTTAGGCTAGTTTGAAACTCGTCAGAGAGATGGTTGTCCAATTATGGACAAATGATGATAAATATGTAGTCTATCGTAGTAGTATCATTTTGTACAAAAGTAGCCCAATGAGCTACCTTAATTTTGTTGCAGTTCCATAATGTTGGTTGTTACCCTGCATTAGACCAGTTTAGCCTAATTGGTGGATTCCATATATTTCTGTAGTAATCATGTACTAAATCTCATCGGATGTTCAGGAAACTGTACATCCTAAGTTTTAATAATCCTTAAATTAGAGGTATATATTGCAGTCATTTTTTTCATGTTTGAGTTCCACAGCTTTCAGCTCAAACTTAACTCTTTGATTAACAGGCACCCACCCTGGCTTGAGAGGTCACACCCATAGCATTAATAGCCTAAGGGGATATTGATTCACTAGTGAGGTTGGCGAAGTGTTAAGCTCTACCCCAAGCTTTCTCACTGTGGGCTACCCCATCCATATGGCACCAAGGAATGAGGCTAGGTGCAGACCATAGAGGATTTTAACAGAATAGTTATCCCTTAGACCCGGCACCTCAGTCGGAGGATGCAACCCCTCACATCATGTTTCTTCTTGAAACGCTCAAAAGGGTAGAAGAAAATTTCTATGTCCTAACCGGACGTTCGTTGGTATTCAGGCATTACTAAAATTTGCTCTCTGCAATCATTGGGTGGATTGTATGACTGTAAAAATATCCAGTGCTAGTTTATTATGATTTGTTCTAATAGAAACATAGATGAGAAATTGGGTCAGGGTTTTTAAGAATATAGAAGCTACGAAGAACCTAGCTCCTTTAGTTGAATTGAATAGAACTACAAAAATTTAGTTCGCTCAAGTCAGGCATGATACAGAGAATTGTGCTTGGCTTCAGGCTTTGGATCTATAGTGTACAATATACTATAATCTTCTACAATTGAATGGCTTTCAATAATGGTAGACGCTATGGAAGCATCATCGTGAACAATGACCGATATTGAACGAACTCGTTGAATCATTGGATGGACGGTACTCACCAAGGCAAACAAAGAGAACTCCAAAAGGCTTGGAGGTTGTAGATGAATCAAACGCCATGGACCTCAATGCTTCTCTTCGTCCTCCTGGTCTGTTGCAAGTTCGGATTAAACCTGTAAACTTTTTGCCTGAAATGACATGATAAGTTGTGCTAAAAATGGGTGAAGGTGCAACAATTTGGGAGGGAGAAGCTTTCAGAGAAAAGAATGAACTGCGAAAGAATGGGAAATGAATGAGGCTGCACACCATCAACTTCATCTGCCACCCACGGATTGATAAATCCACGCAGTTCTTGGAGCGAGAGTATTCCTTTGTCAATGTAGACCCGTATTTCGATTGCGTTGATTGGTCATTGTCATCAATAAATTGATTACAAGGAAGAACTATACTAGATTTCTCAGCAAACCCATATCTTCCATATATATTGCATTCAAATTCATGACGTTTATCATCATTTGAAATATCAAGATTCACATTAGAGCCTTGGGATTTGCAGTCCTTACCTCTTCCCGTATGTTCTTCCGCACAATCCGAAGGTGTTAACTGCAGATTCTCCTTGCAAAACTCCTCCTGAGAAGCCCTCAATTCCTTGGAAGCCACACAAGCACATTTTCTAGATATATCTCCATCTGCTTTCCTTTCACTGTGTTTGCATTCAGCGGGTTCCTTCTCGGGCCGATCATGCCCCTTTGGAACAAGGAAATTGCGGGGTTGAGCCTTGACTGAACCTCTTCCTGACTTTTTCTTCCTATTGCGAGGACTCTTGAAACGAGCGTTGGGACTCCGCTAATTTGGGTTTCCGAGGAGGGGCATTGAGCAAGAAAGTTTCCTTCAGCAGGGAAAGATTTCTCAGCAAACCCATATCTTCCATCTACATTGCATTCAAATTCATGACGTTTATCAGCATTTGCAATCTCAAGATTCACATTAGAGCCATGGGTTTTGCAGTCCTTACCTCTTTTTGTATGTTCTTCTTCTTCCGTACAATCTGAAGGTGTTAACTGTAGATTCTCCTTGCAAAACTCCTCCTGAGAAGCCCTCATTTCCTTGGAAGCAACACAAGCACATTTTCTAGATATATCTCCATCTGCTTTCCTTTCACTGCATTTTCATTCAACGGGTTCCTTCTCAGGCCGATCATGCCTCTTTGCAACAAGGAATTTGCGGGGTTGAGCCTTGAAATTGACCAAACCCCAATCTAGGTAGTTAGCAGCACATCTCATAGATTTACATGAATGAATCCCAGAGGCATTAGCCAACGAAAGTGTTTATGAAATATTGGATTTCAGAGACCCATCAGAGCTTTTCACACACCCATTAGTTTTTTCCGCACTAAAATTACGATCACGGTTCTCTCCTGCAATGGCAGCACAAGCAGGCTTGAGCCCATTGCTAATATCCTCTTCTTGAGACTTTTTCTTCCTGTTGCGAGGATTCTTGAAACAAGGGCTGGTACTCCGCTGATTTGGGTTTCCAAGCAAGAGCATTGAGCAAGAATGTTTCCTTCAGTAGGGAAAGCGCTGGGTTCCAAAGAAGGGCATCAAGCAGGGGAATCCACTGATTTCGGTTTTCCAGGAGTGCCATTGATTTGGGTTTCCAAAGAGTGGCATTTCAAGTCAGTATCGCTTCAGTTATAACCATATGTTTAATCCAACGATGGCAATTGTTTGAATCGTCTAACATTTCAATCAAAGGGATTATAGCAAGACAGGTGTGATAAGAGGGGAGTTAATTTCATAGGGAACGCCTTATGACGTAATTACTTAAATTAGAGGTATATATTGCAGTCATTTTTTTCATGTTTGAGTTCCACGGCTTTCAGCTCAAACTTAACTCTTTGATTATCAGGCACCCACCCTGGCTTGAGAGGTCACACCCATAGCATTAATAGCCTAAGGGGATATTGATTCACTAGTGAGGTTGGCGAAGTGTCAAGCTGTCCCCCAAGCTTTCTCACTGTGGGCTACCCCATCCATATGGCACCAAGGAATGAGGCTAGGTGCAGATCACAGAGGATTTTAACAGAATAGTTATCCCTTAGACCTGGCACCTTAGTCGGAGGATGCAGCCCCTCACATCATGTTTCTTCTTGAAACACTCAAAAGGGTAGAAGAAAATTTCTATGTCCTAACCAGACGTTCGCTGGTATTCAGGCATTACTAAAATTTGTTGTTTGCAATCATTGGGTGGATTGTATGACTGTAAAAATCTCCAGTGCCAGTTTATTATGATTTGTTCTAATAGAAACATAGATGAGAAATTGGGTCAGGGTTTTTAAGAATATAGAAGCTACAAAGAACCTAGCTCCTTTAGTTGAATTGAATAGAACTACAAAAATTTAGTTTGCTCAAGTCAGGCATGATACAGAGAATTGTGCTTGGCTTCAGGCTTTGGATCTATAGTGTACAATATATTATAATCTTCTACAATTGAATGGCTGACAATAATGGTAGACGCTATGGAAGCATCATCGCGAACAATGACCGATACCGAACAAACTCGTTGAATCATTGGATGGACGGTACTCACCAAGGCAAACAAAGAGAACTCCAAAAGGCTTGGAAGTTGCAGATGAATCAGACGCCATGGACCTCAATGCTTCTCTTCGTCCTCCTGGTGCTCCTCTTTGTCCTCCTGGTCTGCTGCAAGTTTGGATTAAACCTGTAAACTTTTGGCCTGAAATGACATGATAAGTTGTGCTAAAAATGGGTGAAGGTGCAACAATTTGGGAGGGAGAAGCTTTTAGAGAAAAGAATGAACTGCGAAAGAATGGGGAATGAATGAGGCTGCACACCATGAACTTCATCTGCCACCCACGGATTGATAAATCCACGCAGTTCTTGGAGCGAGAGTATTCCTTTGTCAATGTAGACCCGTATTTCGATTGCGTTGATTGGTCATTGACATCAATAAATTGATTACAAGGAAGAACTATACTAGATTTCTCAGCAAACCCATATCCTCCATATATATTGCATTCAAATTCATGACGTTTATCATCATTTGCAATATCAAGATTCACATTAGAGCCTTGGGATTTGCAGTCCTTACCTCTTCCCGTATGTTCTTCCGCACAATCTGAAGGTGTTAACTGCAGATTCTCCTTGCAAAACTCCTCCTGAGAAGCCCTCAATTCCTTGGAAGCCACACAAGCACATTTTCTAGATATATCTCCATCTGCTTTCCTTTCACTGTGTTTGCATTCAGGGGGTTCCTTCTCGGGCCGATCATGCCCCTTTGGAACAAGGAATTTGCGGGGTTGAGCCTTGACTGAACCTCTTCCTGAATTTTTCTTCCTATTGCGAGGACTCTTGAAACGAGCGCTGGGACTCCGCTAATTTGGGTTTCCGAGGAGGGGCATTGAGCAAGAAAGTTTCCTTCAGCAGGGAAAGATTTCTCAGCAAACCCATATCTTCCATCTACATTGCATTCAAATTCATGACGTTTATCAGCATTTGCAATCTCAAGATTCACATTAGAGCCATGGGTTTTGCAGTCCTTACCTCTTTCTGTATGTTCTTCTTCTTCCGTACAATCTGAAGGTGTTAACTGTAGATTCTCCTTGCAAAACTCCTCCTGAGAAGCCCTCATTTCCTTAGAAGCAACACAAGCACATTTTCTAGATATATCTCCATCTGCTTTCCTTTCACTGCATTTGCATTCAACGGGTTCCTTCTCAGGCCGATCATGCCTCTTTGCAACAAGGAATTTGCGGGGTTGAGCCTTGAAATTGACCAAACCCCAATCTGGGTAGTTAGCAGCACATCTCATAGATTTACATGAATGAATCCCAAAGGCATTAGCCAATGAAAGTGTTTATGAAATATTGGATTTCAGAGACCCACCAGAGCTTTTCACACACCCATTAGATGTTTTCGCACTAAAATTACGATCACGGTTCTCTCCCGCAATGGCAGCACAAGCAAGCTTGAGCCCATTGTTAATATCCTCTTCTTGAGACTTTTTCTTCCTGTTTTGAGGACTCTTGAAACAAGGGCTGGTACTCCGCTGATTTGAGTTTCCAAGCAGGAGCATTGAGCAAGAATGTTTCCTTCAGCAAGGAAAGCGCTGGGTTCCAAAGAAGGGCATCGAGCAGGGGAATCCACTGAATTCGGTTTTCCAGGAGTGCCATTGATTTGGGTTTCTAAAGAGTGGCATTTCAAGTCAGTATCGCTTCATTTATAACCATATGTTTAATCCAACGATGGCAATTGTTTGAATCGTCTAACATTTCAATCAAAGGGATTATAGCAAGACAGGTGTGATAAGAGGGGAGTTAATTTCATAGGGAACGCCTTACGGCGTAATTACTTGTTTAATACCACTCGTCCAATTATTATTGCATTCTGTCCCTGACACGATCATTACATTATAACCGCTCACATCATCCAACCCATAAATATTTTGAAATTCGTGTGCCATCACCCTCAATATGAATTCATTTAATACCCACTCAATACCATCCCATACCATTTGATGAATTTACTTGACACTTGTTAAAACCACTCATCCACATAATGTTTAAGTAAGATTCAACAAGATCGAGGTTGTTAAAAATTAAAATCGTTGTCGTCGATCATCACACCAACACATTTCGGCATCTAGTTGGCATGCATCACAATTAATGATAATCAGGGAATATGGATGAGAAAAATCCACGAAACCAAAGGAAATTTCGTAGCACCAAATGTTTAAAAAAAAAAAAATTTGTATTTTCACTCATTGTAGAACCATTCTATAACTGAGAATTTGAAACTAATTCCATAGGAAAATTCAGAATAAGGGTGGTAACAACATAACTGTGCAAGAAGAACTTCCTAATGGGTGGTAATTTGGTAATTTGTTCATATAGGAGCCCATTACAATGAGCATGGTCATGCAGAATCCAAAAGTTATAGAAATTTTCATAGAGGCAGGATGGCTGTATTTTTCCAATAAATTGAGAACATTAGTGTACTCCTAGCAGATAATTTTTCTCTATAATTTGACCTTTAGACAAATACAATTCAAATTATAGACCCAAGTTTTACCATCTCTAAGGAAATGGTAGCACAAGTAACATGAATATCTTCGGAAGAAAAATTGCGGTTTAAAGAAAGAGTATAGTCAACTACTGCTAGAGGAGCATTCCTTAAAGAAGGAGAAGTGCTAGAAGATACTGGACAAGAAGTAAGATGATTTTCATTGCTAGAGCCTTGGGTTGAATTACTTCAACATATCATCAAGCACTTCACTTTTGAAGGAAGTGCCTCTCTTTGTATGACTTACCATTTTTGTTTCATAGCACATCTGAGAAGAAACAAAAGAATTAATGTTCCATATTTTCTATGAAAATATCTGCAAGCCATAGTAAGCTAATTTCAGAAAGGTAAATATGATCAATTAGCACATCATGGGTTGATTTTTCTTTTGAAAAAAGCTACATTTATTGAACAAAGACTAACATCCAATTGGGGAAAATTTATTGATATTTTAGACTCACCAACGTTTGAGTCTGATTCACCACATAGAACTTCTAGGCAACAACAACATATCTCTACTGTTGAAACATAAGAACCATAGGGGAGACTGTCAAAGAAACATAGAGAGATTGCAGAGTCATCCAATAGTAAGATGGAGAAAGAATTTTCTTCTGACTCAATATAGATAGAAGACCCTAAGATTAAGGTACCCACTAAAGAAACCAGTGGAACATCTCAAAAATTGATACATATTGATTTTCATTTGATAGAGGAAATTAAAAAGTTGAGAGAACAAGTAAAAAGGATAAATCTTGAACGAGACACTTAGAAGAGTTTGTATGCATCATTTAACCTTGAAGAATATGTTCCAATTGAGACTTTTCATAAGCATATTCACAAAGAAAAACAAAGAGATTTTAGATTTTGTCGCAGTTAAGCATATACAATTTGGAATTTGCAAGAGGAAAAAAAACAACTGCACAAAGAACTTGCAATAGATAAACATAATCATGATGAAGAGTTGCAAGAAAAAGAAGAAATTCAGGAATTGAAGGTCAAAATTAAAAAATTAAGTGAGTTGAGCTATGAACTAATAACACATGGATCTCCATCGCCAATATATATTTATATTTGAAAGAACATTGGATTTGAATTCAAATCGAACCACTAATTTCGTACTTACCTATGGAAATTAGACCTTTTGATAGAAATTTTTGTTCACTTTACTTTTCCAGTATTCCATAAAGAAGAAATTAGGATGTGAATTTTATTTGCATCATTATTTTATTCTTGTAAGTTCAAATTGGAACCCAAAACATTACATTAGGGACACCAATTTGAGAGCATTTCAATCTTGGATGGAAAATGAATTAAAAGGATCTCATGAGTTGGAGTTATACAAGATAGATATTTGTTGCACGTCTATGGATAAGCACAACACCAAAATCCATCAAGGACATTCTTAAAACATGAAAGAAAAACACATAATAGGCAAATCGTAAGAGTTATACACAACCTTTTACAAGCTTTAGGAACAACTATGATATGGAAACCCTCACAACATGTTAGCAAATATGGAAGGAATTACATGACACCCTCAAAGAAAAGGAACCGCTTCTGAATCTTCATGCAACAATATACAAAAACAAGTTGTATTTACAATCACTAAGAATTAAAGGACTAAAATGGATTGTTTTAAAATTTAAATATCCTTTAATACTGCATCCCTTCCCTTTCCATATTATAGAGGAAATCTGTCGGTTAACAAAGAAAAAGAAAAAAGAAAACGAGATTCAATTTACATATGGGAAACATTTTCTTAGGAGGAAACCAACACGCAAGTAGTTCCACATAACTTTTGGTTGTCCGCGAAGAACAACACACTCAAGTTATCTTTTCTTATTGTGATTCTGATTAGTTGCATGAAGGACGTGCAAAAGATTAAGTTAGGAGTTAATGATGAGGGTTGGAATTTTCACTCTTAATCAATCCTTTTACCATAATTCTTTTCCTTATTAAAATCATTTGTTTGGACCATTTTCATCCATTCCCAACTCATTATTCATCATAATCACAGTGATTGGATTTAGCAATAATGAACCTGTCGTTTTTATAATTATAATTAGTTAACAATTTTGCATGCTTGGGTGAGTAATGATTGTTTACAAATATGAAGGTATCAAATGGAACACTCTTTTGCAATGAAGAATGGAGGCAGGAGTCCGAAGCTCTTTTGCAATGAAGAATGGAGGCAGGAGTTCGAAGCTGAACATGTCTTTAGGACAAAACTCATGTAGAGTATTTTTCTACACCATCTATACAACCATACTACGGAAATTCTATATCACCAAAGACATTAAAAAAAAGAAACCATTGCTATTGAAAATTATGTTAGCAAAAATAGGTTTTTCTTCTTGTAAATATTTTACTTTCTACTGTCTTTTACTTGCCAACTGAAACTTTATATTTAGTTTCAACCCACTGTAGACTAGTCAAACCACGAGGTTTAAAATCATGTTAAAGTAGGGAAGGTAAGGAGAAGTAGTTAAATTTGTTTTTGGATAAGTGTTGGGACACCTATTTGCTATAATTTAAAGTAGCTGCATCCTTTATTCTTGGCAAGAATGACTGAAAAAGTAGCAAGCCATTGAGTCAATTTTGTAAAAACACTATGAGAACCAAACTTTTGTTGATAGAAATAAGCTATTTAAGTTTTTGAGAGTGTGCAACTTATAAATAAACGGTAGAACAAGGGCCACTCTATATGTGGTGGCTATATTTCTATAGATTTTGTTTGTCAATTTCTTTATTGCACATATTTTCATTACATATATTTTCTATTGCATATATTTATATCAATTTATATTTCAGATATTTCATTTATTTATGTATTATATAAATTAATATATTTATGTTTCATAGTGTTTTATTTTCAGTAGAATATTTTATTTTCTATAAATGTAATTTATTTTAAAATAGTTGTAGTTTATTTTTGTAGCAATATTTTAATTAACTTTCTTTAAGTAAATTAGATTAATTGATTTAGTTATTTTCTTATTGTTAATTAGTTTCATAACTTAATTTCTTGTTTTACTTAGTATTGTTATAGATTAATTATGTTTTGCTTTATTTTTATGTTTTAATAGGAATTAATTTAGAATTCTAGATATAATGATTGGTAAAATTATCTTGTAATTAATTGTGATTACTATAAAGAGTTTTAATTGATTTTCTCATTTTTCCAGCTAGTGAATGCATAATATTTTGTTGAGCCTTTTGTAAAATTTAAGAACCCATATTGATATTTGTCCACCAAAGAACATTGTAGAATTCTCTATCTTTCAATCCAACTTGGTCCAACCTTTTGTGGACATCCCTATTAGTGCTCAGATGCACAACTCATCTGATATTTGTCCACCAATGGATCTTTCATTTTGAGCTTCCACTATTCAAATCTTTGCCCATTGAATTTTTGGATCTTTGTCTTTGAACTTCTCAACATATCGTTTCACTACAAGAAACAATTTCGTAGATTTCTCACTGTACAAGATCTACCATATGCTTGAGCAAAACCCCTTAGCCACAAAAGTGTCCCCTTGAAGCTAAAACTAATATGATACCAACCTTAATAAAATATAAAAGATGCAATAACAAATACACACACACACACATATATATATATATATATATATATATATATATATATATATATATATACCAATATCCATAAACTGTGAATCTATTTACCATGGACTATAATGCAAATGTAGTTCCCTGATTAAAACTATAACACTATGGGAAAAACCACCATGTGTCACAAAATTGCTAAGGCTAAAATCATGTGTTGAAAACCACCAAAAATGGATACAAAAAATCCACCCAATTTTTTCAGGGGCATTACAGCTAAAGTTCCTGAGCAAAGGGGGGATTCACGTCCCTATGACCCTTTCCACCATGCCTCGTGCAATGTACAACGCATATTTGGTTGTATAAAGAATATAATGGCTAAAACTCCTGAGCAAAGGGAGGCTTCCCGTCCCTATGACCCTTGCCACCATGCCCCTTGTAGTGTACACTACATGGTTGGTTGTGTAAAGAATATAACACATGCCCAACAACCTAGCTACATAAATCCTTAATATAGTTATATTTTTTTTTGTGCATCTTTCCACTTATTATGAATTATAAACCTTAATCATATGATAATATCAAACCATCCAACTTTAATTCCATTAATAAAACAAAAATTATAAATAAACTTAATTTTAGAATCAACAACAATTTACTTTATTCACATACACAAAAAAAGGAAAATAATAAATAAATATACATATTCTATTTATTTTGACTTTTCAATACTTCTTAATATGAAATATATTAATGGAAATTAAATAATTCCAGTAACAATAAGTTGAGATAGTTACATGATCTCAAATCATACCATTCTTTGAAAAGTAGTAGTGAATTTTTCCTACATGTTTGAATTTAAGAATTTAATATCAAGGAAAAAAATTTATTAAAAAATTAGTAATGAATTTATATATATATATATATATATATATATTATTTTTATTTTTTTTGTTTTGTGTTAATTAGGTAGGGGTTATATTGTTATGAAATTGCAACATATAAAAATAATTGTTTTTATTGGTTTGTTATAAGGGAAATTAGATTGGTAATATAGTAGTAGAGTTTTAGTCAAAATATATTGTTTGAATTAGAAAATGAAATTCACTAGATAGTAGAGTCTTTACCTATAAACTTTCATAAAAACATAAATAGAAATATAAAAACATAAATAGAAATATGTTTAACTAGAATAGTAGCCTCGCTGCTAGTAAATAAAATAATAATAAAAATATATAAGAGAACATCTATTTGAACAAAGAGTCCACCTTGGTTGTTGTTCGAGGATCCTTCTCTTCTTTTAAAGTGGTGAACTTCATATAATCAACCTTATTTGCTAGAAAGGAGAGTCTACACATGAGCTTGATTATCTACTGCAAAAGTTCATCAATATAAATTAGAATTTCCTAGTGGGTATCATAGTGATGCACCAAGACTTTCCCCATTATGGTTTTTAGTTGGTGTAAATATTAATGATCTACATGTACCGAGTGTTCCTTGTGTTGTGCTTCCAATGTTGAGTATCCTTCCACAAATTTTAGCCTCTGCATCTGTATCATTTATAAATCTTCATTCTAGCCAAGCCTCACATTTGGCTTCTTGAATTTCTACTTGTATAGCAGGGGGAATTGAGTGCATATAAAATATTGTTGACCTCTCTACTACTCACTGAGACTGTGAGCTAGAAGGGACAGAGATGTGTCTCCCTCCTTAATGAGTCGCAAGGTACTTTGGTCTAGTCATATTGAAGGAAGGCCAAGGGAAAATAATGAATAGAAGGCTAGGAAAGCTTAGAGCCTTAAAGAGGAAAGGCATAACTTTTCAAGGGGAAAAGACAACACATGTAGACCCAGATAGAGGAAAAATAGGAGAGTGAGACTATGGAGGGTCGAGATTAGGGGAACAAGAATGCCCCATAGAGGAGAAACCTTTCTCAAACTAATCAAGAGCCAACGATAGCAAAAATAAAAAGGAGAGAGCTCAACCCAATCCAAGAAATCCAAGAGCTAAATAGAACTGAAAACATATAGGTTTAGGGAAAAAATCAGGGGTAACAAAGCCAAAAGAAATAGAAACAATTGCATGGAAAGGGATCGATGGCCTAGAAAAGAAGATTAAAACCTTTGAAACAGTTAGAAAATAAAAAAATGAAGAAAAATGTTTTCTTACCTTGGTAATATCTTGTGATAATTTTAATTTATATTAGCTTCTTTTGTCTTCTCTTCATCAAACAATTATCAACTCAAAAATAACATGAATATCACAAGAATAATAGAACATAATATGAAGGCTCTTTGCCAGGGAAAAATTCCTCTCCTAGGGGGAAACTTAATCAAACTCTTCTTATTATTATAGAACCAAGTCAAAATGAGACAACCAATACCCAACAACAAGACCATGTCTTCCACCGAACACCAAGTCAACCCTCCAAATTATCTTTTTCAAAGAGTCAAAAGTCTACCTCCAAAGTATATATTTCAAAGAATCAAAGTCCTTCCAATTTTCAATAGTCAAGGTTTCAAATTCTTTCTTTCGGTCTGAAACTTGGCTTGCAATCTTTGGCCCTGCAACACACAAATTCCCAGAAATCTCGCACCTGTGAGCTAGTTTAGGTCAAATTTCATACTTGTCCCTCACTTGGATTCTTCCTTTTTATTCCTTTCCTTCGTACTTACTTTTTCTTTTGTTCTAAGCACAGATTGAACTTCGTTGGATTGGAACTCACATAAGGTCGAATTCCCCTCTAATATATACTCATCTTGTGAGGTCGAATAGGCCTCTTCTAGGTTGACTTCATTGGTAGGGCCGACTTGGTGTTGGGAGTCCAAAAATGACATTTTAAAATCAAATTTAATGTTTCTTTCTTGATATAATGTGCCCATAAAGGTTGTATACATATCACAATGACTATATTGACTCAATAAACCCTAGAGCATGAAGATCATGCTTGACCTAATTGACAAAATAAGATAGAGCATGAAACCCATGCTTTCAAATTTATATTTTTCTTTTATAAAAATATATAATGATGTGAGTATAATAACAATTATGAAGACCGAGCATAGTTACATTTCTCAACAGAAACAAAGAAAAAAGATAGGGTGATGATACTTAGGAGATGGAGAAAAATATGGAGAATGAACCTATTCAACTTTTCTTTGAGATTGAGCCTCCTTAAACTTTCCAACTTAACAATCTACCAAACAAAGTTCTTGGGTGAAGCATTGAGCCACTATGAAATCAACCAATTGCTAGAAAGGCGCCCAAGTACTCCAATTTTGGCGATTCATTCCCAATAGAAATTAACTAGAGCATGAGAGTTGAAGAAATGGAGCCAAAGGGTAGAGAAAATAGTATTTATAATCAAGCCAGTTGCCATAAAATTTTTTCAAGAAACCAACGTCTAAAAATTCAAGTGGAATTTTAATATGACACCATCCTTGGGTGGATCCTTTGCTCATACCATTCCCACAGAGATCCATGAGGGAAACAAAATCTCTTCGTTACCTTCCCTGAAAATTAGTATAGCTCCATCACCATGCATTAAACACAACACCTTGAGTTGTGAAGCCTCACTATGCTCTAATGACCATTACATGCCATGTGAAAATTGACTCCCACATGTCATATTGCCTCCCTTGCCAATTAGTGGAAATCATTATTTTCTTTTCCTTTTAGAGAAGTGGATATAAAATTTTATATTAAAAGAGGAAAAATTTGGAGTATGGGCTAGAACCCTTACATAATTCATCTACCTCCATCAAAAATATAAATTTTGAGGTCCGATACACACATAATCTAAGATTATGACATATTTTCCAAATATTTCTAAAAACATGCCTACTATATATCCTGACAAAAGAGCCTAGAAACAACCTATATCTGCATTGCATTGCAGACAAAATTTGATAACACAATGCCAAGCATCAAAACGAGTTAACTTAGGTGGCCAGGGGGTTCAATTGACCTTCCTCGCTTCTTCACTTTCTCCTCCTCCTCTATCTTGGGGTCCTTTGGAGAAAACTATAGCCCATCAATGTACAATCCCTCCATCCCTGCTAACTTGCAGTGGATTTCTGCTAGTTCCATCCTTAATTCGTGCTGAATCGAATCAATTTTAGCCTAGATGAGCTCAAATTTCGAGTTTAAAATTAACTACAAAGAATTATGTGCCTTCTCCTTTGCCTCCTACCTCGATTTATATTCAAGTTGCATGCTTTCCATCGCAGCAAGGACCTTATCTAAAATTGAATTAATATCCACAAATTCGATAACCCAAGAAGAAGAACCCCCAATGTCCATGGCATATATATATATCCAATGGTAGCACCAACCTGTAAAGACAAACTTAGATATGACTAGAGAGAGTAGAACTTTCCGAACATGGAGACTAGAGGGGGGTATTAATACTAGATATCCAGACATGAGTCTGAAGGATACCTCTAGCATAACGAGAAATGTAACCTTTGATAATCTACGCCTCCTCCATTGAATGAAAACCTCAGAAATGCAAGGCAAAACCACTAGAAGATCCTCAATAGAAAAACCACTTGCAATGGAAACTGTGTGGAAGAGACTCTAACTTAGTGTGAATTAATTATTTCTAACTTGGGTTTATAATTAACCTCTACCCAATACAAGACTCAAAATGATCCATGCAGAGCGGGAGGGAGAACATCATCCAAGTGTTGATGGTGAAATGATAAGGGTACACCTCATGAGCTAATTTGATCCATAAGTGGTTGTTGCCAAACCAATATGAACCGTAATTCCAATGTCCTTTAGTGTCGCCTTATCCCATGCTTCAAAATAAATTCGGTATTCCTTTGTCTTGATTGCTTATCAATTAAAATAATTGATCCCATTACATATATTTGAATTATCATGGCAAAGGGGAATTTATTGTTTGATTGTGGTTAATTTCTAAGGTTCCCCCTTAAACCTGACCTGGGGTTTCCTTGACTAAAACCATCCAAACCTGCCAAGTGAGTCAGCCACGCTCACTCTTTCCCTTATCCCACTTGAAGTTTATACCTAGGGTATCTATTAACCTGGCATCCCCCCTATTACTTAGGCATAACCCAAAATTTACTAACAACTACCAAGGGGTACGCATGCCTTACCAGCTCCTACAAAAGTATGTTCATTTACATGCAAAATTTTGTTAACTACATTGTAAATTTTTTATTTTTATTTGGTTACTTTCTTGACGGCCATCCTCTCACTTTTACATTGCTTTCCTCTACGAACTAACAAGCCACACAAGTTCTTTGTGTGCTTTGTCCAATAGAACCTCCTGAAGATCCCTTTTTTTCATAAGAACAAATCTTTGGCTTTATTTATTATAGGTAAAGTCTAGTACATATATATGAAAATAAACATCAGGGACATATACCTAAAAATAAACATTTTGTATGCTCTAACAATCATGATATGCTATACCAACAACCTAGTATCCAATCCAATAGAATGTTGTCTATATCCAGAATCACATGTTCCAAAACTGAAAAAATAATGCTACAATATTGAAATAAACTTTCAGTTCATCAAAAATAAGCAAGATAAAGAGAAAAGAAACAAGATCGGGTTGTTTCGGAAAGATGATCACACCTTCCTCTCTAATGTGCTTTTCCACTAATAGTTTGTAGTTCATGACTCCATATTGTCCATCTATACCTTCTTTCGACAACTTATTTGCTTCCTTGCTTACATCCTTGTATATATGTTTAATGGTGTAGGATGTGAGGGAGCCTAGCATTTGTTTAATCATGTTTATCCATACGAATAATAGAGGTGGGTCAAATTCAGTCAGTCCCTGTATCCCTTTTATGAGAGATCTGGAGTCTCCATAGATGTTGACGTTACTCATTGTTTTCTTTTTTTACAAACCAGAGTAGTCCCCAAAGTGAAATTATTTATGCTCTGGTGTTAGTGTCAGGGCCACCATTCCAAAAGATGATGTATTATGTATTTCTATCCATTTTGAGTATCACTCCACACCCAGATGATCCCATTTATGTTGCGCCATCGAACCATCCCATAGGAAGTGTTATAATTGGAGGACTCCTTATCTTCGTTGTGATCCTATGTGTTTTTGTACCCTCTGGTATGGCATTCATCCAAGATATAGCTCTGAAACAAATTCTGTTGTTATCCATAGGATGTCCCTCGAATATATGATAATTCCTAACATTCCAAAATATCTCAAATGATATATATGGGCATCGCTTTGGTGTAATCAGACCAAAGGGACATGATGTATTCTAAGTTAGATTCCATGTTAAGAGGAATGTTCAGGAAATGAGCGATACTACTCCAAACTGGTGTAGTTGAAGGACAAGAGAAGAAAATATGTTTTGCAGATTCAATGGAGTTTCTACAGAAGATATAAAAACCAGGACCATGGAAACCTATTTTTAGTAAGTTGTTCCATGTCAGAACTTTATTCTTCCATACTAGCCAGGCAAATAGAATTAATTTTAGTGAGATCTTCAACTTCCATACCATGTAAAACCAAGATGGTTGTTGTAGATTGTATCTTTGTCTAATGTAGAAAATGTATGATTCAGCAACAATGGGAGTCTGTTTGTACATTTTCCCACTCCATGTGATGTCACCGAGGGCATTGTGTAATAGGCCAGTCTGGTTGAGGGTAGTGGTGAACTCTTTCCATTCAATGGCACATTGTCGTACCAGTCCCATGTCTGTAGCTTCTTTCCATATAGGACAACCATTCTGATATCCTCTTATTGCTTGGCCTAGAAAAATATATCCATTTTTGTTGATGATGTCCAATGTGTATCCCTGTATGTTCTTCTCTCTGTTCATACCTTTGATGTAATTTGAACCAATCAGAATTTTCCAACCATTGCCAAACTCCCACTCCATCCTCATGCACCACTAGAGGAGAATTTTCATGTGACTTCTCCAAATTAAGGACCCATTAGTTTTGAAAGTGATATTATTCTTGAAAAACCCCTCCATATCAGATTGTCTTAATTATTTTGTGTGTATGATGTCCTTTTAGATCCCACAACCATTCAACACTCTCCAAACGGATTTTATTAGCATAGCTTGCTCAAAAGTTTTATTTTCTAGGAATCCACATTCGTCAAATTCCTTAAGAATTGCAAAGTCAACTCATTTACAAAGATGTGGTTTTGTACGAATCCCAACACTGATCCAGAGAAAGTTGGTCACAATGGACGTAATTTTGTTGACAATGGCTCTTGGGATCATGAAAATATTTTCCCAAAAAACATAGATTTGTTGTAGTTCCTCCTGTACTAGTATGTATATTTCTCCTAGGGCGAGGCGTTGGGCAGCGGGTCCCCCACGTAAGGGTTTGGGGCTCAAGCCCACAATTTTGGGTAAAAGTATGGTAAAGGTTCCGCGAAGCGTGCGGAGCGCGAACTGTAATGGGTCAAGTCAAAGGGTTGTCCGCCCGAAAATAATGTAAAATAATAGAAAGCAAGTCGGCCCATGGTCTGCAGACCATGGGAAGGTATAAATAGAGCAAAGTTCTAAGGATAGAAGTCAGATTTTTGATGGTTGTGGGTTTATGAAGGCAATATTCGCTTTGAGTCTGTAAGTCCGAGTCAGGGTTGATAGTACCTAGAGTAGGCTTTGCAGCTGTGTGTGCAAAGGCCTGGTAGAGTCCGCAGTTGTGTGCGCGAACCCCTACAGTTGAGTGCGTAGGGTGGAATGGGATTGTAAGAGACTGAAGATTAATAAGAGATAAGTGTTTCTAGATTATCGTGCAGTTGTTTGCAGATCTATATGTTTATGCTTATGTTATAAGTTTATGCATATCTGTAAGATGTATGCTTGCACGCACTGGTTATCTCTATTGAAGACTTGATTAAAGACCTTATGAACTAGATCGAAACTATAATAAACACATTACTAATAAGAATCTAAGAAGTGCCTGGTCACAAATCTACGCAAAGGCCGGATAGTTGCGCAAAGTATCACGAGCACACAGATCGATACGCAACCCTTCCAGTCCTCATCAAGACATCCCTAGGGTGCGAAAACTTGGTTCCATCACCCTCCCCTACTACCTCGGGTGAGACTTCAGTCTACGCTCCGTGTACTATTGCCGAAAGGGCTGGTAGTGTGGGATTTGTTTGGCTAAAACACTTCCGAACCTGGCTTAGGCCCCAATAAGCCAACAAATGGTTCCATTGCCAAGATTAGGATCTGCCTAAGGGATGTTTGATGTCGGAACACTGGAACCCTACGAAGAAAGAGATTGAAGATTGAAGCTTCACGAGTTCGTGGTGCAAGAAATTGAAACCCCGCTGATATCTGAGAAGAGGTGGCTGGATCGCCCACACCACCTCTGCCAAACCAGAAGTTTAACATGGCGAGCGCGATCAAGTTGACTGTATTTGGAGGAGTAGGAAGTGAAGATCCAAAACAATTTTGGTTCGTAGTTAAGAGCAGTGTGGGAAGCACACGGAGTTACAGATGATAACATTAAAAAGGCTACCTTGGTGAGTGCGCTATAGGATCGCTCGCTAACTTGGTATATCAAGCACTCTAGCGATCATCCAAATGCTAGAATAGCGGAAATCCAGGATGCATTGAACAAAGAATTTAGCCAGTCGAAATCAGATATGCAACCGATCATCGGGTTCAAAGAGATGGCGATGCTGCCAGGTGAAATCCCTTAGGATCTGGATCAGAGACTAAAGAGTATGATCCGTGAGGCTAACATGATGCTAACGGATGCACAATACCGCGCGTGGTTTGTGGCATCTTTGACACCACATCTGAGGATGGCATTGTCACATCAGAAGATCTCGACCCAGGCTGAAGCATTAGAGATAGCGATGAGGTTGCATGAAACTCCAAAACAGGATCCTGGGTTGGGAGTTCAGAAAATCCATGTGCAACTACAAAATCTATGCTTGGAGATGCAAAGTTTGAAACAAGAGAAGGCACCCCGGCCAGAAGCGCAAGAAGAAGTGTGGTGCATAAAATGTAGACACCAGGGCCACGATA
The DNA here is from genome assembly GCA_031772625.1 of Pinus tabuliformis. Taxonomy (NCBI): domain Eukaryota; kingdom Viridiplantae; phylum Streptophyta; class Pinopsida; order Pinales; family Pinaceae; genus Pinus; species Pinus tabuliformis. The sequence continues at coordinate 777,368,383 of CM062805.1, forward strand.
AGGATCACTGTCCAGTATTTGTGAACTACTTGGTGGAGGGGGGGGGGAAATGTTGTTTAGGCCAGAGGCGCAGGCTGAACCAAGTGCGGTTCCCTCGCTCTAGTGCGTGAACTGCCGGGTGGGAGGAAAGCACACCACGGACAACTGTCATCTATTACAAAAGTTTACCCAGACCCCCCAACAACTATTTTGCAATTTTTGTAGATCGGTGGGCCACGATGAATGAGACTGTTGGAGTTATGAATTATTGATGGATCAAACACCTACCTACAGGATGCAGACTGAGGCGCAAGGTCAGGATCCAACCGCAACAATAGTGCGTGGCGGTTTCCAGGGGCGAGGACGAGGACGAGGAGGAGTGGGGCCAGGACAGGGCCGCGGACAGGTGAACGGTTATAATTGCGGAGGTCCGGGGCACTACGCTCACGATTGTACCAACCCGATGAGAGTGTCTTGTCTGTACTGTGAGCAGTTTGATCATGAAATGGTAGATTTCCCAACGTTGATCGCCCAAATGCATGAGAAACGGGTACTATAGACCACTCCTACTCAAAATATCCAAATGATGAGGTCTGAACTGCGCAACTATGGGAGAAGATAAGAGGAAACAGCCCAGAGACGATTCGCAGGTTCGCGAGGCTCCTACAAGGGAACCTAAGTCTGAGATGGAACATGTGAAGGAAACATTTAAGGAAGCTAAGAAGAGCTTCACGAAAGCCTCTACTTTAGGTAGTAAGGATCAACTTGAGTCAAGAATGGATCCTTCTATGCTTACTACCTTTTTAGAGACATGTATGAAGTTGCTACGTGACAATAAGGCAGTTAAGGGACTACAAGAGCTGATCACTCGGTGCGCAAGGTTAGGAGAGCCATTCATCGTCCGAAAGCCGGGAAAGCATGCTTTGTGTACCGGACACGAAATGCAATTAACGATGCAAATTAGTGAGTATGAGATGGATGAGGTCATCCTGGATTTGGGATCAGGCACATAGGTATTACCAAAACAGACATGGGAATACATGGGCAGGCCCGCGCTGCAGTGGTCTCCTATTCAATTACGGATGGCCAACCAAAAAAAGATCTTACCAATGGGAAGGCTACAAGGGGTGACAGTGGACATTAACGGCGTAAGTACGCAAATGGACTTTGAGGTAATTGAAATTGTTGATGAAAGTAATCCGTACCCCGCGTTGTTAGGAATAGACTGGGCCACAGACATGAATGCAGTCATTAACTTAAAAAGACGGAAGATGATATTTGAGAAAAACTCACTCCCTGTAATAGTTCCATTCGACCCAGCGAAAGGAGAGCACCACACTGAACCTGTGCGCGATGAGGACAGTGACGATGAACTAGACTGCATCAACTAGATAACAGCGCAAGACCAGGATCAAGTGAATCCAACAGTGGATGGGAGAATCTCATGGGAACACGACAGTTCTTGCACGTCGGACTTAGATGAAGAGATAGAGTGATGGAAGAACTGATTGCATGAAGTAACAACGCTAAATTGCAATATTATGATTAGATCACTACGACGCGTGACAACCGAAGTAAGGAAACTACTAGCAGATGATGTGCAACAACTAGGGAGGAATTCGTAGACCACTATGGAACTACAATCATAGAGAAAGAGCGGCATGGGGTGAAAAAAAGGGTGTTGCGTGCGCCAACTACACGAGGGTGGAGTACACCTTGGAAGATTAGGTGGAATGGGCATGAATGTAGAAGGCGGCTGCGTGCACGGGTTGGAGGCCTTTAGCATCGAATGCGGTCTGGGCAGCCAAGACGAAGTGGTTTGGGCACCCACCTACGACGAAGGATGCAGCCGTATGTTGAATAATCACTGCCCCAACTAAACCTATGCGTACTAGGGATTCGATGGGCCAATAGAACCATAAACAAAATGGGGTGTGCAAAGACGACCCTATCCGTGATCAGATATGATGAACCCAGGAAGGTGGAGAAATTTTCCCGACCACCGTCCCTGCAATTCGGACTGAATGCAAGGACCTGAGCAAAGGAATTTGACAGTTGCAGGAAGCCATTCGGCCCGACAGCTGGAGACTTTGCGAACTCGATGAAGAATGGGCACAGTTGAGGAGGAAAAGCGCAATGTTGGATGAAGAAATCATCAAAATGAAAATCGCCATCGCACAAGCGAGTTGTGTGAATCTGAAAATAAGGGGACCACACTTGGTCGGTTCTACCTCGGTACTAGAACAAGCTGCGACCTTTCTATCATGGCTATAACTACATCAATGAGGGAGTGTACCATATACAGGAGAGTGTGATGGGCTACCAGATACAAAGGCACTCGAAAGGTGCCCGCAACCCGGGCTAGCAGGAAAATTGAAGTCCCACACCAGGGGTGCGACTACCTGACTATCCGTACGAGGGCCAGTCTCAGCACTCCACGCAGTTGGAAGAGGGTACCAGACTATAAAGAATTCTGTAGGGGGGTTGCACAGCTCGGACATGGCGCGCAAAATTAGTATGAAGCATGGAATGCGTCCGCATACAAGGGACTGCGCTGTCGCGTGGGGAAGATGGACAGTGATCGTTGCAGAAACTGTTCATGACAAGATGTCCCATTTAAGACACCGAAGAGCGGACGATGGGAAATTAAGACACAGGGTTGAACGTATCTACCACCAAAATCACATTAATGAGCCACAAAAGAAGGGAACAGTCGAATTTAAAATCAAAGGGGCATATAAAGCACAATTGGCTTGTCACCAAACAACCCTTGGCACTTTGCATATTAATTCGTTCCATTATCAATCAGACAGGAGCAGGATGAATGAGGCACTCCTGAAAGAAAGTTTGTGGCTTCAATCATTGTCAAAGAATATGCAGGAGTCCCTAATTAGGATGACATCTATAGCCAAGAACGTTACGTAGAACCCTATGCCACAGGTAGGGGGTACAACCAAGATCCCTAAATCACCCCGGACGTCGCGGACCAAGAAGGACCCACAGGTAGCAGGACCGGTCCAGATGTCTCCGCAAAATCTGCGATTTGGCAAGCTGTCGATGGCAGAAAAGGGAAAAACAGTCACTATTGAGAGTGATGATGAGGAAGAGGATCCTCTGACCTTTGTCGAAGAGATGGAACCAGAGGAGGAGATGGAAGAAGATAGCTAGCTAGTACGGGCTCCACCAAAACGGCCTAAGTATGTCCCTCTGCGGAAAGGGAGGGTCAAGGTGACTAAATATTTGGATGCCATTAAAAATGCACTTATAACCCTGTCCCTCCCCAAAGGGGTTCTATTCGAAGGAACGATGATTGGCAGCATTCCCACTATGAAATTTGAAGATTGGGACCTTGCGGATACTGAGAAATTTCCCCATTTGGAAACTAGTGACATGATGGAACGAAGCATGGAGGGGACCATTACAACACTACAGCCGTAGAAAGGGTTGCGAGAGGTGGAGGAGGCTGGGTTATTCCACCTCCTGTCAATCCCACATTTTCATTGGGCCCCAATCACGATATTGGTCATCAGGCAACTGCTCTGCCTGGTGCACGATGGGTACTTATGGCTAGACAAACCCATCCCCATCACGGTGGAGCTCATTCATAGGATCTCTCGGCTTCCCTATGAAGGAAGGGACCCCGCGGAAATAGTTGGTACAAGTGGCGATGTGACGATTGCGGAAGCTATGAAAAAGAAATATAAGTTGGAGAAAAAGTAGAGAGGGTATGTTATTACTAGTATTCAGGACAAAGGGGTCTACATTGCTACCCAGTTGCTGGCAGGAAAGGTGATGAGAAAATGCCGAGGTAGTGAGGTACCAGCAACAGTCTTCGCGCTAGCTGAACAATGCCCAGAAGGGATATGGTTTAATTGGGCACAGTTCCTCCACGACGAATTCCTGACGAACTGCAGGGAGGCCCAAGAGCAGGGCAATACCTTCCACTACGCGTGGTTGCTCTTATCCATCCTATTGGTTACAGGTGAATTGCCCGAGGATAGTTAGTTTCCTCCCCAGAACCAAGATTGGCTATAGGTAGCAAAATACGTGTCACTTTGGGTGATGAAGGATACCACAAGAATCTGAGAAGTCAATATTTTCTGGATACTGATCGACGCGAACATACGACAGTGGATCAACCAGCAACCTTGCCTATCTACCGAGATATATGACAGTGTGAAGAACGTGGCCGAATTTAAAGTGGATATGCACCATGTATACATCCGGGCGCGCAAGGATCTAAAGTAGATGTGGACCACACTTCCCTTCATCGCCATCGACGATGTTGTTTTCACGGTACTCAATACCTGGCCACCGGAGTGGTGCGGACTAGATGCGGTAGGGTGCGATGAGACCGCAATCCAAAAACAGAAGGTTGTTGCCAAGTTCCTAGCACAACAGAAGCGAAACGAATAGCTCACTGAGGAAGTATGGGCATCCCGGGAGGCAGCGCAGACTGCCACAAACAAGGCGACAGCAGGAGGAACTGCTACAACAGAGGACGAAAGCGGCCCGAACGTGACTACAGAGCCAGAAGTGGATAATGTGATGAAAGGTGTGGAGCCAACCACCACCTGTTCGCCTTTAAAACGAACGATCAAGGTCACGGAAAAAGACCAAGGCATCCAAGTTGGACGGGGAACCTATCACATTGACCGAGGGTGACCTATGTGACATCGGGGATATAGTTCGCGAAGTCACCAGGGAGGCGCTCGATGAGGCCATGACAGAGCAGCAGACTGTGTTGGGGGCACTTAGGACACAACTGCAGGAACTTCAAGTACGGGCCCCACAGCCGGGAGTGGTAGCTACCCATTGAGCTACAGGTACATCAGCCACTGAGCAGTTGCTGCAAGCCAAAATGGCTAATGCGGTCGTGCTACCGGAAGGAGCACCGAAAGTAGACAGCGTGAAGGATAGAGCCATGGTAGGCCGAATCAGAGGAGTGGGACTAAACTTGGCTGCCCTCTCACGTGAAATTTTATACTGGCTATAAGATGGAGCAACAGCAGAACTCCGCACTAGGGAAGGTCATGCAGTACAGATGCTTAGCGAACAACGAATCAACATTGAGCAGTTGAGCCTCCAACGTGATGAAGTAGTAGCACAGAATCAACAGTTGGAGAAAATTGTTGAGGAAGCGTGTTGTCGTACCCCTGAGCTTGAGATTGCGGTAGATTTACTTGTCGGCATATGAATCCACAAGTTGGCCAGTGCGTTCCGAGATGAAAAGGAAGAAGCAGCAAAAATCTAGTTGGACCTCAGTTTGCAGATCGTAGAGTTGAGACTCAAGGCGCAACCCTCTACACTGCTAAAGGTTAGAGAGCAATGGAAACGTGCAATCCAATCTGGGCGGGAAGAAATAGCATGTGCCATACAAGAGTGCACTGGCTTGTTAGATCAGTCAATTATCACGGTCACTTCACTACAGGAAGACCCGACATTACAGCGGTTAGAGACCAAAGCACGAGAATTGCAGCAGGCCTATCACAATGTCCGAGGGATTGTGCAGATGGTTACCCTTACTCAGCAATTGGCCAAGATGAGGGAGGCCCAGGTTCTCAAGGCACAAGTTGACGCCGCTCGCTAGAAAGAAGCAGTCCTTAAAGAACACATCTAGCCTTGGCTTGATGAGGCATTCACGGTCACCGCCAACATTAAGGGAAAGCTAGCCCACATGCAGACAATATACAAAGTCAGAGAAGCAATTGAAGCCGACAATGTCGTATCAGAGGCTTGCACACAACGAGTACAACAGATGGCGGAAAAATGTGTTGTGGAGGTAAGCGAAGCGTAGAAGCTGTTGAATAATCTTCGAGCGAAGATCACCGCACCAGCCGAGTGACTCGGGACAAGTCACGATGTTGTGTTGGGGGCCTGTTGGGTAGCGGGTCCCCCGCATAATGGTTTGAGGCTAAAGCCCACAATTTTGGGTAAAAGTATGGTAAAAGTTCCGCAAAGCGTGCGAAGCACAAACTGTAATGGGTCAAGTCAAAGGGTTGTTGGCCTGAAAATAATGTAAAATAATAGAAAGCATGTCGGCCTGCCCATGGTCCATGGACCATGGGAAGGTATAAATAGATCAAAGTTCTAATGATAGAAATCAATTCTTTTGGTGAAGTTTTGATGGTTGTGGGTTTATGAAGGCAATATTTGCTTTGAGTCTGTAAGTCTGAGTCAGGGTTGATAGTAGCTAGAGTAGGTTCCACAGCTGTGTGTGCAGAGGCCTAGTAGAGTCCGCAGCTGTGTGCGCAGACCCCTGCAGCTGAGTGCGCAGGGTGGAATGGGATTATATGGAACTGAAGATTAATAAGAGATAAGTGTTTTTGGATTATCATGCAGTCGTTCGTAGATCTATATGTTTATGCTTATGTTCTAAGTTTATGCATATTTGTAACATGTATGTTTGTGCGCACTGGTTATTTCTATTGAATACTTGATTAAAGACATTATGAACTAGATCAGAACTATAATAAACACATTAATAATAAGAATCTAAGAAGTGCTTGGTCACGGATCTACGTGAAGGTCGGATAGCTGCGCAAAGTAGCACGAGCGCACAGATCGATACGCGACCCTTTCAGTACTCATCAAGACATCCCTAGGGTGTGGAAACCTGGTTCCAGCACCCTCCCCTACTACCTCGGGTGAGACTTCAGTCCGCACTTTGCAGACTGTTTCCGAAAGGGCCAATAGTGCGGGATTTGTTTGGCTAAAACACTTATGAACCTGGGTCAAGCCCCAATAAACCAACATGAGGTATTTACAAGTCCAGTTGTTAAGTTTCTTTTTGTATTTTCCCACCAACCAAAGGCAGTCCTTTGTCCTATAGTTTATGGGCTTGAGATTATGTCCCAAATAGGTAAGGCCATCCCGCAAGGATGTGCTTACAACACCCAATATAACTGCAATATAATTTATTTCCAATTTGTCACCATAAGAGAAATATAGTGTTGATTTGATGTTGTTTGTTTGGAGCCGAGAAGCTGCTCCATATTTAGAGAAAATGTAATTCAGAGCATACCATTGTGCTCTAGAGATAATGCCAAAGGTTAAAATGTCATCTACGAAGAACAAGTGAGTAATATTGACCCGTATCACCAAAGATCCCTTTACACACACTAGACTTCCACTTTTATTAGTGACCACATATTCTTTACCAATCACATATCCTGCTACATCCAAATTGCCTTATCGATTTCCTTAGCATTCTCACGCCTTCATGTTTCTTCACATCACACTTGCACAACATAAATTTATGCAAACCTATACCAGCGCTCTACACCACGACATGCATGAGACATCCATATGTCTCAATAGATCTCGTACTTCACAAAATCCAAGACTCCATATGCAACTAAACAATCAGGTTTCCATCAAGCTAGGCACCATAACTGTCATGTCCCCAAATTAGTTTTCCCATTTGGAGTGTCGTGCGACACCATCTAAACATCTACACTTAGTTTTTTCCTTCATGTTTTCCAGAATACGTCTACAAACATGCTCATTAATATTATTTATAACAGTTATGTGTAGAATATCATAACTTAAACAATCATAACAATGAGCAAAGAGACCAATTTAACACTTCAATAATTTTATAATGTCATATATAAAATTATGTAGTTACAATTCTTCATAGGAAGGCCAACATGACCTCTACTTGTTTTTACAAATTTTTGTACACAGTCGGCCTACCCACTGTGTCACATGCCCAATCGTGCTTACCCAACCTAACTACAGTCCACCTGACTTGCCTACTGCATGACCTACACGTTCTATTGTTTCTACTGCCTGGTCGTGGTGCCCTGCTACACCAAAACTCTGCACCGAATGTTTCCCGTGTCGTTTTTGCGCTGTGGGTCTGTGGTCCACCTGCCCAATGGCCTCCACTTGACCCAATCCAGACTTTCATAGCTCTCAACTATTCAGCCCACCCTGTCAGCTCATCTCATTCACGGCGCCAAGTTTCTGTGTTTTTTCGTTGGTTACCCGAACTCCACTTCGCACTGTGAACTGTTGGATGTTCGATGGTCTTTCCTTCCTCCACTTCAACCAAACCATACTTATATGTTGTCTTCCATGTATGAATATGAAGAGTCATGTCGCTTGGGGCATCGACCCACCAAGCTGACTCGCTTGCCAAGCTCGACACACCCATAACACATGCATCGACCCATCGCTAAGCTCAACCTCCACATCGTATAAATTTGACTCGTCACACAATCGAACACTTAGGCCAAATTTCGCATCTTGGTTTTGTGCATGCCAGGTGTGCACCCCTGTCGCACATCACCAAACACTCAACCCATCGCCCTTGTTGATTCACCCAAGCAGGCGCTCACCCAAACGCCCATGTTGGGTTGCTCAGTCATCTTTTCCCGTCGCACTTAGGTTGCACCCACCCATCGCACGATTCCCCATCACACATGGGTCACCCAATCATGCTCGAATCTAATTTTCTATTATGTATGCCCATGTTGGGTGCCCAAATCACCCGAGGGAGGTGATATCGACTCGAGGTCCTGAAATCCTCCCCCATCATGAGTCATTGTCGTCCTCAGCAATCCTATCATCTGCATCATCTCATCATTATACTCAACAAACTCCTTCTTTCACCTCCACAACGAATCCTTCGTTTCCCAACTACTCTCCTCTGGCGCATTCTTCCTTCGAACGAAGAACTCCCTTCATGCATTACTCCCAACACCTCTAGTCCTAAGATCTAATATATTATCAAAAATCAAGTGTGGCATGTCCATAATCATGGCTGGTCCCCTCTGTGGCATTATCCTCTCAGGATGATGTGCATCAAGTCTACATCTCTTAAGTTGACTCATATGGAACACAAGATGTTTCAAACGCATGTGGTTTGGAAGCTCCAACTCATAAGCAACTTCCCCAACTCGCTTCTTCACCCAAAATGGCCCTTCATACTTCCTCGTCAAAGATCTCGCAATCCCTTTTGGTGGCTGAAACTGATCTCTGGTGATCCTCAGAAAAACCATATCCCCAACATCGAAGTGTGCGTCCCATCTATCCTTATCTGCCCATTTCTTCATTCTCCTTGCAACATCATGCAATTGCACTCATGCTAACTCCATAGACTCCTCCAATGATGTCGAGAATATCTTCGTATGTGGACTCCTAAAAAATCCTCTCGGCAGCACAGTGTGTGGAGCAACTAGCACCTGTCCATTAATCAACTCAAATGGACTATACCCGGTTGAGGAACTCTTTTGCATATTATAGCTAAACTAAAACACATCCAAGATTTCAGGCCAATTTTTCAGATCAACCATCACATAATGTCTCAAGTAGTCCTCCAGCAGTGCATTAATCCATTCAGTCTTCCCATCTATCTATGGATGGTAACTCGAATTCTGCAGCAACTCTGTCTCGAACAACTTGAACAAATTGGTCCAAAATATTCCTGTAAATCATGGATCTTGGTCATACATAATACTCAATGGAATTCCCCAATACTTCACAATGTTATTGAAGAATAACTTAGCAGTCTTCTTGGCTACACATGGTATCTTCGTTAGAATGAAGATGACATACTGGGAGAAACAATCAACAATGACCATAAATCCATTATACCCCTACACCTGTGGTAACTAAGTGATGAATTCCATCGAAACACTCATCCATGGTCTCTCCAAAATCGCTAAAGGCTACAATAATCCCCCTGTCTTTGGTTATCCGATTTGTCCTACTGACAAATGATGCACGTATGTACATACTCCTCTACATCCTCCCTCATCTTCTCCCAAAAGTACCCTCTCTCCAATAATGCCAAAGAATGACACTACCCTAGGTGGCCAACCCATGGAGAATCATGGCACTCCTTCAAGAGGTTCCTCCTAAGTCTAGATGACTTTGGAATGTAAAGTCAGTTCCCATAGAACAAGAGTCCATCTCATAGGAAAAACTTTCGAGTCTTCCCCTCCTTCACCTGCTTCAGAATGCTCTTCACCTGAATATCGGTCTCCACACTAGCTCGAAGTCTATTCTGCATCTCATCAGTCATTTGTACTTGACTCCTACTTTTCTCAGCCCGGTCCTCTCCCTCCTCAAGTGTAGGTAATTGTCCCTTCCTGTTGATGGCATCTGCAACTGCATTGATTCTCCCAGTCTACACTCAATAGTCATGTTGAATTTTGCCAAGAAGTCTTGCCAATGAACCTGCTTCACTAACAACTTTGGTTGGGATGAAAAATAACTCGCTGCAACATTGTCAGTCTTGACAACAAAAAGCTTCCCAATCAAGTAATGCCTCCATACCTGTAAATAGTGTATGATCATAATCATCTCCTTCTCATGAACCAGATATTGTCGCTCTTTATCCTACAACTTCCGACTCTCATATGCCATTGGATTCCCATCCTACAAGAGTGCTCCCCCTATCACAAAATTTGAAGCATTAGTGTGCACCTCAAACGGTCTCTCGAAGTCAGGTAACCTCAGTATTGGTGTTGTAACCATCCTCTTCTTCAAATATTCAAATGATGCTCGACACTTCTCCATCCAATTCCATCGCTTATCCTTCTTCAAAAGGACTGTCAGTGGTGAAATCACCTTGGAGTTTTCCTCTACAAACTTTCACTGGTATTTGGTCATCCATAAGAACACCCTCATATCATGGACATTCTTCTGTTCGGTCCAATCCTCAATCGCCTTTACCCTTCTCAACTCCATTTTTATGTGACCTTGACCCACTATGTGTCCAAGGAATAGAATCTCGGTCTAGGAAAACATACACTTCAACTTCAAGTACAAATGATTTTTCTTCAGTGCCTTAAATACCAAATCCAAGTGCTTCTTATGATCCTCCATGTTATCACTGAATATCACACTGTCATCCAGGTATACTACCACGAAAGAATCTCAACATGGACGCAAAACATCATTCATCAAAGTGAAAAACTTAGCGGGATTGTTGCATAACCTGAATGGCATGACAAGGAACTCAAAACTCCCATACCTCATCACAATCCTGATCTTCTTATCATCCCCCTCTGCTATCTGCACCTGATAATGCCCATTCCTCAAGTCTAGCTTGGAAAACACTCGGGCTTTCGCAAGCTTGTTGAAGCAATCCGCAGCAAGTGGCAAAGAACACTTGTTCTTTATTGTTTGCATGTTAAGAGCACAATAATCACAACACATCCTCAACTCATTTGTATCTCTCTTCCTCTGGAAAAGTATTAGAGCACCATATGGGGTTCTTGAAGGTCATATGAAACATGCATAAGCCAAATCCTTCAACTTTTGTTTCAAGTCCTCCAACTCCGGTCTTGGCAAACGATAAGGAGATTTTGTTGGAGGTTATTTTCTTGACTCTAGCTCAATGTTATGGTCCATTTCACGTCTCGATGGAAGTACTTTCGACAACTCATTAGGCATCAAATCTGCATATTTGTCTAATACATCAAAAATCTCAACTGGAATAGGAGTCCCCACTCCATCATAGTCCTCAAACTCCCTAATGACTGTCACATATGTCTCAACATCTGAATCTTGCATCGCCCTACTCATACTTAGTGCAAACACATGTTTCACCTTCACTTCCCTCCTCTGTTGGTGAGTATGTAAAGCCCAAGTCTGTGCGTATCCAATCAACATAATCTCATCACAGAAGGGGACAACAATTGCCTTGTTGCCCTTCAGAAAATCTTGACCCAATATCATGTCAATATCATTCATCTCCATCACCGTGAAGTCCAAACAACCCTGCCAATCTACAATTCGAACTGACACTTCATCTGACAATACCGACACTTTAGCCTTCGATTTCACTTCCTTGACCTCCATGTTGGTTGGAACAATCTGCAATCCAACTTATTTTGCTAACCCTATCATCATAAAGTTATGTGTGGCACCCATGTCCACCAAAGCTTGGATGGTTCTTCCATGAATCTCCAAGTCAAGAAACCCCAAACTATGCAGCCAAATCCTCTTTTGCTCCAAAACTTTAGCCTACTTACATCTCTAGTCTCTACAAAATTCTTTTTCACTAGCTCTAATACCATCTTTCACGTCCCCAAATCAGTTTTCTCGTTTGGAGTGTCGTGCAGCACTTGCTAAACATCTACGCTTAGTTTTTTCCATTATGTTTTCCGAACTACGCCTACAAACATCATCAATAATTTTATTCATAATAGTTATGTGCAAAATATCATAACTTAAATAGTCACAACAATGAGCAAAGAGGCCAATTTAACACTTCAATAATTTTATAATGTCATATATAAAATTCTACAGTTAAAATTCTTCATAGGGAGGCCAACACAACCTCAACCAGTTTTTACAAATTTATGTACACAGTCAGCTTGCTCGCTGTGTTGCACACCCAACCGTGCCTACTTCAACCCTACCGCAGTTCACTTGACTTGCCTACCGTACGGCCTACATGTTCTACCATTTCTGTTTCCTGGTCATGGTGCCCTGCCGCGCCCACCCGTTGCACCAAAACTCTACACCGAACGATGCCTGTGTCATTGTTGTTCCACGGGTCTATGTTCTGCTTGCCCAGTGGCCTCCATCCGACTCGACATGAACTTTTGCAACTCTCAACTATTTAGCCCGCCCTACGGGCTCATCCTGTTCACTACGCCAAGTTTCTGTGTTTCGTCGTTGGTTACCCGAACTCCACTCCACACTACGAACTGTTGGATGTTTGATAGTCGGTCCTTCCTCCACTTCGGTTGCCTGTCGTGTAGGAATATGAAGAGTCATGTTGCTTGGGGCATCAACCCACCAAGTTGACCCACTCTCCAAGCTTGACACATCCATAACACATGTGTCGACCCATCATTAAGCTCGACCTCCACATCGTATAAACCTAACTCGTTGCATGCTCCAACACTTAGCCAAATTTTGCATCTCGGTTTTGTGCGTGCTAGGTGTGCACTCCCATCACACATTGCTAAACACTCCACCCTTCGCCTGAGAGCGCGCCCACCTGAAAACCCATGTTGGGTCACTCGGTCATGCCCACTCGTTACATGACCACCCGTCACACCTAGATCGCACTCGCCCATCGCACAACCGCCTGTCACACATGGGTCACTTGGTCGCTCCCGACTCTCGTTTTTGGTTATGTAAGCTCGTGTTGGTCTCCCAACTCACCCGAGGGTGGTGATGTTGACTCGGGGTCCTAAAAATAACTGACCCACTGATCTTTATTATTCCATTTATTCTAAGCATAAAATTAAATCTACCCTTCTCATAATTCTGGCGGTCCAAACAAGACCAATTCCCTCCAAGAATCGCTTCCAAGAAATGCGAAAGACAATATAGATGCCATCCCACATCGATCAGAACATAATTTCTTTGGGCACCCTCTTGATGTCGATTATCAATGGCCATGCTATATGGGAGGCTTTTTTGTTCTCCATGCCTATGATCTCTCAAAATATTTGTCTTTTTAACCCTACTTGACTTCATGGGACCTAAAACCAATTCTTAAGGACGATAGAAACACAACACATGGAAAAAAATGAGATAGTAAGAAACCCTAGAATCATAAATGTGAGTATACAATCTCACCCTCATATTCAGTTTCTGACACATTTGATAGTAGCATTTCAGTGACTATAGGTCCTCTGGCCCTCAACCCATATTTTCCAACAGCATCAGTTTCCTTCAACATGATTTGTTCATGAGGCCATATAAACCCTTGGAAAAAGGACTTGGTTGTGATATCAAATGCAGAAATTACTATGAGAGGAAAAAATATTTATTGAGAGAATTAATAACCAACAATAATAATAAAACATACAAATATTATGCACACATTTTTATACTAGGAAAACTCTAACTTTCGGGAAAATCCCAACCTAAAGGAATTCCATTAGTCTTTGGCCAAGAGAGCCTTCACTGCTCACATTCTTGATCTTACTACAATGAAGTCCTCCTAGTCTTTTAAAGGCTATATTACATGAATTCCACCAGAAAATTACCATGGGAAACCAAAAAACCATGGGCCCAAAACCACTAATGTTAACTTGATTAACTTTGACTCTATCCCTAAGTCAATTTTACTTAAAAAGTAACCTCTGATAACCTGCGCCTCCTCCCTTGAATGCAGACCTGAGAAATGCAGGGAAAAACCACTTAAAATGAAAATTGTGTGGAAGAGACTCTGACTTAGTGTGAATTAATTGCTTCTAACTCGAATTTCTAATTAACCTCTGCCCAACACAGGACTCAAAATGGGTCATGCAGAGCGGGAGGCAGAGCATCGTCCAAGTGTTGATGGTGAAATGACAAGGGTACACCTCACAAGATAATCGAGGTTGATCCATAAGTGTCGGCCACCAAACCAATCTAAACCGTAATTCAATGACCTTGAGTGTCATCTTATCCCATGCTTCAAAATAAATTCGAAATTGCTTTGTCTTAATTTCTCATCAATTGAAATCATTGATACCATTATGCAAATTTGAATTCTCATGGAAAATGAGAATTATTAATTTCGAATATTCCTTATGACATCCTTGATCCTTGATTTACTAATATGTCTGCTAAGGAATTTATATTCCTTGATACATGCATGAGTTCAACCTTATCGAATTGTTGGATTTGGAGAAGCATCCTTCCCTCTATTGAAGAACAAGGCTCTTTAGAGTGACAAAATGCTTCCCAAACTCATCGGATGACGATCTTTGAATTGCCAAGAATCACGATTTCTTGAATTTTCTATTCAATTGCTACATTTAATTCTTGCCATAGAGCAAGAAACTCAGCTTAGTTATTACTTATCGTTCCCAATCCCCACACAAATTGTATCTATGTTTTTCCATTGGGGCCAAGAATTACAGATCCTGCTCCTGACACCCCTAGGTTTTCTTTCATTGCACCATCTAGGAATAGCAAAGATTGATGCTAATTGGAGTGCCACATCTGAAATTTCAGTGGATCTTGGTGAATGGAAGTGATTTTTCCTACATTAGAGCGAGATTTGAAGCTGCGAGCTTGTTCTGACAGAGAGTCCACCTGAAGCCAGTCTCTTTCGAGTGAAGAAAGATCTTCAATACTAGAATCTTTGCATTCCCGAGAAGTGATAGTCTCAAACAACAAAGAGGACGATTTAAGGACCACTTTAGAGGGATCTTGATTCTTATTTTTGAAAATTATGGAGTTTCTTGTGTAGAAAATCCTGTAGATTCACAAGCTCATGCAATTTACTAAAGCATAGGACAAGAATCTACTTCTACTTTCAACTAGTGGAAGCCAATAGATCGATGAAAATAATATGAACAAGGAGAAGATAAATCCATGGCACATAACACAAGATGTATATGGGGAAAGCCACTGCTCAAAACCCCACTATTTGTATTTCATATATCATAAATATGAGTGAATATACAAAGCTTGTTCTCACTAGAATGATTCCGCACAAGTATGCACAACTCTCTCAACTCACAAGCTAGCTCTTGGCCAACACTTAGTCAATCTTGCAGCTCTCCAAGCTCCTAATCTCTTGCATTATTCCTAGGATGAATAGCCTGTATTTAAAGGGAATTCATGCTTCCAAAACTGCACAATCCAAACATAGGATCAATCTATGATGCATGCATGATATATACACTCCAATAAATAATAACAATGATAGTACATTGTCCCTGCACTCTATTCTCAACTAAGTCTTTCTTTGAACTGACATGCATGAGTTTCTCATGAGGGAATTTTCAGTTAACTGAAGTAGCACTAGTGGATGCATTAATGCACCAACTGATTGTTAGTCTTCTATTAGCTCCAAAAAAAATTTAGAACTAATTTAATTGAACTTAACTCACTAAATTGAGTGATCTAATTTCCAACACAATTTAAACTCATACTGGACCCCTAAAAATTAGCGTGAACATATACATGACTACAGAAAGACTTCCAACTTGAAATTCCTAAGCTAATTAAGTTAATTAAACTTAATTAACTATTTACAAGTTGTTATGAGAATAGAATTCGATTTTAATTCTCAGTTTAATTCAAGAACAAATTAAACTGGAATTTCTTGTTGCCATTTCTCAACATCTTGCTAGCCATAAAGACCAACATATGTATTTGGAAAGCACAAACCAATTTTATTTTTTCAATCGAAAAGAAAAACACTTTCTTTTCATTAATAAAAAAGAGAGTACATTCACTAGGATTTCTCAAACAAAGTCATCAGTTCTCACGTATTTTTCTATATGTATCAATCAATATCTTTCTACTATTCTCTACCTTATATTTGAGACAAAAAAATATGTGTAATCCTCACCTTCAGTTCCACAAAATCATATAAATCCATCTAAAGATTGATAAATCCAACATACATAAGTGTGCCAAAACATAAATAGCTATCAAAACATAGGGAAAAGATTCCCTATATGGAGTTTATAGATCCAGCATTCATAAGTGTGTCCTATATATATGCAGCGAAGTGAAACTTACCTGTCTCTGAGTTGATACCCCTATTTGAAAGAAGATCTGCACCGTGGTTATGTTCTTTGTATATGTGTGTGAATGTAATGCTCTAAAAATGTTTGCTAGAATTATAATACTCCTCATCCAGTTGGATAGTATAAGGGGGCTAAAGAGAGTGAAATACATGACCTAGCCTATGTTGCTCTTTTCATCTCCATGTATGAAAATTTGTTCCATTCTCAGCGATTTGGCGAATATGAGGACACCCCATAGAATTATGATTACAGCTCTACTATTTGTTCCATATCCTCCCTTACACCAAAATTGATAGTAGCACCCCGACTTCAGCATAATGCCACTACCGCATCCACACATTCTCTATTGGCATGCCCCGTCAAAAAATCCTCTGGGTTATATCCCCTTTATGTCCTTAATTTTGACCTTCCTCTTATTGCGCAAAACCTTCTTGGGTCCAATCTCTGCAAAGTATGAAATGGTTTTCAAAACCACCTCCCGAATCACTGGCCTTTTGTGGTCAAATATCCAAGCATTCTTATCGCGCCAAATAGTCCTTATGACACATAAGAGTAATGAGCCATGCTTTGTTATGTTCTTGCACCATATTTTGAAGCATGATCTCAGAGAATGTTGTGGCCCCAAATGTTTTAGTTGTTGTATGTGCTTTACCCCTGCCCACACCTCCATGGAAAATGGACAACCTAATAAGAGATGGTCAATCTCCTAATTTTGATTCCTGCACATGGGACATATGCCAGGACCTTGAAATCCTCTGCATTATAGTTTATCCCACGTGAGCACTATATTATGAATGGCCAACAATCCAAAGAAAATGATCTTTAATGGAGTCTCCCACCCCCATGCAGCTTGGAAACATATTTTATATTCAAATTCTCTCTTGACCAAAGGGAGACTGTTGTAAATATCCTTAACTCTTGGTTGTCCTTTCTTTGTTGTGCCCTCCCAATTCTATATGTCTTCACCCTCATGATTGTAAGCACCTGCATTGAAAAACTTTGTAAGATAATCTTCCCATTCGATGGCCAAGTCGTCGTGCAGTCCAAAGTCAATAGCCTTCAATCATGATTGTTGTGAGATGAATTGGTTGTTTCTATAACTGATATGCGAAAAATATAGAATGTCCTTGACATGAAGGGTGGTAAGTAGATTAGCCAATAAGGAGTGGTTACCATAAAATCCCTTAAGTACATCCAATCCAACCTTCGCTAATCTTCCATCCCCGTGTTCCCATCGCAGAAAAACCATCATCCAATGGAACTTTTTTTTCATACCTCTCCAAATATAGGATCTCGAGGTCATCCTTGCCCCCTTCTTGGTCTAGATCATGAATGATTGTCCATTCATATACATATATATGATGACGTGTCCCCAAATACCATTATTTGTTGTCACCCTCCACATGTTTTTGATGATCAAGGCCCTGTTAAAATTGTGGGTGTCCAAGATACCCCATCCCCCCACTTCAATCGACCTTGCTATGGCTTTCCATCTAACCAGATGTATCTTCCCCTTCATTTTGGTCCCTGACCAAATGAATCTGGCCATAATATCATTTATCTTGTGATAGATCTCCATACACAACATAAATAAATGCATCCAGAAAACAAAGATGTTTTGTAGGATGGATCTGACGAAAGTCAATCTTCCACCATTTGTTAACCATTGCGTGACCACCCAAAGAATTTCTTGTTAAATTTGTCAATCAACCATTCCCAGTGTTTGTTACTGTATTTATTGGCCTTAAGATAGAATCCCAAATATTTGATCCCCTCTTCTAATTGTACTGCAGTAACCCCAAATAGTTTACATATCTCCCTGCACTGAGGATCCTCTTTATCATCAATAATTAATGGTGATTTTTATTTTCTCATATAGAGGTCTGATGCATTGCTAAAAGTCTTAATGATCTATTGAATTGCCCCCCATTACAACTGAACACAATTCCCATCTCTTTATTGAATGTCCTATCTCTCTCTCAGTTTGGATGGGCATATGTCATTTTCTTAATATGTCTTATAGGAGTTTCACACACGTCTAGGATTGCTACATTTGGTGGTTGGAGTGGGGGGGAAACACAAAGCCACCCCTTTTTACACCATCTTGTGGAAGGCTCGAAATTCATTCATTTTCGAGGGCTCCCCGATCAACACTCATCATATTGTCCTTAAAATCATACAATGGCTTGAGGGGAATGTGTCACAACATAGACACTCCCGGGACCTTTCTCTCAGATCCACTGCACATCCCATACATTTCCCTGCAGGATATTTTGATGGTGCAACCCAGTGACAATTATGTGGATGTGGGGTATGGCTTTGCCTAGATCACATTACTCATTACAAGATTCACTGGAACAGTGGCCCAGGCACAAACACAAGGGCAAGGTCCTATCTCTATGGAGCTTACTTTGGTTTGCACATCAACTGTCCATTGACACATTACATGTTTTTGGGGACTCGCAGGTACTTATACAACATATAACCAGGGGCTCAGATTTTTCTCCTCCTCATCTTCAGGCCTGGATGACTCAGATCTCTCTACTCAAAAGGTCTTTCCACTCTATCAGCTTCACTCACATCTTTAGAGAAAGAAACAAGGTTGTTGATTCACTGTCAAAGATCGACATAAATGATGCATATGGCAACATACACTACGCACTATTGGCTAATGGACAAATACAAGTCGAGGGCTCTATCCCTGTTCCATGATTTTTATTGCTTTTTCTTCCCAATGTTTATGCTTCTTTTATGTTTTTTCCCCACCTCTGATAGCACTATTTGGACATATATGAGGTTGTTGTTTCTTTGTAGGCTGAATCATACTACATTTTTGGTTGCTAAGGCAGACAAAATGCCCATATATTATACACATGTGAGTCATACTCATCAGGGGACTTTTGAGGTCTAAAATGGGTATCCTAAGAAAAATGTACAACCAAAATAAACTTTATAAGAACCAATAGGATTCAAGATGATGATATCAACCATGGGGGATGATTCAACATTTTTGGAGTAAAAAAGTAAAAAAATTAAAAATAATAAAATAATAAAACTATTTTTTCAACTCATATTTTCAACTTATCACCTTAAAGTTTTACTCAAATTTTGAGTGGGAGTACTCATTGGATGCAAAATTTAATTCCTCATTGAAAAAGTACCCATGTTGTTTACTTTCGATGGACCCTGATACACGAAAAATGAGAAATACATTAAAAAAAAAACAAACAAACATTATTGCAATCACGTTTTTCATGTATTTCTCATTTTTTGTGTAGCAGGGTCTATAGAAAGTATGCAACATGGGTACTCCTTGGATGAGGAATCAAATTATGCATCCAACAAGTGTTTTCGCTCGAAATTTGAGTAAACCTATAGGGAAATAAATTCAAAATATGAATTGAAAAGATAATTTTTTCTTTTTTTCCTCTAAAATTTGATGATGTAATCTAATCTTATTTTATAATTTCCACTATTATTTTATAATTTCCTTAGCAGACCCATTTTAGACCTCAAAACTCCCCTAATATATCTCCATATTGATAGACTATTATATATGAACATTTCTATAGGCACTGGTACACTATATATACCAGGTTTTTTCGTTAAAAATAATAAATAATGTTTGCAAGAAAAACTTCGACGTAAATCACATGTAGACATACATTTGTCGACGTGTTTCGAACCAACTAGTGTGGTTCATTGTCAGGACAAGTTGAAGAAACAGATCCAGCTTAGCATGATAAATAGTCTGAGCAGAGTCTCCAACAGCTAGATTGACTAACGGCTAAGTTTGACCTTAGGAGCCAGGTCAAATTATTATTTATTAATTTAATATTATTATTATTTGACCTGGCTCCTAAATTAATAAATAATAATTTGACCTGGCTCCTAAGGTCAAAATTAGCCATTAGTCAATTTAGCCGTTGGAGACTCTGCTCAGACTATTTATCATGCTAAGCTGGATCTGTTTCTTCAACTTGTCCTAACGATGAACCACACTAGTTGGTTCGAAAAGCGTCGACAAATGTATGTCTACATGTGATTTACGCTGAAGTTTTTCTTGCAAATATTATGGATCACAGAAGCCTCAATTGTACTAATAATAAATAATATTATATTATTCATTTAATTAACTTTAATCTTGTTATTATTATTATTATTAATTAATAAAATATTGAAATTTATAAGATATTATTTTAATTATTTTTTATACAATATAAATATTATTTTTTAATTAAAATAAATTTAAAATCTAGGTTAATATATGTTTATCCTATGTTAATATAATTTTAACATTTTAATATATGTTTATCCTATGTTAATATAATTTTAACATTTTAAGAGTCTAAGGTATGTCATGTTTTTCTTAGATGTAACGAAACATGTTAACAACCCAAGAAGCGGAAAAAGACATATAACAGGGGTGAAACCCTGCCCTCTTACAAACCTTCAATAGAGAATTCCAAGTGACATAGTTTTCCTTGAATAATAGTGATGAATGGACCTACATTTACAAATAGTAATGAGTAATAGTTGTCTATACTATTAATTTGACCAATATCACCCCTACCTCTTACAAACCATCAATAGGGAATTCCAAGTAGCATAGTTTTCCTTGAATAATAATGATGAGTGGACCTACATTTACAAATAGTAATCAATAATAGTTGTCTATACTATTAATTTGACCAATAATTTATAATAGATTTTCTCATTGACTAAAAATAATCTAAATTTTTTAAAAATATACCATTATATTCTAAAATTTTCAAAATTTTAGATAGAAAGTCATTGGAAATTAAAAAAAAAAATGTGAAAAATCTTGTGAAATCCCTTTGAATTTTAAATGGTTAATTTTATAATTTAAAAAAATCAATTTTTAATAAATTGAAAATAACTAAAATATGCATCACAAAATTCTCAATCTAACAAATTGAAAATAACTAAAATTAAAATTAATTTTAAAATTATTTCTAAACTTGAAATGCCTGCATTTTCTTAAAAAATCCAAAAATAAAATAATCTCATTATTATTATTTCTGTTTAAAGTAAAAACATTTTCAAAATCATGAAATACCAATTAAAAAAAATAAATCCTGAAAACTTGTTCAGTGCAAATGGAAAATCATTTTCAAAACAAAATGAGTTCAAATGAAATCAACAGGCATGTGAAACCAATGACAGGGACTGCTCGGCTCCCAGGTTTTCCTGGTCAACTGTTTCATTTAACAACTTTAGACTCTGTATACCATGCTAGAAGAAGAACCAACTCCTCCATCGATTGGGAATAGAGCTGCTCAGTTTCTATACTTGTACTTGGATTCACTCTATTTTCTACACGATTCCTCCACAATGTCGCCTCTTGGATTTGTCACTGTAAAACTACTTGAATTTCGGGGAATCGGTCGTAGCCAAATTGCTGTTCATTCAAGTCTTATAACCTTTAAAACTTGAGTGGCATATGCTAAGGGATGAAAGACTGTATCATTCCCAGCTTCCAATATATATTGAAACATCATGTTATAATAAACTGGAGCACTCCAATGTTGGTAGTGTTTATTTTTTTCGTTGAGTATGATTCAATGATGCGCGTTTTCTTCAGAGTTATACATTATAGTGGTTTGGCTTCGAGTAAAGTCGCAAGAGCCAATGTTCAGCGCAGCAATGGAGGCAATGTTTTTCAAGCCTGTGCTAACATAAAAGCCATCCAGCAAGATGAAAATTTGGGTTTTAAGCTTGTGGGTGAATATCTGAAGTGCGGAAGACTGGACGATGCACGGCATGTATTTGACAAAATGGAAAAATCAAATGTCCTAATTTGGACTACCATGATTAGTGGGTACGTGAAACATGGTGAATTGGAGGAAGCTCTTGTACTCTTATATAAAATGCGAATGGCAGGGATCCAACCTGATCATTTTACTTTTCCCTGTGTTCTTAAAGCTTGCGCCGGTTTATCGGCAATGGGGTGGGGAAAGGAGATACATTGTTACATCGTTGCAAATGAATTTGACTCAGATATTTATGTCGGTAATGCTCTTATCGATATGTATTCAAAGAGCCTGGATTTGGAGGATGCAATCAAAGTGTTTGACAAAATGCCTAAAAGAGATGTGGTGTCATGGAATGTCCTTCTTGCAGTCTATGCCCAGTTAGGGAATGACGATGAAGCCCTAAAACTGTTTAATCAAATGCAAGTGGCATGTCCAAAGCCAAATGCTGGATCATTGACCACAATAATTTCAGCGTGTGCTCATGATGGGATGGGCAATGGGTTTTCGGAACTTGTCTGTAAAATGCGTATGTCAGGCATAAAGACGAACGTAGTCACTTGGAATACCATGATTGCAGGCACTACCCAGAGAGGAGATGATGAGGAGGCACTGAAACTATTTCATCAAATGAATCTGGCTGGTATAGAGCCTAACTCTGTCACCGTTGCTAGTGTTCTTCCCGCGTGTGCCCATTTGGCTTCTCTTCAGGAAGGAAAGGAAATCCATGGCTACATAATTAGACGGGGATTCCAGTTGGATCTTTATGTAGGAAACACCCTTATGGACATGTATGCTAAATGTGGTCTAATGGTATATGCGCATTCAGTATTCAATAAAATGTCTAACAGAGACGTTGTCTCATGGACTACAATGATTGTGGGTTATGCACAAAATGGGGACAATGAAGAAGCCACAAAATTATTTCGTCATATGCAAGTTGCAGGTATAAAACCGAATGTTGTCACATGGAATGGAATTATTTCATTTTCTGCCCAGAATGGGCACAGTGATGAGGCTTTGAAACTTTTTCGTGAAATGCGTTTAACAGATGTGAAACCTAGTTCTGTCACCATTGCCAGTATTCTGTCTGTCTGCAGTCATTTAGCAGCTTTGGAGCAGGGCAAGATGATCCATGATTACATTATAAGAAGGGGATTTCAAGCAGATGTTTTGGCGGAGAATGCTCTTATAGACATGTATGCAAAGTGTGGATGTTTAGAGGATGCACGACGAGTGTTTGACAAAATGCCTCAAAAAGATGTAGTCTCTTGGAACACACTGATCGTTGGTTATGCCCAGAATGGGAAGGGTGATGAGGCCTTGAATCTCTTTCATGAAATGCAAGTAACAGGTGTAGATCCAAATGTCTTCTCATGGACTGCAATGATATCCACACATGCCCAGAATGGGCTGGGTGATGAGGCCTTGAAACTCTTTCGTGAGATGCAAGTGGTAGCGACAAGGCCTAACTCAGTCACTATTGCAAGCGTTCTTCCAGCATGTAGCTACTTAGTAGCTCTGCAGCCGGGCAAGGAGATTCATGGATACATGATTAGGAATGGATTTGAGTTAGGTGTTAATGCAGGAAATGCATTAATAGACATGTATGCCAAATGTGGGAACATAGAGGATGCATGCTTGGTATTTAACAAATTGTCTGGTAAGGATGAAGTGTCATGGAATGCAATTATTGCTGGGTATGCCCAAAAGGGGCTTAGAGAAGAGGCCTGGAATCTCTTTTGTCAAATGCAATTGGCAGGTATTAAGCCGAGTGTGATCTCATGGACATCAATGATTGCAGGGTATGCTCAGAACGGGAATTGTAATGAGTCTTTGAAACTCTTCTCTCAAATGCAAGAAACAGGTCTGAAACCAGACTCGGTCACCCTTGCAAGTGTACTCCCAGCATGTGCTCATTTAGCAGCTTTAAAACAGGGTAAGGAGATCCATGACAGGATGATCAGAAGTGGATTTGACTTGGATGTTTTTGCAGGGACTGCCCTCATAGATATGTATGCCAAGTGTGGAAGCATACAAGATGCACGCCATGTTTTTGACAGAATGCCTGGACGAAATGTTGTTTCATGGAATGCAATTATTGTGGGTTATGCCATGCATGGGCATGGTGCAGATGTTCTTTCTCTCTTTTCCAAGATGCAAGGTACAGGCAGAAAACCAGACCATATCACCTTCACTGGTGTTTTATCTGCCTGCAGTCATGCAGGTCTTGTGGATGAAGGTCAGAAATACTTTTATAGCATGAGTCAACGTTTTGGCATCATACCCAGATTGGAGCATTATGCCTGCATGACCGACCTTTTTGGCCGTGCTGGTCTCTTCGATGAGGCACAAAAATTCATCAGCAATATGCCCTCAGCACCCAATGCTTCTGTGTGGGGGGCATTGCTTGGAGCTTGTAGAATCCATTGCAATATAGAGCTAGCAGGATTTGTGGCAGAGCAGCTATGGGAGTTAGAACCTCACAATGTAGGTACTTTTGTGTTATTATCAAATATCTATGCTGCAGCAGGCAGGTGGGATGAAGTAGCAAAAGTGAGAAAAATGATGAAAGACAAGGGATTGAAAAAGAATCCAGGATGGAGCTGGATTGAAGTCATGAACAGAGTGCATGTTTTTCATGTAGGAGACAGGTCACATCCTCAAACACAAAAGATCTATGAAACATTAGAGAATTTGTCAAGGCAGATGAAGTTAGAGGGGTATACCCCCAACACAAACTTTGCATTGCATGATGTAGAAGAGGAAGAGAAAGAAAACAGTTTGTCTGTCCATAGTGAGAAGTTGGCCATTGCTTTTGGGATTATCAACACTTGCCCACAGACACCTATCAGGATCATAAAGAACCTTCGTGTTTGTGGTGACTGCCACACTGCCACAAAGTTCATTTCTAAAATTGTTGGACAAGAAATCATTGTAAGGGATGCAAACCGTTTCCATCATTTCAAGAATGGAATATGTTCATGTGGGGATTATTGGTGATATTAGACAGTGCTAGCAATTGTCAGCGTCGAGAGCAATAGTTGGATCCGTTTGAAGGTAGAAGATTGAATCGGAGAATACCCCGAGTCCTTGGCACTTCTATGAACAGAATTGTAAATGGATACATCACATTGGTTGAAAAGTCATAAGTGGATGTTGTGTACATTCCAAACCACAGAGAGCATGCGGGTGCCTAACAAGCAAAGGGTCACATTTGAGTCCCCTGGCGATGCAATAAAAAAGGATGTAGGTCGTAGGACTAACTGGTCGTGGTGTTGATAGCATGTAAGTTGTCACTTTTGTATGTTTTAATTGGCCACAAGCACCATGGTTATTGCTGTGTAAGCAAATGGGGGATGAAACTATTGAGAAATCCAAAGAGGTGGCAATTAAATGATTTTTCTTATTATGACATTATCTTGTGATGGGTTATTATTATTATTTGTTCATTCAATTTATCTTTCATTATCATGAAGACTAATGCCAATCAATAAATAGAAGAGGACACAAGATGTAGGCACGCTACGAGGGCAAAACCCTACTCTAGAGGAAAACCTAGTCAAAATTCTTCCCTCAGTAGATTCAAGATGAGATGACCAATACCCTTACAGCGTGGACTTGAGACTACCTCCATCCATCAAATCAACCTCATCTCTATGCTTGTACCGAATCCTTATCACAGTGTTTGCACCAAGACTTCATCAATGTGTTGTCATCGAGCTCTGAACTTCTTCCGTGCACAGGTACCAAACTTCTTTACTGTGATAGCACTGAACTTTGCTGTGATATCACTGAGTTTCTTCACTGTGATATATCACTGAATCTCCTCACTGTGATATATGCGAGTTATGTGGTCACTGTAATGCGAGTTCATCTCTTCACCGTAATCCATCCGCATACCTGTAATACCTTCTCTGAGTTTTGGATATGAACCTCCTTATTGCAATAACATCGAAACTTCCGTTTTGAGATGGCACCGAAATGTATTCACTTTGATAGCACCGAAGTTTGTTTTCTGTGATAGCAGCGAAGTTTATCTATTCATCATCTCAGCAACCAATCCGAGCTCCTTCACTGTAATAACACTGAAACAATCTGAGCTCTTTCACTGTAATAACATCAAAATATTTATCTCTAAAATTCTTATCCGAACTTTTCTGTGGAGAGAGTAATGCGAAGACCCTATGCCTGTATATATAGTTGTTGTCCAATATAAATAAGCTGACATGAGTATTCAGACAGTTGTGTGGCCAACATGAGTTCACCTTATGGAAGCTGACTTGAAGGAGACTTGATGGATGGAGGAGTGTTCAAACAAAATTGACTTTGATAATTCTAAAGCCTACAACGGAGGCTTGACCTATAACAATTGACCCAAACATGAAACCCATGCTTTAATAAGTCAATTAAATAAATAATAAAAAATATTTTGTTTTCTTTTGACAAATATATTACATTTTGACTTCAAGTACAATTATGAAGACCGAACCTAGTTACATTCTTGAACGCTCCCTCTTAACTACGGAGGTATTCATATTTACATATAATCATAAAGGTACATGGAAGATCTCAAAACACAACATCTACGAATAAGTTTAAGCACCGTAATGCCATGGACTAGATCCCTGACTAGGGAAATCTATCCATTGGTCTCTCAACAATTTAGCATCGCAATGCCACGAACTAGATTCCTGACTAGGTCAATCTATTCATTGGTCTCTCAACAATTTAGGCTTGTAATGCCACAGACTAGATTCTTGACCAGGGCAATCTATCCGGGTGGGACTAAGATGGACTCAAGCTTTCGGCCTCTCTAGGTACCATCAGACTTACTTGCTGACCATCAACTCAGGGATCTAGGTGCGTGTCAGAGCTCAATGACCAACACCACCCTACCAACTTTGGGACTTAGACATCAACACAAAGTGTTGGCCAGATGTCCTCCTAGGCAATGCTTCACTCACAAATCCTCAAAACTCCTTGATCTAGCAGATCAAGGACAACAAATCTCTCCTGATAAAACTGATTGGTAACCAACGTGCTATCAAAACCTTTGAGAGATTTACTTGTATAAACACAACCCCAATCAATAATATACTTTCACATGTACATAATCAAACACAAACTTCTAGGGACTTGATGTTTCTTTTCAGCACATTAGGGCTATCAACCGAATCTTTGACAGAAGATTCCTCAATCATACACTTTCATTTCCTACTTCACATGCAACAACATATTCTTCAAAATGCATTCTCCAATAAAAAACTATGCTATGCCCTCCCTCTCAACCATGGCGCTTTCCTCTATTCAGGCTCCCTCTTAATCTCAGGAAGATCTCTTCTATCCGGGCTCCCTCTTAACCTAGGGAGATCAAAGAATCTTTCATGGCTTCAATTCATCTTATCAGAGTTTTCATTACCATCACCATTCACATCATGCTTATCGCATCAAGTTTACTTTACAATCATCTTCACTGTCAGGCCAGACAATAACTCTCCAAAGGCAGAAAAAACTGATTCGTGTATATTCCATAGGTAACCCATTGTTATATACAATAGGGAGTGATTATTCAGTTCATCTCCCGATGACTGTTCACCTTCCCATTTTATTTATTTACATAAAATTCCCAATCATGAAGATTAGGTGTGAACATTACCCCCCTTAATCTGAAGGTATGTTGGTGAGTCCAAGCATCATTCTGAATCGTTCAAGCTTTTCCCTTCCAAGTGTTTTGGTGAAGATGTCTGCAATTTGCTCATTTGTGGAACAATGACGAAGATGGATTGTTTTGGCCTCAACATGATGTCGAATCAGATGATATTTAGTATTGATATGCTTTGTTCGATCATGGAACTTTGAGTTCTTGGCCAACTTTATTGCAGAGGTGTTATCAATCATGAGTGGAGTTGATTGTACTTGTTTTACCTGCAAATCTTCAAGAATTTTCCTGAGCCACACAATTTCTTTCGTTGCTTCAGCTGCTGCCACGTATTCTGCTTCTGTTGTGGAATCTGCTGGAACTGATTGTTTGCGTGATCTCCAGGAGACAGCTCCTGATCCAAGACTCATAGCATATCCTGAAGTAGATACCCCAGTTTCTTTGTCTCCATCGAAGTCTGAATCAGAGTATCCAATCAAGCTGAAGTCGTCCACCTGTGTATACTTGATTCCAAGGTCTTGAGTTCCCTTCAAGTACCTTAGAACTCTTTTTGCAGCAGACCAATGTCCCTCACAAGGCTTTTGCATGAACCTGGAGAGGATTCCAACAGTAAAAGAAATGTCTGATCGGGTAGTAGTGAGGTAGATGAGACTTCCTACAAGCTGTCTATACTTTGTTGCATCCTCAAATTCCTTTCCTTCAATAGATGTGAGCTTTAAGTTTTGTTCCATTGGAGTAGAAAGAGGATTGCATTCTGTCATGCCAAATCTGTTTAACAAATCTCCAATGTATTTCTTTTGAGAAAGAAATATGGCTTTTGGATGTTGGGTTACTTCAATACCAAGATAGTAATGAACATAGCCCAAATCAGTGATTTCAAAACTTTTCCCCAATTCCTTCTTTATGGATGTAATGTAGCTTTCATTGTTCCCTGTCATTAAAAGATCATCTACATATACCACAAGATACACAACTGTTTTGCCAACTTTCTTGACAAACAAAGTTGCATCATCAAGATCAAAATGATTGAAGTTGAGTTTCAGAAGATGCTCAGTTAGTTTTTCATACCAGGCTCGCGATGCTTGTTTGAGGCCATACAAGGACTTCACAAGTTTGCATACTTTATGTTCATGTCCTTTCACAGCAAATCCTTCAGGCTGGGACATAAAAACATTTTCTTTTAGATCTCCATTCAAGAATGCAGTTTTTACATCCATTTGATGGACTTTCCAACCATTCTGAGCTGCTAGTGCAAAGAGTGTCCGGATGGTGGCCCATTTTGCTGTGGGGGCAAAA
Organism: Pinus tabuliformis; assembly: GCA_031772625.1. Classification (NCBI taxonomy): domain Eukaryota; kingdom Viridiplantae; phylum Streptophyta; class Pinopsida; order Pinales; family Pinaceae; genus Pinus; species Pinus tabuliformis. Next base: position 777,397,545 of record CM062805.1, read on the forward strand.
GTTTCCTCATAATCCACCCCTTCCTTCTGTGCAAAACCTTTTGCCACAAGCGTAGCTTTTTGCTTGTCAAGTGAGCCATCAGCTTTGTACTTGTTCTTGTAGACCCACTTGTAGCCAATTGGTTTGGTTCCAAATGGAGGATCAACCAGCTTCCAAGTGCCATTCTTTATGAGAGCATCATACTCCTTTTGCATCGCTTCTTTCCATTCATCATGAGAAGCAGCTTCTTTGAAGGAAGTTGGTTCAAAATCTGTAGACAAGTTCAATTCACAATCATAAGTAACATCCATATCAACAGGTGAATTAGAGTCATCTACATCACCTCCATTTTGTCGGTTTGAATTTCTGGTTCCTGTTTTTCCAATTTTATCAGGATGAACACTTTCAAGTGTCTTTGTCAGCCATTTTGGGGGACCTTTCTGAGATGGTCCAAGCTGCTCTGTTGATTGAGTTGGGACTGAATCAAGATTGAGTCTCCCAATTCTATCAATTACATCACTTAAAGCATCATCCATTGTTGGAGTTTCATGCAGGGGAGATTGTTTTTCAGAAGAAGATTCCACATGTTGATCTAGTATAGGAATCCCCCCTTCAAGATGTGGTATCTGATTATCAAATTCTTGAAATGATTTCGTTTTTGCGAATCTATCCAAGCGATCAAGTTGTCGCTCAACAACATTGTCAGATTTGGATGATTCAAGAAAAATGACATCTCTAGATACAACAAACTTTTTATTTACTTCATCATAGAGGCGGTATGCTTTAGAAGTGTTTGAATACCCCAGGAAGATACACTTACGACTTCTAGCACCAAGTTTGTTTCTATGTACCTTTGGTATCAAAGCATAACAGGTGGAACCAAAGATCCTGAGATGTTTTACCGAAGGAACATGTCCATACCACAATTCATAAGGAGTCTTGTTTCTTATAGCATTAGATGGACATCTATTCTTTATATATGCAGCACATAGAACAACATCAGCCCAAAACATTATCTTTATATTTTTGAAGAAAAGCATGGATCGTACCATATTCAAGATTGTTCTATTCATTCTTTCAGCTACACCATTCTGTTGGGGATTATAAGGCACAGTTGTTTGATGTTTGATCCCATGTTGGCGAAGATAGTTTTCAAATTCATTTGATGTATATTCTTTTCCATTATCAGTGCGAATAGACCCAATATGAGATTGTGCATCATTTTCAATCCATTTATGAAAATTCTTGAATGTTTGAAAAGCATCAGATTTGTTCTTCAATAAATAAACCCAACACATTTTGGTGTAATCATCAATGAATGTCATGATATATTTATTTCCATTTGCAGAAGGAACAGGCATTGGACCACATAAATCTGAATGAATGAGTTCAAGCTTCCTATGTGCTCTTGAATGTGAATCATGAAAAGATTGTTTGCTATGCTTTCCTAGAATGCAAGCATCACATTGCTTATGTTTTCTAGGAATTGTAGGCAAACCAACAACACCATTTTTCTTCAATAAGCGGAGACTGTCATAGTTTAAATGTCCAAATCTAGCATGCCATAATAAACTTGATGGAAGTGTACCTTCTTCATGATGAGAAATATATGAGAAATGTTGTGCATGAGCAGAGGTTCCTTGCAGTTTGAGAAGCCTTTCTTCTTCTATTCCCCTCATGACAAGTGAGTGGTCAGATGCTTTTCTTACCTCAAGCTTGCCATTAAACATATGAATGGAGTGACCTTGCTGGCGGATGTGGACCAAGGACAGCAAGTTTCTCTTGAGCTGTGGGAGATATAGAACATGATCCAGAAGAAAGTCTAGAAGACCAGGCAGTTTAAGCCTGATTGTGCCAAGCCCTGATGGCTTGATCTTTGACTGATCTGCAAAGTATACTGCTCATCAACATTGTCAGTGAAATCTTCAAAAAAATCTTTTCTATGAGTCATATGACAGGTTGCTCCTGAATCAAGCAACCAATCATTTTTCGAAGAAGCAAGTGAAGCATTAAACAAATCTTCATTTACTCCAATGTTACATTGTGCCTCAATATAGTGAGCGGATTCAGGTGCTTTACCTTTGTCTGTATCATCAGTTTTACCTTTCTGTTGGTTTCTTTTCTGTTCAATTTTGTCCAATGGTAGCTTGCATGTAGAAGCATCATGTGATCCATTTCGTTTGCAGCGAATGCAATGCAGATCTGCCTTTTCTCCTTGAGAATGTCTGCCCCCCCTGCCTCTGAAGTATCTTCCTCTTCCTCTTCGTCCACCTCTTCCTCTTGTAGAATCTTGAGCAGGATGCTTTTCTTTATGAGCAAGGCACACAGTCTCTTCAGAAGATTCAGGAGCTGTCTTCTTTCCAAAGGCTTTCTCTCTTTCAGCAAACTTTTTCACAAGAGAGTCAAAGGTTATATCTTTAAGATTTCCATTTGCTTGTAAAGACTCAAGATAATTGGAGTAGGTAGGATAGAGTGCCTTGAGAAAAGCAATAAGAGGGATATCCAGCTCAACCTTAGTGGATTTAATATCATGCATTATAGACTTTACTTCAGATGCAAGAGCAAGAGGATCATTATTTTTCAGTTCAAGAGTGAAGAGTTTAATCATGAGCTGAACAACTTCAAGTGCAGAATGTGAGTCATAGAGTTCTTTCAGCTTTTGTAAAGCTTCAAAGGCAGTTGAATATGATGAAATATGGCGACTTACTTCTTCATTTACAAATGCTGTGATTAATGCATAGGCTTTGCTGTTCTTGTTTTCCCAAATGAAGAGCTCTTTGTCTGATGTAGGCTGCACTTGGTCATTGTCTCCTTCTCCGACACACACTCCTTTCCACAACTCATTGAAGATGAGGGTGTGTTTTATCATCCGGGACCATTCAGGATAGTTCTCCTTGCCAGTGAGAACTATTCCTACCATAGAGATGATTGAATGCATTCTGTAAAAAAAATACTTCTGCTGATAAAAAAACTTTTGCTGATAAAAAAGAACTTCTGCTGATAAAAAACTTCTGCTGATAAAAAAAACTTTCTGTTGATATACAATGAAGTTGTACTCAAAAGGGCAACTCAAAATATTTCAAATCCATAATGTGACCCCTATAAATCCATCATTGTATAAATTTACTTTACATAAACCTCATATAAGTTTCATATAAGTCCATCATATAACCCTCATAAAACTTCACCTTATAAATCTTATATAAATCTCATAAAACTTCTCCTATAAATATCATGGTCATGCACATTCTTTGAACTGTAATTTACAACGATCAACTTCAGCAAAGCATTAAACCAAGTTATGGAGGCTAGCGCACAAAACTTATTTTAAATTCGAACTTATTTGAATCAGGCAGCAAGCGTATTTATTTGAAAACTTCAAAATATATGTCAGCAGCATTTATTTGAAACAGGCATTCGATACCATGAGAACATTATGATGAAATCAAAACTTGCCAATTTTAACATGGGAATTGAGACTTTCTTTGCCAATGCTTCATGTTAATATGGACGCGGAGATTATGACCATAAATGCCTTATTATGACGACAATGAAGCACTCAAAGAACCAGTGGTCCAGTCAGTCGGTCAATCCAGCAAAAATCATTTGCCAGTTGCTTCGATATCTGTCTTCTTCTTGAAGGCAACAGCTTCGGCTTCTTGAGCAAATTGCAGACTCAAAGAAGTCTCTGCGCATTCAATGAGCAAATTGCAGACTCAAAGAAGTCTCTGCGCATTTCAAAATTCAAAACTTCTGCTCTTATCAATATCAATAACAAATACGAAAAGCAAATCCTATACCAATACCAACCAACCTGCGTGAATATATGAATACCAACCCGTCCGAGTTCTTTCCCGTTTCATTCAGTCATCCATCGCTTCTTTTCTATCAATCGCATTCAGCGAAGAAGAGCAGAATCATATGTACGTTCTGCTCACATGAGAGAAATTTTGAGCCTCATGGGCTTCCTCCCATCATACCACGATAATACCACTTTTCCGCTGCGCATGGAATCCCTGAGAACGGCGATGAGCTCGAGATCAGTTACCAATACTGTTAACGGGTCACACAATTTCGCAATACAGGGTTATTCCTTGGCCAAGGGCATGGGCGTTGGGTGAGAGCGAAATGATGCTTGGACAGTCCTGCGTGGAGGCACCAACGCATCTCTGGGCATGTCAGTCTGTCGACAGAGGCAGAGCAGCGCTTAGCACTGTGGCAGTGGCAGACTATTTCAGGACAGAGGCAGTGGCAGAGATGAAGGAAGTTACGACTATTTTTAGAGCTGGCTCTGATACCATGTCAGGCCAGGAAGTAACTCTCCAAAGGCAGAAAAAACTGATTCGTGTATATTCCATAGGTAACCAATTGTTATATACAATAGGGAGTGATTGTTCAGTTCATCTCCTGATGACTGTTCACCTTCCCATTTTATTTATTTACATAAAATTCCCAATCATGAAGATTAGGTGTCAACATTCACCATCTTGAAGACGATGCATCTGCACAACTTAGATAGCAAGTACAACTAAAACTATAGAAGTATGAAGTTAGCCATATCAAAATCTTATAACGAAAGCATTATACTTTACAAACATAATCAACAAGAGACTATACTTCAATGCTTAAACTTCTTGCCTAGGTTTTGTTACAAACCTTAAATCACATCCACAGCTCATCAAGATATCAAACTCATTATATATATGGTTTCAATATTCTTTTAATGACATGCCACGATCTTTCATATAGCAAACCCTAGAAACAAATCAGATTAATACATATAACAATTTTCAAATTTCATATGTTAGACTTCCTACTAGGTTTTCATGTAAACCCTAGAATATATACATGAGCCCCAACAGTCAAAACCAATCACAACTTAATCAACATTATGACTAGCATTTACTAGGGTTTGATGTAAACCCTAGATTTCTTAATTCAACAATTACTATATAGATAGATTCCAAATTGTCATCACACCTACTAGAGAATTTAAGTACTACTAGGGTTTAGCTGCAAAACCTTAGATTTACCAAACAACATCATCCTAGAAAATCTAACTTTGACTAGGGCTTGTTTTCAAACCCTAGGACTCATGACCATCAATAATTAGATTAACACATATATCTAGGAATTCATCATCAATTATAGGCATAACATATGTTGGGCAATGTTAACACATTAGACATACACCGACCTAGACCAAGCTAGAGTTTCAACCAATGGACACATACATACCTAGGGCTTCATTCCTAGGATCATACTTTAAATACATAACAAGGTTTTGCTGAAAGGCCCAACCAAACCCTAAGGATCTAGGGTTTCAGTTCATAACATAACAAACCCTACTTTACTAGAACTTCAAAGGTTCAGGATTTCAAACAACACCAATTCAACCCTAACAAGTTAGGGTTGTCATGATTATACCAAAAACCTAAACATTAAATCATCAATATATCAAACATAATAGCAATTTCTTTAGACTCCATCAATAACCCTAAGTAGATTAGGGTTTCATTCATTTTCAACATACTCTTAGGTTATGGTTTTCTAGAGAACCTATCTAGGGTTCTATAAGAACAACCAAGGATGTAGGGAGGGTAGATTTATCAAAAGATGAATCACCCTAAACAAGAATCTTTAGGATTCAAGACACCTAGACATAACAATATTAACAATGGAACACAAATTTAAAAAAAAGATGAACGTACCTTATAAAATAATTTATAAGGTGTTTAGTCTAAGACATACCTGGAGACATTCAAACCTTGTATGGATTCCTTTAAGTATTCTTCTTGTATTCAACCATGATTTGTAATACATGCTCTCAAGCAAAACATGTGATACCAAGAACATGATTTAATCATGGAGAATGGAATCCTATGATATCGAAGATCAAGTTATTCACTCTTTCAATCAACATTAGGACTTTTGCTTGAAATCCTAGACTACTTTTAAGCCTTAGAAGATAAGGATTAAGATTGTAACATGAGATTTTAATATGTTATCTAGGGAGTACAATCTTTACTCTAGACTAGCTTATGAATATACGTACCTTGTGTTTATGTACCTCTGATTTGATAGCTTATTAGACATGTTGAATGTGCATCTTATTAAGTGACAATACTTACTTGATTTCCTTCAGCTGGTACCTTGGATTTGGACTATCAATTTAGATCCTCAAGTCTTGAATCTTCATAGGACAGACTTCAGATTCCTTTCATAATCTTCAAATGTTTTAGATCTCGAATTAAACTCATAATAGAGCTCAGAATTTTAGACTAGACTTTAAATATGTAATTTGGAATTCAAACCTTTCTTTGTAGTAAGTCCTTAATTGTTCCTCAATGTTTTAGTCAGTCCTTGCTTCTTTGCTCTACTAGCAATATGATGCTCTTGACATATTTTAATATCATGATGTAGTTCTTGAGGCAACCTTCTTTCATTACTGTTTTTGATTGAACTATAGATGTCTAAACTCTTCTCTGTACATTTGAACTTGTCCAATCCTCATTCTGAAGATGATTCAAACTGCTTTCACTATGGCATATTGGAACCCATCATTGAGACATCCAAACCTTCTCCTTATTCTTCAAGGTGCCTTTAATATGGTGAATAAACATTGAACTTGTTCACTTTTACTGAGAATGCTTCAAAGATGTATAAGTGGTCTTCAAACTGCCTTTGACCTTGACCATAGCTCTGATACCATGTTGAGAAATCCAAAGAGGTGGCAGTTAAATGGTTTCTCTTATTATGACACTATCTTGTGATGGTTTATTATTATTATTTGTTCATTCAATTTATCTTCTCATTATCATCAAGACTAATGTCAATCAATAAATAGAAGAGGACATAAGATGTAGGCACACTACCAGGGAAAACCCCCACTCTAGGGAAAAACCTAGTCAACATTATTCCTTCAGTAGGTTTAAGATGAGACAATCAAGACCCTTACAACTTAGACTCGAGACTACCTCCATCCATCAAGTCAAACTCATCTCTATGCTTGCACCGAATCCTTATCATTGTATTTGCATGAAGACTTCATCATTATGTTGTCACCGAGCATTGAACTTCTTCCTTGCACAAACACCAAACTTCTTTACTATGATAGCACTAAGCTTCTTTGTTTGACATCACCGAGATTCTTCACTGTGATATATCAGTGAATCTCCTCACTGTGATATATCACTAAATCTCCTCACTGTGATATATGCAACTTTTGTGGTCATTGTAATGCAAGTTCATCTCTTCACTGTAATCCAAATACCTGTAATACCTTCTCTGAGTTTTGGATCCGAACCTCCTTACTACAATAACACTGAAACTGCCTTTCTGAGATGGCACCGAAATCTATTCACTGTGATAACACCGAAGTTTGTTTTCTGTGATAGCACCGAATTTTATCTATTCATCATCTCAGCAACCAATCTGAGCTCCTTCACTGTAATAACACCGAAACAATCTAAGCTCCTTCACGATAATAACATCGAAATACTTATCTCTGAAATTCTTATCCAAACTTTTATGTGGAGAGAGTAATTCAAAGACCTTATGCATGTATATATAGTTGTTGTCCAATACAAGTAAGCCAACATGAGTATTTGAACAATTGTGTCTTCATATAGGCCGACATGAGTTCACCTTATGGAAGCCGACTTGAAGGAGACTTGATGGATAGAGGAATCTTCAAACCAAATTGACTTTGACAATCCTAAAGCCTACAATGGAGGCTTGACCTATAACAATTGACCCAAGCATGAAGCCCGTGCTTTAATAAGTCAATTAAATTAATAATAAAAAATATTTTTGCTTTCTTTTGACAAATATTTTACATTTCGACTTCAAGTACAATTATGAAGACCGAACCTAGTTACATTCTTCAATAGAAACATTGTCCTAGAGGATAATACATTATTATAGATTTAATAATAGGATACTCATTCTCAGAGTTCCCCGTGCTTAAGAAACTTGTGTATTTTAGAATTGAGGCTTTTGTGATTTGAATTGTGTTGATTTCCTTCTTCGGGATCCATCACATTCATAATTTTTATGCTAATGTTTCAAACTAGCAAGTGTGGTTTATCTTTGGGACATATGAATGATGAAAGTCCAATCAAACCAAGAGATACATAAGGGAGGAACCCTAAAATCTAAAGAACTGACATGATGAACCAACTTTTTTATTAATTTAAAAAATAATAATAAAATTTGTGTATGCTTGCATTGTATTTTGGAGATCTATGTTGTTTTCATACAATCTACAATCACTTTGTGTTTTTACATCGAAATTTAGATTAATAGCAAAATTTCTTTTCCAATATGCAATTAAGTGAAAAAATATAATGTCCTTATATGTTGTTTATCAAGAGGTAATATGTCAATGAAAGTCTATTACAATAAAATCAAATTTTATTACAAATAGGATTCGAGTATATGTTTTTAATTGTGATGCTTTCAGTGAGACTCCACTCATTTTTAGAGTATTGCAAACCATAAATATTTTAGGTTTGCTCATCTTGGAAACCCAATATAGGTTAGGTTCAAAAATAAAATCAACCACAATATAGGAGCAATTATAATTCCAACATTAACAACTAAGTTTCCATTTTCTTCTCTTGAGTTTGCAAGTCTTTGAGTCCTTTTTCCTTGGAATATGAAGTGAGGAGGGAGGTGGTGTGAGATAGGAAAGGAAAATGTGGGAGGTATGGGTTTTTATTTGTGTCAAAAAAAGGAGGCAGTGTACAATGGGGTTTTGGCTATCTATTGGAGGTGCTCGATTGTACATAGGTGTAGATTTAGTGTTTGATGATGGTCTTGAGTTGGGTCTACCATAGGAGTTATGAGTTTGAGTTTGAGTTGAGAGGAGGCTACTTAGGAGGCTTATCTCGTATAATCAAAGGGTTCAAGTGCAGGTGTTGATAATCATGTTCAATGGTATGACATCAATTGAAGAGAATGAGGCATGTTACTGCGAAATATAGCACCTTAGTGCGAAGCCTCACTAAGCAATCTAGATTGAGTGCAACAATGGGAGAGTTATCATTGCTACCTCAGCAACTACTCCCCTGCTTTCTATGATTGGATATAATCCCCACAAGGGAGGATTCCCCAATATATCTTAGGGATTAAGTAGCCCAAATGGTCTTATGCTAAATATATTTAAGGGTTCTACTACAAGATTCACCCTACAACAAGAAGTATGCAATGACTAACATTTGGGTGAATTAAGGTATAACTTAAAGAGAGTGAGTTCAAAGGATCCTATGACTAAATTTAGAGGATTTAGTATAACCTAAATAGGCTCAGTTATATTCTTGAACATATGCAATCAAGAAATTACACTTTGTTGTTATAAATTTGGATTTTAATTAACAATTTACAACATGCAAATATTTCATAACAACAATAAGAAAAAAACCCCAAAATCTATGATGAACAAGTGTAAAATTAGGGTTGATTAATAGGTAAACAAGAGAATAAATGACAACAATTTTCGATGGATGAAAATATATATAACAACAATAGAAACTCTAGACATCAACCTTAATTTATGGTTGAAAAATGCATGTAAAATGTTATTTTTACCTTTCCAAATGAATGCATGCAAAGTCTAACCCTAAGACAATAAGATCCAAGGTAAAAAAAATGTTGAAAAGTGATGATTTTGCTATAACCTAACCATAATATATCTTAGAAAATATAAATTTTAAAAATTAAGTGTTTATTCTATTTATTTATGGGATTGGCATAAGAGAAAACTATTACCTTTCTCAATAAAAGATTAATGGTGTCTAGGAGTAAACAAATATATGGAAGAAGACCAATGGAAGTGATTTCAAAGAGAATGAGGAAGACAGACCTGTGTTCCTCTATCCCCTAAGACAATAAGATCCAAGGTAAAAAAATGTTGAAAAGTGATGATTTTGCTATAACCTAACCTTAATATATCTTAGAAAATATAAATTTTAAAAATTAAGGGTTTATTCTATTTATTTATGGAATTGGCATAAGAGAAAACTATTACCTTTTTCAATAAAAGATTAATGGTGTCTAGGAGTAAACAAATCTATGGAAGAAGACCAATGGAAGTGATTTCAAAGAGAATGAGGAAGACAGACCTGTGTTCCTCTATCCGTTAAACCCTAGCATCCTTCTATCTTCTTTGGAGATTTAAAGGCAAAAAGCTAAACGTAGGTTTTTCAAGAAAAAAATCTTGTTCAAGAAGATGTTAGAGCTAGAAAGCATAAGAAAAATTTTGGTGAAAATTTCGTTGAACCCTAATTCTTCAACAAGTACAAGATGGAAGAAGATAACTTACACAAAAATAGCACATATCATCAAAGAATCACAAATAATAATCCAAGAGATAGAACCATCCAACAAAATATCCTCCCTAAGAAATTCGCTCAACCAATGCTCCATAGTGCACAAGAGTGATAAACTAGCTAGTGTGCATTGATCTCCAAGTGTGACAATGATCTCAAGATAATTCAACCTCCCTCTTTATATGAGGGAAGATCAGTCAAATTTCTCTAAATTTAGTCTAAAATCCATAAAAGAATATTTGATTATGGTTACAAGTTGGATCCAAAGATATCAAACTCAATAATGAAACATAAAGATAAGCCTCAATTAACCACACATGTGATGTCATCCTCTAAACGATGTGTCTCTCATAAAAAAGTGCAATGGATGGTTCAAAGGGGTGCATCTCATCTCAAAGGTCACATATCTCATCAAATGGTTTTCAATCATCAAGTAAGGATCCCTCATGAAAACACCATCCACAAACTTTCCCATGTCATCAATCCAAGCATCATGAAGATAGGGCATCATGTCATCATTGTTTATGTGGATTTCACCTCTATTGTCAGAGATTCCAACCCACAAGCTTTCGCAAGACCTATGATAGACATATACAAGTGTTGGGTAGGGTCCCCCTAGGTCAAAGTTTTGTAAAGAGCCTGCATTTTGAGGAGAAAAGTGTGATTCACGCAGTGTTTTAGGAGTCATAGGGGCTTTAGAGTTGGTCAAAGCCACTTATTTTGTAAAAGGATGAGATCAATTTGTATGTTTTAAGCTTTTCCCATGGTTTGCAGACCATGGTATTGTAAGATAAAATGATATATAAAGGGTTGTCTTAGTCAGTCATAAGGACAATATTATATCGATCAATTATGTTTTGAGTTTGAATTGTCATATCTTTTTGTGTTAGAGCGAAGGGGGAGGCTTCTATAGCTGTGTACGCGGAGACCTTGGTAAGTATGTAGCTGTGTGTGCAAGACCCTACTGCTGTGTGTGCAAGGTAAGAAGGATTGTAATTATGAAGATTTGAAAATCATAAGGAATATTTTGAAGACAGATCTGTGTACTTACTTACTTTATGCAATTACTGTTTGCTTTGTGTTGCGCAATAGAAGATAAGATCAGAATTAATATATGAATGTTATTACATTTCAATTAGAGTTAAGGTTCATTGATTTATGCACAGTGGATAGAGTTTTTCTATATGAATAGATCAGATAGTAAGATCGCGTAGCGTAGTAATAGATCTGTAGGTGAGTTAGAATAAGTCAAGATCCACACTCCATATCCTTCTCGATGCAGAAACCTGGTTCCAACATCCCCCAATATCGCCTCGGGTGAGACTGCGGTCTACGTGAGCAGACCGTTGCTGAAAGAATTGGTGATAAAAGGGTTTTTTTGGTTAGCGCAGCTAACTTTGAACCTGGGTCTAAGCCCCTCAAGCGAGCAAATGGTTATGTTGTCGGGATTGGAATCTATCTAAGGGATATGTGATGTGGCATCTGACAAGAAAAGAGATTCAAGGTTGGGTCAATTAGAAGGTGTGCGAATTTGCAGCGCAAGAGAATAGAAATACGCACTTGTCAACAAAAAGGTGGTTGCAGAGGTATATCTTTACAGAATAACATGAGATCATTTTTCGCATCGTTCGCTAACGAGCTGCACAAGTGGCTTTTAAAACTAGCTGAAATAAGACATGTTGGAAGTGCAACGAGCCTACTGCGTGGACCCCAGATCTGATTAATCGACTCAAGGAGACTGAAAATAAGATCACAATATTTGTTGATTACTGGATCGATAGTGTTCTCGGAGGATTTATAACTGAATTCACGATTGACACATCGGTATCCTACAATGAAGTTGAGCGCCAATTTTTCAAGGGTTCGCGAGGCAAGTATTTGAATTCATTAAAGCTTTGTATTAAGATGTTTTTATGTGAAAAGGTTGTACTGCACATGCAAGCGTATTGATGTTTAAAGGAAGCAAGACTGTATCTACGCATAATGGAAAGAGATTCAGAATAGACTGCAATAATTTCACTGAAACTATTTACAGTCTGTTATTGGTTGAATCAGAAAGTGAAGAAGAAATGAGAAACCCTAGCATGCCTAGAGGTGCGTGGCAATCAAGTAATCAAGGCACTTATGGGATTCCATATACGACCACTCCATCTCCACCTTCACCTCGACCTCACACACCTACACCTCCACCTCCATTTCCCCTATTTATTATGGTTAACACAGTAAAGATGCCTGCTTTTAAGGGTCAGGGATCAGAGGATCCCAAACAATTTTGGTTTGTTGCAGAATCTGTATGGAAAGCACAACAAATCAATGATGAAGACATGAAGAAAGATCAACTTGTCACAACGCTGCAAGACAAAGCGATGTCATGGTATATTAAGTACAGTACAAAAAGCCCCGTTGCTTCGCTCGTTGAGACAAAGAAAGCACTGAACGCAGAGCTCAAGAGACCAAAGTCGCAGTCGCAGTGCATTACGAAGATAAAATAGATTAAGCAAGCAGTCAATGAGACTGCCTGGGAATTAGATAAGAGGTTAAAATGTTTGTTTTAGGACAATTCAACTTTCAGATCTCCAATGAGTAGCACAAAGAGTGGTATGTAGTTGTGATATTACCACATCTCAGATTACCGCTATCACAACAATAGATCGCATCTCAAGTTGATGCATTAGAAATTGAGATGAAGCTAGAAGCATCGTTGGTATATGATATTCACGTAGGATTTCAATAGATACAAACCCAGTTAGTGAGCTTACATATGGAGATACAAGATTTGAAGAAGGGAAAAGAAGTTCGGCCTGATATGCGCTCAGACGTTTGGTGCATAAAGTGTAAAGTGGAAGGTCACTATAAGGACCAGTGTCCTATCTATCATGATTATTTGGTTGCTGGAGGTCCTAATCCTCTAAAGCCAGAACCTAGTGCTGGACCAAGTACCGGATTGAGTGTCTGGTGTAGTATTTTCCAAATTGCAGGCCAACACCCGATTGACCATTGTTATTTGTTACAGAAGTATGTGCAGTCGCCAAAATAATTATTTTGTAACTTTTGTCGGTCAGTAGGACATGAAAAAAGAAATTGTTGCAGCTATGATTTGATGATAGAGAAAACTGCGATGTAAAAAATGAAAGCTAAAGGTCGCACGCAAGAAGATCATGGTTCACCTACAGCTCGTGAGGGGTTTCAGGGTTGAGGACGCGGTCGAGGAGGGGGCATTGGACGAGGTCGGGGTCAGATTATATGTTATAATTGCGGCGAATCTAGACATTTTGTGCGGGATTTCCAGATCCCCACTACCCCTTCCTGTAAGTATTTTAGATAGTTCAACGCTGTAATAGAGGATTGTCCTCTTTTGATGGCTAAAATGAAGGAAAAGAAGAATCAATAGCCTACCCAGAACTTGAAAATGATGAGGGTTGAATTGCACGAATATGATCCAAGTTTTAACATAGTGACATGAAGTGGCGCAGCTACAAGAGAAGATAAAAAAGAGGGAAAAAAGATTATGGCAAATACATGGGTCAAGAAGGCTAGAGAAAATATTACCGGGTTCAATATGCAAAGGGAGAAAGAAACCTTCATGGAAGCGAAGAAAAGTTTCATGGACCCAGGAGCTTCGACATCAAAGACAAGATGCAACTTGTACCACGAAAGAATAAACCTGGAGTGGTTACTACGATGGAGAACCCCGATCAAACCATTCTGAAATCCTTTCTGCCAACATGTACGAAGTTTCCAAGGGATCAAAAAGCAGTGGAAGGATTGTAAGAACTAATCGATAATTGCGCTGGTAAAGAGAAGCCATAACCTGAACAATGCATAGTAAACAAAGTATACATCCATAAGAAAAGAACCAACCGAGAGATGTGATTAACTGCACAGATTGACGAATTTGAAATGGATCAAATAATTCTTGACTTGGGATCAGATGTGAATGTCTTACCGAAGAAGACCTGGGAGTGAATGGGGAAACCAAATCTACAATGGTCACTGATTCAGCTATGCATGGCCAATCAACAGAAAATCATCCCAATCGGTTGATTGCATGGTGTTATTGTGGACATTGAAGGAGTAAGCATGGTGGCAGACTTGAAGTCATTAAGATTATGGATGATGTCAATCTGTATTTGGATTTACTTGGACTCAATTGGGATTTTGATATGGACACTATAATCAATCTAAAAAGAAGAAGTATGGCATTCGAGAAGAATGGTACCAGGGTCGTTGTTACTTTGGACCCCTCTGAAGGAGCGCAGTATACAAAACTTGTCCATGATGAATATGGAAATGAATATATCGACCATATCTATATGTTAACTAAGCGGGACGAGGATTAGATCAACACCACTGCATATGGGAGGATAAGTTGGGAAAAGGATAGTTCATGTGTCTTGGACTCTGATGAGGAATTGGAGAACTGGCAGAACTGGTTACATGAAATTTCTACTCTGCGTTGTAACAAACTTACAAAATCTCTTCGCTGCATCTCAACAAAGGTACGTAATTTACCTTACTATGATGGGATAGGTGATGTCATCTTATTTCTTGATGAGTTTGAAAGGGATGTACTAGAAGAACAACGCTTCTAGGCCTTGGAAATAGATTTGAGATCTACACCTACGCATTGGTGGGGTATGCATAAAGACAATATAGGAGATTGGAAGGAGTATCACCAATTGATGAGGCTCAGGTTTGGTCATGCAAACACAAGGCTCACAGAGAAGTATAATGGTAAGGATGATCCCCGAGAACATTTGTCTTGTTGGACTACAACATGGGGCGAAGAACCTCAACCATAATGGGTACACATATTTTTCCACACTTTGGATGTGATACCGATGAATTGGTATCTTGAAACGGAGTTGTGCCATGGCACCGCTAACTGGTACGATTTGAAGGAAAGATTCATATTGACCTTTAGCTTCGAAGATGGTTTTAAATGCATCGATGATTCCCTTCAGGAAATTAGAGCAAGAATTTTCTAGACACCGAATGAGCCAACGATTTGGATACAACTTGATTGGAACACGCAATTGTAGCACACACTAGAATGCTATAATATGACCGTGGAAGAGGGCAATGAAGATCCGCACAACATTAACATCCCTGAATCAGAAGGACAATACGAGGTTGTAGGACCAAAAATTGAGATACCTGACATAACACAGTCTGTTAAGACGAAGCAAGTCAAGATAGGTTCAGAGGTGAAGCCCAAATTTGTGCACATCAGAGATTACTAGGATGAGGATACAATAGGTAAGGTCATTGAATTACTGCATGAGTACCAGGAACTATTTCCGATGAAGTTCACTGAGTTAAAAGGCATTGTAGGCAATCTGGACGTAATGAATATCAATTTGAATCTAGATGTGAAACCCGTAAAATAATGACCATATAGGCTAAACCAAAAATACAAAGAAATCGTGAAGGAGGAGCTTGAGAAGATGGTCACAACTAGAATAATTGAACCTATGGAAGAATCTGAATGGGTGAGCCTGATAGTAGTGTAGGAGAAAAAGACTAAGGGAGACATAAGGATTTGTGTTGATTTAAGAAAGTTGAATGACGCATGCGTACATGACCTGTTCCCAACACCGTTCATTGATGAAGTTTTGGATAATGTGGGAGGACATGAGGCCTACTCCTTTACAGATGGTTTTTCAGGGTACCATCAAATTAAGAGCGCGCCAGAAGATAGGAGTAAGACTGCTTTTGCTACTGAATGGGGATTGTTTCAATATACAATCATGCCAGTTGGGTTGAAGAATGCACCTGTGATATGCTCCGGAGTTTTCATCACAGCATTTAAAGAATTCATCCACGAATTTTTGGAGGTTTACTTTGATGATTGGACAGTCTTTGGATTGTTAAAGAAGCATGTCTTGAGCATGCGCTTGATGTTGGATACCTACAGGAAATATCAAATCTCACTGAACCTGAAAAAGTGTATATTTTGTGTACCATATGGAATATTATTGGGACATGTTGTTTGCAAGCAGGGGCTGATGGTGGACCCTACAAAAATTGATGTTATTATCAATCTGGATCCGCCGAAGAATGTGAAGTAGCTACGTGCGACTCTAAGGCATACTAGTTATTGTCTGAATTTCATAAAGGCCTGCGGATAGATTACTGTGTCGATGGAAAAATTAATGAAGAGGGATGTCACCTTTTGTTAGGACGATGAATGTTAAAATATCCTCAACATATTAAAGAAAAATTGGTCATTGCACCGATCCTGGGGTTTACATATTGGATGGAGTTCCACGTTCATGTAGATGCGTCATGCATAGCTTTGGGAGTTGCCTTAACACAACTAGGAGAAGGGGATATTGATCACCCCATCGCTTTTGCGAGTCAAATATTATCTAAGGTAGAAAGGAATTATTCCACAACATAATGAGAGGTCTTAGCTATGGTGTATGCGCTGCAGAAATTTAGGCATTACTTATTAGGTGCACACTTCAAGATGTTTACAGACCATTTTGCACTGAAGTACTTGGTGAACAAGCCTATGTTGGGGGGGAATATTTGCAAGTGGCTATTGTTGTTCCAAGAGTACAATTTTGAAGTAAAAGTCAAGCTAGGACAATTGAATGCTGGACCAGATCATCTATCCAGAATTGAGACCAACGAAGAACCACGGAACGTTGAAGAAGTACTGCTCAACGCGCAAATCTTTGCAGTAAGGGTTGCTGATGATCATTTCGCTGATGTCATTCACTTTTTGTCTACCAGAGTAGCGCATGCGGAGTATATGACTTAACAGAAGAAATAACTTGTAGTCAAAGCTGCAGATTTTTATTTGATTGTCATACAATTGTATAAAATGGGCCCCGATGAGATATTGCACAAATATGTCCCTGACCACGAAAGACACAGTATTTTGGCAGAAGCACATGGTGGTGTCGCGTGAAGACACCATGCAGGAAAAACCACTGTGCAAAAGATTTTAAGAGCGGGACTATGCTGGCCCATGGTGCACAAGGATTCCAAATAATATTGTAGTGTTAATGATGTTTTCCAGATGACCAGAAAACCATCAAGAAGGGATGAATTGTCGCTAAATCCACATGTCACCTTGCATACTTTTGATAAGTGGGTGATTGATTTTGTTGGGCTGATCTATCCGCTGGGAATTTAGAAGACTAGTGCGTGATACATTATTACTGCGACAGATTATCTGACCAGGTGGGCTGAAGCGCAACCAGTAAGGGATTGTAGTGTAGAAACTGCTGTGCAGTTCATCTTTGAATATATCTTATCGAGATTTGGGTGTCCAAAGATCCTGATGAGCGACCGAGGATCACACTTCCTACAAAGCACTATTGAAGCATTAACGGAGGAATTTCAGGTACATCATCAGAAGAGCACGCCTTATCATCCACAAGTGAACGACACAGTTGAGGATTTCAACAAAACTTTGGAGAACAATCTAACTAAAGTATGCAACATCAACATAAACAATTGGAATGTGAGCATACCAGCAGTTTTATGGGCATACAGGACCACCTGCAAGAAGTTGACGAGACATACTCCGTTTAGATTAGTTTATGGACAGGAAGTCGTAATGCCTATGGAATACATCATACCGAGTCTTAAGAAATTCCGTAGTCACAGACATGGCAGAGATCAAAATCATGGAGGAGATATTGGAACAACTACTTGCACTCGTGGAAGATTTCCTGATTGCAGGATTTCACCAAAAAGTGCAAAAAGCCAAGGAAAAGGCCTGGCACGATCGACATATTAAGCAGAAAACTTTCAAGAATGGAGACTTGGTTCTGTTGTATGATAGTAAGTTTGCAAGGTTCGCGGGAAAATTCAAAATGCATTGGTTAGGACGATTCATTGTTAGGGATATATCAGATGGCGGCACAATTCAACTTGCAAAGCTAAATGGAGAATTCTTTCCTAGGCGAGTAAATGGTATTAGTTTGAAAATCTACAGGGATGATTCCATCTCTGGGAATGTGTAATGACTAAATGAGTAGAGAAAAGTATTAGTGCTACATGCAGTTGGAAGGAAGCATGAGACTTTAAAATACTCTGCCAAAGAAGGACTTCGTCTAGGAGGAAGTGTTGCACGGTATTCAGGAGGATGGCACAGATGGAGGAAATTACTACAGTGGAGGACTATAGCCAAATCTACGAAGACGCTATGGAGATATGGGCCTTGCTGTAGAAGGACTCACATGTACAAAAGATCCAAGCATATATTCACGACGAGCATCAACATTTTGATGAAATCAAAGTGACGACACATACCCTAGCACTTGTGCAACAATTTTCCTGTCTTCAGGAGGGAATGTTTTTGTAGGGACAGATCAATGAGCTCCGGCACAAGGAACATATCATTTCAGCTCTCACAGATAGTGGAGAACAAGATGAAGACCATAATAAATACACAAAGAACCATCGGTCTGACGACAACAGGGCCGACGATAGAGAAGTTGGTAGAGGAAGTACGACAGGCCACCACATAGTTCGTAGAGATACTTCAACCTTTGAAGGATGCCTATAACGGTCTCAAAGCAAAGATTCAGCACATACCATTTGATTTACTCGAGACGAGTCACATCTTTGTGTTGGGGGCCTATTGTGTAGGGTCCCCTAGGTCAAATTTTTGTAAAGAGCCCACATTTTGAGGAGCAGAGAACGATTCGTACAACGTTTTAGGAGTCATAGGGGCTTTAGGGTGGATCAAATCCCCTTATTTTGTAAAAGGATGAGATCAATTTGTATGTTTTAAGCTTCGCCCATGGTTTGCGGACCATGGTATTGTAAGAGAAAAAGATATATAAAGGGTTGTCTTAGTAAGTCATAAGGACAGTATTATATCGATCAATTATGTTTTGAGTCTGAATTGTCATATATTTCTATGTTAGAGCGAAGGGGAAGGCTCCTGCAGCTGTGTGCGTGGAGACCTTGGTAAGTCTGCCGCTGTGTGCGCAGGCCCCTACAATTGTGTGCGCAGGGTAAGAATGTTTGTAATTGTGAATATCTGAAGATAATAAAGAAGATTTTGAAGGCAGATCTGTGTACTTAATTTACCTTATGGTATTACTATTTACTTTGTATTGCACAGTAGAATATAAGATCATAATTAATATATGAATGATGTTACAGTCAATTACAATTAAGGTTCATTGATTTATGCATAGTAGATAGAGATTTTCTGTATTAATAGATCGAATTCAGTGTAATATTAAGTAATATCGTGTAATGCAGTAATAGATCTATAGGTGAGTCATAATAAGTGAAGATCCACACTCCATATCCTTCTTGATGCAGAAACTTGGTTCCAACATCCCCTAATATCGCCTACGGTGAGACTGTGGTCTGAGCGAATAGATCGTTGCCGAACGGGCCCGTGATAAAAGGGTTTGTTGGTTAGTGCAACTAACTTTGAACCTGGGTCTGAGCCCCTCAAGACAACAACAAGTGACTAACTTCTATCCCTAATGACATATGTATGAAAAAATACATAAATTGACAATGAAGGACAATAGACTCACTCTTCCCTGGAAGCTTATTCTAGTTTGATCCTTGGTTGATCTAGTACCCTTAGATCATGTCCCAATATTCCATACTTGCAAACAAAGATCATAATATCCAACTATCTAATCCAGTACAACATTAGTGTTAGTAGAATAACATCATCACAAACATGCAATTATAGAGAAAGAAGAATGCAATAACATGGAGGGGGAATGTTGGGGAAGCCTCGTCTTTTTCATTAAATAGAACGTAGTTACAACCCTTGTAACACCTCCAAGCTCCTTAAACCAAGGCTCTTTCTCTATTGAAACACTCATAATCAAGCTCATTGTTAGTACTTGTTTATCTCAAGGTTGAGCTCTTGTTAGTTTGACAACATTTCGTTGCAATTCACTTATCCTCTCCTCTTTTATTCATGAAAGAGATTTTATTTTACAATTGAGATGACAAGGTAATTAGATGAATCTAGACACTTTTTTGACGTGGTTTGATTTGGTCATTTCATCCTTATTCTAAATTTGATCACTATTTGACCATGTCAAAGCCTTATTTGCTCGCTCTAGCAACTCTATCCACTTCAATTCTCTTTGTCCCAATTTTCAACACCGTTTATTATGCCACTTATAGTGTTGAAATTCCCTCTTTCAATGTCTTGGGAGAGTTGGATGATGAAAATTCGATATTCTTTAGGGTTTCCATGAAGCTAATGTCGCATTTCGACTTATTTTTATGTTGTTTCTTTAATGGGATTAAGGGACTGTCATTTTGAGATATAACAAACACCCTATAATGTATAAGGTCATGAGAGACTGATATCTGAAACACGTTACATCTATATAGTGAGTGTGGTAGATGGAGGGAGCCAAGGGTCACAAAACCTATTGATACCTGCAAAAACTAGAAACTAGGTATATATGATATACATCCATGAGTTAGGCATACCCATACTCAGTATCAAAGAAGTAGAGCATGGTTTCCAACACAATAGAGTGCAGATCCATGTTATTAAATATTGATCATAACCATGAAATGGTTACAATGTGGATCGTTATTACAATTTATATCAGGAGGACAACTAACACTAACGAGAATGCCCAAATGTGATCCTCAAAGTACATAATACATTATCCATTACAACTTGGGTGAGGAAATATGTATGAGTGAGATAGCCCCAATACCCAAGGTATTTGAATCATCCTAATGGTACAACTCTACTATAGTCGAATGAGTGAGATGACATTGAGCATGTATGGAATCGTCTAATTATTGGGAATTCAAGTATATTGTTAACAAACATGAGGGAGACAACCAATGATGAAAATGATTCCCAAGAAACCTAAGGCAGTCTAATGATCACAAATGGATGAGTTAATGTATAACTCTTATAGAATCAATCAACATTAGCCAATGATGTAAAACTACTACCAGTAAGGAGGAAGACTACCACTAAGTACTACAAGCTTCAAGGTACTAGTTTGTTTCTAGGTCTATGTCATAGATAATGAGTTGGAGCCAATGGGAAGATATTCATTGAAGGAGGGCCTTGGTGTATCCCTCATCATTCAACATGGAACGAACACCAAGATGAGGGTGGTGACAATAGCTAATGAAAATTTGATGCACAACTGATATGGGGATGGCCTACACAAGGTCAAATGTGACTGTAGATGGTTGACTTTGGTTGAGACTTCCCTTGAACATATAACAACATGACACAAATGTGAACTTGGAAACTTAGACTAAATAACACCATTTAGATATGGTGATGACAAAGGAGGTGTCACCACAACCCATGTGATTGGAAGGGTATCCAATTAGGTAAAGTATTGACTCCAGGAAAGGAGTTACTCGACTCATGCTAATGGTTTGGCTCTGAAGTTGGGTCACAGACCAACTCTAAGAGAAGGAATCAAACAAGTGCCATGTTCAAGGGAAAATGACCACTACCTTTGTACAATGAATGTAGATAATACTCATCCCCCTCCTTTTTTGTATGATTTATCCCCTTCATAGTATTCTGAGCATGGAATAGAAAACAAGTGAGCTCAATAATGCCTTTTTCATTCAATTTTAACAAGCCTAAGAAAGAGAGAAAAATATATTTGGATATTTTTCTTTTTCCTAAGGTTTTTAATGAGCCCAAAAGAGAGGTAAAAGTGTGCTTGTATCCTTCTTATGGTTCAAGGAGCATGAGAAAGGAAAGGAGGTCGCTCATTGTTGTGGGGTGAGACCCCTAAGGCTAGGGTTGATAGCTCCAACAAAGAAAAAATTGAAAATCAACAAAGAACACTTGGAATATCATAACTTGCATAAAATTCACAAAAGAAGGAATAGGGACTCATAGGTGGGTCCTATGTTTGATGTTGATACCTAGGATCCAAACGTTTTCTCTCACTCCAGAGATGAAAACCTACAACATCAACAAGGAAACACAAAGTAGAACAACAAAATTCAATGTATACAAGTATATATGGTAAGTTAGTCCATAAGGAATCCCATTACATATTCATAACAAGTAACATAAATAATAAAATTAGGACAAAATATGAGTTTCGTTTATTGATAACAAAAATAAATAGATATTTATTATTAATTATTAAAAAAATGATATTTTCATTAAATTATCTAATTAAATCGATTTTACGTTCATACAGTTTGTCATGCCGCTACACCCAATTCCTTTCCTCTGTCATTTGAACACCATATCTTAACTACCATCCACCTTGAAACCGTATCATTCGAGCCTCAACTTTGGCATTAATGCAAGAAACATCTAATTCAAAGGTTGTAGGCCTAGCATTTATGTCAAGGGAAATACATGAAATGTAAACAATATAGGTTGTCTTCCAACCCTTCACAATAAGGGAATCCAAATATAAAGCAAATATACTCAAAGACATGATCTTCCATTTTGGCATTTTTAAAGTGAATGTTGTAAACAGAGGCTCCATAAATCCACTCGGAACCAACAAGAGACCATCAAAATTCCAACGACAACACATTTCTAGAAGGTACCTTCGCAAAAATTGCACCAGAATAAAAATTTTGTGATGCAAACAACACCGATGGGCATCAACAGAAGGCGACCTTGCACCAAAAGCCATTCTGCAAGAGAGAATCAACAAAGTACGTCAATACCAAATAGAACACCATAGAAATACTCCCACCACCACATATAGTAACTGATATGCCACCCTTTCAAGAAGCATAAAAGTTGAAACCAACATCCCTTCATAGACAATAAACCTTGTCTAAATCCGTAACATAGCTCCAAACATAGACTCCCTCAGATGAGCCCAACAAGCATGAGAAACCATCTTTAGTGTCAAGGAGTACAAAACAGAGCATGAACTAGTCTAAAAGTTAGTAGACACAATAAAACCACCATTTATTACAAGCCCGAGACAATGAATAAACTACCATGGAAGCGCCTTAACTACAGATTTCACATATAAAAAATTCTATAGTCAACAAAAATCATGCTGCCCACGACCACCATTCCTGATTAGATGAAATGATAGTAAGTTGTGGACCACGATTATAAGGGGTTTCATCTTGATCAATTGGATGGTCAGTGAGGTTACCTGAACCAGAATCACTCACCAGGGAAACTTCAACATGAGCCAAAAAGGAATCAAAATTGTCCAAACAAAACCTGATATTTCAAATCATCCTTTTCTATCTTCCAGAGAGGAGAAAATATTATGAGTTTCAACTTGTTTATATTTAAAAACCAAGTGCAATAGAGTAGACATTTTCTGGTGTAAGCCCAACGAATTGCAGTCATTCAGGACTGAACACATTTTACGAAAACTTTTTTGACACTTATGGACCACTTGACACAATTGATCTTCATTTTTGATATCATGACATCATCCATATGTTGGATTATACTCTCTAGACTCTGTTAATATGATGTATATATATTTTGTTATATGCTAGGATGATGATACTGATTCGGTTGATACCAATCAATTTTTTTGTATGATGTCATATGATTCATACAACATGTAATTTTCATCTTTTATCATAATGAAAAATACCATTTTTCCTGGGGGGAAATGCTAACGAATTCTAGAAATTTAGCCTTCTCTTCCTAAATATGTGAGGGTCTTCAATCCAATTCATTTCATCATCAACCAATTCATAGACTGAATGATACAACCTCTTGTCTCTCCAATAATAAGATCTCTCTCTTAACACCCAAGGGAATAAAATCAAAGAACATAACAATAGAGTCAAAGGCAAAAGGCCGACCTATTTTCATGCCAACATTACCTCCTCATCCTCTTCTTCTCGCCATCCTTTGTTTAGGATCCATGAAAACAATGACTAAGAAACACTTGGCACAATATCAAAGGAACCCCTACCTTCAAAGTAGTGAAAAGGATGAGTTACAACAACTTGACTACCAGACTTGAAAGCTACCCAATCATCACCTAAACACCATACAATAGGGCCAAATTATAGCACATTCTCAAGTACCCTACATCTTAGATACATGACATGAATCCACCACCAAATAAGGAGAAAAAAAACACAATAAACTAGGTTAAAGGATATAGGACCGTACACAAGAACCTTGATACTGTCAAAAGAATCCAGACCCAAAAGACAATTGAGCAAGACAAGACAAACAGTAAAAGTATAGGACATCAACGATAAATCTCACAACTTCTTGAATGAAAATACCATAGGCGCAATGACATGAAACCCAAGTATATAACACTTGTGAATATTGGAATCTAGAAACGATAGGAGAAAAAATCTTCAAGAGCGCAAGTAATCGACCTAAAACATCCAATTTGCTAGGAACAAAACATCTTTTTTGAAAGGTTGACACTACAATTTTGAAAAAAATGTATAGACATAACAAAGTAGAGAGACAAAACTTGTAATGACCTAGTTGATAGCATAAGCTTCCACACCCTCTTGAAGGAAACAACACAAACAAAAGAGAACTACCACCATCCAAATATCATATGATGAGGAATAAACCTCACCTACACACACATTACATTATACAACAACATCACCATCAACATGGAGAATTTAAAGCAGGAAAACTGCCCATAAAACTTCCCATGAACCTTAATGTCCATCTGCCACTTCATTACGCGAAATAGACACTTGGTGTAATGACTCACCATCAAAAACCTAGATCTCACCCCCATTAGGGTTTATCTTATCTGCCTCTAATAAACCCTGAAGAGTTTCAAAACCCTCCTCTAAATTGGAACTCAACCAACCCTCATCTAAATCAAGAACATGAGATTTACAACTCATATTCGCCAAAAAGTCTGCAACTTTATTTTTGTAACAACCCCAGGTTAAATTTCCATGCAATAAAAGGGGCATTACAAACGAAAAAAATAAAACCAAGGTCATGGGACACATATTCTAAGTTGAATGAGAGAAAAAACATTACATTGGGAATCACTTGTGGTTAATTATTTATTGGCAACTGAAATTAGCATTGACATTGGCAAAAGACAAAAGGCAATAAATGAAAATTTAATGTAATAAATAAAGGAAAATAAGAGAAAAGGAAGATGAAGAGACAAGAATATGCATGGAAGGGAAATTGAAGAGAAAGGAAAGGAAAAATAAAAGAAAAGAAAGGAGAGAACATTCTAACAAATTATTAGACATTCTAGTATGGTTCAATTGGAGGAAAAGGGGAAACAACAAATACAACAAGAGAGAGAGAGAGAGAGAGAGAGAACACTTGGACATAAGCAAGCAAGCAAGGAACAATCAAGGAAAAGAAAGAGGAATTAGACAACATTAAGAAATGACTAAAATCACGCCAAGAAAGAGGCAAGTAACAGGTTGGATATGTGATTGTCTTGCTAGGAATGCATGGTTCATGCATTTGGTCTATTGGTTATTTTGTTGTCATTAGCATGGAAATTCCCTGGATTGACAGTAGTATACAACATTTCCTTTGCCATTTCTTGGAAATCCATGATGTAGTGGGTTTCCTACTTGGTTGAGCTTTGGATTACCAGTATATTTTGGATCCGAACGAGGTGGTATCAGGAAAATCCCAAGGGTTGGGGGTGGAGATGATTTTCTCCTGGAAGCCCTTAATAAGGGGGTGGGGACAAAAATTCCTCTGTGTATGGTGAAAAAATAAGAGGCATCCAAGATCTTGTTGGTTTTAGTGATTTCTGAACCAGTTTATGTGAAATCACTATGGTTGAGGGTGGAGGTGGTTTAGCCTATGGATTCCCTGTCTGGATATGTTTTGGTTTATCCCATGTCATCATTCTTGGAATATGGCACAAGGGTGATCGGGTTGGAAGAAATATTTGGTTCAGTCCCAATCTATGGTCGAATGGTACGTGAAATTCCTTGATTTGGTTGGAATTATGCATAAGTTATTATGTGTTATTATTTAATGAAATCAATTAGCATAAGTTCTAATTTAATGTGTGATTTTATGACTGGTTTGTCATGGTTTTATTTTGGTTAAATGATGGTTACATGCATGGTACATTTCTCATTATATGATGTGCTCTTGTTAAGGTTCTATTCCATGGTTTAACAAGCTCCTGGTTATTTTATATGAATACATGAGCTAATATGTATTTGTTGCAACTAGTAAGAGAGGGAAATGAGCCTTCTTGTTGATTCTTTGATGAAATAAAAAAAAACAATGAAAATATATGCATTCATGACCTACAAGTACCATAGTCACAAAGTGTTTGTATAAATGAATAATTTGGACCACCAACTTCTCGGGGTTGTAGCTTTGGCATACGATCTCTATTTGACTATCATAATAACTCATTTCAAAGATTTCCATGAGAAGGCCACAAATGGAATATATAAAATATATTCTAACACATTCTCGGTCTCTCCATTTTCCTTGAAAATGTTGTTTAGTCCCTCAAAATGGCCTCAGAAGTTTAGGACCCGAAAAGTTTCCAAAAATAGAAAGTTGTGTTAAATTTAAGGAAATGAAACTGGAAGGAAATAGTTTTGGGTCAAGTTAGGCTCATAACAGTGTGACCATGTGTCAATGGGTGTTGTTGTCAGTTCTAGACATGTGTACCCCATTTTCCATAAGTGAATCTTGGAAATCGGGTCATGCATGGTAACTCTTATCTCATGTTTACCCTAGGGAGTAGGTTGAAGTAGGTAAATGTGGGTGGGGTGTTACAATTTCCCTCTCTCTGGAGTGCTGAACTATGACATATTAAAGCCAAGAAACTAACTTGCTTATGCTTTCCACAACACCTTCTAATCTCCAACTTTTCACAATTTTCTTGGGGATTGTACAATTAAGAGTCTTTCAACACATTGAATTGAAGCCTGTGAATCTCTATAAATCTTCAATAAATGAAATATCTCTCGAATAGTGATTTGGATGCCCCTCTCTAAAGCCAAAAAAATTGCCAAATTATTACTAATCAAACCCCCACTTTGAGCAAAGATGCACAATGTTGATGAGGTACAATCTCTAAAAACACCTCCAAATCCACACGTACCAAGGATACCCTTTGATGCTCCATCATAATTCAACATTATGAATCCACTTGGAGGAGGAGAATCTGAAGTATTAGAAGAGGTATTATGGACCATTTGTTCCTTAATTAAGCTCATCTGTTGATTCAAATTAACTTTTTGGAGAATCTTAGCCTCATTATTGTTAGCCTTCTAGTCATCACTCGACCAAGAGCTAGCAAGGATGGTTTCCTAAATATTTTGGAGAATGAATTCTTTAATTGACTTTTCTCTTCTCTGTTTAGTCTAAAATATCTTAGCGTTCCTTTCCTTCCACAAATTATAGAGAGTGGATCCTTATGCCAAGACCCAAGCTCTATCGACTATAGAGTTCTTAAACATAGAAAAGTTCCACTGCTTAATCAAGTCAACTAAATTAGTCCTTATCACAGTGTCAAAACCAAAGTTGAAACTAAAAAAGGACTATAATTCTTAGCAAAAGGAGCAAAAAATTAATAAATGATCCATTGTCTCTTCATTCGGATGACAAAAGAAGCAAAGACAAGGTCCCTCAAAACCCTTCTTCCTAATCTGGTCCCAAGTAAGAATCATGCGCCCTCCCACCAACCAAAGAAATAAAGAAACTTTTGGCCAATGAATCCTAGACCAAATATTCCTCCAGATAATATCTTTGTCCATACTGGAATGATCAACTTGAAAGGAATATATATATTTTTTATGTGAACATCCCACTAGGACACAAGCCCCAACTAAATATATCACCAACTTGTGAGACCCTTATTTTTCTTTCCCATGATTCTTGTTGGAGACTATCCCAAGGCAAGTCTAGGGCGAGTTTGTCCAATATTCCTTCCCTTTCCATTGAAGCCAAAGGGAAGAACCTGGATCTGGCTTCCAAAAATCACTAACCCTCCCTGCCTCCACATTATTTGTAAATACCTTGCAATGAACATAATTAGGTTTGAATAGTTATATACTATATTATATTATGAATTTATCTTTTTATGATGGATTCTCAAGTTTTCTTTTAGCGGTATTAAAATTCCACGACTATGACATGGAAATAAATGGAAAATGTTAGAACATTCTGAAATTTACCATACTTATTAGGTTACACGAAATTTTATAATTTTTTTTTTTTTTAACAAAAGAAAGCAATTTATTAGAATGGTTTAAAAAGAAATAATTTATTAAAATGGTTGTTTTAAAAAGAAAAAAAAAAGGGAAAAATGTCATGTACTACAATTTTGAAAGTTGAAACTGCCAAACACTTTATTGCATGTATTTTAAAGTTGATTCTTCCAAACACTTTATTGCATGTGAGTTTGTAATTTGAGTTCAATTCTTTCTAAACTTTATTGCATGTATTTGAAAGTTGAGGCTTCCAAACACTTTATTGCAAGTGAGTTTGTAATTGGAGTTCAATTCTTTGTAATTTTGTTGGTTGTTATAAATAGAAAATAATAAAAGAAATGATACCAAAAGTTGATATGCAATTTAATTATACTTTCCTTACCAATAAATTACAATCAATTATTAATTTATTTTTAAATTTCTCATGATTTGGTTTGTGAGTTTTTAACTTTTAAATCATTTCAAATTATTTCACTATATAAAAAAACACAAACATTCTTATCATGATTCATTGGACAAAATTAAATGCACATTTCAATATTATCTATGTCATTTAATGCAATAATATCATTAAACATCTATTTAGGATTTATTTGTCTGAGATAGTTAGTTTGGTTTGTATCCTCTATAATATGAGTCCTTTGTTTTCATTGAGATGCCAATTTCTTTCCAATAATCATTTCCTCTTCTTCTTTAAATAAGTTCACAATTTATAAGGTAGGTATGTTCATCCAATTAGTATACCTAAGTTTTATATATTTTCCTTATTTTAGTACATTAAACTTCCAATGAATGCCATCATCTATGGTCTTAATCTCTAGTCATGTATTATTCATTGTTAAAGGAAATTTGTTGAAATCTAATATTAAACTATTACTAGTCTTACCTACCTTAATCATTAATATCAAAATTTAAATTTTCAAACCCACATGTTTTTTATAATTATCCATGGTTCTTACATCATTTTACACCTTTTTCTTATCCATTCCAAACCACTATACCCATTAGCACATAAATACTAAGTCATCTTTATTTAATTTTTCTATCACGCATTATACTATTGCACAAAAGAATGGTTAAGCCTCAAATATTTATCCATCACCTGATACTTATCATTATTCACCCCAACAAAGATTGACTTGTATCATCATGTTGCCAAATCAATACCACTTGATCACTTTTATCATAGATGCATCCTCTATCAGTTGATTCTCACTTCTTTTGTGAATTTGCGCATAATCTTTCTCAAAATATCATTATAGAATTTCTAAGAACATTCTTTATTATACTCCAGTGGTTATCTTTAGCAACTTAAATTTTAAACATTTCTCTATCTATCACTTATCATCCACACCATATATGACTGTTCTATTACTTCTTATTTGATGACCTCATTATAAAGTGTTCATACTCATGTCTCTAAGTCTGTATTATGAGAGGTAACATAGACACTTAAGATATATCTTGATTCTTCTTACATATTCGTCAATGCATGTGCATAAATAATTCATTTATCTTCTTACTTGATTATGAGAACATGCTACAAGAAATATATCAAAGGGTGTCATCTTAAACTATTTTTGAGTTGCATTTGCTTCTTTCTTATGAATATATTTCAAGATTATATTAGGACCATGAGTTTAAATGTTGTTCTTTTGGTCATGCATTATTTTTATGGGCATAAGTTGATATTTCGCAACCCTTATCGTATGTCTTAAGATCATATATGTATATTTATTTCATCTTAGGATTTCATAGAGAACATAGAAACAATCTTTATCCCCTCTTTCAGAAATGAATTTTTTAAGAAACCTTCCAAATTTTATATTTATAATAAATGGGTGAATCCCCAAGGTACATAGGAAAATGTGTAGGCTATTTTTTCAATAACATAATATGTTTATATATTTTTTGGCGAATATTTTACTAAATTATAAAATATTGTAAAATCTTGGCAAATCTTTCACTAAATTATAAAACATTGTAAATTTTTTGTGAATCCTTTAATAATCTAAACAAACATATATACTAATGGGAAAAGTTTTCATTAAATTATAATATATTCATTTTCCATGTTTGGGTAAAGAAACATCGCTAGTTGCACTTGTCAATGTTCTTGTTATACACTTGCAAATCCTTATATATGATTTTATCATTTTTTACTACAAAGGTCATGTTAAATCCCAAGGGGAAACCAGATGCAGAGGACCCCCAAGGGTGTGAGATATTGAACTACAAAGTTTTTTTTTTCTCAAACTAGGTCTCGACTCATCAATATAACTTACTTGTTCTATGTAGTACATATTATAGATGTTTCACATGAAAATAAGCTCCATCAATAGCCATCTCAAAATATTGCATATTTACATCAAATTATTTTGCTTTTGTATACAATGCTTCTCTAACAACGAGATACTTTTCCAATTCCTAGGATTTAGATAAACCAACAACTTTAGGATTTGGTGCTTCATTATTACATGTAGGTCTTTCACCTCCTTCCTAGCCCATACCTATTGTAGCAGTTGTTGCACTTTATTCTATAGCTCACAACTCTAATAATGGTTGACTAGCAAAAAATTCCTTGATATTGCATAAATGCAAAATGGGATTTGACTAGAAGATAAATCTACATTGAAACTTAATTTCCTACATGATAATAAAATAAAAAATAACAAAACTCGATAAAAAGCGACAACTAGTGAGTCCAAAATATAACACATAAATCTCAATAATAGTCCATACAAGTTCGTTACTTGGCAGAACATGTCCAAAATAAGTATCAAGAAGGGTATTTGCATTTTAAGAATGATGGTGCACTAAAAATCTATCATCCTCCACTGATTACATATGATTGTTTTAGTATTGGCATCAAAAACATAACTACAATGGAAAAATGTCAGCCTCATGATAATAGGTCTCATATGATGAACACATAGGGACGTAGTGTATAGACCATTTTTCTTTTTGCTTAACTAAGCAAAGTTCTTTTCTATTTGTTAATAACCAATAATACTTTTCAAAAATATATAAAATAAAAATAACAAATACTAAAAGGTGAAGATGCTTAATTCATGCCACAAAGTAAGGAAACTAAAAGAAAAAATATATATATTTCCTTGAACCATCAAGTATATAAAGAAAATAGTAATTATTATGGAAAACATGTTGAATGACTGGAGAATAACCAATACCATATGTTAACCCTAATACCAAATGTTTATAAAACTAACTTCACAAAAGGGTGAATAAAAGGCTTCCTTACTCAACAAAGGTCTTTAACTTTAATTGAAATCATTGAATCAATAAAAATAAGATGAAACCAATTATGTCATAACAAATGGTTCAATCAAACATCAAATGAGAACTAAAATCATTCAAGGGAATAATATAATTTTCAAGTGTAGTTTATTGAGAGGTATATTGTATTATCATTTAAAGTATGATAATACAACCTTTTGTCTTAATGTTTTATTCTCACAGTCAATATTTGACATCTCATTGAATATTCCACAATTGAAATTTCTAATCAATTTAGAAACCAAAAATGAAACCTGAATGAGATAAATAAATAAAATTAATATAGTTCCTAATAGGTTTGAAAAAAATAGTTCAAATAAGGTTGACGTCAAATAAAGGGGAATGATTAACCACAAACTTAAGGGTGGTCTCTGTGGTTTTTAAGTTGACTTCGAAAAATATCCTAGAAGTTGGACTGGCTTGGCAAGACATTCAAAGACATGAAGGGATAAAGAGATGTATGTAGGCTCTAAGTTATTAGAGGTATATATGTAATATCTAAGTGCTTTGATTCACTATATTTCCATTAGTTTAGAACATACCAAAGGTGATTAAACAATTACTGTTGGAATATTGGAGTTTGACACTTGAAGTGGGGTTGAGTTTTATGATTTATCATATGGAAACCTCAATATAGAAGGAAGTACCATATTACTAAGGTCTATTTATTAGATTTATTAGCACGTTCATAGTTAGGTCTTGTATGAACAATGGTGGTCCATTGTAGGTGTTATATGGTGATATTTCCTCATGAACTCAAAATATATCCTGCCATCATCCACCAAACTAGGATTACAACACACAAACTTTAGGTAGGTATATGCCACAAGAATAGAGTATTATGTTTATTTCAAATCCGAAATCATATTCCTTCACTTCATCTCCCACCATTTTCATCTTGATTTCCTTCTTATCGCCATGATCAAAAGATTTTTATATCCTCTTTCATTTATTTAGAAACAATTCTATTGAATATTTCAACTTTTCATTCCTAGTATATGCTACAATTGTGGAATCCATGAAAGCTAACTTATTCAATAAAATTATTAAACTCTTTCCTTGCACCCACTAAATCATCACATTTGGCATACATATCTACATTGTATTGTTTGTGTTTTCTTGGAGCTACTCTCTGGTGGTTGATAAGTATAATTGTAGGGCAAAATTTTGTATGATAAGGCTTGAGATTTTATCAGTGGTCATTTGATGGGATGATTATGACTTGTGGGAATTTAAATTATTTCTTTCATTCTTAGTCATTCACACAAAAACATTGTCCAATATGTTTAAGGGATATGGTGTATTTGATAAAAACATGTTTTTATTAAATCTTTATCACTCCTAGATAATGGTACTAGGATTCCACTCTATATAACTTGGTGTTATATTTGTCATAACATTTGTGAATCCATCTATAACTTGTGTACACTGCATTTTAGTCAAATTCTAAATAATTTTAAAACATGTACACATCCCTTTTATAAAATAATATTATTTAAATTTACCAAAAATATTTAAAACCTATTAAACCATTAGTTTAAAGATACAAAGAATAGGCTTTTAATTTTCTCACTAAACTTTTTCTCATTTAAAGTAGTTATTGGTAATTTATACTTCCTACTTAGTAAACCATAAATATTCACAAAACTTCAAGATAATTTTTATTTTAGTTGTGCATACAATTTAGTATTTGTATTTATTAATTATATTGATTATTCACTATACCTTATGACAAGATAATTTCCCACCAAATTTACATATCCAAACTTGCAATAATGAAGACAAACAACTAGAAGGTTGTGAGACTTAGTTTATGGACGTGGAAAAATGGAGCACTAAAAAGAATTTTCTCTCAGGAGGAGAGCTTGTTATTTATTAGACCCTCTTTAAAAAAAAATCCAAAATTTGGCAAAGGGGAAAGTATAAAAATGCTACTAGGCAAGCCACTCATTATTTCCTTGGTGGCCTTGCCTCTCACTTTAAGGTCCCAGGGAAAGGGGAATAAACCCTACGTGGGGAATCCAAATGTAGCCAAACTAAGTCAAAATAATTGCAAAGAAATAAGATAAGTGGTGACTTGGCTTGACTCAAAGTAACAAGTTTCCCACCCCATAATAGTTGTAAGAGGGATTGAAAGCCAAATGAATGAAATATAAATTTGATGTCATTCTTTGCTCAAACAGGGGAAAGTTGCACTCTCAATCTAGATCACGAATAATGTTAAGAAATATTAATCAATATTCAATAAATATTATGAGTTATCAGATTGAGAACATTGATGATATTCATCAACACTAATGGCTAAAGGCATGCCACATGTATGAAGTCCCTAGGTAGAGATACTATTTAAACAATGAGCAATCAATTGAAAAAGTGGGAGAAACCAATCCCAATGGTTAAACATGAGTATCTACGTGATGATTTCTGTATGTACCATATAATGTGTTAAAGTGACCAACTTATTGAAATAGCCTTGTGATAATGTGAGGATGCAAAAGGATCAAAGAACTAACTTGAATGTAAGGAACAAATGAGCATGCAGTCACCACCTACAAGACCATGCAACTAATGAGTGCATAGGTATTAGGGGTTACATCACCAACTTGCAATTAGTGAGCACTAAATGACAGAAACCCTATTGAACACATGAAATGATTGTAACTATAAAGCCTTGGGCGATAAAAAAGTTAGTTTTATTTTTTAAATAGATTATAAGATATTTAGTTGTAAGCTTTAAGGAGTATCTATTAGATGTTCAACTCTTAGAATGGTCAACATTCCTAACCCTTAACTAGATTGATATTCAAGGCCAAGTGTCAAGTAAGAATAAAGGAAGAGATTCATTATTGATAAATGAGGGACCGGACATGGGGAAGGATAGAGAGAAGGAAAAGGAGAAGTCAACTTTGTGAAAACCTCTAAATTCAAATAGAAGAAAGGTTCCCAATAATATTGGAAAATATTAATATTAATTCTATATCATTAATAATTAAATATAGATATAAATATTAATATTATAAAGCTAGCAATATAAGTAATATTAATGTTATAATTAATAATAACCATACCATAAAACAAATATTATAAGAAATGCTACTAATACTAATAGTAATATTTTAGATATTAATACTACATTACTATAAAAGTAGATATGAATATGAATATTAATATTATAGAGTAATAATATTGTTAGAAATATTAACAATAAATAATGATGTATTCTAAGTAACATTAATGATATATTATAAGTAATATTAAGGATAAAATTATAGTACTAATATTAAAGTATTACAATGCCGTAAGTATAATAATAATAATAATGATTTAATAGATCTCCATATCCGTGTGCGCCCTCAACATCCAATGAAAATGACGCCTCCCATGCCATCATGTCTTAGTGTATTAATGGACGGGTATGGGTGGTGATCTCCCTCTATCATCCTTCTAGGTATCATTTAATGCACAAGAGGGGTGGCAGCTGGACAAGGACCTTGCATTCAAGCCATACTTGGGATATGGAATTAGGATTTACAATTCACAGGGACATTCATTCTAGCATTCAAAGTGTTCTGAAGGTGGTTGGCCTGTCTTTCATTTGTATGGCAATGAAGGTTGAGGAAATTGGAAGTGAAGATAATGGAATTTTCACTTGCCATCCATGGTTCATGAACGAGGATGTGCCAAGAGAGGATGGTTAGGAAGAGTCCATCCTCCTCCTCCAACTTAATTCGATGAAGACCTGCCACAACACATCAAGCCCTTAGTCGCAGCTATGGAAGCACAAGAGATTAGAAACAATGGTGATGGACATTGGGAAGTTAGGAATTTGCTTAGTCAACATATGAGGGACCATGAAGATGTTCTACATGTAATGGAAGGTTGAATTATAGACTTAATTTCCATCTAGTCCAAGCTTAGCTGGTTCTGTGGGTCCTGTCATGAGCTCTGGGAATTCAATTCCCTCTTCTTCCCCTACCTCCAACTCGTCAAATAATTTAGACAATTCAAACTTGATATTTTAAGGTATTAACCCACCCAACCGTAAGAAATCGGGGTCTCTACAAAGGTCTTAACTTCAGATTTATCAAGCACTAAGAGGGATCAAATCTCTTTTCTCTTTGGTTTGTATCTCAAGAGATTTGATCTATCTTGACGCTTGGTAGATTCATAGTTAAGGTGGATCTAAGTTGGTTTTAAAAGTAATATAATTTACAGTGTTTATTTCATGTCATAAATATATTTAAGTATTAGCACTTTGTTTGCTAAATATTATTTTTATAAATTATAATATATTAATAGTAATTTATGTTGAAAATTTTGAAAAAAATATAATAAATATTTATTTATCATTTTTCAAAATTATTAATTATTAATTATTAATTGTTGAAATTTAAATTTGTAAATTAATAAAAAAATAATTATTATCTTAAACTTAATTCAACTTAGTTTAACTAAAAGACACAATAACTTTTTGGTCAAAAATTTGGCAATACAATTTCTAATGATATTGTGATTTCTTATTGTTTAAAATACACTTTTGAATGCATAAATGGATTCTACACCCTGAAAAACCCTTGAAGCACTTGATCTTTTCAAATTAAACAACTTAAACATATGATTTTTAAAAAATTGTACTACATTTTCTCTGCTAGGGGTGATGAACGCAATTATAATGACTCATGCTAGGGGCTTTAATTTGCATCCCACGCGACAACCGATTGATGAGAGATGGTAAGCGTGCGGGGTGTGGGAACCCGCACCAGAACATTCTCGAGGCTTTGATGATCATATGGTTGTGGCTTACACCGGTTGTGGGTGTTTTTTGGACCTGTGAAATGAGAGTAAAGTTTGTTGAAGGAATTTCCTATGTGTGATTTGCAAGGGGGCGCTCTAGAGTGCCTGCCAGTTCTATTTTCAGTGGGGATACTCTTGTATGGTTTCTTGTGTGCGTGTTGAAGGCCTAGGGTTAATCGTCGAAGCTAAGCCTATTACTTGGGACTTAGGACCTTCGTCTAGTTTTGTGATCCAAATTTATGAAAGAAAGAAACGAAATACAAATTTCAACAAAAGAGCTACAATGAAAATTGAACTTCAATTCATTAATAACAAATACTAAAAATTTACATGCAAAATGGAAATAAACTAGCTCAGGCGATGGTAGCTTATCTCTGAGAAGAGATATGAAGGCTACATGTCTTTTGAACTATGTTGCAATGAGGCTCAAAGACCTTTTTATTATTGAGAAACAATGGAGAACCCTAAACATCCAAACACCTCACCCTAGGAGATGAAGCACCAAAAGTTTGTGGGCCCCGTTGGGGTTAGTTGGTACATCAACTTCCGAGGGTCGTAACTTCAGCATACGATCTTTGTTTCACGCATACGATGCCTCATTAAAAATATATATTCGGGGACAAAAAATTTCGATCGCAGACCTTATAAAAAGTAACAAGTATTTTTGTTTTCCAAAAATGTTATTTAGGGCCTCAAAACGACTTCAAAAGTTTAGGACCCAAAAAAATTCCAAAAATAGCAATTTATGCTACAATTAAGAAAACCAAAAGGAAAAGTGTTTGGGGTCTAAGTGGAATAGGTGAGTAGCCACCAATATCCACCTGGATTATTCCTCCTCCCTTAGGAAGAAATGGTCCTCATTTTGTTAAGTGCCTCCATGAGATGGGGAAACTTTTGCTGAACTTGGTCCCTAGTGAGCCACTTGCCTTGGTGTAGGAGTTAACATGCGTTAACAAACTGATACAATTGGATCCTTTGCTGGCGACTATTCTTGTTCTATGTGTCCATGATACAATTACTTGTAGTTTGTTCCATACAATCTAGGTTGAACTTTGTTGGAGTTAGTTGTTTGACAATGTATGATGTGTCTAAAAATGATGGAAAGTATGGTTGAAGGTGGTCCACATTGAACACTTGGTGTAGACCAAGGAATGGGGGGAATGTTGAACTCAAAATAATCATCTCCCATAGCCTTAGTGATGGTGTAAGGCCCGTATTAGAGTGGTTGGAGCTTTCGATGGGCTTTGACAAGGTGTTCTTTCTAAAAATGCAACCAAACTTTGTTTCCCACTTGAAACTTATGTGGCACCCGATGTTGATTGTGTCATTATTTTTACTTGGCATTAGATTTATCTAAGATGTTGTGAACCTACTAGCGAATGTGTTGGATTCATTCATTAAACCTGGTTTGTTTATCAGCCTCAGACTGTATATGTGTAGATTCTGCCTATGTAGTCACATGAGGCATGGCAACATCAATCAAACATAATGGTTGAAATCCCAGACCCACTTGAAAGGGGCTATGTACCATAACGCTATGGAGAGATATGTTCTAATTGTGCTACACATAGGGAATGCTCTCATTCCATGTTCATGGATTCTTGGAGTTGTACATGTGTAGTATGTGCACAATCATCTTATTGACGACCTCTGTTTGGACATCAATTTGGGGATGGAATGCAGTTAACTTGGTGAGCTTGGTGTTAAAAAACCACTAGAGGATCAACCAAAATGTGCTTAGAAACATGTTATCTTGATTTGATATAATGGTTTATGGGATCCCAAAATGTACTTAGACTCGTTCAAAAAAGAGGTTGGAAGTTTCCTTTGTTGTGATACTCTTCTTGGAGGCCACCAATATAGCCACCTTAGAAAATATATCCACAACCAAAAATACAAATTCATTACCATACTTGGTATAAGGGAGGCTAGACAGATTATCCATGGAGATGGATTCCCAGGGCTGGCTAGGAGTAGGCAGAGGAGTGTACAAGACTTGCTTCTTGATGGTTCTCTTGGTGATGACACAGGTAGTGCAGGATCTAATATATTTCCCAACATCCTGTCATAGTTTTTGCCAATAAAAATACTTTTGTAGTACTTCTGTGGTTTTCTTTAGACCAAAGTGTCGTGCGACCTGACTGTAGTGTGACTCCTAAATAAGCTTAGAATGCTCACTTGAAGGAATAGAAAGGTGGCCTAGGTAGCATAATAATTCATCGTGGAGGTGGAAATATCTAACTTGCTTGCCATCCACTAGCATCTTGTATGTGGTGGAGAGCTCTAGATCATTTTTGTAGAGTTGCATCCATTCAGAAGTCTCGTGGCCACAAGAGTTGATAACAGTGGTCAGTGTTGCAACTGGGGTCCACTGAGGCGATCTGCAACATGATTGGTGCTACCCTTCTTATATTTAATGTTCAAATTGAATTGCAGATATGTAGACCACTTTTGATGGTGATCATTCTACAACTTTCCCTTGTGTCTGTATAAATTAAAGAGGCCAGTGGTCCGTGTTGATGATTGTCTCCTTAATGTTTTCATTGTCGACAAGCCTGCATGATGGAATACATCTCTTTATCATAGGTGGGATAATTCTGAATTGTATCGGAAAGTGTCTCACTATGATAGGCCACTGGATTCCTTTTCTGGGTGAGAAATGCACCAATAACATAATCAGAGGTGACTGTCTCAATTTCAAATGGTTGTTGCATGTATGGAAATGTGAGTACTAGTGCAAAGAAAAGGCATTGCTTCATCTCAATGAATGCCTTTTGTTGGGACTCAGACCATAAAAAAAAAAAATTCACTCTGCCCTACTTGACTTAAATTCCAAGTGATAATAAGAGAATCCCAACATGAACCTCCAATAAAAATTGGCAAGGCCCAAAAACTTGTGAAGCTTTGTTAGAGTGGTCAGAGATGGGCAATCTCAAATGACTTGGATCTTAGCCAGATCCACATGCATGCCTTGCTCATCAACGATATAACCCAGATATTGGACACAACTCATGCCAAAGGTGAATTTCTCCAAGTTGGCACATAGTTTGTGATTTTGTAGGGTTTGAAGGACCTTATGAATGTGTTGCAAGTGCTCTTCCAAATTCTTGTTAAAGATGAGGATGTTGTCCATATATACAACCATGAATGAGTCGATAAAGGGCCCAAGATGTGATCCATTAGCCTCATAAAAGTTGGAGGGGAATTTGTCAACCTAAAAGGCATGACCAACCACTCAAAAATCCCCTCCTTGGATTTGAAGGTGGTCTTCCATACATATGTGGGTTCTATTAGAACCCGATGATAGATAGAATTTCAACTGATCTTGTTGAAGTACTTTCCCCCCTTGAGCTAGTCAAGGAGATCATCAATCCATGGGATTAGATGCCTATTCTTGATAGTGATTTCAATTAGTGCTCAATAATCAAAACATAGTCTCCAAGTCCCGTCCTTCTTCTGTACAAGTACAATCAGGCTCCCACAAGGTGAGGAACTTGGTCAGATGTGCCCTTTTTACAAAAACTCCTAGATATGCTGCTTGATTTCTTTATTTTCCATAATAGAGTAGTGATATATCATTCAATTGGGTAGATGTGCTCCAGGAGTCATATCGATTGAATGCTTGACCTGACAGTGCAAAGGTAACTTGTGGGTGAGGAGAAGATGTCTTTGCATTCTTCCATGACGTTATGCACCTGCTTCTGCCACATGGTGAAACCCTTCTCAGGTGCTATGGATGTGGCCATAATCTCCCCCTTACTTTGAGAGAAAATAAAAATAAAAAAGAAGCAAAAAAAAAATTTCCCGATCTGGGAGATGATCTTCCTACATTTTTTAACAGAGATCAAAGAGATGGCAGTAGGTGTGTTATGAAACCAGCTCACAAAAAGATAGAAAAGAGAGATCCACGCCTTAGAATTCAGCCTCTTCGAGGGGGCAACCTCCTTTACATTACATAAATGAACAATTCTTGGATGATTCAAATAACAAAACCTCCTTTCTATATATAGGAGTCTATGGAGTCACAATATAATCCAGCCGACCTAACAATAATAATATAAAGCCACAAAAATAACAATAGAGGGATTCTATGGGAACATTAATAACGATATGGGGGTAATGGGGGCACAACAATATAAATAAGGGGTATAACTACAATAGTAATGGGGTAATCACTAGTATTACAGGGACCCAACATGCCCCTCTCCTTCAAAAAAGTGTTTTCCTCAACGCTTGAGTAGTTCAGGATACTTCTGCATAAAATTCTCATCCTCCCATGTGGAATCTTCAGCTGATAAGTTCTTCCACTTGATAAGGTACTCTGAAATTGATCGATTTCGTAGCTGTCGAGTTCTTGTTTCTATAACTGCTTCCGGTTCCAATATAATTTTTCCTTCCTCGTCAAGTTCTGGCAATATTGTTTGAACTGGGATCTTTTCGCCTATAACCTTCTTTAAGCATGAAACATGGAAAACTGGGTGCAATCGAGAAGCTGCAGGAAGCTCCAATTTGTATGCCATAGTACCAATCTTTTGCAACACCTTGTACGGACCATAATACTTTGGTGATAATTTATTATCCTTCTTAGCTTGCTTGAGGGACATTTGCTTATATGGTTGTAGCCATAGGAATACCCAATCACCTACATCAAAACTTCTTTCACTGCGATGTTGATCTGCCTGTTGTTTCATTCTATTATGTGCCAACACGAGGTTATCCTTTAAGAGTTGGAGGACTTGTTGTTGATGTTCGATGTGATGTTCCACTGCCTGAACCTTAGAATTTTCTCTTAAATATGATGTGATGGATGGTGGTTGATACCCATAAAGTGCCATAAATGGGGTCATTTTTGTTGTTGTATGAAAGGAAGTGTTATACCACCATTCAGCCAGAGGCAACCATTTGACCCATTGTGTCTGTTTATCAGATACAAAGCAACGAAGATATCCCTCCAAACATTTGTTTACTATCTCAGTTTGCCCATCAGATTGAGGATGATAAGATGAGCTATGAGCTAACTGAGTACCAAGACAAGAAAATAATTGTGTCCAAAAATTTCCAGTGAAAATGGGATCTCTGTCACTTACAATAATCTTTGGGTTTCCATGTAGCTTTTGAATTGTTTCCATAAGTGCAGTAGAAACTGTACTGGCTTTAAATGGATGTGATAATGCACAAAAGTGTGCATACTTGGTAAGTCTGTCAACTACCACCATGATGACACTCTTTCCCTCAGACTTGGGTAAACCTGTGATAAAATCCATTGATACCTCCTCCCAACGTTGGCTTGGAATGGATAAAGGTTGTAATAGACCCGGTGTCTTAATTGTTTCAACTTTATTTTGTTGGCAAACCAAACATTCTGCCACAAACTTTTGAATATCTGATTTAAGGCCATCCCAAAAAATTCCTTCTTAACCCTGTGGTAAGTTTTTAAAAATCCTGAGTGCCCTCCTAAGGGAGAAGTGTGCAATTCCATAAGAATCTTTTGTTTTAGCTGGGAATTCTTACAGAGGTATAAGCGATCTTTGTACCATAACGAATCATTTTTCCAGCTAAATATATCAGACGTACTGGAATCTTGTTGTAGCTTTCGAATAAGTGCCCACACTTCTTCGTCATTCTTCCATTCCTCCCTTGCTTCATTTATCCAATCTGGTTGGATGATAGAAATAGCGCACAACAATGCTTCCACATCCTCATCCTTCCTTGAGAGTGCATCTGCCACCACATTTTGCTTCCCTTTTTTGTAGATGATTTCAAAGTCATAACCCAACATCTTTGTGACCCACTTTTGTTGCTCTTCAGAGGATAATCTTTGTTCTAAAAAGTATTTAAGGCTATCATGATCTGTTTTTACCTTGAAGTGTCTTCCCATTAGGTAGGGTCGCCATTTCTTAAGTGCATGGAGTATTGCCAACATTTCCTTCTCATAAATAGCTTTGCTTAGAAAATTTCCCTTGATTGGACGACTTTCAAAAGCAATGGGTCTTTCATCTTGCATTAGAACAGCACCAATTCCATTTCCTGAAGCATCACATTCCACAATAAAGGTTTTTTTGAAGTTCGATGTAGCTAAGACTGGTGCTTGGCACATTGCCTCTTTAAGATGTTCAAAGGCCTTTGTTGCTTCCGGAGTCCATGAAAATGCATCTTTCTTCAATAATGTCGTTAGAGGTGCTGCTATTCTCCCATAATTCTTAACAAACTTGCGATAATACCCTGTCAACCCAAGAAATCCGCGCAAATGCTTTATGGATGTGGGGATTTTCCATTCCTTAATGGCTTTAATTTTGCTAGGGTCTACCTTAACTCCTTCATGAGATACAATATGACCCAAATATTCCACCTCCTGGACTCCAAAGAAACATTTGGATCTTTTGGCATATAATTGTTTCTCTTCCAATAGTTGTAGCACCCTGTCAACATGTTCAACATGATCCTTCCAAGACTTGTTGTAGATAAGTATATCATCAAAAAATACTAACACAAATTTTCTAAGGAATGGTTTGAAAATTGAATTCATCAAACCTTGAAATGTTGAAGGTGCATTGGTAAGGCCAAAAGGCATGACCAAAAATTCATAATGACCCTCATGAGTTCTAAATGCCATTTTCGGAATGTCTTCAATCTTCATTCTGATTTGATGATATCCTGAACGAAGATCCAACTTGGTGAAGTAAATTGATCCATGCAATTCATCCAGTAATTCATCAATGACAGGAATGGGGAACTTATCTTTAATAGTGAGCTTGTTGAGCTCCCTATAATCCGGACACATGCGCCATGATCCATCCTTCTTGTGCACCAATACTACTGGAGCAGAGAAAGAACTTTGACTCCGTTGAATTATACCAGCCTCTAGCATTTCTGCAACCATACGTTCAATTTCACTTTTTTGGACATAGGGATATCTGTACGGCCTGATGTTTGGAGGAACACTTCCTGGAATCAGATGAATAGCATGATCATGATCACGCATAGGTGGGAGACCTTTGGGAGTCTCAAATACCTTGGAATGATTGTTTAGGACTTTTTGGAGATCTGGAGAAATAGATGATTCTAATGTGGAAACATCTAGCGAACATAATTGTGCAATTACACCCCTTTGCTCCTTTTTTAGAAGCTTTGTCATACCATTAGAGCTGATTATCTTTCCTGGTTTCCCTGCAATACCCCTTAATTCAACTTCCTTTCCTTCCACAGAAAATTTGATGAAAAGTTCTTGAAAATTAAAAGCTATTGTACCCAAGGATTGTAGCCATTGGACTCCTAGTACAACATCAGCACCTCCCATTGGAATGGAAAGCATTGGGCTAGTCAATACATATTCTCCCATGGATAGCTTGATATTATGGCACTTTCCAGAGCAATTTATTGTTCCTCCATTTGCAATCATCACTTGACACTCTGGTGCTGGATATAGGAAGCAATTCAATTCTTTTGCTACCCTACAATGAATAAAATTGTGGGTGCTTCCTGAATCAATCAACACTATCACCTTTTTCTTCTTGATTTGTCCTTCTATCTTGATGGTTTGAGGAGTGGTAATTCCCGCCAATGCATTACAAGATATGGTTGGATTTATTTGTTCTTCATCTAGGCTTTGTTCCTGGAGTATATCTTCTTCTTTTGACCTTTCTTGCTCCTTTTCTTCTTCCTCTTCACAATCTATGTAGAATAATTTCTTCTCAGCACACTTATGACCTTTAGTGTATTTTCTATCACAACTATAACAAAGCCCTTTTGCTCTTTTTTCTTCCAATTGTTGTGGTGTCAACCTTATAGGTTGTGGAAGACTAGGGGCAACTGCACTTCCGTCTTTATAGTTGTGAGTGGTATGCTTCCTGGTTGCCATAATTTTGCTTTCCATTTTTCTTGCTAACCTGAATGCCTTCTCTAATGAATCAGGTTCCCAAAGTCGAACATCATGTTGGATATTATCCTTTAAAGACCCTATGAACACATCAATCCTATGCTTCTCTGGAATATCTTTTACCCTTATGTTCAATTTTTGGAACTCCTCAATGTGCTCCATTATTGAACCCTTTTGTTTGAGACTTATCAATTGGCTAAAAAAAGTGTTGCTTTTTGTATCCTCATAATGTGCTATCAATTCTTCCGTAAAAATTGCCCAAGTGATAAATTGTTTACGAGAGTAAAGCCATTGATACCATACAAATTGATTTGGTTCCAAATATAAAGTTGCCATACATACCTTTTGTGTGTTTTGCACATTATTGAGATCAAAGAACTGCGCCATCTGTAATATCCATGTGGCGGGATCCTTGCCATCAAACTTCCTCATATCGATTTTTGGAATATGGTGGGTCTTCGATCCAACATTAGAATCTATGGAATCATGATTAACATTACTTTTGTTCACATCATGAGTTTCCTTTACAACCTTTTCACCATTAGTAAGTATCTCTTGTAGAAAATTTGTCAAATCTGTCT
This sequence comes from Pinus tabuliformis, assembly GCA_031772625.1. Lineage (NCBI taxonomy): Eukaryota > Viridiplantae > Streptophyta > Pinopsida > Pinales > Pinaceae > Pinus > Pinus tabuliformis. Next base: position 777,442,514 of record CM062805.1, read on the forward strand.
TCAAATCTGTCTTCAAATTTGTCATGTCTTTCTTCAAATCTGTCTTCAAATCATCCATCTTAGCTTCCATGCCCTTTATCTTAGATTCCACGTCATTTATCTTAGCATCTGTTAGCTTTTGTGAGCGTGACATTTGTTGCACTTGTTCTTGTAATTTTGATATATCATGTAGCATTTCTTCCTCTTCTTCATGAGTCATGCTAGAGCTTTCAGGTTCCTTACTAGGTGTTTGCATTTTCTTTCCTCGGGGCATCAGTTACCGATAATAATGCTTTACTAGGCCCTTTGAATTCCTTCAAACCAAGCTTATGCAAAAATAAAAAATAAAAACTACACACCTTTTTTTACTTTGTAGAAGCCTGATATTGAATCTGATGTACCTCTGTAATTTCGAATCATCCAGTTCTGAAATTGTGACCTGTAGTAGCCTTCTGTGTCCTCTTTCCAATGCCACTAGTCTGAACCAAATTGGATTCTCCAAGAAAGAGTTATGCACAATCTCCCGCAGTGACCTGATTATAGACTAGTTCAGTAGAGCGAACTTGTATGAAGTGCCACGTATCACTGTTTCCACCTTTGACTCTGAAAAATATATAAAAGAAAACTACAGTCCGTCCTCTTTATGTACCTTCTTACAAAATTTCAATCCAATGCTCAGAAAGAAAGTTATGACGATTTTCCCCAGGTCACCTGTTTTGAGTGTAATTCAGGAGTCTGCAAAAAGACCAACTTCCTGAGATCATATCTCTGAAAATATCGCGCGAAAAGCTCTGAAATTCGGACCCAAGGTTCAGCGCGATTTCTTCTCAAATGGGTTTTTTTTGCGACTTCTGAAACTTCACAGAAAAAAAAAAAAAAGTTATAGCGAAAATGCCACGATGACCTGTTTGGAGCAGCGAAACCCTAGAATCCAAAGCTCTAATACCAAATGTTATGAAACCAGCTCACAAAAAGATAGAAAAGAGAGATCCACGCCTTAGAATTCAGCCTCTTCGAGGGGGAAACCTCCTTTACATTACATAAATGAACAATTCTTGGATGATTCAAATAACAAAACCTCCTTTCTATATGTAGGAGTCTATGGAGTCACAATATAATCCAGCCGACCTAACAAAAATAATATAAAGCCACAAAAATAACAATAGAGGGATTCTATGGGCACATTAATAACAATATGGGGGTAATGGGGGCACAACAATATAAATAAGGGGTATAACTACAATAGTAATGGGGTAATCACTAGTATTATAGGGATCCAACAAGGTGGGGCTACCTCTGGTATCCTGTATAACTTAATGCCCAAAGTAATAATAACAATGTGAGGCCTAGACTCATTAACAACAGGTCTCTTATATAAGTATGGTTGGCCTAATAACACATCACATACTTCAAGAGTAGCAACATCACATAGTTCGTCATCTAGGAAAGGCTTGATGTTGTAGGGAAAGTGATACTACTAGCTGACACAAAGATCTCATCCTTGGTGGAGCCACCTGATGGTGTATGGCTGTGAGTGTGGTTTGGTCGGTAGACCCAACTGCTTAGTGACCTCTACTGAGATGAGGTTATTTTTGCTCCCGCTATTGACAATGAATTGCAGCAGAGACCCCTTCACCCACATCTGTGAGTGGAGGAGACACTCCCATTCCTTTGGATCTTTGGGCTCAATATTTTATAGACCTTGGTGGTGGCGACAGTGGCACTAGGCTCTACTTCAATAATCTACTTCCCTTTGTCATTCACCTTGTCAGGTTTTGAATCAGAGTAGGAACGTGTAATCGAATATCAAGCCTTCACCTTAGTTACCAGTGAAAATTCTTGGTGTGACACTCATTTGTGTTGTGAGTGGGGATATTGTGGAACTCAAATGATTTTCATGTGTCCTTCTTTGTCTTTGTGGTGTTTTTCTTTACTTGCGGCTTCAATGGGTTGTCCTATCTCACCCGTCCTTGGATCTTTCCTTTGTTCTATGATTTGAGGTGCCTTTTCCTTGCTTCAGATTCATAGATCCAAAGTATTTCTTCTTATGTTTAACTTTCCACTCAATCTTGACAACAAATCGGTGTATGACACCAAGCCTAAGATATTTCCAGGAACTCCATTTCATCTTGGATGTATTTGTGTAGACAACCACAGTACTTGAGTACCAAATATCACTTGGAATCCTTGATACCCAACTTCGTGTGAAGGGTATGAAAAATATTTGTTAACTCTGGCACATCTTGGTCCCCTCCTTGCCCCAGCGTGGTCCATTTTATGTACTTATCTTCATAGCTCCCGACAGGGTAATATTGTTCTTTGTTGACATCTCAGAAAGAGTTCCAAGTGGGTGTGGCTAAAAAAGTGAGGGTTCCTTCCCGTCCCTCTGCTCACAATAGGTTTCCCACCAATCCTTGACATGGGGGGCAACCTTGAGGAGTGCAAAAGTAATATTTTCCCTATTGGAAAAATTATGGACCGAAAAATATCCTTCTAGTAGATTTAACCATTTATCTATGGCATATGCATCTATCTGGCCTTCAAATATAGGAATTTCAAAGTTAACTTGTACCTTTAAGGGGGTGGAAACTCTGAAGTGGCTTTCGGATGAAGATGCTTCGCCTGCTGATACCCACTAAAGGATTCGGGAAAAAATATCCATCATTTTGTTCCTTTGTTGCTCGAGGGCTTCTTCAAGCAACATTTTGAAAGGATCTCCTGCTCCCTTGTCTTTCTTTTCTTTCACCATGGGAGGTCATCAAGGTTAGCGAGGCTGATCTTGCAAGAGTTCAACTAGTTTAAGTCCTAACTCGTTATATCCTGACCTCATTGGGGACATGCAAAAAAAACAAAGAAAGAGAAAACCACTCTAATTCCATTGATCCATATTTATGCATGAAATGAATGAAATACAAATTTAAACAGAGACATAGAGCTACAACAAAAACTGAACTTCAACTCATTAATAACACATATTGAAAATGGTTTACATGCAAAATGGAAATAACCTAACTTGGGCCCATGGTAGCTTATCTCTAATAAGAGACGTGATGGCTACATGCCTTCTGAAGTGTGTTACAATGAGGCTCGAAGGAATTTTTATTATTGAGAAGCAATAAAAAATCCTAAACATAAAAATCCTAACCTTAGAAGATGAAGTGCCAAAATTTTGTAGGTCCAGTTGGGGTTAGTTGGTACATCAACTTTTCGGTGTCGTAGCTTTGGCATATGATCTCCATTTGACAGGTACGATACCTCGTTATAAAGATCTATCCGAGGAGAATAACTTTCGACAACGGGCTCTCTAATAACTTTTGGTTCTGCTTGTTTTCAAAAAAAAAAACCATAGTTTAGGGCCTCAAAACAACTCCAGAAGTTTAGGACCTGAAAAACTGCCAAAAATAGTAAATTACGCTACAATTAAGGAAAATGAAAGAAACAATGTTTAGGGTCCAAGTGGAATAGGTGGGTGGCCACCAATATTCATCTAGATCATTTTGCACTAGACTTAACATAAAGGGAGGTAGGCACCAGTGGAATCCATGAAAAGAGTCACGCTTAGAATTGGAGTTTAGCATTGAGCAAGATCGTGCATTAAGGGTTTATGAGTGTTGGCAGGTAATTTATGGTTTTTTGAATTATATATTCATCAAATTATGGTTTCATTATATGGGGGTTAATTGGCCTCCAGGGTGGTTGATCACCCAACCTCTCGCCCTTGTGGGGAGGGCCTAGAATCCACTCCTCTGTGACTTGTTGTCTTGTGGTGGTGGGAAATTTTTTCTCTATCATATATTGTTGAAGTGTGCTAGTGGGTGGTATTTTCTCATATTCATCTATCTGAATTGGGGTGGTGGATGGCTTTTTCTCCCAATTAGTGTGGCATAGTCCTTTGTTGGTTTTGTTTGCAAATTTTATTTAGTTTGGAAAAGTTTAGTGGATTCTACTATAATTTTTCATGTTGTGTGGGATTTTGGGAATGTTTGTTGGCTGCTATATGCCAACTATTGGTCTCCACCCCCTCTCTTGATAGTGGATATCAGTGTTGAGAATTGTAGTGGGGTTCCCTTATTTTTCCAGGCCAGTCTAGCTCATGTTCTTGTCCTCTGTGTTGTTTGGAAGTCTAGAGTTGAGCCAACTATTCCGTCCATTAGGTCATTAAGAAGTCATGTTAGGCTAGTCAACCTCCCTGGTCTAGCAAGGTTGTTATGTGGTGTATCGGGAGTTTGTTTGGTTTGTGAAGTCTAGTGGTTTTGCTCTGAAAATATCCAGTCTTTGGACCGAAGCTCCCATGTTTCGTAAAAAAGGTTGCTTGCATCGTGGGGGAGGGCATTGGGGCCATGACAATCATCCTCCTACTGACCAACTAGTCTATGCCAAGGACGTGGATCAACCATTAGGAGACTCCTTTGGTCGCGTGGGTTTACCACCCCCCTTTGACTCCTTAGAAGCTCAAATTCAATTCATTCATGCAGGAATTGATCAAGAAACCCAATACCGTCATGATGATCGCAATGAGGTGATAAGTTTTCTTAATGATATCCAACTTAACCAGTGGCATATCATGGTTCGCCAGGACTCCCTTCACAAAGTCCAAAAGAGCCTTTAATCTAGAACAGATAGATTTGAGGGGTGTATGGCACATATGGAGCCACATGTGCATGATGCTTTCCACCTTCATAGTGAGGGTGATAATACAACTATGGATCCTAACAATGCACAAGAATGATGAAGAGGACTGCTTATATTTTGTCTTCAACACAGTTCTAGGCCTTATGGGCCATTGATATATGGGATTATAGTTTTGTTTTGTTTTGTTGTTATCTTAGAATATCTATTTGTATTTGCTTGCCATCAAATACGGTTGGAGTGAGGCTTCAACATTTTTGAAGAAGCTGTTGAAACGATGTAATCTGATTCCTAATTAATGAAAGATGTTGATTTACAAAAAACAAAATGTACTATATTTTAAATAAAATTTACCAAAAAAAATTTATTCAAATAGAACCATTTTATCTATTGATTAGACGACTCAAACTTAATTCATAATCTTGATAAAACACTGTCATAACCTTTAGTTATTAATCCATTTATAAATTATAGTATTTAATTCTTGATTTATTTATTTATAATTTTTTAATTTCACTTATAAATTGAGATGGACATTTTCATATATATTATTTATTATAATTATTGTTAAAGTGTTTAATGGGTCTCTCATATATATTTACATTTATTAAATCATATATATATATATCATTTTAATTGACCAGACACATAATTTATATGATAAATTTATTTCTATGTTAAATTTTGCTGGTCAAATTTTACTACCCTACATTATTAATAGTTATTTTTTACTAATCTTAACTTATTTTAACAATATTATTAAATAGTGAATTTTTCAATTTCTATTAAATTAAATATCATATACAAATATCCCCTTGATGGGTGCAGTCTTTGCAAGGATACGAGGTTGGATGATCGACACTGGCAAGATGCTCCAGCTTCAAGGTCATCCATGTCAGGGGGAGGCAACCTCAAGTGAAACAATAGGGATGAGGAAGGTGAGTTAATAGTTCCATGGGGGATTCTTCTGGGAATGTCCACTTTCCAACCATGTTCGACTCAAATGAGGCCTAGACCCGCTTCCCTCAACACTCCATTGACCAACTCTCACAAGTGCACCATTTGTACCATGTAGACCATGTTAGTTTCTTTGCGGACATCCTACACAATCAATGATGCATCATGGATCACCAAGCTTCTCTCAAGCAGAACCAACAAAATCTTCAGGCTCGTATGGACGAATTTGAGACTCATACGATGCACATGGAATCCCACATTCATGATGCATTGCACAAACCAGTGACTCGATAAATTGAGGTAGCTAATTCCATTGCAAAAATTGCACCACAATGAAAGTAGGCTTTGTTCAATTTTTTGACAAATTTTGTGCCCGGTGGGTAGTGAACCACAAGAAATCCAGTTTTTTGAAGCTATTCTTGTCTTTATTTTGTATGTATCTAGAGGACAACAAATCTGGTCGGAGTGAGGCCACTTTTTCCCATTTGAAGCACTCCTCATGATGTAATCTTATTTTGAATTAATAGAAACCTGTTGACTTACAAAAAAAATATTATATATACATATCAGTGTAGCCTAACTTATAGACAAACTTTCACAACATTTTTTTGGTTAATTTTAACTAAAATCCAGAAAATATTTTTAAAAATTAGAGTTTAAGTTGTAGAATTTGAGTGCCTTAGGGGTTTTAGGGCGTTGAATCCATTTATGCATTCAAAAATGTATTTTAAACAACAAAAAAACACATTCTTGTTTGAAATTGTATTGCCTGATTCCGGTGAAAAGAACTATTTAATTCATAAGTTAGACTACGCTTATAAATATCACGTGGGTCTATAACTTACTAGACTATTTATTTTTAGTTGTTGGATTTGATTGTATTAAAGTAGCTTTTGAGAAAAGCATTACGCCCCATGGTTTGGTTGTAGTTGATGGTTTTGTACTTATATTTATTTAATCTATTAGTTTTTACCCATGATTTTGTTAGAGCCCATGATTCTGTACTTTATATTTATCCAATTTATTAATTATTTTTTTTATAAATTAAGATGATTGAGATAGATCGTTGTCAATAAATCGTTATATATATAAATATATATATATATATATATATATATAGACATTTAAAAATGTTGACAAACTTTCTTACATTATGCCTACACATCTCTCCTATACTGGGCTATGGAGCGTCCCTTGGCCAAATGAATGAGCTCATTTCTTTATAATGGTTTTTTCTAGCTAAAAAGAATAAATATAAGATTGCTATTTTTACTAAAGAAAAAGTGATTGGATCGATTCATCTCTTCTCATAAACTATTTATCATTTTATTTATCCTATATATTCATTATAATAAACATTAATTTAAAATAATTTCATATATACATTTTTTTTTCTTTTTTTCTTTTTTTCCCAACAGTGGTGGTGAATGCTATGTCCACTGAATATTTGTACCAAGAATATCTATCTTAGAGGATCACTTCCTCCAACTTCAATAACAAAAAAAATTAATTAATTGAGCTAACCTTGAAAACTAACATACATACACACTAATTTTTTATTTAAAAAGAAATAAAACCAGCTACTACATGAGATATTAACAATAAAACAATTTTATTAAGAAAATAATAATTTATGTCCTGGAAACTCTAGAACCATCGACCAAAGCATAAAAAGCTAAGCTTTGATATGGAGTATTTTTGAACTTAAAATAAAGCGAACATAAAGATCTAAATGGGTAGATCACATAAATCCCACTTAATAACATAGTTTTAAAGAAGTGCCCTAATGGAGGATTTATAATTAAGAAAGCCTAAGTACTTTGCTATTACTTAAAAAAAAAAACACACACACAACATTTCGTTTCTGTGAAAAACACAGAAATCATTTTCATTTCCATGAAAAGTCATTGATTAAAAATGCTAACTTAAGTAATTTGACAATGCCGCCGCAATTTCTTTAATGGAAGAAAGGCAGAGTTGCAAAATAAGTGTTAAAAAATTAGCTTGGCAAACCTACATGATTATTAGGTTCAAAAACTGACTTTGAAAACAAGCTACAGAGATGGTTATTGGGAAAACAAACTAAAGATATATATATAATTAGAGGGAATATCTATGTATATATAGATAATATTAATTTAGGTGTAAAATATATATTTATATATTTATATACATTCACATGGTTATAGTATTAATGGAAAATGTTAATAATAAAATAGAGACTTATTCTATAGTCTAGTGTGAAGACCATGTTTAAATATGTTTGTTTCTCTTAAAAAAAAAAATCTTTACACGGAAAAGTGGTATTGGCTATAATAATAATAATAATGATATATTATGCATATTTAATTAATTGTCCACGTAACTTAATATAATTTCATGTAAAGTAATTAGAAGTAAAAAAAATTGTGAGGAAAATGTTTCACTTTATACTTTTCAAAAATATTTTAACACGTGATATCAACTTCATATATATCTATATATAGAAAAAAATATTTTAATATGAATTACTATTGACGTATACTTAAAAATATATTAATAACAAAAAAACCAACTTAATGTACATTGATAAAATGACTCAATACACATGTTATGTAATCTCTATAACATTCAAAAATACAATTTTAAAAATTACACATTGTTTTTTGCACTCTAAAATAAGTTTGCTCTTAAAGAAATTTGATCCCTCTCGGCTTATGTTAGATCAATGCTTAATATATTGGTATTAATTTTTGTATATCAGAATTTATGAAATACCGTCCTAGATCCATCTTAACTCCGGACCTACCTAGCCCCGAGACGGATCAAATCTCCTTTCACTCTAAAAGAGGGTTGCATCTCAAGAGATTTGATCCCTCTCGGTGCTTGGTAGATCCAAAGTTAATATGGATAAGGTTATGTTTAAACCTTATAAATATATACTATGCATATTTAATTAGTTGTCTATATGACAATATAAAAATATGTGAGTTAGATGTTTAAATCTTACACTTTTCAAAAATATTTTAACGGGTGATATCAACTTCATATATATCTATATAGAGAAAAAATAAATATTTTAATATGAATTAATATTGACATATACTTAAAAATATATTAATAACAAAAAAACCAATTTAATGTAAGTTGATAAAATGACTCAATACGCATGTTATGTAATCTCTATAACATTCAAAAATACAATTTAAAAAATTACACATTGTTTTTTGCACTCTAAAATAAGTTTTCTCTTAAAGAAATTTGATCCCTCTCGGCTTATGTTAGATCAATGCTTAAGATACTAGTATAAATTTATATATATTAGAATTTATGAAATACCATCCTAGATCCATCTTAACTCCGGATCTACCTAGCCCCGAGATGGATCGAATCTCCTTTCACTCTAAAAGAGGGTTGCATCTCAAGAGATTTGATCCCTCTCAGTGCTTGGTAAATCCAGAGTTAAGATGGATCTAGTCTGGTGTTTTTAGACATAAGATTAAATATATCTCAACCATATAGAGTTAGCAAACCAACAATCATATAAATTATGTATCTAATGTTATTAACTTAATTTATGTTATTGTGATGGAAAAATTTTGGAAGTTTTTTTTTTGTTTTTTGGAGAATATGGAACCAATGCACAAATTTGTAATATGAACACAAACCAGTGAGAAGGATGGATGATGGATGATATGTGGAGATGCACACCATAATTCATCATTTCGTTAATTGCTTCTAGGCACTGATATACCTTCTTTGAATGACACTTGATGGACATGATGCTGAGTAAAACTATTAGCTTCTTGAAATCTAGTTTTTTTTACAACATTATATGGTTTACAACTTACCACTACAAATTGGCATGACTATATTTTCATGAGTAAACTTTGTATCACTCCTCATTGATAGGTTTTCTATCTATTAAACCTTTCAATATAATGAGTTAATTGAACTCTACGCTTCTAAAAACTTTGTGGAGTTAGATATAAATAAAGTATTGAATGCCAATTAACCATATCATGTCTTCTTAAGTGGTTTAATTAAATAACATTGACCAACATGTTGTAGTTCTATTCACACAACTCTATTTGCCAACCTCTTGCACAACATTGTTGTTGCAAGCTTCAATAATCCTAAGAATACCATCTTGAGGGAACTATGATGCAAAAATGTAGTCCTTGGCATCTCAACCACATCCAAGTAAATGACATACTTATTTTATTCTTCTTCTTGCTCTAGGGATATATCTACATCTACTTCTCTTCACTAAAAAAATTAATTAATGACTTGATTAAAAAAATTATATCTTTAACTGTATGTTTTATCTGATAAATTGTAATGGTTGTAAGACTAAACATTCCTACTAAAAACCTCAATATCCTTATGGATCAAGTACTTTACCATCGAAGGTTTCTCAATAAATGGTTCTTTATTTTTATGTTTTGATCTCAATATCCTTCATTTATTTTTATGTTTTGATCTCAATATCCTTATGGATGTAATTAGGTACTTTAGCATGAACAAAAGTTTACACAGTTTCTCAATCATTGGTTCTTTCCTTTTATGTTTTGAATGGTGGTTCTTATTAAAGGAAAAATGACTAATATGAAAACAAAAAAGGTCGCACTAGTTGGTTAGGTGTTTCTTCCTAAAAATAGGCCATTACAAGAAGGGTTTTCCATATAAATGGTGACTCTTTCAAATTTCAAAATGTGTTAGTCTAGTAACCCCTTTCTAATATCTACAATTTGATAAAGGGTTGTGCTCACAACAGTAGCTAGTATCAACAACCATGGCAAAAATCACACTAGCATCAGCTGATGGAGCTAGGGAGTTATGGCTCAAAGAAGTTGGAACTAAAAATGAGAGAGAAACTAGAGAAACTTAAGCTAAAGCTAGGTATGATTCAAATAGTTTATGTTCAGGTCATGCCTTTCCATTTAGCTAAAGCTAGGTATGATTCAAACAATTCATGTTAGTCTGCATTTCTAATTTAAATAAAGTGTCGCTATCTTTGTAATTACTAATATGTAATTAATATATTCAAGGGAAATGATGTCCACCATAGAGCACTTTAAACATTGGAATAGTTATTTTTATTTGGAATCTTAAATGTTATAATACACATTATAATACTGTAATGCAAGAGGTCTATGTATATATCAAAAGAGAGTATATCAAGAATTATAATAACTACTAATACTTGGCATTGCAAGTATTGTAATGAAAGTAACAATTATGTGTATGTTATATTTGTAATATGTGCACACTTGCATCTCTTTTTATAACTAATAATTGTTTGGAAGGACTTATGGATTAGGAGTAAACCACTTACCCATTTGCACTAACAAATATGCATCTAGTAGCATTGAGAAACTTGGAAAATGAAGCAAAGTCATTTAAAGTAAAGACTATAGAGGCATGTAAATATAGACTATATATTTGAATCTAATGTTACAATCATACTTACCAACCTAACATAAATTTATAACATTCATCTACTGTAAGTTAAATAATTTCATATTCACTTATCTCCTCCATATTTTTGCTATTGTATTTGTATATGAAGCAATGAACATGTAAAATGATGAGTTCATGTATCCATATAAAAAGGTATATCTCCATATTCCATGTATCCTTGGTATAGCCTCATATTTAGAGCTTTTAGAGCCATTTTCAAGAATGGTAGTAAGAATATTAACAATATATATAATCTACAATCAAAGAAAAGAACAATTGAAGAGAAAAAATGTCTTGGCTTCATAAAAAAAATACTTAAAATAGAGTTGTTTTGAACTTTTCAAGTTGATCCCTTGATGTACATTTATAATTTCAATTCAATTTCTAGCTTACAATAGGTATTCGAGGAACTATACATATAAACATTATAACATAATTTCAAGTAACTCAAATTAACCCTAAATTTTAATGTAGTCATTTGAACTAGATAAATCCATACAAAATTCAAAAAATACTATGAGTGAAGTGGTACATTTATCATCTAACCCTAATTGCTTTAGTTCTAATCACAATTTATTTAGCAGCCAAAGACTGAAAACAAACCTATATAGATATATTCATATACTATCAAAATAAACTATCCAAAAATTCATTCTTGCAACAAAACCATTATCAGGTTCATTTGGAAATTCAAAGAAATAATATGTGTTGCTTACCAAATTGAAATTTCATTGTTTCAACAAAACCCATTATCAAGTTCATTTGGAAATTCAAAGAAATAAGATTTGTTGCTTACCAAATTGAAATTCGAGAGATAGAGTAGCATGGAGTAGTTGTAATGTATGGTAGCTAGGGAGAATCTACAAACTAATTCAATTTTTGGCTCAACCTTCATTGACATGGTCCTTTAATTATGAATGAAACAAATCACCTATAAATCCCTAGTGGGGATTAAATGTTATCAAAGTAATAACATTCCAACAAATTCTCGCAAATGAAAAGATAGAATACAGTGAAAAGTAATTCCATAAGGTAAAATACCTCCAAATATTTTCATAAAACCAAGGCAAAATGCATCCCAATAATTTCCATTACCTAAATGAGAGGGCGAATGAGAGGATATAGTTTGAATTTTGCAACTAAATATTTTTTCCTGCTATCCCTTCTCAAATTTCCATAGATTTAGATTTTTACAAATAATATTTTTTAGATAAATATTAGACCACGCATATAAAAATCCCTGTTTGAAACAAAATTTCCCAATCAAAACGAAAACCACCCTAATTCGCCCATGGGTGAAATTTCAACCTTAAAATTTTGTATCAGAGACAGAATCCACGACTCAAAGTTAACCAATAAGCTATTCAAATTTCTAAATAAGCTATTCATATTTCTAAATAAACTATTCGTATTTCTAAAAATTACTATAACTTTATCTCGTAAATTCCAATCATTAATATCAACTCTAAATTGTCATTTTCGCTATATTATTATCATTTACAAATTTAATTATTTACACCTTAATATAAAAATACATCTATATCATAAATCTACATAACAATCCAATTCAAAATAATTCTCATCTATAATGCGATTACGTTGGCCCTTTTAATACGATATTAAAAAGAAATCAACTTTTAAATAATTAATAGCGTTAAATTAAAACAAGATGTCTTACCATTTTCATATAAGATAGTAATATTAACAAAATTTCTTACCATTTTCATATAAAGATAGTAATCTTATTCATTATCCATTATTTATAAGTGACCATAAATCTCAAAATCAACTTTAAATAATTAATTGCCTTAAATCAAAACAAGCTTTCTTACCATTTTCATATAAAGATATTAATCTTATTCCATATTTATTAGTGAGTATAGTTTAATCTCCAATTCAACTTTAATTAATTGCCTTAAATCAAAACAAACTTTCTTATCGTTTTGCCTTAAATCAAAACAAACTTTCTTATCGTTTTCATATAAAGATAATAATCTTAGGCATTGTTTATTAGTGACTATAGTTTAATCTCAAGCCTAAACTTATATTTTTAGCCTTTCCTCAATTTAGTGAATTAGTATTTAAAATGAATGTATTAGTATTTAAAGTAAATGTATCGGAATTACGCTAATTAATATCTGAAGTTACATATACATATTTTTAAATTTTATTTTTTTAAACATTAAATTTAAGAAAAATTAAGCTTTCAAGGAGTAGTTTAATTGGTGATAGCCGTGAAAATGAAATGTTGTGTGCAAAGAGGTTTGAAGTTCAAATCCCTTCAATTCACACACACACACACACACATATATATATAAGTGGCATACATAAGCATCTAGAGATTATAGTGGTAACAATTGGTACTGACCTTATGTTATGTGGGGGTATTAGACCAACCTAACTGCCAATTTCTCTCAATACAAAAAAGAAGAATCTCAAACAGATGACGATGTCATTTAGTTTTATTTTAGCAATTTCCACATATAAGAAAATAAACTAAATTAAACTACCTTTAAGGATGAGAATCAACCGTGACTTTTCTATCATGTTATTTCTGCCTTTTTTCCTTTGATAACAACAACCTACTAATTATGGAAGGAACTCCCATGATCCAAAATTAACCATATAAGGAAAATAATAAAACTTGGGCAATAACGATTAGATGACTATACCTCTTCTAAATTACCAACTTCTTTGTTTAAATCAAAAGATAAAATGATTATTGAAAAGAAATTGGAATCTTGATGAAAACAAGGAACTCATAGGACTATTGACCATCCAAACCAAGCTAACTAACTTAGCCAAATAAATCTTAGATGGATGTTTAATGATATTGTTGTATTAAATGACATAGATCATATTCATTTCTTATTCATATTAATGGATTTAATTCCCAATGAATCACGATAAAAATTCTTATGATTATTTTCTCATGTGATATGTGTTGAGATGATTATTATATTGATGATGTTACATTATGAGGTTATGTTAATATGTGGTTTCATTTATTATATTCATGTAATTCTAGTTCTTTGATCAAGATAGATCGATGTTAGAATATTATGATATTATGTCATGATATGATGACATGTGGTAATTGCATGAGATGTTTAATGTTGACATGTGTGAGCATGTGGGGTCCTACTATTCATCACGTTTTGATAATAATGATATAGTGTTCGCATGATGACATGCAAGAGTTAGCATGTGGATTATTTCTATGAGATAATATTTTATGATTATATAACTAATGCATTGGTTGCATGTTGTGATGTGATGAATCATAGGGAATTCACCAATGGGCTAAAAGGGCCAATTTATTTGATGATCTTGTGGGATCCCATACCTATGAGGAGAATATATAACGCCTTATGGAATGGGAACAAACTTAATCAACTACTATGTTGGTGTTTCTTTTACCTTGAATAATTCTCAACGAGATATGAAACCAAATTGAGAAGGTCGAGTGCCTAATATTGGATTTTTTATGTCAAAGTCTAGGAAATGGCTAGAGTGTTGCTTGCGAGTGGAGTTGTGGGATTTGAATTGGATGCTTGGGGTTGTGTTCCTTAGTGAGTTCTAGTGGTACTTGGGCCAATGTTTCAAGATGTCGAGGAGTACGTGAGTACTAGCTAGATGCTTTCTTAGGTAGATGAGGTTTGGAACCTTAGGGTCATGATAGACTGAGATGGATTTAAGTGTGGTATACCAAAAGTAGAGAAGTGCTTGAAAGTTGTTCACACTTTCAAAGAACTTACAATATCTATTATGGTGACTTGGAGTGACCCCTTACTAATTCAGTGGAGAGTGGTGTGGAAGATAAATGGAGAAAAATTAAAGAAACAAAAAAAGTGAAAAAAAGGTGATAACATAATCTTCACACAGAACAATATCTTCATGCCAGTTCTCATCATTTTCTGGCACAAAAGCTCAGAGTTCTCAACACCCTTGCCACCCGGGCTCTAAGGACTTTTTATGAGAATCACTTAGAAGAGGAGAAATCTCATATTCTGAAGCTTTTTGAAAATAATTGCTATAGCGGGCAATAAGGCCTCAAAGCTTTTCAAAGAGCCATTTAAGAGTCAAGGGTTAAACCTGCTCTTGATGACCAAATATCTAATGTTCAACTTCCGTTTATCCAGGGGCCTACTGATAAGATTGATCATATTCTTAAAAAGAATAAAGTCTATGTTACCTTCAAACCCCTTAATACCATTAAAATCATCAAATCATCGAACCATCAAAAAAGAAATTCAGAGATTAAATGGAGTGTGAAGGGGGATGAGGCATACGAAAAGAAGTGTGGCGAAGCTGTAGGACTATGTATTGCCGATGGGTGGATTTGGGGTTTCTGCAGGTTGGGTGGAACATTGCACATTGAAATGAATAGGCCGTAGGGCAGCGTAGTAATCGATTGTAGCTCGACACATGACTGCATGCACCGACAATGCGAGTGGAACACGACACAGGTCCATTGCACAAGTGTTTGGGTAGAGTTACATTACGATGGGCTACAACAATGTAGTGCAGCACGATGGGCTGAGAACTGGGCGGGCAGACTGCCGACAGGTTGAACAAAGCTTGGGTTGCAACACGACGAGGTGACATGGTAGTGCAGGCCGAGGACTACATGACAAGAGTAAATGTTCGGGTCGAGTGTGTAAGGGATGCACGATAGTAGGAATGTTAGAGTAGAAACATGCAGGGCTACACGACAACATTTGTGAAGTGCATGACTAGTGCACGAGTTGTGAACAAGAATTGTGCCAGTCGTTCAGAGGTTGCACGAATTTAATAGATTTGTAAATTTTTTAAAATTGTACATTACAAAATTATAACTAACTGGGCAGACTTACATT
The DNA here is from genome assembly GCA_031772625.1 of Pinus tabuliformis. NCBI lineage: Eukaryota > Viridiplantae > Streptophyta > Pinopsida > Pinales > Pinaceae > Pinus > Pinus tabuliformis. Next base: position 777,458,380 of record CM062805.1, read on the forward strand.
TGCGAGTTGCCCCTCCCTTGTGATATGGGTGTACATTGTTGAGTTATGTTTATTTATGAATATTAATATTAAATGATGAAAGATAAATGAAATGATTTCCATTGCATGATAGTGACTTATTGAAAATTGGTTAAGTGTTGAGTAGGTGTAGCCCGTGAAATCAAGTAGTGGTGAAACAAAAAAGTTTAGTCGTGTCGCACTCGCCCATGAGTTGGTTAGAAGACGCCACTAACGTAGGGGCATGGAAGTTGGTATTAGAGCCCGTTTTGCATAAAGGGGCTTTGATAAGAAGAAGCAGGAATACAACAGGCAATGGTTGTAGTTGGTATTGACGCTGAAGTATTGTGTAATTGGTCACAGTGCGATATTAGGGAATTTGGAAAGGGAAATACAACATGTTAGGGATGATCTAAACGTTGAAGTGTATGGTCTTGACATGTTCAATGGCACAACTAATGGCGGATAATGTGGAGGAACCACAGGCCATAGGTGAATCTAGCATGAGTCCCGAGACAATTTGCATGAACAATATGTTGGATCATATGGATGAAATAACTTCGAATATGAGTGCATTGGGAGCCGAGAACATTGAACTTAGAGATAAGTTCACGAATCGAGAAGAGGACCATGAGAACCTCAAAGTACGATATGAGTATCTTGAATGGCACTATGGAAAAACAGTGTCTGAAGTCAATAACTTTGGAGGTGTGAAGGATCAAGGATTAGAAGTGATCATGAAGTTGCGGAGGAGTCTTGATGAGGTTCTCAATGAAATTGTTATCTTGAAGAAGGCAATTGGGCAAGGACCAGTTGGAGGAGATGCCCACATAAAAATCAAGGAACATGATTCTTATGATGGGGTGAGGAGTGCAAAGACACTTGGGAAATTTTTATGGGATATGAAACAATACTTGGAACACTTGGGGATTTCTAATGAAGAGGCCAAGGTGAAGGTAGCTGCTCAATTCCTTACAAAGGATGCCAAAATGTGGTGGATAAGGAAAGTAGACTAGATTTCTCATGGTGATGCTAAGGAAATATCTAGATGGGAAGAAATAAAGGAAGCATTGCAAACTCACTTTAGCCCACAAGTTGAGATTTAGGATGCAAGGATGAAGATCAAGTACATTAAGCAAACAGGGAGTTTGCAAGCATATAAACGATAATTTATGAGTGTGGTCTTGGAACTACCTATGGAAGAAAAAGACAAGGTGTTCAACTTCATCATTGCATTGAAACCTTGGGCATGTAATGAGGTGAAGAGGCAAAAGATCAAAACACTTGAGGAGGCATTTGCTACAATTGATAGGTCGGTGGACCATGATGATGAAGGGACTGAAGAGAAGAAAAAGACGTCCGAAAAACCGAAGGATAAGACTACAAAGGAGGATCATGCAACAGTAGGAGGCAAATTGAAGGCAAAGAAACCTATGAAGTGTTGGTTGTGCATAGAAGAGAATATGGTGAAGAATTATCCTTCAAGACCGATGATGGAAGCTTTGGCACATTCTGATGGAAAGAAGAAAGAAGAACCAGTGGTTGGGATGATGCAAATATTGGGTGCTATAGTAATAACGAAGGCTATCCCAAGGTTTGATCCTGAGAGGAATAAGTTGGAGTATGTGGACATGAAGGTTGGGCAGGGTACATTGCTCACTATGGTGGACAGTGGTACAAACCATAACTTGATTAGAGAGGAGGCTGAAAGGAACGTTGGGTTGAAATTTGTGCCAACTGATGCAGGAGCATCCAGCTCAGGGAGGTCATGGCTGGAGTGTTTGTCTTTGCAAACAGATTGAGTTTCAGTTAGTTTTTTTTATTATTTTCATTTGAATTTCTAGGAACAACTGTCTCAACCCACTGCTAATTTTTTGTTTACGTTCTTTTTTCTTTTATTTAAAATTTACTTTTAGATCACATTCAAGAAAGAGCAGTTATCAAGGAATAACTAAATGTAACTACTAACAGTTTAATAACTGTACAGTGATCTCTACAAAAGCAGAGAAAGGAAACAATTACTATAATTTTTTGACCATCATAGTATTGAATAGAAACAAGCGTGAGATCATTTTTGAAATTTTGAATCCATATATTACAGCCTGAATATTTTCTTCCTAACTTAAAAAAGACCATTGATCTATTTTATAATGAAGATAGGGAATGAATAAATAATACAAGAGCAAATAGAGTACGCGGACAAGTTCAGAAAAATAAAGGAGCGAGCGAGCTTGCAAAAGAATCAAGTGAATCACTGTCGAAGGAACATACAATTTCTGCAGGTACCAACAAAACTCATAACATTTTCCTTCACTATTTAATTATCAAAGAGAAATCACTGTGTGTGTGTATATATATATATATATATATATATATATATATATATATATATATATATCCAAGAGACAGCTGCCCAAAAATACGGCTAAGTCACAAAACAAAGGTCCTTTACAACGGTGCCAAACAAAACTTTGAGTTTCCCATGGGACTAACATGAGCATAGTCTCCTAAGAACATAAATATAGTTGCATATACAACAACAACCTGAAGGCATAAATTACAGACTACGAATCAGGGAGGCCAAAGTCACTGCCCTCGAAAAAGACCAAGAAAGAAGCATAACCCTTCAAACAAATCGACAGAGGAACAACATGGTGCGACCCTACCCGATACTTGCATAGACGTCAAGGCACGCAACCAGCCAATAGCAAGCCCAACTCCATTTCCTGTCACAGCCACCAAAACAAAGCCGTCAGCAACCAAGAGACAGATTCGTGAAACAAGAAAACCGAAGACAGAGCCAAGGGTTAGGGAAGTCTCACTTACCAGAGCCGAGTTCTGCTAACGAAGGAAAGAAACCATGGGCCAAAGCCACAGTGTTAGAGCGCCCACTGCTCACAAGGAGCAAGAACAGTTAGTGATAGTCGAAAACAAGGCAGAATGCTAAAACATGGAGGGGGAGAGCTTACCTCTGTTTAGGTCCTAGAATAACACTGAGAGTCGAGCTGCCCCACAACCGTGACCTGCAGAAAAGAACCAAGTTTACAGTCAAACAGTGAGGTGGACATCTGAAAACTAGTAGCATAATCGAAACCAGAGAATAAAAAGGACCCAAGACCATAACCAGAGCCAAATAAACAGAAACCCATGACTGAGACCAGGGGTCCCGAGACTTCAGAACAGGGTGCAGAATAGAGGACATTGTCGAGTGTGTAAGCGAAACCCTGAGGAGCAACGACTTGTGACAGAGTGGAAACACTCACCTCGATGGCGCAACAGAAGACCGGAGCAATAGTGGAATGAGTCGAGTCAGGGTTTCTTGATTACAGTAAGAGGTGGGAGGAGTGAGCCCCAAGACCACGACACTTGTCCTAAAATCAATTAAACTACAGTATTGCGCCATAAAGTTAGCCAACCACAAAGCTATCAACAACACAATCAGCAATTAATTATAAGCTGTAGGTGTTCAAGGATGGTCCCATCAATTTTTGGTATTAAAGCTGGTTAGAGTTAATTGTTTTTCTTTACAAAATGGAAGTCAGAAGAAGAGGTCGGGGTAGAGCTATTCGCAGGGTAGTAGATGAAGGATTGAGGGAAGAGATTAGGATCCTGAATGCTTGTTTGGCAGCAGTAGAAGCAGGAAGGAGAAGGGATCCTGAAGGAGGAGATGACAATGATGAAGAAGCTGCAGTTACGACAGATGGATCAGATGAGGAAGGACCTGAAATCAGATTGTTAAGGTCAGTTTTATTGGCTAGTAGTAAGCCAAAGCCTAAGATTTCAAACTATGATGGTAGTTTGTCCACAGAAGTGTTGTTGGACTGGATTAGTGAGTTAGACAAATACTTTGAATGTGAGGAGATCAGCGAAGATAGGAAAGTTAAATTCGCTACCACCAAGTTAAAAGGACATGCAGCCTTATGGTGGGACAGTGTCCAAGCAGAAAGGAGAAGACCAAATAATTTACCTATTAAAAAGTGGACCAGAATGGTTGCCAAGATGAAGGGTAAGTTTTTTCCCAAATACTACCAGATTGCTTTGTATTGGCAGGTGCAGAATTTGAAGCATAGAGGAATGAGGGTGAAAGAATACACCGAAGAATTTTATCGGGTGAATTTGAGAGTTGGTTACATTAAAGACACCCCAGAAAAGACAACAAGGTTTTTGAATGGCCTAAGGATGGAAATATTAGACGAGATAAGTATTATTTCTCTAAAAACCATAGAGGAAGCATACCAGAGTGCCTTAAACGCAGAAGAAAAGATCGCAAGGAAGCGGAATGGCAGAAGAGGACGTGGAACTGGCAGAGGGAAAGGACAATCCTTTGGCAGAGGAAGGACTGCCAACAACAGTGAAGAAGGCAACAGTTCAAAGACCTCAGGGACAGCAGAAAAGGAAGGTAGCACTACGGGAGGAAGGCCATACCAGAGAGGAAGGGGTAATGGCAGAAGCAGAGGGGTTGCCTACCAGTGTTACAAGTGCCACAAGTGGGGGCACAGGTCCTTTGAGTGTCCAGAAGGCGAACAGGCTGACAAAGAGGAGCATATGTTGCTTAAATAGAGGAAGCAGAGGCATCACCCCAAGAGGTAAAGAATGTACCGAAAACAAGAGAGGCCTTAGTCTTGAATAAGGTACTGCTGAAACCAGTTAAGGAGACAACTGAACAAACCCAAAGAAGGGCATTATTCCGGACTGTGTGCAAGTCACATGGAAAATGTTGTAAACTGATTATAGACAGTGGAAGCATTGATAATTTGGTTGCAACACAGACGGTGGAGAAATTGGGTTTGAAAAGGTTGAAGCACCCAACTCCCTATAAGGTGTCTTGGTTATAGAAAGGTCATCAACTTCTAGTTCATGAGCAGTGTGAGGTGGAGTTCCATATTGGCAAATATAGGGACAAGGTGATTTGTGACATCATGCCTATGGACGTGTGTCATATTCTACTAGGTAGACCATGGCAGTATGACTGAAAAGTTGTTAATGACGGAAAAACAAGTTGTTACAAGTTTGTCAAGGATGGGATTAAGCATACATTAGTACCCATCAAGGAAGAAGAAACATCAAAAACTAGTGGGACAAAAGTGTTATTGGTGGGTGGAAAAGAATTTCTAAAACAGATTGAAGATAACGAGATAAAGTATGCCATTGTAAGGAGACCGAGAGCAGTGTTGTTTCACACTGAAATTTCTAACTTACCTACAGAAATCTAGGAATTGTTGCAGGAATTTAGCGACATTGTTGTGGATGATTTACTGGATAAGTTACCACCAAAGCGAGGTATCAGTCATCACATAGATTTCATTCCCGAAGCTAGTTTACCAAACAAAGCTGCTTACCGAATGAGTCCTAAGGACAATGAGCAGATCAGGAAGCAAGCACAGGAATTGTTGGACAAAGGATTGATATGGGAAAGTTTAAGTCCCTACGTGGTTCCGATAGTTCTAGCTCCCAAGAAAGGAGGCGATTGGCGGATGTGTACAGATTCAAGAGCAATAAATAAAATTACTATCAGGTACAAGTTTCCATTGCCATGAATGGATGACATGATGAATTCTTGAGTGGACACATATTTTTCGAAGATAGATCTGAAGAGCAGATATCACCAGATTAGAATAAGAGAGGGGGACGAATGGAAAAAAACTTTCAAAACCAATGAAGGACTGTATGAATGGTTGGTGATGCCAATTGGGTTGAGTAACGCCCCTAGCACTTTCATGCGCCTGATGAACAAGATGTTGAAGGAGTTCATTGGGAAATTCGTAATTATGTATCTTGACGATATACTGATTTTTAGCAAGACCAAGGAAGAACATTTTTGACATGTTAGATATGTTCTGGAGAAGTTGCAGCAAACAAGTTTTTGATAAATTTAAAACAATGTTATTTCTTTCAGAAGGAGTTAGTCTATTTGGGTTTTGTGATTGTAGAAAATGCACTGAAAATGGACCTAGAAAAAGTTGCAGCTATACTTAGCTGGCCATCCCCCAATAGTCTGTTTGAAGTTCGGAGTTTTCACGGGTTGGCAAGTTTCTATCACAAGTTTATAAAGAATTTTAGTGGAATCTACGCACCCATGTTGGATACCATCAAAAAGGCAAGTCAGCCTTTCCAGTGGACTGAAGCTGCAGAGAAGAGCTTCTGGATATTGAAGAAGAAGATCACTGAAAGGCAAATTTTGAGGTTTCCTGATTTTAACCAACTTTTCCAAGTCATTGTGATGCCAGTGGTGTAGCCATTGGAGCCGTACTCAGCCAGGAAGACAAACCAGTAGCCTATTTCAGTGAAAAATTAAATGAAAGCAGGCAAAAATACAATTCTTACGACAAGGAGTTTTATTTCGTTGTCCAAGCCTTGAAGCATTGGAGACATTATTTGTTGGGTAATGAGTTTGTCTTGTTTTATGATAATTCTGCATTACAGTATGTTATGCAGAAACATAAGTTGAATCATAAACACGCAAAATGGGTGGAGTACTTGCAGAGTTTTACATTCATATTGAAGCATATGAGTGGTCAAGCCAACAAGGTAGCAAATGCACTAAGCAGAAGAGTCTTACTCTTACAAGAGAGCACAATACAAGTGTGGGGTTTTGAACACCTGAAGGACTTGTATCAAATAGATGCATATTTCGAGGAGGCTTATGAAGCCTGCTAAAATCCCTTGTTGAGGAATAATAGTCCATGGCTGGACTATAACTTGCAGGAGGAGCTGTTATTCAAGGTAGGACAGTTGTGTGTTCTAGAATGTTCGATGAGGGAGAACATCATCCAGGAAAAACATAGTGGAGGTCTAGCTGGACATTTCGGCATTGATAAGACCTTGGATCAACTCAGTCATTTCTATTATTGGCCGAAGATGTGAAATACGTGCAACGATATGTGACCAGGTGTAAGATATGTCAGTTGGCGATAGGGCATAGTCAGAACACAGGGTTGTATACACCATTACTTATTCCAAATAAACCATGGGATTCAGTCAGTCTGGACTTTGTCCTGGGTTTGCCAAAAACACAGCGGGGTTTCGATTCCATCATGGTGGTGGTGGACCGATTCTCGAAGATGGCACACTTCATCCCTTGCAAGAAAACCAGTGACGCTACCCATGTAGCACACTTGTTTTTCACTGAAGTCGTCAAACTGCACGGCTTACCCAAGTCCATTGTTTCCGACAGGGATGTGAAATTCATAGGACATTTCTGGCACACCTTGTGGAAAAAGTTGGATACAAAGTTAAATTTCAGCTCCACTTATCACCCACAGACCGATGGGCAGACGAAGGTGGTGAATAGAAGCTTAGGAAACCTGCTGCGGAGTCTAGTTGGGGAAAATTCACGAATGTGGGATTGTGTACTTTCCCAAGTGGAATTTGCTTACAACGATTCACCAAATCGAAGCACAGGAAGTAGTCCTTTCCAGATCTTATATGGAATGCTTCCCCGAGGAGTGCATGAGTTACGAGATTTGGAAAACTAGAGAGAAGGAGTGCTGACGGGGAAGATTTCGCAAGAGAAATTAACGATCTACATGAGCAGGTGAAGTCAAAATTACAGGACAACAACCAAAGGTACAAACAGAAAGTAGATCTGAAACGATGGGAGGTACAATTTAACGTAGGGGATCAAGTCCTAGCGCATCTGCGCAAAGAAAGATTTCCTAAGGGCGAATACAATAAGTTGAAATTTAAGAAAATTGGACCTTGTAAAATTCTACGTAAGTTTTCTGCAAATGCATATGAGTTGCAATTACCTTCAGGTATAGGAATATCGCCCATCTTTAATGTGGTGGATTTATTCCCATACACTGCCAGTAGTTCGTGGATGAGACAAATTCCTTTAGCTCAGCCACTTGAAATCGAAGGAATCCTCGATACACAGGTGGGCAGGCGGACTTGAAGAAAGGAGTACCTATAGTACCTCATCAACTAGAAGAACCACCCTATTGAGGACAGTTCATGGCTTGACGCAAGACAGATATGTTGGGTGTGGAGCCTGATTATATTCTGTATTCAAAGGTATCGCCGCATTGGACCCCAGTTCAAAATGGGGCAGCAACGCTGCCCATAAAATATTTGCTGCAGGGGGGGTCCAAGGGGGGGTGGCTGCGACCTTTGGGGAGCCCCCCCCCTGGAGGGAGGTTTTAGGGGCAGTGCCCCCGAAGCTAAGAATAGATGTAAATTGCCTTGTAAAAGTATAGTAATTTCTAGTCAATCTGGGTCGTTCATTAAGCGGAGATCTGAGGGTATAAGTTATGTTTTATTTAGGGTTTTTTCCCTAGAAGGCAACCCCTCACTATATATGAGGGAATTGTATTGCATCTATGTAGATTTGTATTCTGAGTGAGAAAGAGAGAGGAGATTGAGAGCGAAGAGGGTGTTACAGCAGATCTGCTGTAGGTTGTATCCCTTCAGTTTGCTGGATAATATAAAAAGGAAGGACTGGTTGTTTCTCCATGGACGTAGCCCAAACTGGGTGAACCACGTATATCTATGTCTCTCTTGTTTATGCGTTTTCTGTGTTTATATTTCTGCAATATTTTATGTGTTCCATTGCTCTGTAATATATAATTTTCTAACAAGATACAATGTGCAGGGTATTCTAGGAACTCATGGACTGGAGCCATGAAATTTCATCTACCTCGGGAGCCTGATGCTTGAGCATCTAGCTCAGGGAGGTCATGGCTAGAGTGTTTGTCTTTGCAAACAGATTGAGTTTCAGTTAGTTTTTTTTATTTTCATTTAAATTTCTAGGAACGACTGTCTCAGCCCATTGTTAGTTTTTTGTTTATGTTCTTTTTACTTTTATTTAAAATTTATTTTTAGATCATAGTCAAGAAAGAAAAATTATCAAGGAATAACTAAATGTAACTACTGACAGTTTAATAACTGTATAGTGATCTCTACAAAAACAGAGAAAAGAAACAGTTACTATAATTTTTTGACCATCATAGTATTGAATAGAAACAAGCGTGAAATCATTTTTGAAAATATGAATCCATATATTACAGCCTGAATATTTTCTTCCTAACTTAACAAAGACCATTGATCTATTTTATAACAAAGATAGGGAATGAATAACTAACACAGGAGCAAACAAAGTACGTGGACAAGTTTAGAAAAACAAAGCAACGAGCTTGCAGAAGAATCAAGTGAATCATTGTTGAAGGAAAATACAATTTCTACAGGTACCAACAGAACTCATAACATTTTCCTTCACTATTTAATTATCGAAAATAAATCATTGTGTGTGTGTGTGTGTATATATATATATATCGATACTGAACACTTGCAGTCCAAGATACAGCTGCCCAAAAATACGGCTAAGTCACAGAATAGAGGTCCTGTACAACGGTGCCAAACAAAACTTCGAGTTTCCCACAGGACCAACATGAGCACAGTCTCCTAAGAACATAAATACAGTCGCATATACAACAACAGCTGATCAGGAGCTCAGGACCAAGTGTCGTAAAATGGTCAAAATGAAAGTGCTTAGAAAAGATTGGAACCTAAACGACCGGATAGAGCTCGTCTTCCTGATTCCGACGCCGCAAACGGTTCGAAAAACGGTCGTTGTATGAGAAAGTTATGCCAAAAACAAAATCGCCCAATAACCCTTAATTTTTGAATTAAAAATATATATATATATATATATATATATAAAAAAATAAAAAAATAAATAAATAAATTATTCCACGGAATATTCTTTGGAATATTCCTTTTGGGCAGTGAATCAAAAGCTACCACGTGGCAGGCCTGGAGGGCACCACGTGGCCCATGATGACGTCAGCAAGGTTTGTTTGAGCGCATATTAAAATTTGTTTAGAGGCGGTGAGGTTTGATCCCAAGACCTCCCACCTAACACCCAAGCACCTTACCATTGGGCCACAATAGTGCAATTTGAATGGAATGCGGAAAAAATATTATTTAAATGTTATAATTGTTTGGGCGGGAAAATGAAGGGGGCCAGCCCCTAAGCGGCCAGCCCCCATTCCATATGATCTTGTGCCGAGAACCAGGGCTAGAACACTAACCACCAGCACGGAATCCTATGCAAACAGCCAGCCCGAATGTTTTGGTCACATGCGCATTAATCACAGCAGTTAGACTGGCGGAAATTTTAACGGAGCGCCAAATTTGGGCGGACCCGCCATATTTGGCAGGCCTAACTGGCCCCAACTAAAGTTAACTGGAGTTTTTCAAGGGCAGCTCGCAGTTGGGAGTAAATGGCCATAACTTTGGCTAGGAAAGTCTGTTTTGTTGGCATTATGATTCTGGTATGGCTCTATGATACAGATGTTGTACTTGATGGCAACACCCTCAAGTGGCAATGCTCTGATCTGGCTCTCAAAATGTTGGAAACTAATAGGTACGCAGGAGAATAGTTCTAAAGGTGCGTACCCGCAGGTACGCCGTGAAGGGACTGCGACCAAACACGCAGGTCACCCTTTCAGAAGGTGCGTACCCCCAATTTACTTACTTCAAGGCAGAGAAGCGCGCTCACGTGGGGTTTCTTATGTTTGGCCAATGGTATTTAGCCCGCCGTTCTTGATTCTATGGTTTTGGCCCGTGGTATTGTTTTATATTATTATTATCATTGAGCCCCATGTTTTTAGGGCCCCTTGTATTGGTTACCTATGGTATTGATCCATGATTTTAGGAAGAGCTTGCCTATATAAAGCAAAGGAGATCACTTGGCTAAGGATCTTTTGCAAATTGAATATCTTAAGATCTGAAATATTGGGTTATTGTTTTAAAATCTTGATCTATATAAAAGTGAAGTTGAAAGCGAATCTATGAAGGGTGATCTCTCGAGCGCATGATCAGATCTGAGCATCTGACTATCTGTGGCACACTAGGGGACTGCCAATTCGGCCCTAATCAAAGGTACGCAGGTGATTAACGGTGCAAGTGTGTGGGTACGCAGAGCAGAAGAGGGAGAAGTGCGTGGGTACGCAGCGCGACAGAGGTTCAGGTGCGTAGGCACAGGGAAAGTACGCGGCGCTTCAGAAGCCGCATGTGCGTAGGTACGCGGCGTGATAGCATCTGTGGGTGCGTGGCTACAGTAGCAGTACGCGGAGCGATAGTATCTGTGAGTGTGTGCCTACAGTAACAGTACGCAGTGTGATTGAAGAAACAGTGCGTGGGTACGCGGTGCAGCAGAAGGCTCTTTGCGGGGATACGCAGGGGAGCAGAAGGTGAAGTGCGTAGACACGCAGGCCAGAGAAAGAAAAATTGTGTATCTGTATTAAGGCATTTATTTGACTGACTTTTCTCTGTTGAAAAGGTGTTCTGGGTTTAGTTTACTGTTATTGTTGATCTGGTTACTGCAGTTGACTGGGTGATTTACTTGTACTTGATGATCTCTTGATGTTTATGGATCCAGTTTGAAAATTTATGAAAAGTGGTCCTTGAAAGAAAAGAAGTAGGGGGTTGTAGCTCCCTTCCAGGAGAGACTGGAAAACGAGAGAGAGTTGTAGCTCTCTGCAGGTTGCAACCTGCGTACTGGTAAAGGACTGCACCAGTACAAAACCATTGTAAAAGGAGTTTCTAATTTGAAAGAAGATAGAGACATATTGCAGCAGGTGGTTTTCACCCACATTGGGTTTCCACCTTACATCTGGTGTTCTTTGGTGTGACTATCTGTTTTCTTTGTTCATGCTCATTATTTTATGGTACTGACATGCAAAAATAATTCAAAGTATAAATAAGGAAGATTTATTAAAAGAACTTGATAATATTGATTCACCCCCCCTCTCAGTATTATTTCCAACAATTGGTATCAGAGCAGGTCCTTCAGAGAAGCTTGATCGCTTGAAGGAAGATCATTCATTATGAGCAACTACGAGAGGGAAGCATCAATCAGGCCACCAATCTTTGATGGGACAAACTTCAATTATTGGAAGGTAAGAGTTACTGCCTATCTTCAATCTCTTGGTATAGAAGTTTGGGATATCATAGATACAGGCTACACTTTTCCTTCAGCTACTCCTACAGATTCGGCCGAGAAGAAGAAATATGAAACCAATGCTAAAGCAGTCAATACTCTGCTAGGATGCTTATCTCAAACAGAATTCGTAAAGGTTATGCGATATAAATCCGCAAAGGAAATATGGGACAAGATTGTCTTGAGCTACGAAGGAGATGAACAGGTAAAGCGTGCTAAACTTCAAACCCTCAGAATTCAGTATGAGAATCTCAGAATGTATAATGATGAAACTGTGGCTAACTATTTTCTTCGGATAGACGAGATTGTTAATTTCATGAAAAACTTGGGTGAAGAAATAAAAGAGGCTATTGTGGTTGAAAAAGTTTTAAGATCATTGTCCCCCAAGTTTGAATCTAAAGTATCTGCAATAGAAGAAAAGGAAAATCTACGAATTCTTACTATGTCTCAGCTACACGGAATTCTAACTACTTATGAAATGAGAAAGGGAGGTCCATCAGACAGGAGAGAAGCTGCTTTCAAGGCTTCAGGCAAAGGAGACTACTATGAAGCAAGTCACGTGCCAGAAGAAGAAGAAGAATCAAATTTTGTCAGAAATCTTCAACGGGGTACTGGAAGGTTCAGAGGTAAGTTACCTTTTAAATGTTTTGCTTGTGGAAGAGTAGGTCATTATGCTGCGAAATTTCCTCATAAGGATAAGATTGACAAAGGAAAGGAACCTGCTAGATGGAGCAAGAAACAGAATGCAAATAAGAAAAGCTACTGCACTCATGAAGATAGTGATGGTCTATCAAATAGTGATGAAGATGAACGAGGTAATGACTATAAACTTTTAATGGCATTTGAAGATGATGATTACATGGATGCTATAGATGTGGATAGCTTTCATGAAGAAATTTCTAGACTCAAGACATGTATAGAAGAAAATAATATGATCATTGATACTCTACAATTTCAGATTGATGAAAAAGAAAAATATCTTGAAAAGTTAGAAGGTGAAATTGTTGGTCTTAGAAAAGAGATTGAGAAAACAAAGGCTATTAATCTTAAGTTTGTCAAAGGATCTGAAACTCTGGATGAGACATCAATTTACAGCGTTCTCCACTAAACAAGACGGGTCTGGGGTATAATGGAGAAACTTCTCAAGCATCCACCTCAAAGAGTTATCTTGATGCAGCAAGAAGGAATGAGAAAAAGCACAATGGATATCACCAGGTAAAGCAGGGACCAATTACAAACAAAGACTATCAGGCAAACCAGGAGCAATCCGTCTTAAGGATGAACAAAAGCTACAACCAGCCACAGGTAAAATCCTCTCAATTTGCTTCAAGAATGAATGACAATAGAAATTACAATCGTTTGGCGGGAAGATTTGATAACCGCAGAAGTTTCTTCAATGGACAATGCTTCTCTTGCCATAACTTTGGTCACAAAGCAGCTCAATGTGTTGCATATTAAACGATCATGACTAGAGAAGCTCAAAAACAAAGAAGTATGACCGGGATTACAAAAAGGACCTATAACAACTTTTCGGTTCTTGAAAATGAAGTTGAATGTTCTATTTGCAATAATTTTGGTCATGAAGATTCTGAATGCAGGAGCAGGTTTCAGCAGACAAAGGAACAAGCCTAAAGCACCAAAACATGGAGAATAAAGGAACCACAAACAGAAAGATGTGGGATAGCATTTTATGCAGAGGGACAAGAAAATCTATGGTACATTGATAGTGGATGTTCGAAGCATATGACAGGTGATAAAGAAAAACTTGAATCATATTCTGCTCTAGAAAAGGGAAAGAAAGTCTCTTTTGGAAATGATACTCCTGCAGCTATAAAAGGAAAAGGCACTGCTCAGTTAAAAGAAAAGGTCAAAGCTGGAAATGTTTTGTATGTCGATGGATTGAAACATAATCTTCTAAGTGTCAGCCAGATGTGTGATCAAGGAACCGAGGTGATATTTAGAACAAATGGATGTCTTGTTCGTGATCTTGATACAGGTAAAACGGTGATCAAAGGTAAAAGAACTCCAAATAATCTATACATATTTGAAGAAGGACAACAACAATGCTATCTAAGCAAGGATGATGAACATTGGTTATGGCACCGGAGGTTGGGGCATCTAAGCTTTTCACAAATAAGGAAAGCATGCAAATATCAGGCAGTTCGCGGTCTTCCAGATATCAAAATTCCAGACAACACCATATGCAAATCATGTCAGTTTGGAAAGCAAACCAGAACTAACTTTCCAGAGAAGGAAGGATCAGCTAGCATGCCTCTTGAGCTTGTACATACAGATGTATGTGGACCATTCAAGAAAAGGACACCTCGAGGAGAAGAATACTTGATATTATTCATTGACGATTTCTCCAGGTTTGTCTGGTTAGGACTTATGAAGCACAAAGATGAAGCATTCGAAAAATTCAAATCCTTTAAAGCCTTGGTTGAAAATGAATCAGGATACAAAATTAAGTGCCTCAGATCCGACAGAGGTGGGGAGTTTACCTCAAATGAATTTTTCGATTTCTGTGAAGAACATGGGATAAGAAGAGAATTCTCTACAGCTAGAACTCCTCAGCAAAATGGAGTAGTGGAAAGAATGAACAGAACAGTCCAACAAATGGCTCGTGCTATGCTTGATGAGTCTGGAACTCCCGCAACTTTCTGGGGTGAAGCTGCATATGCTGCGGTTGTTATTCTCAACAAAACAAATGTCCGGGTAAACAGCACTCAAACTCCTCATGAGCTCTGGTATGGTGAGACTCCTTTGGTAAAGCACTTCAAAATCTTTGGGAGCAAATGCTATATTAAGAACACTGGTGAGCAACTTGGCAAACTTGAACCTAGAGCAGATGAAGGCATTCTTCTTGGTTATTCTCCACACAGCAAAGCATACAAGTGCTACAATAAAAGACTTGGAAGAATTGTTGACAGCATTGATGTAGTGGTTGATGAGAAGGGATACATTCCTAGGCAAGTAAATCATGAAGATATCGAAGAAGATGAAGACTACCCTCAAAGACAGAATGATGAAGAAGAAGAACCTCAAGAAGAACCAGAGGAGCAGATAAGGATAGAAGAAAAGACTCCATCCAGATATGTTCAGAAGAATCATCCAGAATCTCATATTTTGGGGCAGAAAGAAGCAGGTGTACAAACAAGAAGAACAGTTGCAGAAGCTTCAAGTTATTTGGCATTACTCTCTTCCACTGAACCACAAAATGTGAAAGAGGCATGCAAAGATGAATGTTGGGTGAAAGCAATGGATGAAGAACTTGAGCAGATCGAAAAGAACAACACTTGGGAGCTGGTTCCTAGACCAAAGGATAAGAATGTTATAGGGACAAAATGGGTCTTCAAAAATAAATTGAATGAAAAGGGAGAAGTAATTAGAAACAAGGCCAGACTTGTTTGTAAAGGGTATGCACAGCAAGAAGGAATAGATTTTGAAGAAACCTTTGCCCCTGTTGCAAGACTTGAGGCCATCCAAATGTTCCTTGCTCTCTCAAGCTTTCAAAACTTCAAAGTATTCCAAATGGACGTGAAATCAGCCTTTCTGAATGGAGACTTGGAAGAAGAAGTATACATTGAGCATCCAGATGGTTTCATTCTTGGAAATGATCCAAATCTTGTATGCAGATTGAAAAAGGCTCTCTATGGTCTCAAACAAGATCCAAGGGCTTGGTACTATCGTTTGGACAAATATCTTCATCAACAAGGTTTTTCAAAAGGATCAGCAGACAGCAATCTTTATATAAAAGTTGAAAACGACAAATTGCTAATACTTGTTGTGTATGTAGATGACATTATCTTTGGCAGCAATGAAGAAACTATGAGTCAAAGCTTTGCCTTGGTGATGCAGAAAGAATTCGAAATGTACTTGCTGGGAGAACTGACATATTTTCTTGGTTTGCAAATCCAACAAAAAGAAGGAGGGATCTTTTTCTCTCAAACCAAGTATCTCAAGCATATTTTGAAGAAATATGGCATGGAAGATGCAAAACCAATATGTACACCCATGGTCACAGGATGTAGCCTCAATGTAAATGATGAATCAGCAGCAGTGCATCAACCAACCTACAGATCTATGATTGGAAGTCTACTTTATTTGACAGGAACCCGACCAAACATCATGCATGCAGTGGGAATAGTTGGAAGATTTCAAGCAAATCCGAAGGAAACTCATCTTGAGGCAGTGAAGAGAATCTTTAAATATCTTCAAGGGACTCAAAATTATGGCTTATGGTATCCTAGAGATACAGATCTCACACTTCATGCTTATACAGATGCAGATTGGGCAGGAAGCGTGGATGACAGGAAGAGCCCAAGTGGTGGTGCGTTCTTTATGGGTTCCAGATTAGTATCTTGGTTCAGCAAGAAACAGAGTTCGATTGCCTTGTCTACAGATGAAGTAGAATATGTTGCTGCACTCAACTCCTTTGGATGATGCAGACCTTGTAGGACTTTCAAATCACTTGTACACCACCTATCTCCATCTTATGTGATAACACAAGTGCAATCAGCATTTCAAAGAACCCAGTCATGCATTCAAAGACCAAGCACATATCGATCAAGTATCATTTTCTCCGGGAACAAGTACTTGAACAAAAGGTCAAGTTGGAGTATGTTCCTTCTAAGGAACAAGTTGCTGATATACTCACCAAACCATTGCCCAGGGAGACCTTTGAATACCTCAGGCAAAAGCTAGGGGTTGTTGATGCATCATCTTGTTGAATATCTTCTGATGGTTGGTTGTACGCAAGGCTCATCTGGGGCATATGCGTACATGTGCTGGGTTGCGTATTGGTTGAAGATCGAATGGCACAGGTTCAGGGGGAGCATATAATGCATTGTTGGCATTATGGAGGATGTAGAGAAGGAGATCATGGATGCTGGTCTGAATATTGCTGCAATATGTCTCTATCTCTTTCATGGTCATTTATGGTGTTTTGGTGGCTTATGGTTCTTATTTGCAGATCTGGTTTATAGTCAGGGCGAGCATGTTTTTAGGGGGAGCATAACCCTTTGCCCTTGATGTCAAAGGGGGAGAATGACGTTGAGGATCTTGAGGTTGCCATCAAGTCCAAAGGGGGAGATTGTTGGCATTATGATTCTGGTATGGCTCTATGATACAGATGTTGTACTTGATGGCAACACCCTAAAGTGGCAATGCTCTGATCTGGCTCTCAAAATGTTGGAAACTAATAGGTACGCAGGAGAATAGTTCTAAAGGTGCGTACCCGCAGGTACGCCGTGAAGGGACTGCGGCCAAACACGTAGGTCACCCGTTCAGAAGGTGCGTACCCCCAGTTTACTTACTTCAAGGCAGAGAAGCGCGCTCACGTGGGGTTTCTTATGTTTGGCCAGTGGTATTTAGCCCGCCGTTCTTGATTCTATGGTTTTGGCCCGTGGTATTGTTTTATATTATTATTATCATTGAGCCCCATGTTTTTAGGGCCCCTTGTATTGGTTACCTATGGTATTGATCCATGATTTTAGGAAGAGCTTGCCTATATAAAGCAAAGGAGATCACTTGGCTAAGGATCTTTTGCAAATTGAATATCTTAAGATCTGAAATATTGGGTTATTGTTTTAAAAGCTTGATCTATATAAAAGTGAAGTTGAAAGCGAATCTATGAAGGGTGATCTCTCGAGCGCATGATCAGATCTGAGCATCTGACTATCTGTGGCACACTGGGGGACTGCCAATTCGGCCCTAATCAAAGGTACGCAGGTGATTAACGGTGCAAGTACGTGGGTACGCAGAGCAGAAGAGGGAGAAGTGCGTGGGTACGCAGAGTAGAAGAAGGCGTAGTGCGTGGGTACACAGCGCGACAGAGGTTTAGGTGCGTAGGCACAGGGAAAGTACGCAGCGCTTCAGAAGCCGCAGGTGCGTAAGTACGCGGCGCGATAGCATCTGTGGGTGCGTGGCTACAGTAGCAATACGCGGAGCGATAGTATCTGTGAGTGTGTGCCTACAGTAATAGTACGCAGCGTGATTGAAGAAACAGTGCGTGGGTACGCGGTGCAGCAGAAGGCTCTCTGCGGGTATACGCAGGGGAGTAGAAGGTGAAGTGCGTAGACACGGAAGCCAGAGAAAGAAAAATTGTGTATCTATATTAAGGCATTTATTTGACTGACTTTTCTCTGTTGAAAAGGTGTTCTGGGTTTAGTTTGCTGTTATTGTTGATCTGGTTACTACAGTTGACTGGGTGATTTACTTCTACTTGATGATCTCTTGATGTTTATGGATCCAGTTTGAAAATTTATGAAAAGTGGTCCTTGAAAGAAAAGAAGTAGGGGGTTGTAGCTCCCTTCCAAGAGAGACTGGAAAATGAGAGAGAGTTGTAGCTCTCTGCAGGTTGCAGCCTGCGTACTGGTAAAGGACTGCACCAGTACAAAACCATTGTAAAAGGAGTTTCTAATTTGAAAGAAGATAGAGACATATTGCAGCAGGTGGTTTTCACCCACATTGGGTTTCCACCTTACATCTGGTGTTCTTTGGTGTGACTATCTTTTTTCTTTGTTCATGCTCATTATTTTATGGTACTGACATGCAAAAATAATTCAAAGTATAAATAAGGAAGATTTATTAAAAGAACTTGATAATACTGATTCACCCCCCCCCCCCCTCTCAGTATTATTTCCAACACGTTTTGGACGATTTTTTTTTTGATTTTGGGTCTCTTCGACCTTCTGAAGCCATTGGCACAGGTTTCACAACCATCTGAGGTCATTTGCAGGTGTTTTAGCTTCGTGGAAGTTCCAGGAGCCACTAGGGCCAAATCAGTTTGGGAGCTGCATTGGGAATTTTGCAGCCAGTGAATGTGGAACGAAGGTCATTCCTGAAGGTTTTCAGCATTCTGAATCCATTTCTACAGCTCATTTTTCATGCTGAGGCATTCTTCTCACTGTTTAGCTTTAGGAAATCTTTCAGGCCACTAGGGCCATTTCAGTGTTGGAGCTGTTTGGGGGCTATATTCATCCATTTTTGGTGATTCAAAAGCCTATGTCTGCTATTTTCGATCTTCTGAGTCTAATGGCAGAGGTTTCAGAACCAATTGAGGTCATATTCACCTCGAAATTCTCCATGCAAGTTTAAAGGGCCACCAGGGCCAATTGGGGAAAGTACTGTATAAGGTACAAATTTCACTGTTTAGTGTTTGGGAAAGAGCATGTTTAGCTAATTCCTATCTTCTGATTCTGTATTTACAATCATATCTGTCCTTTGAGACACCCATATTCTTGTATTAGCCTTTATAGCGTTTTTAATACAAGAGGACAAGCCTAGTTGGAAAGGTTTGGTCCAACAGATGTAGCCCAGAGGGGGGGTGAACTGCTTTATCATTTTGATGTCTTTATTTGCTGAAGATGATATGCTAAACAAAACTAATATAAAGTATTAAACAACAAATAAATATAACTTGCATACACACATAATCACCTGTTCAGCTGCAGAAAGTTACTTGTCTTATTCCGCAAGATCTTAAACTTCAAGTATGTGTATGTCAAAGACTTCTAAGTGTTTACTTTGTTATTTCTTTAGGCAGAGCCTGTAGAGGGCCAGGTAGCCTCTGGAACTCATCCTCTTTTTAGAGGTGACATGTCCGGTGAATGCCCCTACAGTCTATCTCTGTATAAGAAATAAGAAGTTTATACATTTTTAGAGGTCATTTGGAGTGTCTAGCTCACAGTTGAAATTATTGGAAATGGATACCTTGCACCCTTAAACAAGTACATTCCATTTTCAGATCAACAACCTAAAGGCATAAATTACAGACTACAAATCAGGGAGGCCAAAGCCACTGCCCTCGAAAAAAGACCAAGCAAGAAGCATAACCCTTCAAACAAATTGACAAAGGAACAACATGGTGCGACCCTACGCGATACTTGTGTAGGTGTCAGGGCACGCAACCAGCCAACAACAAGCCCAACTACATTTCCTATCAAAGCCACCAAAACAAAGTCGTCATCAACCAAGAGACGGAGTCGTGAAAAAAGAAAACCGAAGACAGAGCCAAGGGTTAGGGAAGGTTCACTTACCAGAGCCGAGTTCTGCTAACTGAGGAAAGAAACCACGAGCCAAGGCCACAGTCGTAGAGTGCCCACTGCTCGCCAGGAGAAAGAACAGTCAATGATAGTCGAAAACGAGGCAGAATGCTAAAATGCGGAGTGGGAGATCTTACCTCTGTTTAGGTCCTAGAATAACACTGAGAATCGAGCTGCCCCACAACTATGACCTGCAGAAAAGAACCAAGTTTATAGTCAAACAACGAGGTGGACATATGAAAACCAGTAGCATAATCGAAACTAGAGAATAATAAGGACCCAAGACCATAACCAGAGTCAAATAAACAGAAACCCACGACTGAGACCAGGGGTCCCGAGACTTTAGAATGGGGTGTAGAACAGAGGACATTTTCGAGTGTTTAAGCAAAACCCTGAGGAGCAGTGACCTAAGACAGAGTGGAAATACTCACCTCGACGGTGCAACAGAAGACCAGAGCAACAATGGAATGAGCTGAGTTAGGGTTTCTTGGTTACAGTAAGAGGTGGGAGGAGTGAGCCCCAAGATCAGGACACTTGTCCTCAAATCAATTAAACCACAGTACCATTCCATAAAGTCAGCCAACCACAAAGCTATCAACAATACAATCAACAATTAATTATAAGTCGTAGGTGTTCAGGGCTGGTCCCATCACCAACCCAAGCTCGTCTTAAGGTAGTTAACTCTCCACCAGACAAAGTTATTGGCATTGCAGAGAATGTGGAGGTATGCATTGGTGAGTGTTCTGGGAAGATCAATTTCACAGTGGTAAGGATGAATGACTATGAGGCAGTTCTGGGGATATAATTTATGAAGCAGTATGAATCTATGATGGTGCCACATATGAATAAGTTATATATTTATGATCGATAGGAGGATGAACCATTGGGCGTTCCTACTATGTCAACTATGACGACTGGGTGTAAATTGACAAGGATCAATGTGGAGGACATCAAGTGAGATGAAGAGGTCTGTGAGAGGTTGAACCGTGTAGAAGAAAAATTCATGGAGCAGGAAGAGATTATGATAAAATTGTATGATAGTGTTATGGACTTGAAAACCAGACTAGAGGCAATGGGGGATAACAAGGATGTGAAGCTAGAGATTCATCAGGAGGAGAGTTGAGAAGCATACATGCAGAGATTTGAAGAGGAGGATCCTAACAAATAGATCAAGTTGTTGGAGAAGGAGGATGGAAGGCCTTCAGCCTTCCCATTCCCTCCCTCTTTCTAGACTAGCATGGGGATGAAGCTCATTGTCTTCTTCTCATGGCATTGAGTCCTCTTTGACATAATGGGCAGACATTTGGGGCGAGATAGATGTGATTGACAACAGGATGCGATGATAGTTGTGATGATATGAGATGCATGCGTTCTTGTGGAGGAGATGATACGATTGGATTAGCTATCCAACTAATCACCATCACAGGGTGATCCAACACATGATGTTCTTCAAGAGTTATGACATGATTTGGGCATGGACCGAGTCATGGGAAGAGCTATCTAGGTGACGATATATGGATATTTTTCTTAGCAATGGAGGTTTTTGAGAGGGTGTTTTCAAGGGTGAAAACCTTTTCAGAGTGGAGGAGGATGTCAAGGCCTCAAGTTGGTGAGTGCCCAAGAGACTAAAAAAATGACGACCTCAGCTAAAGGCATGCGAGCTTGCCCAACATGTGTGACGAGAAATCGTGTTCATTTAAAGGTGACTCAGGTGAAGGCGTTCACTTAAAGGTGACTTGGAGGTGGATGTTTGGTTATGTGCGACCCCACCATCAGTTAAAGGTGTGCATGTGTATAGCTAACGGTTAAGTACAACAAATGGGAAATCACATCGTAGCGGGTGCTCGCTGATCGTGAGGAGAAACCAAGTATAGCTGCTACATGGGTGAGATGAGTCAAGCGCTCGGGGCGGGTGAGTCACTGGGTGGTGCAACGAGTTGGGAAAGTCATGTAGCGGTGAACAGTTGGGGGATTCATGTAGTGATGGGCGAGTTGTGTTAAGTTGAACGAGTTGTAGGTGAGTTAGTGGGTAGCATGGGAAATCCAACCCATGACCAACTCAAACGAGATAACACTTGGATGGGCGCATGCCAAAGGTTGACACATTGGCTACATATTGTATGGGCAGGATGAACCATATGAAAATCCAAACGATGCGACCCTTGGAGAATGGTGGCATATGGACAACATATAAGTATGTGATGGGGGGGCAACCATTTGAGCATCAAATCATCGAACCATCAACACAATTCATAGCTTAAACAAAGTGTGAAGGGGGCTGAGGCATACAAATAGAAGTGTGGCAGAGTTGCAGGACTGTGTAATTTTGACGGGTGGCTTTGGAGTTTCCACAGGTCATGTGGAACATTGCAGCTGAAGGATGAGGTTGTAACCAACGACAACTCAGAACATGACTACACACACTGACAATGCAGGTGAAACATGACACATGTCCACTACACGAGTGTTTAGGTGGAGTTACATTACAGTGGGTTACCGCAGTGTAGTGTGGCACTACGGGCTGTGAATAGGGTGAGCAAACTACCGACCAGTTGAACAAAGCTCGAGTTGTAGCACAAAGGTGTGACACGGTAGTGTAGAACGAGGGTTGTACGAAAGGGGTAAACATTCAGTTCGAGTGTGCAAGGTCCACACGATAGCAAGAATGTTCGGGTTTAAACGTGAGGGGTTGCATGACAACATTTGTGAAGTGCACGACCACTGCATGAGTTGTGAAAATAAATTGTGCTGATCATTTAGAGGTTGCACGAATTGAAAAGATTTGTAAAGTTTTGTAAAATTGTACATCACTGAATTATAACTGATTGGGCAAACTTATATTTAGGAGTTGCCCCTCCCTTTTGATATGTGTGTACATTGTTGAGTTATGTTTATTTCTACTACATATGAAGATTAACTGAAGAAAGATAAATGAAATGATTTCTGCTACATGATAACACTTAGTGAAAATTGGTTAAGTGTTGAGTAAGCATAGCTCGTGAACTCAAGTAATGGTGAAATGAAAAAGTTCGATAGTGTCACATCTAGCTATGAGTTGGTTGGAAGACACCATTAGCATAGGGGTGTGGCAGTTGGTATCAGAGCTTGTTTTGTAGGAAGGGGCTTTGAGAAGAAGAAGCAGGGATACAACAGGTAGTGGTTGCAATTGGTATTGAAGTTGAAGCATTGTGTAATTGGTCGCAATGTGATATTATGGAATTTGGCAGGGGCAAGACACTAGGTCAGGGCCGATATGAAAATTGAAGTGTATGGCCATGACATGCTCAAGGGAAAAGATGATGGCAGACAATGTGGAGAAACCACAGGTCACAGGTGAATCTAGCATGAGTCCTGACACAGTTTTCATGAACAAGATATTGGATCATATGGATGAAATAACTTCGGAGCTGAGTGCATTGGGAGCTGAGAACACTGAACTTAGAGATAAGTTCACAAATAAGGAAGAGGACCATGAGAACCTCAAGGTATGATATGACTATCTTTCATGGAACTATGGAAAAACTGTGGGTGAAGTTAAGAACTTTGAAGCTGCAAAGGATCAAGGATTAGAATAGACCATGAAGCTATGGAAGAGTCATGATGAGGCTCTCAATGAGATATCTATCTTGAAGAAGGAAGTTGGGAAGGGACCAGTTGGAGGAGCTGCCCACATCAAAAGCAAGGAACCTGATTCTTATAATGGGGTGAGGAGTGAAAATATACTTGGGAATTTTTTATGGGATATGGAACAATACTTGGAATGCTTGGGGCTTTATAATGAAGAGGCCAAGGTGAAGGTAGCTACTCAATTCCTTACAAAGTATTCCAAGATTTGGTGGAGAAGGAAATCATACCAGATTTCTCATGACGATGTTGTGGACATCTCTATTTGGGAAGAATGAAGGAAGCGTTGCAAACTCACTCAAACCCACAAGATAAGACTTGGGATGCAAGGACGAAGATCAAATACATTAAGCAAACAAGGACTTTGTAAGCATATCAATGGGAATTTGTGAATGTGGTCTTGGAACTACCTGATATGGCAGAAAAAGACAAGGTTTTCAACTTCATCATTGGATTGAAACCTTGAGTACACATTGAGGTGAAGAGGAAAAATATCTAAACACTTGAGGAGGAATATGTTGCAGTTGATATGTTGTTGGACCATTATAATGAAGGGACTGAAGAGAAGAAAAATAAGTTTGACAAACTAAAGGATAAGACTACAAAGGAGGATCATGCAAGAGTAGGTGGAAAACAGAAGGCAAAGAAACCTTTGAAGTTTTGGTTGTGCAGAGAAAATCATACAGTGAAGAATTGTGTAGAGAAGAGCACAATCTAATGGAAAGAAGAAAGAAGAACCAACAGTTGGGATGATTAAGATATTAGGTGTTGCAGTAGCAATAAAGGCTATCCCAAGGCATGATCCTGAGAGGAATCAGTTAGAGTATGTGGACATGAAGGTTGGGAAGGGCACATTGCTCACTATGGTGGACAATGATGCAACCCATAACTTCACTAGAGAGGAGGCTAAAAGGAATGTTGGGTTGAAATTTGTACCAACCAAATCTTATCTTAAGGAAGTGAACTCTCCACCAGAAAAAATTATTAGCATTGCAGAGAATGTGGAGGTATGCATTGGTGTGTGGTCTGGGAAGACCGACTTCACAGTGGTATGGATGGATGACTATGAGGCAGTTCTAGGGATAGAATTTATGAAGTAGTATGAAGCTATGATGGTGCCACATATCAAGAAGTTATATATTTATGATGGACAAGAGGATGAACCTTTGGGTATTCGTACCATGGAAGATATGATAGCTGGGTGTAAATTGACAACGATGAATGTTAAGGAAATCAAGCAAGATGAAGAGTTGTATGAGAGGTTGAACCCTACAAAGGAAAAACTCATGGAGCAAGCATAGATTATGAGAACTGTTGTGGCTGGAATCAACCTCCTAGAGCCAACCCCCAGGTTGGAAAGAGGACCAGTTCCTAGGACATACTAAATGAGTTCTTGTAGATTTGCAAGAGCTGTCACACACACTCAATATTCAAATTTCATGGAAAAACAGTGATTCAGAACAATCCTCCAGTAGAAGTATATAACCATCAAAAGAAAAATCAACTCATAGAAACGTTAACGTAACTATATAGAAACATTCATCACGTGGGCTTACATCTTAATAAATCATCATAGTATATGGAATATAGGAATTAAACTTAGGAGGAAATTCAATACACAGGGCTTATCCATAAGAATCTTGTATAGTAAAAATCACAATGAAGCAAATAAAGCAGAGATTAAGAATGGAGTGAAAATATATGTAGTATACTCTTTAAGGATTTGATTTTCATGTCCATACAGGCATTATACATCAATATTTGACTTCAAAGAATCCATAAATTTATGGAAAAACATCCAACAATACTTACGATATAATTGAGAAGGAAATGAAACAAATAACTAGAACACACACTATAAACCCAGGTTTCACCAAAATCTTGTATTAATTTTCAATAGAGAAATAATGCATCCATAATACATAGAGATTCTCTATTGGATTGAAAAAAATTACAAATTTTTGAACCTCTTTAGAGTCTCTTCTCATAGTCTTTATAAGGCCCCTGAAGGAAAACCTGCTACAAAAAGAAATATTCCTTCTTGATTTTTTTCTAGAGAATTATTATACCAAAATTAAACATGCCTCGTAGCACAACTGTCTATAACAGAAAATGTAACTGACTGGGGAAATAAAATAGTTACATAAAATTAAAAGTAAAAGTGTCATTATTGACACAATCTGCAATATCTTCAATGTTGTTGGGAAGGAGGTGGTGGCTGCATCGAGGGGTCGATGATCTAGAGCATAGTTAGATCGATGAATTGATGACACCTTTTCCATAGTACTGGATTTGAGAGAGGAGATTGGATGAACACCTGATGTGATATCTTCAAATTGGTGAGGTTTGAGTTGTCCAACCTTTCCCTAAATAACATTTTTATCAATCCAAGTAGTTGAAAGTATTTCTTGAGACAATTGACCATTCTTCTCCCCATTAGAGTGGAAGTATTCTCATGAGAGGAGTCTGCTCTGCTTTTTTCCTTCACCAGTCATTGTTTGTACTGATCCCAGGGGTTTAACTCACCCAATTACCAACATATGGGAAACCCTACCCTTATCAATGCTTCAAACACCTGATTGGAAGAATCCACCTTCCTTGCCACAACTCCCAGCCATTCTTCAACTCTCACTTTGGCTTCCTCCCTTCGGATCATATTAGTAATTTCCATGATGGCCCCCACTCTATCCACCACATCAATATGCCTCAACTCACTAAGTGGCCTCTCATTCACAAAATTTATGAACTTTTGGGAAATCTGGGAGTTCTTTACCCCATCCTCCTTAGTTTTCCTGATGGAGTATTCAAAATATGTAACTTATATTTTCTATTCATGCATAATGTTTATGAACTCCCAGCTCTTTTCCATCTCCTCAATAATCGCATCCCATACTAGTTGTTTGGGCCACAACAGTTATATGTTCCCATTTAACTTACCCTTCAGTTCTGAGATTTGTTGCTTTGCTTCTTGTAGGTCCTTGCTGAGGATCTCAACATTAGTCTTGTTGATCTCTACTTATTTCTCCTTTCGGGCCAAGTTTTTCTAGAAAGTTTCTAGATCTCTTTGCACCTTTTTTAACTCCCCTTCTGAAAGTTGGAGTTTAGTAAGCATCTTGGTTAGCTACTCAATAAGTTTTTGGGGGTCTCGGAGGGACGATGAGCATGCACATGTGTGATTCAATCTTCTGCTACAACTTGGCTATCGTTTTCTTGAGGGCTATGACCTCATTGTGCCTGTCAATGATCTCATTGGCCAATATCTATTTTTCTGTCTCTACCTACACTAGCACCTTGGTATGGACATGTTTATTGCCTGGCATCTTGAGCTTGTGTCTTAGCTCTTGAATCTCTACTTGGGAACCCTTGAGTAGAGTCTCTACAACTGACCTGTCTTCAGGATTCACCCCAAGCTTCACCACCAGCTCCTTGAAGTTTTTATTTTGTATGTGGAGAGCATGGGAATTGGATTTCTCTTGCTTCAGCCTATGAGCATATTTCTCCAGTAGTGTTTCTTCCTTGTTGATGGTCAAGGCATACCTATTAAGCTCGTTGTATAGCATTTCCCCAACCTTCTTGTGGAAATTTATTTTATCTGGGAGGGGAATTATTTCCATATCCAAAGACACATCCAAAGTTTTGAATTTAGATCCTGAGGGGAAGGACTGGTCTCGAGCATGCTGAAAGGAAAACCTAATTTGGTTCCTATCCAAATCCATTTCTTCCAGTAGCCTGGTGCAATAAGGGGCTGAATGATATTCTACCTGTTGTTGCATCTCCTCTCTTACATTTTTATTTGTTTCTTCAATGGCCTTAAATGCAGACCAACTTGACCTTGGGACCAATGTGCTAGAAGCTATGCCAAAAGCATCTACCCTGTAAGAAGACGAGGCAATAGACTGAGACAAATATTCCAATGAGATGTGAAAACTAGGTAACTGATATGTACCTTTCTCCAATAGGCTTGTTTCCAGCTCTTCTTCTTCTACCTCCCGAGTCTTAGTCTTTATGGATGAGGAAGTTCCTACAATCTCGATATCTATAATCTGCCCCATAGCCCTCTTTTGTGATTTTCCTTTATTGGTTAGAGTGTCAATCTCCATCTCTATGTCAAGAGGCCATGATTTAGAGTTAGCTTTCCATTATACCTCAGGTTTAAACTCGTGCAAATAAATCAAAGCCTTTATCTTTTCTCTTCTATAAGAAATGATGCCATGAGGGTCATAGTGCCAAACCTCTCCTATGTCAAAATTCATCTCCTTGAGCAAGGCCTCAACAGCTCCGAAGGCTTGCCTGGCATTAACAACAAAAGGTCCCACAAGCATTCCTAATTTGAACAGATGCCCCTTCTTTGCAGGGAAAAAGTGGAGTTAGTATGTAGCTAGACTTTGCCTAATGAATTCTAAAGAAAATATCCTCATAGGCATGAATACAAGTAGGTGGTAGGGGAGAAGTTCACACCCATAGATCCTAATCTCTGTGTGGTCTTCAAACAAATACTAGTCCCCCACCTAGTGTTCTTGCTGAGCTGAAGGAGTTATTTCTGCTGGGGGAGAACTCTGGGAGGAGGCACACCATGAATGATCCTATAGGAAATTGCCATATAGGTGGAGAAAAACTGTGACAAGTCCTGAGAATCTAGTATTTTTCTTACAGCCACATCCCAATCAAAAAATGAGTTCCTCTTCTTATCCCTAGAGACCACATTTAGGCCCAGACACTCAAATTCTTCAACATGAGAGTATAGAAAAAGATAAAACAACAAGGAGTAGTATCTAAAATATGAGGTAGTGGAGAAGTGATGCATCTGGAACCTGATGGCTTCAACCAGGTACGCTGGGATGTGAAGCACACATCTAGGATGCAGAATTTTCTTGAGGAAGCCTAAGGTGGCCTTATTGGATATGGTGGCATAGTATTCTCCCAATAGATGATTAATAATGGACAATATGGGTTGAACTGGCTCTACAAAGAGGGAGAGGGAGAAACTATGAGCAACGGGTAAGGTATTTAGCCCAAGAGCTTGGATAATTTTCAAGAAGGGTTTTTTTCCCAGTGACTGGGAGAGTGGAGTAATAGTACATCAAGGTAGTGTCAGTGAAATTCATTAATTCTTGGGGAGAAGGGTACATCAAGGCCTTTTGAATCAGTGTTGGGGTGATTTCTAGGATCTTAACCCCTTGGGAAGAAATGAAATAGTTGTTCTTTTCAATGTAGGTCGCTGCCAACCAGGATACAAAATATGGGAAATAATGCACGGTGGGTGAAATCTAGTAGTATAGACTTAAGTCCACCATTCAGAAAGGGTCCCCCCCGACATACTAGTCGAAAAGGTCAACTCAGAGGTTGGCTAGGTCATAAGAGAAAGCTAGTTCAACGATTTGCACCTCCATATCCATTAGGGGGTCAATGCTCAACGAGGGCTTGGGTTCCTGAGTTTTTGAAGCCTTTGGGGGCTTGGAAGACCTCAAGGCTATCATTTCTCAGTTTTTAAGACTTTTACCCTATGGAAAACACGGAGTACAGGTGAGAAGATTACTTGGTCATCGCAAAGGAGTAAGAAAATGACACCGGGACGAGCTACCGGGATGGCGGGGGTGCAAAAATGGTGTTCTGAGTAGGTCACATGCGGGAGGGGCACTAGCAAACAACAAAGGAATTTTTTAAATTTGAGCAGGGGAAGTCCTTTTATAAGCAGTGGGGGCCAACAGCTGGGTGACGTCATGATGGCGTCACGAGTTCAGGAAGGTGTCATGACGGGATTTAGTGATGGAAGGTGAGGTGGCAGACAGGAGTGGGGGGTAAATAGTGGGTTACCATTATGACCTTCGGACTTTACCTTTTACAGCGCTGGTGAATGAAACCCCGCCAGCTGGTGTGTTCCCCACCTGGTTCTGAAGGTCGAGCAGTGGTGGGATGGAGATCTCTTCAACCCCTCCAGAATGAATCTTCGTCATTGGATCAGAAGTTGACTATTCATCTTTAGAGGGGCAGAGAGATTTATTTTTCACGTAGGTTTCCCCCCAGGGCTAGTTCTGGAAAGCGGAAAGGTGGAGATGGATTGTGATCTGTAAAAATTTGCACACTTTTTATTGGTAAGTTTTCTCCAAGGTCCCAAGATCCAATAATTATTTTATTCACCTATCACTCGCTGTCATGTGTCGCAAGGGGAATGGAACTCCGGGGATGACCTCTAGGTCCTTGAGAGATTGTCCCTTGCCTTCGATATGCACTCTATTTCTCTCCATTTCGATATTTAAGCTTCCCCTCAGGTCCTCCTTCCCAAACATGGAACCTCCTGCTTGGCCTTTATAAAAATAGGGTCTCTTGAGCATGAATGCAAGGAGATGCAGAGTAGGTGACAATATCGACTCCAAATGGTGACAATGTATTCCCAGTAATGTATTGAGAACCTACATATTAGTTTCTTCTCTCCATTGGGTATGGAGTCATTTTATTCATGTATATAAAAGCAAAAACATAAATATATGACGAATTGAAAGTACTACTGATATTTTATACTAGCTCACTGGGAGAAAAATGAACCTCTTAGTGATAGAAGTAAAAATTTAGGAACTTCCTATTCACAGGCAGCTTAGATGCTTCACCTTTTAGGTTTTCCAGCAAGAAAGTATTGTTTCCCTTTTCCTCAACAATATTAAAGGGTCCAAACCATAAGAGATCAAAGTTTTCATGCTTCCCTTTGTCTTCTCTTTTCACATCCCACCTAAGCATTAGGTCTCTAGACTGTAGCAATCTATCCTTGGCCCTTTTTTTGAAAATACCATTCATATTTTCTTGGTATTTGATTAAGTTTTGAGTCACTTCTCCCATGTTTTCTTGAAGTTCCATAAGCTAATTCATTCTCCTAATTAGAGAATTTGGCTCTTCTTCAACCTCCTGTAGTAATTTAGCCATTGGAATTGCTAGTTGTATGGGAAAAACAACAGCTTTCCCATACACTAATTCAAATGGATATTTTCCTGTCGACCTCTTGGTTGTGACTCGGTTTTCCCACATGGCAAAGTTCAGTTGTGAGTCCAATTTTTCTGGTTCTCTAGTATGGTATTTTTGAGGATTTTCACAAGAGTCTCGTTGGAGGATTCAACCAAGCCATTTCCTTGTGGATAATGGGTAGTAGAGTGGCCTATAAGGATGTTGTATTTCTAACAGAGGCTAAAAACTCGGTAGGTTTGAACACTTGGGAATTATTTGTGATTATCTTCCTCGGACACCCAAATCTGGCCAGAATGTTTTCATCCATAAATTTTATGACAACTTCATTAGTTGCATTCTTGACTGGGATAATGTCCACCTACTTGGTGGAATAGTCAGTTGCAGTGAGAATCCATTTGTGTTGACCACTAGATGGTGGGTGTACTTCTCCAATAAAGTCCAACCCCACTGTCTAAAGGGCTCCTCCACAAAGACAGGGATCAAGGGGAAAGGGGCCAATTTCTATTTTTCAGCGAACATTTGGCACTTATCACAAGCCTTGACATAAGAATAGACCTCACTAAACATCTCGGGCCAGTAAAAACCCGCCTTGAGGATTTTATGTGCGGTAGCTTTCCAACCATAGTGCCCTCCACAAATGCAGCCATGAAATTCATCCATTATTTTTTTCACTTCCTCTTTAACCAGGCACAACAACAAAACTCCCAACAAGATCCTTTCAATACAATTGGCCACTTGAAATGACAAATCTTTGGACTTGCAGTCTCAGGGTATGGTATTTACCTTTGTCAAAATTCATTGGGCATCTTGGAAAATAAAGTAGTGAACTATATGCCTGTACCAATGAGATAGGGTAAATTTCATTTGAATTTCTTGAGTTGGGCTCTTGACCCCTCTTTGTTTCTCTTCACCTGTGTTTTTATTTTCTTCTTCAAATAACAGATTGGTTCCCAAAGATTTGCAATTAGATTTAAACATCATCTTGGCAAACCCCTGTCCCTTTATAAACTTAGTGGGCTTGATTTCCAAATCATGTTCCTGAATCTTGGCAATCCATATGCCCCTCCTACCTTTGTTGTCTCCTTGCACCAGAATATCTTTCATTGAGGCCATGGGGACATCAGTTATTGTTCTTGATTGTAATACATACACTCGAAACACTTTCAAGGCTTTGACAAAGGAATAATCTTGTTTTTCTAGTATGTCATATTTGAGCTTAGCATCTCTTAGCACTTGGCTAAAAAATTCCACTGGCTACTCATGTCTGATCTAAGACTTTTGTGATCCATATTGTAAATAATTGTCTTCCATATTAATCACATCATTAGGATTTGGTCGATGTTTCAAACCAACTAATGTGGTTCACCCTCGGGACAAGGTAAAAAAGTCAATCAATCTTCAAGAATAAATAGAATGGATGCATCATTGGCCAAAGTTAGTCATTGAAAAGTATCCATTAGTGACTAGTTAATAAGGTAAATAAAATATTCTAAAATTAGCAGTTAGGAATTATTTATTAAAATATTATATATTTAGTTATAAAGTAGCTGTTAGGAATCATAATATATATATATATATATATCAATTTTTAATTTAATTAAAATAATCCTATATGGTTTAAGAGTTGGTTACAAAATATTATCTATTTATAAAGTAGTTGTTAGGATTTTATTTATTTTAATTATATTAAATAAAGTAATTCCTAATATAGTAAGAATAATTCGTAAATTAATTCAAATGATGTTCTAATGGTTAAGAATTGGTTACAAAATATTATTTATTGAATTAAGGCTTTTGTGATCCATATCAAGTTTTTGAGACATGTTTTTGGCGATAATCACATCAAAATTCATTTGTCGACGTGTTTCGAACCAACAAGTGTGGTTCATCGCCATGACAAGATGAAGAATCAGATCATGGCAACAAGTTAAATAGAGAGACTGATAATCCAAAATATTATTTATTATAAAGTAGTTGTTAAGAGCTTATATATTTTAATTATATTAAAATAATTAATTAAAATATTGCAATAAATAAATAATAACAAGGTTATAGGGTTAAGAATTGGTTCAAAAAAATTATATATTTATAAAGTATAGAGTTAAAAATTGGTACCAAAATATTATTTATTTATAAAGTAGTTAGGAGTTTATTTATTTATTTTAATTATATTAAATTAATTAATTTTAATATTGCAAAAATTGAATAATAATAAATATAAAGGGTTAAGAAATGGCTACAAAATATTATTTATTTATAAATAAAATGTTAGGAGTATATTTATTATAATTATGTTAAACAAAATAAATCTTAATATAACAAAAGTTAAATAGTAATAAAGTTATAGGGGACCAAAAATGGTAAAAAACAGTAGGTAACTAATATTACAAATAAATAATATTTAGAAATAAACTCTAAAAAAAGGACAGAGACAGTTCATTGTTCTTCTGCAACCAAACAACTGCCACAGTGTTAGGGGAGGCAAATTAAAATATAAAAAAGAGTGTTAGATATTCTGGACTGACTAACACAGACGCTTCAGCTAGGTCCTTTTTGATCCCGAGTAATGATTCTTGGGCTTCTGTGCTCCATTTTACCTCCTTGTTCTTCTTCAACATCTCAGTGATCTCCTTAACTATCTCAACATAGTTGGGCACACATATTCTCAGGAAATTATCCTGCCCAAGAACGCATGAATCTCTTTCCTATTCTAAGTTAATGAGATGTTGTGAATGGCCTGCACTCTTTTAGGGTCAATCCTCACTCCCTCCTTGGCCACTATGTATCCAAGCAACTTTCCTTCGCTTAGAGCGAACTAATACTTTTTGGGATTCAAAGACAACCCATACTCCTACATTTCTCAAAGGTAAGCCTTAAGTGCTCAAGATGCTATGCATATGTCTTTAAGAAAATGGTATTATTATCTAAATATATAACCACAAACTTATCCTGTTCTCCCCCAAAAGAAATGTCCATGGCTCTTTGAAAAGTGGCTCCAACATTAATTAAACCAAAGGGCATTCTTGCATACATGAATGTCCCCTAGGGGGTGGTAAAGGCAGTCTTATTCTGATCATCTGGGTGTACAACAAATTGGTTGTACCTGGAGAAACCATCCATCATAGACATTCTTGTTGACCCTACCACCTTCTGTAAAATGTGGTCCATCTTGGGTAGGGGGTAGTTGTCTTTCAAGGAAGCCTTGTTGAGGTTCCTGAAATCAATACACAACCTTATTTCTCCATTCTTCTTTTTGAATGGGACCAAGTTGGCCACCCAATATTAGTACCTTAGAGGTATAATTATTTTATCCTATAATAAATTCTTCACCTATTTTTCAATAGATGGAAGTATTAGAGGATTGATTTACCTGAGATTTTATTTGTAAGGCTTGAATCCTTCTTTTAAAGGTATCCTGTGCTAGATAATAGTGGTATCAAAATTTTTCAAGTCACCATAAGACCAAAAAAATACATCCATGTAGTTCTTAAACAAGTCAAGGTATTTTTGCTTGTACTCACGAGGGATTCCTTTTTCCAACTTTATCACCCTTCGGTCTTGCTCTGTGCCAATGTTGTGGTATTCTACTTGTTCATCGAATTCTTGCTTGGCTGACTTGGTTGCTACATTGTTCGGATTGAAAATCATTTCCAGCAAAACCAACCCCCTAGAGATGGTGTTTCCTTTCAACTGTAGGATTTTGTGTCCACCAATAGTTCCCTCCCAATTCTTTGGTTGTTCCTCAACGACCTCTTCATCCTCTCGATCGATCACTGAATTAGAAAACTCTCCTGCCACTTCCATGAAGAGTTTGATTTGTTCTTCATCCTCAAACACTTGCCAATGTTTGATGTTGTCTGGTAATGAAGGTTTGTACTGAAATTCAACTTCATACATCGGCGATGAATTTTTGGGAGGCTTAAAGTTAATTGCAGCTACAACCAAAGAGTCAGCCATCCTATTTCCCTCTCAGGGAAAAAATTGAATATTAAAAGCTAGGAAAAAGTTTTCAATTAGATCCCATACCTCATTTCGATAAGTCCTTAGTTGTGGATGTTTGGAATTGCATTGATTTTTGATCTGCCTGACCACTAATTCTGAGTCTCCAAATACACTTAGGCACACAATGTTTAAATTTTTGGCTGCCTATAGTCCCAACAACAGAGCTTCATATTCAGCAACAATATTTGTGGCTTCATATTCTAGTTTGAAAGAGAGAGGAATTAGGTTGCCTTAAGGAGGCATCAACAATACCCCTGCTCCATTTTCTTCCATGGAGCAATAAAATATATCTTCCAAACCTTATCACATTCCAGTAGTGCTTGATCGGGTTGTGCAAAGCATTCGACCTATGTCTCTTCTAATATTAAATCATTCTCCTCTAATTGCAGGCAAGACAGGTCTGTCTCTTTCCCATACAGGGGTGTATTTTTAGAACATTTAGCTTTTGTAACAGTCTTCACAAACCTTGATTCTTTGTACAACCTACATTCATGTCCACCAAAAATATGGATAGTGGCATATGTCAAATCCAATTTAATGGATCCTCCAATTTTATACCCCCATGATCTAGATAAGAGCATCCCAAACCTTGCAAGAATGTCTGCAACTACAATATCCATCACTACACTCTTGGCAGGAATTTGTGGCAATTTCACCACTAAATATTTGATCAACCCCAAGAATTTCACCCTTTTGGAGTAAAATGAGTAAATATCCTTGTATGGATGCATTATTTGCAGCCCTAAATGTTCCATTACTGACAACAACATCAAATTATGGGAGGCCCCTGAATCAAGCATGCAATTATGCAACAACAACTCATGAATCACCAAAGTCACATAAAAAGGGGTTGTAGGAGAGTCTTTCTCTTAAACATGGGGCCCAAAATACTACCATGGGTCTTTCTTCTTTCAGATTTAGGTTGTCTTGTACAAGAGTTGTGGTAGCTGGGTTAATAAACTGAGACACATGTACTTTGTAGTTTGGTTGTCTCAATAGCTATGACAAGGGGACACCAATTTTAACTTTTTCTAATTCATTTTGTAGGTCGAACATAGAAGGAATCTTATCTGTGTGGACAACGTCAACAGGCTCTTTCACTTTGTTTCAGACTAGTTGGGGTGATGGAAGAGTTTGTTCTGATTTAGACACTTCAGGCTTATGTGGGAGAGAGGTAGAGGGCTCTTTCTTCTTAAATGGAGGTTGATTTGAGGACTTCTTTTATTTTTCTAGTAGCTTGGTGGAGTTAGTGGTAGAAGGCTCTTCCCCTTGGTCCTATCCTCTAGATCTCTTCTTGGAAGACCTAAGGTCATATTTCTTGTGAAGTTGAGCTTGCATGAAGTCTGTAAATTATCTGCAATAGTAATCAATCTCTTCGTCATCCATAGAAGCATTCAATTCCCCTTCCTCTTTCTCAAGTGGTTCAACTTCGTACTCCTCTTCCCAGAGAGAAGAGAAGTGATTATCCTGATTTTCCATAGGTTCTTCCATTAGTTCCTCTGGGCCATCCTCCAAGTATAAGGGACATTGAATGTGACCTTGTTGTTCCTTTCCTTCTCTTTGTAAGAGTTGCAGCGAAGTCCTCCTATATTGAGGATTAAAAAACGTATTTGGGTTTAGAAGGGTTTGTCTGGGTGAATTTTTGTTTTGTAGCTCCAATTTTACAAGCTTATTAGGCAAGTTCTTGATCAACTTGTTCATCTCTTCCAGCTTTTGTTCTTGAGTTTCCTTCCCTTGACTTGAAGAGCTAGCCTCCTCTTTTCCTCTCCTCCTGTCAACATAATCAGGCTTTCCTCTTGATTTTCTAGTGGAGGTGAAGTTAGATTATACCTTAAGTGCATCAATATGGATTTGATCAAGGGTACAAGAATTTATTTCCCTGAAAGTAAAACCAAATTCGGACTCAAAAGCTCCAACAAAAACCACCTTGGTAGCAACTTGTGGTGGTTTAATTTCTGCAAGTAAGCTATTATAAACTTTGTTAAAACTTTTGATGAATTCAGAAACATCCTCATTATGTTTCTTCTTCATTGCATTAAATTATGTGAGGATGTATCCATAATCTCTTCTCTCACCCCATTTCTGCATGAACACATTTTCCATTTCTTCCCATGTAGTAATTTAGGAATTGGGTAAATTCTTGAACCACTTCCTAGCCTCTCCATCTAAATATTCGACAAAAGCCTCAAAATCACATATAAGTGCTCCACATTCTGATTCTTTGCAAAGGGGCATAAAGTATCTATATCTTTTTGGGTGGATATTTCATCCTCTCTAGTAAATCTTGGCAAGTTTTTGAGGTAATCCTGAGGCATGGCATTCATAGGTTGAGGTAGATTGAGAGGAGCGTACTTATTAATAATAAAACCGGGGACAGCCACATTTAGCAAAGGGGGAGGTAGTAAAAGATTTATCACAGGTATTTGCCAAAGGACTGGTTGAATGGTGACTATTTGGTGCCAAACTAGAAGGCTATTAACACTTGATGTTGGGATATCCTCAATTATTTATTTAACTTCTTCAAGCTCTGGAAAAATTAGAGAGGAAAATGAAGGAGGGCTATGAGGGCCCCCTACGTTTTGACCTCCTGATAAAAATGGGCCAAACAATGAACAATTGTCTTTTGTGTATCAATGAGGACTTTGGAAGCAAATTCAGAGTGGCTTATTATGGCCTTCTGGAAGCTAGTTGATGTTATTTCTAGGACAAAGATCCCAACACTTTGAGTGGTTGGTGTTTTCTCTTTCTAGACCCTCCTGGATATGATTCTTTCTGGGTCAAACACTAGAGGGGTCTTTTTCTAGCTTGTATCAAAATGGGTATGAGGCCTCTTGAAAACCAGTGTAAGTAAATGAGGGATCCCTAGTGGAGTCGGTCAAACTTTATTTATGTGGAGTCACCAAGGTGAGTGAAATCCAACCCTACACATCCCTTTCTCACCTATCAAAGGAATGTCAAAATAGTCATTATCCAGGGAAAAGTATTTTTCAAAAATGATCCCCGAAAATGACGCGAGAAGATGTTGTGGATGGAATTAGCCTCCCAGAGACTACCCCCGGATTAGAAAGAGGACCAATGCCTAGAACATCCTAAATGAGTGTTTGCAGATTTGCAAGAGATGTCACACACACTCAATATTCAAATTCATGGAAAAACAATGATTCAAAACCCTACTCCATAATGAAGTATATAACTGTCAAACAAAAAATCAACTCATAGAAACATTAACGTAACTGTATAGTGACCTTCATCACATGATTTTGCAGCTTAATAAATCATCATAGTATATGGAATAGAGGAATTAAACTTAGGAGGAAATTCAATACACAAGGCTTATCCATAAGAATCATGTATAGTAAAAATCAGAATGAAGTGAAGAAAGCAGATATTAAGAATGGAGTGCAAAGATACGTAGTATACTCTTTAAGGATTTGATTTTCATGTCCATACAGGTGTTATACATCAATATTTGAATTCAATGAATCCATACATTCATGAGAAAAACATCCAGCGATACTTATGATACAATCTGAGAAGGAAATGAAACACATATGAATACACATAACTAGAACATATACTATAAACCTAGGTGAACCAAAATCACCAAAAGATTGTATTAATTTTCAATAGAGAAATAATACATCCATATTACATAGAGCTTCTCTATTGGAACACAAAATTTACAAAGTTTTGAACCTCTTTAGAGTCTCTTCTCATAGTATTTATAAGGCTCTTGAAGGAAAACCCATTACAAAAAGAAATATTCCTTCTTGATTTTGTTCTAGAAAATCATTATATCGAAATTAAGCATGCCTTGTAGCACAACTGTCTATAACAAAAAATGTAACTAACTAGGGAAATAAAATAGTTACATAAAAGTAAAAGTAAAAAACATCATGATTGAAAAAATCTACAATATCTTCAATGTTGATGGGAAGGAAATGGTGGCTACGTCAAGGGTCGATGATCTAGAGTGTATGTGGATTGATGAACCACTGGCACCTCTACCATAGTTTTGAATTTGAGAGAGGAGACTTGAAGAACAACTGATGTGACATATTTAAACTAATGAGGTTTGAGTAGTATAGCCTTTCCATAAATAGAATTTTTATCAATCCACGTAGCTAAAATTCTTTCTTGAGATAATTAACCATTGTTCTTCCCTTTAGAGTGGCAGTCTTCTCATGAGAGGAGTCTGCTTTGCTTTTGGCCTCCCCCAGTCATTGTTTGTACTAATCTTAGGGTCTTAACTCACCCAAATCCCAATATTTGGGAAACCCTGCCCTTATCAGTGCTTCAAACTCCTGATTGAAAGCATCCACCTTCCTTGCCACATCTCCCAACCATTCTTCAACTCTCACTCCAACTTCCCCCTTTTCGATCATCCTAGTAATTTCCATGATGGCCCCCACTCTGTCCACCACATCAATAGGATTCAACTCTAATTGGCCTCTCATTCATGAACTTGATGAACTTTTGGGCAATATGGGAATTCTTTACCCCATCCTCCTTAGTTGTCATGATGGAGTATTCAAAATCTTTAATTGTTATTTTTTGTTCATGCATCATGTTTATGAACTCCCAGTTCTTTTCCATCTCCTCAATAATCTCATCCCATACTAGTTGTTTGGCCTACAATAATGACATGTTCCCTTTTAACTTACCCTTCAACTCTGAGATCTGTTGCTTGGCTTCTTGTAGGTCCTTGCTGAGGATCTCAACATTAGTCTTGTTGATCTCTACTTGTTTCTCCTTCTGGGACAAGTTTTTATGGGTAGTTTCTAGATCTCTTTGTACCTTTTTTAACTCCCCTTTTGAAAGTTGGAGTTCAGTAACGGTCTTGGTTAGCTGCTCAGAAATATTTTGGGGTTCCACAAGGACGATGACCATGCACATGTGTGAGTAAATCTTCTTCTGCAGCTCAACTATCGTTTGCTTGAGGGCTATGACCTCATTGTTCCTGGCAATGATATCATTGGCCAATATCTCCTTTTTTGCCTCTACCTACGCTAACTTCTTGATCTGGACATGTTCACTGTCTGGAATCCTCAGGTTGTATCTTAGCTCTTAAATCTCTACTTGGGAACCCTTGTGCAGATTCTCTACAACCAACCTGTCTTCAGGATTCACCCCAAGCTTCACCACCAACTCCTTGAAGTTTTCATTTTGTATGTGGAGATCATGGGAATTTTATTTCTCTTGCTTCAACCTGTGAGCATCTTTCTCCAGTAATGTTTCTGCTTTGCTGATGGCCAAGGCATTCTAATTCAGCTCGTTTTGTAGCCTTTCCCCAAACCGCTTGTGGAAATTGATTTTGTCTCGGAGGAGAATACTTGCCACATCCAAAGTTTTGAATTTGGATCCTAAGGGTAAGGGTGTGGCTCGAGGATGCTGCAAGGAAAACCTCATTTGATACCTCTCCCAATCCATTACTGGCAACAACCTAGTTTTATAGGGGGTTGAATGAGATTCTACCTGCTTCTACATCTCCTCTCTTACTTTCTTATTGCTTTCTTCAACGACCTTGAATGTAGACCACCTTGACCCTAGGACCGATGTGCTAGCAGTTGCGCCTAAAAAAACTACCTATGAAGAAGACGAGGTAGCAGACTGAGATAGATGTTCCAATGAGATGTGAAAACCAGGTTGATCTGGACCTTTCTCCTCTAGGCTTGTTTCCAGATCTTCTTCTTATGCCTCTTGAGTCTTAGTCTTTTTGGATGAGGAAGTCCCTACCATCTCGGTATCTGTAATCTGGACCATAGACCTCTTTTATGCTTTTCCTTTATCCGTCAGAGTGTCAATCTCCATCTCTGTGTCAAGAGGCCATGATTCAGAGTTATCTTTCCATTCTACCTTAGGTTTAGACTCATGCAAATAAGTCAAAGCATTTATCTTTTCTCTCCTTTGAGAAATGACGCCATGAGTGTCATAGTGCCAGACCTCTCCTATGTAAAAATTCATCTCTTTAAGTAAGACCTCAATAACTCCAGAGGCCTGCCTCACATTAACAACAAAAGGTCCCACATGAATTCCTAATTTGAACAGATGTCTCTTATTTACAGGGACAAAGTGGAGTTGGTCTGTTGCTAGACTTTGCCTAATGAATTCTAAAGAAAATGTCCTCATAGGAATGAATACAGGTAGGTGATAGGGGGGAGTTCACACCCATATATCCTTATCTTTGTGTGGTATTCAAACAAATACCTATCACCCACCTTAGTGTTTTTGCTGAGCTAATGGAGTTCTTTCTATTGGGGGAGGAGGAGGCACACCATGAATAAGCCTATAGGAAATGGCCATATAGGTGGAGATAAACTGTGAAAAGTTCTAAGAATCCATTCATTTTCTTATAGCCACATCCCAATAAAAGGTTTAGTTCCTCTTCTTGTCCCTAGAGACCAAGTATAGGCCCAGACACTCAAATTCTTCAACATGAGAGTATATAAAAAGATCAAACAACAAGGAGTAGTATCTGGAATATGAGGTAGTGGAGAAGTGATGCATCTGGAACTTGATGGCTTCAACCAAGTAATTTGGGATGTGAAGCACACATCCAGGCTATAGCATTTGCTTGAGGAAGCCTAAGGTGGCCTTATTGTCTATGGTGGCATCTTCTTCTCCCAACAGATGAGTAATAATTGACAAGACAGGTTGAAATGGATTTGTAAAGAGGGAGAGGGAGAAAATATCATAATCAGGTAAGGTATCTAGCCCAGGAGCTCGGATCATTTTTCAAGAAGGGTTGTTGCTCAGTGGTTGGGAGAGTGGAGTAATAGTACATCAAGGTAGTGTCAGTGAACTCTGATAATTTTGGGGGAGAAGGGTACATCGAGGCCTTCTGAATCAGTGTTGGGGTGATTTCTAGGATCTTAAGCCCTTAGGAAGAAATGAAATAGTTGTTATTGTCGACGTAGGCTGCTACCAGCTAGTAGACAAATTCTAGGAAATAATGCACAATGGGTGCAATCTAGTAGTACAGATCTGAGTCCACCAGTCGGAAAGGGTCTCCCCTCCTAACATATTGGTTGAACAACTCACCTCAGAGGTTGGCCAGGTCATAGGAGCAGGCTGGGTCAACGATTGCACCTCCATGTCCATGAGGGGGCCAAGGCTCGACAAGGGATTAAGTTCACAGGTTTTTAGAGCCTTTGGGGGCTTCTAATACCTCGAGGTTGTCATTTCTCTAGTTTTATACTTTAACCTTCATAAAACATGGAGTACAGGTGAACAAAATTACCTGGTCACCATAGAGAAGGATGAAAATGACACCAAGACGAGCTGTTAGGATGACGAAAGTGCACAAACGGTGTTCTGATCAAGTCATAGGTGGGAGGAGCACCAGGAAACAACTAAGGAATTTTTAAAATTTGAGTGGGGGAAATATTTTTATAGGAAGTGGGGGCCAATGGTCAGGTGACATCATGATGAAGTCATGGGGTTGGACACATGTCTCGATGGGATTCATTGATGGGGGGTGAGGTGGCAGACAGGAGCAGGGGGTAAATAGTGGGTTACCATTAAGATTTTTAGACTTTATCTTTTGCAACGCCAACGAATGAAACACCGCCAGCTGGTGTGGTCCCCAACTGGTTCCGGAGGTCGAGCAGTGGCAGGATGAAGATCTCTTCAACCCCTCCATAATGAATCTACGTCATTGGATCAGAAGTTGACTATTCAACTCTGGAGGGCCAAAGAGATTTATTTTTCACGTAGGTTCCCCCCCGGACTGCTTATGAAAAGCATTAAGGTGGAGATGGACAGTGATCAACTCGAAAGTTGCGAACCTTTTATTGGTAATTTTCTACAAGGCCCCAAGGTCCAATAATATTTTTATGTGCCTATCACTTGCGTCCACACATTGTAAGGGGAACAGACAGAGGACGATGACCTCTGGTTCCTTGAGAGCTCATCCCTTGCCTTTGATATGCACTCTATTTCCCTCCATTCTAATATTTAAGCTTCCTCTCAGGTCCTCCTTGCCAAACATGGAACCTCTTGCCTCGCCTTTATAAAAATATGGTCTCTTGAGCATGAATTCAAGGAAATTTAGAGTAGGTCACAACAAGAAAATTGTCTAATAGTGTTATGGACTTGACAGATAGACTAGAGGCAGTGGGGGATTATAGGGATGTGGAGCCGGAGACTCATGAGGAGGAGAGTCGGGAAGCATACATGCAAAGATTGGAAGAGGAGGATCCTAACAAATGGATTGAGTTGTTGGAGAAGGAGGATGGAAGGCGTTCATCCTTCCCATCCCCTCCCTCTTTCTAGACCATCATGTGGATGAGGCTCGTTGTCTTCTACTCATGGCAGTGAGTCCTCTTTGACATAATGGGCAGACATTTGGGGCGAG
This sequence comes from Pinus tabuliformis, assembly GCA_031772625.1. NCBI lineage: Eukaryota > Viridiplantae > Streptophyta > Pinopsida > Pinales > Pinaceae > Pinus > Pinus tabuliformis. Next base: position 777,501,299 of record CM062805.1, read on the forward strand.
ATAGATGTGATTGACAACAGGATGTGATGATAGTCACAATGACATGAGATGTATGCATTCTTGTGGAGGAGATGATATGCTAGATTAGTTACCTAACTAATCAACATAATAGGGGGATCCAACACATGATGTTCTTGCAGAGTTACGATAGGATTGGGCATGGAGCAAGTCACGGGCAGAGCTATCTAGGTGAAGATATATGGATATTTTTCTTAGTGATGGAGGTTGCTGAGAAGGTGTTGTTGGGGGCGATAACCTTTTTAGAGTGGAGGAGAATGTCATGGCCTCGGGTTGGAGAGCAACCAAGAGAGTTGAAATAACAACAACCTTGATTAAAGGTGTGTGGGTGCGCCCAAGATGTGCGACGAGCACCCATGTTCGATTAAGGGTGACTTGGGTGAACACGTTCGGTTAAAGGCGACTTGGAGGTGGACGTTCAGTTATATTGGACCCCACCATCAGTTAAAGGCGTGCATGGGTATAGTGGACGGTTAAGTACGACGGATGGGAAAGTGCCCATGCATCGTGAGGAGCGACCAAGTATAGTAGCGACACGGGCTACACGAGCCGGTGCTCGGGGTGGGCGAGTGCCCCAGCGGGCGAGTCACCGGGAAATGTGACGAGTTGGGAAAGTCGTTTAGTGGTGAACAATCAGGCGAGTCATGTAGCGATGGGAGAGTCGTGTTAAGGTGAACAAGTCATAGGCGAGTCGATGGGTAGCATGGGTGAGCCAACCCATGACCAAACCAAACAACATAACACTTGGATGGGCATGTGCCAAAGGTAGATAGGTCGACTGCATATTATATGGACGTGCTGACCCATATGAAAATCCAAAGGATGCGACTCTTGGAGAATGGTGGCATATGGACAGCATATAAATATGAAATGGGGAACCAACCATTTCAGCATCAAATCATCGAACTATCAACACAAAAATTTAGAGCTTAAACGAAGTGTGAAGGGCATACAGACAGAATTTTGGTGGAGCTACAGGACTATGTATTGCCGACAGATGGATTTTGGGATTCCGCAAGTCGGGTGGAACGCTGCACGTTGAAGTGAACAGGTTGCAGGACGACGTAGTAACCAGCGACAACTCAACACATGAATGCATGCACCAATAGTGCACGTGAAACATGACACAGGTCCACTGCACAAGTGTTTTGGCAGAGTTACATTATAGTGGGCCGTGATAGTGTAGTGTGGCACAACGGGCTGAGAACCGGGCGAGCAAACTGCAGGCAAGTTGAACAGAGCTCGGGTTGAAGCATGACGAGGTGACAAGTTAGTGCAGTCCAAGGGTTTCACGACAGGGGTAAACATTTGGGTCGAATGTGCAAGGGCTGCATGACAGTAGGAACGTTCAGGTAGAAACATACAGGGTTGCACAACATTATTTGTGAAGTGCACGAGTTGTGAACAAGAATTGTGCAGGTTGTTCAGAGGCTGCACGAACTGAACATATTTGTAAAGTTTCGTAAAATTGTACATTATTGAATTATAACTGAATGGGAATACTTATATTCATTAGCTGCCCCTCCCTTATGATATGTGTGTACATTGTTGAGTTATGTTTATTTCTGCTGCATATGAAGATTAACTGATGAAAGATAAATGAAATGATTTCTACTACATGATAAGACAATGAAAATTGGTTAAGTATTGAGTAGGCATAGCTTATGAAATCAAGTAGTGGTGAAACGAAAAAGTTCGAAGGTGCCACATCAACCTATCAGTTGGTTGGAAGATACCACTAGCGTGGGGGCGTGGAAGTTGGTATCAAAGCTTGTTTTGCAGAAAGGGGCTTTGACAACAAGAAGCAGGAATATGATAGGGAGTGGTTGCAGTTGGTATTGAAGTTGAAAAATTGTGTAATTAGTCGCAGTGTGATATTAGGGAAATTGGTAGGGGAAAGACAATAGATCAGGGCTGATCTTAACATTCAAGTGTATGGTTGTGATACGATCAAGAGCAAAGTTGATGGCGGACAATGTGGAGGAACCATGGGTCACAAGTGAATCTAGTGTGAGTCTCAAGAAAGTTTTCATGAACAAGATGTTGGATCATATGGATGAAATAACTACAAAGATGAGTGAATTGGGAGGCAATAATGCTAAACTTAGAGATAAGTTCATGTATTGGGAAGAGGACCATGAGAACCTCAAAGTATGATATGAGTATCTTGAATGGCACTATGGAAAAACTATGGGTGATTCAAGTCAAGAAATTTGAAGCTGTGAAGGATTAAGGATTAGAAGATATCATGAAGTTGTGGAAGAGTATTGATGAGGCTCTCAATGAGATTGCTATCTTGAAGAAGGCAGTTGAGTAGGGGCTAGTTGGAGGAGTTGCCCACATCAAAATCAAGGAACCTGATTCTTATGATGGGGTGAGGAGTGCAGAGACACTTGAGAAATTTTTATGGGATATGGAAAAATACTTGGAACGCTTGGGGCTTTCTGATGAAGAGGCCAAGGTGAGGGTAGCTTCTCAATTCCTTACAAAGGATTCCAGGATGTAATGGTGCTGAAGGAAAGTAGACCAGACTACTCATGGTGACACTGAGGACATCTCTACTTGGGAAGAAATTAAGGAAGCGTTGCAAACTCACTTTAGACCACAACATGAGACTTGGGATGCAAGGATGAAGATCAAGTACATTAAGCAAACAGGGAGCCTACAAACATATAAATGAGAATTTGTGAGTGTGGTCTTTGAACTACCTAATATGGTGGAAAAAGACAATGCATTCAACCTCATCATTGGATTTAAACCTTGGGCACTCAATGAGGTGAAGAGGAAAAAGATCAAAACACTTGAGGAGGCATTTGTTGTATGTGATAGGTTGTTGGACCATTATGATGAAGGGACTAAATAGAAGATAAATAAGTTCGACAAACCAAAGGATAATACTACAAAGGAGGATCATGCAAGAGTAGGTGGAAAATCGAAGGAAAAGAAACCTCTGAAGTTTTGGTTGTGCAGAGAAGAGAATACACTGAAGAATTGTCCTTCGAGACCAATGATGAAAGCTTTGGCATGATCTGATGGAAATAAGAAAGAAGAACTGTGGTTGGGATGATGCAAATATTGAGTGTCGCAGTAGCAATGAAGTCTATCCCAAGGCACGATCCTTAGAGGAATAAGTTAGAGTATGTTGACATGAAGGTTGGGCAAGTCACATTGCTCACTATGGTGGACAATGGTGCAACCCATAACTTCATTAGAGAGGAAGATGCAAGGAATGTTGGGTCTAGCCCAAGCTCGTCTTAAGGCAGTGAAATCTCCATGAGACAATGTTATTGGCATTGCAGAGAATGTGGATGTATGCATTGGTGAGTAGTCTAGGAAGATCGACTTCACAATGGTATGGATGGATGACTATGAGGCAGTTATAGGGATAGAATTTATGAAGCAGTATGAAGCTATGATGGTGCCACATATGAAGAAGCTATATATTTATTATGGACAGGAGGATGAGCCATTGGGTGTTCCTACCGTGGTTACTATGACAGTTGGGTGTAAATTGAAAACAATGAATGTGGAGGACATCAAGCAAGATGAAGAGGTCTATGAGAGGTTGAACTGTGTAGAGGAAAAACTCATGGAGCAGGAAAATATTATGAGAGCATTGTCTGATAGTGTTCTGGACTTGACAGGTAGACTAGAGGCAGTCGGGGATAACAAGAATGTGAATTCGGAGACCCGTAAGGAGGAGAGTCGGGAAGCATACATGCAGAGATTGGAAGAGGAGGATCCTAATAGATGGATTGAGTTGTTGGAGAAGGAGGATGGAAGGCCTTCAGACTTCCCATCCCATCCCTCTTTCTAGACTAGCATGGGGATGAGGCTCATTGTCTTATGCTCATGGAATTGAGTCCTCTTTGACATAATGTGCAGACATTTGGGGCGAGATAGATGTGATTGACAACATGATGTGATGATAGTCATGATGATATGAGATGAATACGTTCTTGTGGAGGAGATGATACGGTTGGATTAGCTACCCAACTAATCACCATCATAGGGGGATCCAAGATATGATGTTTTTGTAGAGTTACAACAAGATTTGGGCATGTACAGATCACGAGCAGAGCTACTGGGTGAAAATATATGGATATTTGTCTTAGTGATGGAGGTTTCTGAGAAGGTGTTTTCGAGGGCGACAACATCTTTAGAGTGGAGGAGGATGTCAGGCCTCGAGTTGGTGAGCACCCAAGAGAGTAAAAAAATTACCGAACTTGGTTATAGGCGTGCGGGCGTGCCCAAGATGTGCAACGATTGCCCATGTTTGGTTAAAGGTGACTCAGATGAAGGCGTTTAGTTAAAGGTGACTTGGAGGTGGATGTTCAGTTATGTACGACCCCACTTTCGGTTAAAGGCGTGCATGGGTATAACAAGCAGTTAAGTATGACGGATAGGAAAGTGCATCGTAGCGAGTGCTCACCCATCGTGAGGAGCAACCAAGTATAGTGGCGACATACAGTGAATGGTTGGGCGAGTCATGTAGTGATGGGTGAGTCGTGTTGAGGTGAATGAGTCATAGGCGATTTGATGGGTAGCATGGGGGAGCTTACCCATGACCAACCCAAACAACATAACACTTGGATGGGAGCATGCCAAAGGTAGACAGGTCATATGCATATTAAATGGGCGAGCCAACCCATATGAAAATCCAAAGGATGCGACCCTTGGAAAATGGTTGCGTATGGACAACATATAAGTATGTGATGGGGGGCCAACCATTTGAGCATCAAATCATCGAACCATAAACATAGAAATTTAGAGCTTAAACGAAGTGTGAAGGGGGCTGAGGCATATGGGCATAAGTGTGGCGGAGCTGCAAGACTGTGTATTGCCAACGGGTGGCTTTGGAGTTTCCGCAAGTCGTGTGGAATGTTGCACGCTGAAGTGAATAGGCCACAGGATGATGTAGTAACGACAACAACTTGGAACATGACTGCACGCACCTAAACTGTGTGTGAAACATGACATAAGTCTGCTGCATGAGTGTTTGGGCAGAGTTACATTACGGTGGGCCGCGACAGTGTAGTGTGACAAGATAGGCCAAGAACTGGGGGGGACAGATTGCTGGTAGGTTGGAAGGAGCTCAGGTTGTATCACGATGAGGTGACACAATAATGCAGGCAAAGGGTTGCATGAAAAGGGTAAATGTTCGAGTCAAGTGTGCAAGGTGTGGAGTACTAAAAAAGGTATGTTTTTATCGTTTATTTTGTCATCTTTGCTTTAAAACTCATAACCTCTTTGCATCATGAACTAGGCAGATAATAATAAATGATGACAAAATCTAAGGGATTTATATGCAATGCAAAACAACTAATAATTGCCATTTTCTTATGTAGGAAAAGGAAAAAACGAGAGATTTCCATCCCAAAGGAAAAGACAAGGCAAAGTTAACTACTATCCCTCTCGCAGGAAACTGCATGCAAACAAGACGATCCAAATTGGAGCGTATCAGCTAAGGAAGGGAAAAGGAGATATCGAATCAGTGCAAGAGAACAAATGGGTAATTGGGAATTAACAATCTGGCGAATCCCTCAGGATCCTTTGATCCTGAGGGATCGCTACCTTAACTATTTTTGCATCATTGATATCTCCACTCGACTGTTATAAGAAGGGGTAGCACTGCTAGCCCGGGGGGATGACCTGTTGTTGTTTTTATGTAATTCTCCTTTGTATTTGAAACTTTGATCATCGACTCTCGTTGAGAAGTGATCCACTGTAACTCTACTTTGATGTTTTAATATAAATCTGGTTGCCGTTTCATTTCTGATTCTGGAGTAATTTCAAGTGGTGTGTCCCTGGAGGCTAAGGGCCCGGCCTCGGTGGAACACTTGCTCCTGTACCATTATCTCTAATTCGTGTGCAGTTTTCATTATTAGCTCTGTTCGGTAATCTGATGTGTTTTGCTATTTTACATCACGGATCTGTTATATTTTGTTTATGCTCAACTGAGTAATGTTGTTCTCTGTGATAGGAATGTTGTGTTGTTCATTTTGACTTGTAACACATTGTTGTTCCTTTAACCATTGATATAACATTGTTGTTCCTTACAGAATGCTATTGTTGTTCAATTACAGAGCAACCGTACTGTAACATTCATAAGTTGGTATTACTGTGTTCATCTATGGTTTACACTTAATCGCTATTGTTGTTCAATTGACGTTGCTATTCCATTACGAATTACAATCGTTATTCTTTATAACTGAGATTGATATCGTCTGTTGTATCGAAGTCAGATTACTGTTTCTCTTAATATTAAAGTGTCCCGCGTGTGTTATTTATTTTGGTTCATTGTACATTTACATTTAACTCTAGTTTTTGTTCTATATTTTGTTGTCGATTAGTTGTCGTTCTATTTCTGTTTGTTGTCCAATTTATCTTTAGAGTAAAGATTGTTATCTGATTTCTATAGGATACAATTGCTGCATTTATTTCCGTACACTAAGGTTTTGTTGTTCAATATTATTTATAAGAACTAGTTGTTGTTCCATTTCCTGTCATTTGTATTATCATTGCTTTGGTGTGTGGAACGATCTGAGACTGTAGTGAACGTTGACATTTGTTGTCTAGTTCCCAGATTGATGATCTTTTCCTTGATTATCTTTAATTACATCAGTTTACAAAGGGATCAGTTACCGCTACTGTACCCTTGAGTGATAAATTGCTATAGTTTTTCGAGTGCATGATTTGAGTCTTAAGGTTCTTTTTTGTAGGTAGACATTATTCCAAGCATCCGTTTACTTTTGTATTTAGAGCACTATACTACTAGCATTACTCTGACAAATGATTGCCTCAAACTGAGTACACTCTTTGAGATAACAAATCATTCCTGGATTGACAAGTTAATGTGAGGTAAATAGAGGTGAAAAAGACCCTTTTTACTGCTTGAAATTTTGGCGTCGTTGTCGGGGAAGAGTGTAGCCATTTGTTTCTTTTCCAGAGTAGTGTAACAACCTGCTAGGAGAGAATTGGGTTTTAAAAATGGAAGGTAAGAACCTGCGTATGGAGCATGTAATAGCCTTTCTCCCCTGCCCGCTTTCCTGCAAACTTGTTGCTATTTTCTTTGGGTAGAAATTAGCATTTGAATTGTGTGCATGACTAAGCAGAACAAGCCTGAAAAGAATCATAAACCTCTACCCAAGCCTGACAAAGCTATGGGGCCGGTGACCCTTGGTCAATCGACCTTTATAGACGAAATCCTTAAGAAAGCAAAATCTCAGCCTGTAGGACCTAGAAAAGTTAATTCTAGACAGCCTACTAGTTCCCTTCAGGCCACAGGATCACCATCTGTAGCCTTTGCTAAGGTGCACAGTCAAACTGAAGAGCAATATTTTCAAGAAATTGAAAATTCTAGCCCAAACTCATTGCAAGAAGGGAACCTTAGCAACCTCTATGAAGGAAGAGGAGAAAACGGGGAAATTGAAGAACCAAGATCTCCTTTTGGGATAATTCAGCCATTAAGTGGCCCAGATAAGGGAAGCACTACAAAAATCATTTATAATGAAGTTGAAGAAACTCAAGAATCCCCCCAGACATTAGGCACTCTCATCATCCCAAATAAAGGAAGTGTTGTTAAGGCCATTCCCGTTAGAGCCATTCCCCCTCGACAACCAAGGAATGCCCTCCTAGATATCCCAAAAGGATATTGGCATATATTTGACCAAATGGCCCAGAACTAGCCAAACACACAAACCTCTACACTAAAATACCCCATTGTGGATACTGCAGCTAATGCACCTATGAAAGCAATTCCTCTCCAGCATATCCCTACATTCCATGGCCTTACATCAGAAGATCCAGATGCATTCTTATTTGAATTTGATGTGCTGTGTAGAGGATATGACTATACCATCGATCCCCAGAAACTGAAATTATTTCCCTCTACATTAAAAGGGGGCTGCTTTAAAATGGTTTATGGAATTGGGTGGTGGTGTTATAAATAACTGGGATCAAATGAAAGAGTATTTTCTAAAAAAATATTAGGATTATTTCAGGTCTAGGGAGTTAAAAGATGAAATATTTCAGACGGTAGCTAGACTGAATGAAACATTAGAAGAGTATGTGGAATGTTTTCAGTATAATCTTCAAAGATCTCCTTATGCATCATTACCCTTACCTGATAATATATTAAAAACAACATTAATTAGGGGAATGAAGGAACAATGGATTGAAACATTAAATATTATGGGAAAAGGAGATATTTATCAGGAAAATTTTGCTGAAATTATTAATTTATGTATCAGGAGCTCGAGAGGCAGCACAAGACTAAAACCAGCAGAACATGATCGGTTTGCAAGAGATAATAGAATTTCGGCAGAAGGAGTAACTCGTGCAGAAATTGGAAATTTATTAGAAAATTTTAAAACTGACATATTGGGGACACTGACAACACAATTTGATATTATGCATGCCAAACAAAATCAAGTAGAGGCAGAACAGAATTTGGCAATCTTCTGTCCCATATGCAAAAAGAAACACAGCCATAAGGAGTGTCCATTAGATGCAGTCCAAGTTTGCGCCATTTGTATGAAAGACCACTCTACAGAGAGTTGTCCCTCACTTCCTGGATTGAAAGCAGTATACAAGGAAGTAGAAGAAGAGCCAGAACCGGTGTATCTACTCAATCAGCGTCGTCAATGGCAGCCACGACAATCAAGTATGTTCTCAGACCCAGCTTCTTCTTTTCAGCCTCCACAATATCATGCTCAACAATATAATACAATGTGGCAAAATCAACCTCCCTTCCCGAATTGGTCACAACAACCATTTCCTTCATCATCTCCATGGCCGAATCAAGTAAGCCAATCCAATTGGCCAAATTTTCCTTACACTCCACCATATTGGCAAAACAATGTATATCCAGCACAATGGTCCCCTCCTACTTCACAAAGTCAAGCCTGGCAGACAAACTGGCAAAGACTGATGAATCAGCGAGTAGGAACCATTCCGCTCCCTCAACCTACACTGCCAGCATTACAACAAAACCCCTAGTATAACTTAAGACCGCAACTCCCAGCCCAACCCAACCCCAATCCCAATAATAGATCGGTCCAATCTATTCAAATAATTGAAACACCAAAGATAGGAACCGATCTAAGGGAGTGTAATGACTTTCAATTAGGATCTGGGCACGTCATTGAAACAGAGGGAGATAAAACCGCTCAAGTTGAAAATCAATTACCTATAGAACAACCGCCACAAGAAGAGGATGTGACTAGACAAAAAATTCATGATCAAGCAACCACATCTTCTCCCCCATTCCTAGAACGATTAATTATACCTCGACCTATACAATATCCTAATTTTGACATTCTAGGAGAACTAAAAAATCTGTACATAAAAATCCCACTCCTCCAAGCCATTCAAGACATCCCAATATATGCAAAAACCATCAAGGAGCTATGTATAAAGAAACCAAGGAGGAAAATAACAAACAACCCAACAGTCCAAGTAATTGGTACCTTATCCGACCAATTATCAGGAAAAGAAACACCCGTTAAATATAAATACCCAGGAAATCCAATAGTAACCGTACAAATCAATGGACAAAACTTCTCAAATGCCTTAGTTGATCTAGGAGCTGAAATCAATATCTTAACAACTACCACTTGCCAAAAACTGGGCATTACATCAGTAGAACCAACCTCCACTTTATTAGAATTGGCTGACCGATCCGTGGTCAGGCCAGAAGGCACACTACATGATGTCATGGTATCCATTTATTCCTGGGAGTATCCTACCGATTTTTTGATAATAAACCCCAAAAACCGACTTGATGGACATCCATTGATTTTAGGCAGACCTTGGCTTGCAACTGCCGATGCCTATATTGGCTACCGACAAGGCAGTATGACCATAACTAGGGGGGCTAATATCAAGAATCTCGCCTTATATCCTCCAGCCCAGCCAAGTGTCACAATAATAAAAACTAATAAACATCATGTATTATACCTCACCGAAAATATTAGATCTCCATTAACCATAGAAGAGGCCCTCGATTTCAAAGACTAAACAGAAGATGATGCCATTAACAATTTTATTAGCCAAGCTGAATCCAGATCCCACATACAATGTCACATGATAGAAGTAGCATTTGATAATGAATTAGAAGAAGATCCTCTTAAAGATACACACGATCAAACAATACCTCCTACCTTTGTCTCAAATAGCAAAATTGTAGAAATTGAGCCACGAAAGACTTTAAACATTAATGCCAACTTGTCTTCCGAATAACAAGGAAAGCTAATCTAACTACTAAGGAAATACAAATAAGCATTTGCATTGAACTATCCTGACATGAAAGGAATTGATCCCCAGTTATGTACGCACCACATTTATATAGAGAAAGATGCGAGTCTTGTTCGCCAACCACAAAGGAGACTTAACCCTCATCTAAAAGACATTGTAAAAGCTGAATTTCAAAAACTTTTAGATGTGAACTTCATATACCCTATCTCTGATAGTAAATGGGTCTCTCCGCTTGTTGTGGTGCCAAAGAAGAATGGAAAGTAGAGGATTTGTGTAGATTATTGAGAGCTAAATAAAGCAACACAAAAAGACCACTTTCCACTTCCATTCATTGACCAAGTATTAGACACTTTGGCAGGAAAAAAATTCTTTTCTTTCTTAGATGGCTTCAGTGGATACAATCAGATTCAGATTTCCCCTAAAGACCAAGACAAAACTACTTTTACTTGTCCTTGGGGAACATTTGCCTACAGAGTTTTACCTTTTGGCCTACGCAATGACCCTGCCACATTTCAAAGGGCTATTCTTAGCATCTTTTCAGACTTAATAAATGAAGGACTCGAAGTATACATGGATGATTTTACACCATACGGGGATGATTTCGACCCAGCATTGGACACACTGAAAAAAGTGTTGCAGCGTTGCATTGCCACCAGGCTCTGTTTGAGCCATGAAAAATGTTATATGATGATGATGGAAGGACTTATTTTAGGCCATTATATCTCAGCAGCTGGCATACAGGTAGACCTGGCCAAAATTCAAATAATTTTGCTAATTCCCACTCCTACCACTCAGACAGAGGTACGCAGTTTTCTTGGATTTTCTGGTTATTATAGAAGATTTATAGAACATTTCTCTCATATTGTTGCACCTCTATATGCACTGACAGGTAATGTTGACTTTCTTTGGATGGAAAAATGTGACCGTGCTTTCCAGGATCTGAAAAAGCTTGTATCAATAGCCCCAGTCCCTAGAGGTCTAAATTGGGACCTGCCATTTCAAATTTCATCAGATGCTTCAGATACAGATATTGAAGTAGTCCTTGGGCAGGAAGAAGATAAAAGGCATATGCAATTTATTATATTAGCAAGAACTTATCTCCTACTGAATTGAATTATACTGTTACTGAAAAGGAAGTTTTAGTTGTAATGCATGCTGTCAATAAATTCAGGCATTATATTACTGGATACCCTGTTATCTTGTATACAGATCACTCTACCATAAAATACTTAGCAAATAAACCAATCACAAATGGTAGAATAACCAGATGGCTGATTTTATTGCAAGAATTCGATATCACAATCAAGGACCGACTTGGAAAAGAAAATCCTATAGCTGACTTTCTCTCACGAATGCTAAAACCAATGGACGCAGTAGCAGTTGAAGATCAATTTCTAGATGAGAATTTGTTTGTTGTCACTGTTAAAACACCCTGGTATGCTGATGTTGCAAATTACTTAGCAGTAGAGAAATTAACAAAACATCTGACCCCCAATGAACGAAAATAGGTTATCCAGCGACGTACTCGATTTTCTTGGATTAGGGGCTACCTGTTCCATACAGGGGCAGATATGCACATCAGAAGATGCATCCGTAAAGATGAAATTTTTGACATTTTGAAAGCTTGTCACGATGGACCATGTGGCGGACATTTCACCGATCGAAGATCTGAACATAAGGTGCTGCAAACAGGGTATTATTGGCCCATGATCTTCAAAGATGCAAAGAAGTTCGTTCAAGCTTGTGACAGTTGCCAAAGAGCAGGACGCCCTGGTCAGTCCGATGAAATGCCTCTGAATCCACAGCTAGTTATTGAACCATTCGAACGATGGGCCCTCAATTTTGTTGGTCCAATTAACCCATCCTCGAACTAGAAAACATATATTTTGGTATCAACAGAATATGTCACCAAATGGGTTGAAGCAGAGGAATTACCAAGAGCTACATAGGATTCCGTCATACAGTTCCTATTCCTTATATTTGTCTGATATGGGCTCCCAAGAGATATAATTATAGATCGTGGACCACAGTTTGTCGGTAACAAGATTGTTGCAACACTAAAAAACTATCATATCCAACATAAAATTACTACTCCATACCACCCACAAGCAAATGGTCAAGTAGAAAGCAGCAATAAAATAATGGAAGCAATCTTAACAAAAACTATTGCGTCACATAGACACGATTGGGCTACAAGATTACCAGAAGCCTTGTGGGCTTACAGAATAACATGGAGAAGCACTACCGGTTATTCACCATACCAACAGGTATTTGGAAAAGAGCCCATCTTCCCAATAGAATTCGAGATATAAACACTGCGAACAACACAAGAAGTCGGTCTAGATCTAAACGAAGCCCAGATTAATAGATTACAGCATATCAATGAGCTAGATGAAATCAGGCTCTCTGTCCTTCAACAAACTGCATTAATCCAACAGCAGCGAGCTAAATGGCATGACGCTCTCATTAAAAAGAAAGTCTTCCGCGAAGGAGATTGGGCGCTCCTATACGATTCCAGATTCCGGGATTTTTCTAGAAAGCTTCAGACTCATTGGCTAGGGCCATACGAAATCCAGAAGGTACATAAGAATGGTAACCTTACTCTAATCACCATTGACGGATCTGGACATACCTTCAAGGCAAACGGCCACCGAGTTCGACTATACCGCAAACCACTTACTCGGGAATCCTTCTACCAGCAACTTCATGAAGAATCCGACATGCAAATTTTGGAGGAGGAAGAGAAATATTCCTCACCTCTGGTTCATTAAGTGATTCAACTGTTCTTACATTCTGTACATAATTCTTTTGTTTCTTAGCATAAATTATTTTCTGTACATATTTTTTTTATATATATATGCACTTTGATGTTCCTTTCAGGAAGAAATAGCATTCTCACCACTTTGCTGTTCTTTTTTCAAGGAACTCTACATTTTGTTGTTCCTTTTGTAGGCTTAACAGTTCCATCGTTTTTCTGTTCCTTTTCCCAAAGGAACAGCACTTGCATTTTTTCTGCTGTTCCTTTTTCCGAAGGAACGGCACTGTTGTTTTTGTTGTTCCTTTTCTGAAGGAACGGCACTTGTGTGCACTTTTGTTTTTCTGTTGTTCCTTTTCTGAAGGAACAACACTTTCGTTTTGTTGTTCCTTTTCCAAAGAAACAACACTTTTGGTTCCTGCTGTTCTTTTTTCCCGAAGGAACAACACTTGTATTTTCTACTGTTCCTTTTCCAAAGGAATGACACTTGCATTTTTTTGCTATTCTTTTTTCCCGAAGGAACAACACTTGCATTTTCTGCTGTTCTTTTTCCAAAGGAACAACACTTGCGTTTTTTTTGCTGTTCCTTTTTCCCCGAAGGAACAACACTTGCATTTTCTGCTGTTCCTTTTCCAAACGAACAACACTTGCGTTTTTTTGTCGTTCATTTTTCCCGAAGGAACAATACTTGTATACTTTGCTGTTCCTTTTCCAAAGAAATGGCACTTGCATTTTTTTGTTGTTTTTTTTTCCGCACTTGTATTTTTCTGCTGTTCCTTTTCCAAAGAAACAACGCTTGCATTTTTTTGTTGTTCCCCTTTGAAATGACAATATTTTCGTATTCCTTTTACTTATGCTTGTTCTTCTCAATATACAACAGTTTCGAGTCTTTTGGAGCACAACTAAAAACTTATGCAATGCATACAAAACTAGAGCACACTAAAATTAGTAAATTACATAAAATCACTATTTTTACAAGAAATCACTTTGAATTGATAGGAGGAAAGAGGAAAGGACACAATTATTCATTACATTGTTGTCATTATTCTACTAATACTAATATGATTGGTTATCTTTATCATGGTGGTTCTTTTTAAATTCCCATAATCTTCTTTGATCATTATTAAGGAATAAGAACAAAGGGTATATTTTTCTATTGAGATGTTAAGACTTCTTCCACCATTCCTACTCTTAAGGAGTGTTGAACCACCCTTTGTGTATAAATAGGAAAGTACCTTGTAAAAGAGAAAAAAGAGAAAAAATTTATATGATTTGCTAATATGGGTTGTCAAATGAAGGATAGGGGGTCTCATCAAGAGCCAACCTACCATGATCATAAGGAAGAAAGTGAAGTGGCATTCCCACTATGGCAACCACACCAGGGATATGATCCAAGAGGCACATCAAAAAAAAAAAAAAAAGTCCTTGGAACAGGAGGTCTCATCACAAGCCAGCCTGCCCACCTTTCACTCCTTCCTGGTGAATGGCATTATGGTTTAACTGGTTACCAAACTAGCATAATGACCTCCATTTTGACATTGCACAGCACTTCCTAAGCATACACAAAGGATCATGGTTCCATGGGTGAAACAAACAACTCTGTTAAGGTTATGGACACCTGTGGGCAACAAAGCTCTGTTGATGGTATCGAAGTCACATTCCTTATATACCAATAGCAATCTTCAACACCCTTCTTGGTCTTATACCTTTGTAATGGGTCAAATGAGATTATGTATACCATTTCCCCAAACCTTTCAACACATGAAAATATATTATAACTAATCATGACGGAAAAGTTGATCATGACCACATCAGACTTTTTGTGCATGTCACCTGTCCTATCCTCCCAGCCTCACATCATATCACGACATTCTCTTATTTGTTAAGCGATATTACTATACACCTCGATTTCGGCAACCTGCTTCTTTTGTAAACATGGCATTTTGGTATATGTTGTTCCTTTATGACTATGTACCATGGCAGTTCGGCACACCGCTCTCTCATTTGACGGCCAAGGACGACCTATCACATTGCAGGGGGGAAAGCAGGTGACCTCATAATTCGCTGGTATACGTGTCAGACTATTATTCAGAAAATTTTTACTTGGGAATAACAAGGCTTAACGGTATATCGTTTTTCAATTTACATGGCCTACTATTCCTAAGCTATTTCCATATTATGCTCTGCAGCAATTAGTAAGTGACTCAGGATTTGAACGAGCTTGTTGTTTTGTTATTTTCTCTGTATTTCTAATAGTTTGAACAACCTGCTATTCCATTGCCATCTCTGCGTTTTTACAATGTGCTAAAACATGGGAGGAAGATCAATTCGGAGAGAACCATAAGTATTGAAAATTTCTAATGCTGCACGAGAAATCCTGACAAGGGCAGGATGGATAGTCTATCTCAATTGTTTACAGGAATCCAACGAGACTGTAGCAATAGAATTCTTGTAGAACTTGCAAGAAGATCACTCCACAATGAAAGGGAGACACATAGCAGTCACCGATGACATAATTGCAGAGGTCTTGGGACTACCAGCCACTGGACCTGTGTGGACTCTAAAGAAGGAGAGACTGTGAAAAATCATAAAAAAAATTCAAGACGAAGGCCAGAACTTGACCGTAAGAGGAAAGGGAGTTCTACCAGCAGCATTAGGAGAGCCATGGGCAGAATTGGTGAAGATCATCCAGAGCTACATCACTTGTGAAGGCCGAAAAGACATGGTAAGACCACGACACCTTAAACTTTTAGCCGTATTAAAACAGAAATGCTTTATGAACTTACCTGCATTTTTAAATTCCTTACTACATGATGTTTCCCGAAGCATGAAAAAATCACAACATGTAGAATCAGTAGTAAGTCACCATGGGCTGATACAACTGATAGTTAGCCACAGTCTTTCTCAGCAACATAGCAGTTGGGAAGAATTAATTGCCATGATAGACGGGGGACTGACTCTGCCAGCCCCAAAATGAAAACATGCTACCAGTACATCGAATAGACCGTTGAAACAGAGGAAATCAGTTAGATTGGCATGGATCAGAGGGAGGCTGGAAAATTCTTGAGGGAATACTAGCCAACCAATGGAGATAGATGATTTAGGGGATGAGCAACCCCCGCAATTAGAAGGAGAGGAGAATGAGAAAGAGATGGAGGAAAATAAGGAAAGAGAAACAGAGAAAGAGACTGAGCAATCTGGGCAGGCGGAGGAAGAGACAGAGCAACACGAAGAGAGGCCATTGCAAAATCCATTGCAAGAGGACAAATTGGCCCAAATTCTAGCCAATATGGGCGAATATGCCCAACCTCTCAGGCCGCTAGGCCTCCATATGGAAGAAGAACCAAAGGAGCATTCTACTCAGGACAAAAATACACCCGAAGAGTTGTGCGATGAGGAAGAAGAAGAAGAGAATCATTCCGTTCATGATGAAAGTATAACTGGAGAGAAAAGTGATGAAGATACAGAAGCGGAACAATCTGTGCCCAGTCAGACTACACCAGAAGAATTTCATGGAGAAGAAGGGGTGGAAAAAGAAGTCAACCATGAAATAACAGAACCATCTAGGGTTTTTACTCCTAAGCAACCTGGTCAGAATAATGAAGGGGCACCCCAAGAAGAAAACCAGGGAATTGGCCAAGATGACAACCCAGCCTCGAGTAAACAGACAGCTGTTCCTTATAAGAAAATAGAAGAAATTAAAAGATTATGAAAAGAACAACAAAGACTGCTGAATGTGATAGCACGACTTCGACAACAAATCAGGGTTTTGAAAATGGGAAAGAGAGCAAAAAGGACCTCGGGGGTAAGACATGTAACCACCCCACCGAGACCCTCAAGAAAAAGGTTAGGAGGACTCAAGTCTAGACTGTCATTCAAAACCAAAAGGAACAACATTCAACTGTTGCCCATGTTGAAGTACAAACAGATGATATATCGACCTGCGACAAAGAAGTTCAGACAGAGGCACAACCCTCTGAAGAAATGTGAACCATAAATACGAGACGAAGCAATAAGAAGATTCAAGTAAACCTGCCGCTTACCACTACCATGTGGGACAGTGATCCGAGGACAGTAACCCTACGAGAGGGATTGATGCAAGCTCAACAAGCAGTAGAAAAACTTACAGAACAAACAGTTTCTCGAGAAAAGTATGAAGAATTACAACAACAGCTAAGGAATGTCAATCTATCTGAAAGCCAGGCTTTTGAAGGATGGCGAAAGGAAGAAGAAAGAGTCGCAAAGGTAACTCATAGGTTAGATGTAGTTATCAAACAAATGGATACCTTATGCTCTTTGTACACTGACGTCCTAGCATGTAGAGCCCCTGCTAAGAATTATGCCTTGTTTTTAATGGAACGATACTTGCAATTGAAAATTAAGGCTGTCAAAGCAGGAGCCCCTATACAAATTAATACTATTGATGATTTCATAAATTGTTGTAAGCACTATGGAGTAAAGGTTCAAAGATTATTGTGTGAATTCTATCTACATAACCTTGTGTTAGATCAAGAGACAGAGCAGAAACCCAGGCCCTTTCGATGGGGACATCCAACTGTAGGCATTTATTTCATTCAAAGTTAATCAAATCAAATGGCTTAAAGCCTATAATGCCTTCCAAAGACAAGAAAACATATTAGACTTATGGGTAAGAGTTGAGCCTAGAGATCCATTACAGTTGTGGAATAAACATAGGAACCTCATGAGGCCTCCGGGCGTGATTGAAGCATTAGGACCCATTCATACAGCAATCAATTGGCAAGGGATAGAATACTTCTTTACCATTAAGGACCTTTCCATTGTAGTTGCTAAGTTTCGATATCAGACCTCTAATCCGAATATCCAACTCAGGGAACCATTTAATTATGAGAACTTTAAGTTAGTCGTTGATCGCTTGAGCCTCTATGGTGATCTTATCTTGAGGGTAGGCCCATCTTGGTTAGGATATAGGTTTCACAGTCCGGTTATTTGGCACCCTGCACCTGGATACCAAGCCCTATATGAGATGCCTGAGGGTCAGACAGACCATCTTTTCGAACACCTAGCTAGGCATCATGGTTGTAGACCACCACATGAGATTCCGTCTCTGGCCTACACTCTCACTGCCTTACATGTCAACTACAATGTTTTCATGAGGGCATGAAAAAGGGTATGCAGGGGGGTATGTGGAGTACTAAAAAAGGTATGTTTTTATCATTTATTTTGTCATCTTTTCTTTAAAACTCATAACCTCTTTGCATCATGAACTAGGCAAATAATAAGAAATTATGACAAAATCTAATGGATTTATATGCAACGCAAAACAACTAATAATTGCCATTTTCTTATGTAGGAAAAGGACAAAAACGAGAGATTGTCGTCCCAAAGGAAAAAACAGGGCAAAGTTAACTGATGTCCCTCTAGCAGGAAACCGCATGCAAACAAGACGATCCAAATTGGAGCGTATCAGCCAAGGAAGGGAAAAGGAGATATCGAATTGGCGCAAGAGAACAAATAGATAACTGGGAATTAACAGTCTGGCGAATCCCTCAGGATCCTTTGATCCTGAGGGATCGCTACCTTAACTATTTTTGCATCATTGATATCTCCACTCGACTGTTATAAGAAGGGGTAGCACTGCTAGCCTGGGGGGACGACCTGTTGTTGTTTTTATGTAATTCTCCTTTGTATTTGAAACTTTGGTCATCAACTCTCATTGAGAAGTGATCCATTGTAACTTTGCTTTGACGTTTTAATATAAATCTGGTTGTCGTTTGATTCTGGAGTAATATCAAGCGGTATGTCCCTGGAGGCTAAGGGCCCGGCCCTGGTGGAACACTTGCTCCTGTACCATTATCTCTAATTCGTGTGTGGTTTTCATTATTAGCTCTGTTTAGTAATCTGATGTGTTTTGCTATTTTACATCACAGATCTGTTATAATTTGTTTATGCTCAACTGAGTAATGTTGTTCTCTATGACAGGAATGTTGTGTTGTTCATTTTGACTTGTAACACATTGTTGTTCCTTTAACCATTGATATAACATTGTTGTTCCTTACAGAATGCTATTGATGTTCAATTACAGAGCAACCGTGTTGTAACATTCATAAGTTGGTATCACTGTATTCATCTATGGTTTACACTTAATCGCAATTGTTGTTCAATTGACATTGTTGTTCCATTACGAATTACAATCGTTATTCTTTATAATTGAGATTGATATCGTCTGTTGTATCGAAGTCAGATCACTGTTTCTCTTAATATTAAAGCGTGCCGCGTGTGTTATTTATTTTGGTTCATTGTACATTTACATTTAACTCTAGTTGTTGTTGTATATTTCATTTCTGATTAGTTGCCATTCTATATCCGTTTGTTTTTCAATTTATCTTTAGAGTAAAGATTGTTATCTGATTTATGTAGGATACGATTGCTGCATTTATTTCCGTAGAATAAGGTTTTGCTGTTCAATCTTATTTATAAGAACTAGTTGTTGTTCTATTTCCTAGTTGTTGTTCCATTTCCTGTCATTTGTATTATCCTTGCTTTGGTGTGTGGAGTGATCTGAGATTGTAGTGAACATTGACATTTGTTGTCTAGTTCCCAGGTTGATGATCTTTTCCTTGATTATCTTTAATTACATCAATTTATAGAGGGATGAGTTACCACTACTGTACCCTTGACTGATAAATTTCTATAGTTTTCTAAGTGCATGATTTGAGTCTTAAGGTTCTTTTCTGTAAGTAGATCTTATTCCAAGCATCCGTTTACTCTTGTATTTATAGCACTATACTACTAGCATTACTCTGACAAATGACCACCTCAAACTGAGTACACTCTTTGAGATAACAAATCATTCCTGGATTGACAAGTTAATGTGAGGTAAATAGAGGTGAAAAAAAACCTTTTCACTGCTCGACACAAGGGTTTCACGACAGTAGGAACGTTCGGGTACAAAGTGCAGGGTTGTATGACTAGTGCACGAATTGTGAATAGGAATTGTGCGGGTCGTTCATAGGTCGCACGAATTAAACAGATTTGTAAAGTTTTGTAAAAATGTACATTACTGAATTATAATTGATTGGGCAGACTTATATTCAAGAGTTGCCCCTCTCTTATGATATGTTGTACATTGTTGAGTTATGTTTATTTCCGCTGCATATGAAGATTAATTAATGAAAGATAAATGAAATGATTTCCGCTACATGAAAACACGTAGTGAAATTGGTTAAGTGTTTAGTAGGCGTAGTCTATGAACTCAAGTAATGGTGAAACGAAAGCGTTCAGTGGTGCCATACCCGCCTATGAGTTGGTTGGAAGACACAACTAAAGTAGGGGCGTGTTACTTGGTATCCTAGCTCATTTTGCAGAAAGGTCCTTTAACAAGAAGAAGCAGGAATACGACATGTAGTGGTTGCAGTTGGTATTGAAGTTGAAAGCATTGTGTAATTGGTTGCAATTGGACGTTAGGGAATTTGGCAGGAGAAAGGAAACATTTTAGGGCCGAGCTGAACATTGAAGTGTATGGCCGTGATACGTTCAAAGGTAAAGCTGATGGCAGACAATGTGGAGGAACCACAAGTCATAGGTGAATCTAACATGAGTCCCGAGACAATTTTCATGAAAAAGATGTTGGATCATATGGATGAAATAACTTCGAAGATGAGTGCATTAGAAGCAAAGAACGTTGAACTTAGAGATAAGTTCATGAAGCAAGAAGAGGACCATGAGAACCTCATGGTATGATATGAGTATCTTGAATGGAAGTGTGGACAATCTGTAGGTGAATTCAATAACTTTGAAGCTGTGAAGGATTAAGGATTAGAAGAGATCACAAATTTGTGGAAGAGTCTTGATGAGGCTTTCAATGAGATTGCTATATTGAAGAAGGTAATTTTGTAGGGACCAGTTGGAGGAGCTACCCACATCAAAATCAAGGAACCCGATTCTTATGATGGGGCGAGGAGCGGAAAGGCACTTGGGTACTTTTTATGAGATATGGAACAATACTTGGAATGCTTGGGGCTTTCTAATGAAGAGGTTAAGGTGAAGGTAACTGCTCAATTCCTTACAAAGGATGCCAATATGTGGTGGAGAAGGAAAGCATACGAAGAATTGAAAGAAGTGTTACAAACTCACTTTAGCTCACAAGATGAGGCTTGGGATACAAGGATGAAGATCAAGTACATTAAGCAAACATGGAGTCTTCAAGCATATCAAAGGGAATTTGCGAGTGTGGTCTTAGAACTACCTGATATGGCGGAAAAAGACAAGGTGTTCAATTTCATCATTGGATTAAAAGTTTGGGCACATAATGAGGTGAAGAGGCAAAAGATCAAAACACTTGAGGAGGAATTTGTTGCAGTTGATAGGCTGGTGGACCATTATGATGAAGGGACTGAAGAGAAGAAAAAGAAGTTTGACAAACTGAAGGAGAATACTACAAAGGAGGATCATGCAAGAGTAGGTGGAAAACCGAAGGCAAAGAAACCTATGAAGTGTTGGTTGTGTAAAGAAGAGCATATGCTGAAGAATTGTCCTTCAAGGCTGATGATGGTAGCTTTGGCATAATCTGATGGAAAGAAAAAAGAAGAACCTGTAGTTGGGATGATGCTGATATTGGGTGTTGTAGCACCAATGGAGGCTAATCCAAGGCATGATCCTGAGAGGAATAAGTTGGAGTATGTGGACATGAAGGTTGGGTAGGGAACATTGTTCACTATGGTGGACAATGGCACAACCCATAACTTCATTAGAGAGGAGACTGCAAGGAAAGTTGGGTTAAAATTTGTGCCAACCCAGGCTCGTCTTAAGGCAATGAACTCTCCACCAGACAAAGTTATTGGCATTGCAAAGAATGTTGAGGTGCACATTGGTGAGTGGTTTGGGAAGATCGAATTCACAGTGGTACGGATGTATGACTATGAGGCAATTCTGGGGATAGAATTATGAAGCAGCATGAAGCTATGATGGTGCCACATATGAAGAAGTTATATATTTATGATGGATGGAAGGATGAACTATTGGGTATTCCTACCATGGCAACTATGACAGTTAGGTGTAAATTGACAACGATGAATGTGGAGGACATCAAGCAAGATGAAGAGGTCTATGCGAGGTTCAACCATGTAGAGGCAAAACTCATGGAGCAGGCAGAGATTATGAGAACATTGCCTGATAATGTTATGCAAGAGGACTAGAGGTAGTGAGGGATAACAGGGATGTGAAGCTGAAGACTCGTCAGGAGGAGAGCCAAGAAGCATGCATGCAGAGATTGGAAGAGGAGACTCCTGACATATGGATTGAGTTATTGGAGAAGGAGGATGGAAGGCCTTCAACCTTTCCATCCCCTCCCTCTTTCTAGACTAGCATGGGGATGAGGCTCATTTTCTTTTGCGCATGGTAGTGAGTCCTCTTTGACATAAAGGGTAGACATTTGGGGCGAGATAGATGCGATTGACAATAGGGTCTGACGATAGTCATGATGATATGAGATGCATGCGTTCTTGTGGAGGAGATGCTACAGTTGGATTAGATACCCAACTAATCACCATCACAAGGGGATCCAACACACGATGTTCTTGTAGAGTTACGACAAAATTTGGGCATGGAGCGAGTCATGGGAAGAGCTATCTGGGTGTCGATATATGTATATTTTTTTTAGTGAGGGAGGTTGTTGAGAAGGTGTTGTCGAGGGCAACAACAATTTTAGAGTGGAGGAGGATGTCATGGCCTCGAGTTGGTGAGCGCCCAAGAGAGCGGAAAAATCGACGACCTTGGTTAAAGGCATGCCGGTGCACCCAAGATGTGCGACGGGTGTCCTTGTTCGGTTAAAGGTGACTCGAGTGAAGGTGTTTGGTAAAAGGCGACTTGGAGGTGGACATTCAGTGATGTGCGACCCCACCGTCGGTTAAAGGCGCTCATGGGTATAGTAGACGGTTAAGTACGATGGATGGGCAAGTGCGTCGTAGCAGGTGCACTCTGTTGAGCGGGTGTTTTCCCATCGTGAGGAGTGACCAATTATAGCAGCGACACAAGTCGGGTCCCTGGGGCGGGAAAGCGCCCCAGTTGGCGAGTCACCGGGCAGTGTGACGAGTTGGGCAAGTCGTGTAGCGGTGAGCGGTTGGGCGAGTCATGTTGAGTTGAACGAGTTGTAGGCGAGTCGACAAGTAGCATGGGTGAGCCGACCCACGACCAACCCAAACAACATAACACTTGGATGGGCGTGTGCCAAAGGTGGACAAGTTGGCTGCATATTATATGAGCGGGAAAACCCATATGAAAATCCAAAGCACGCGACCCTTGGAGAATGGTGGCATATGGACAACGTATAAGTTTGCGATGGGTGGCTAACCATTTGGGCATCAAATCATCGAAGCATTAGCACATAAATTTAGAGCTTAAACGGAGTGCGAAGGGGACCAAGGCATACAGGCAGAAGTGTGGTAGGGTTGTAGCATTGTGTATCGTTGACAGGTGGCTTTGGGGTTTCCGCAGGTCAGGTGGAACACTGCACGCTGAAGTGAATACGCCGCAAGGCAACGTAGTAACCGACGACAACTCGACACACGATTGCACGCATCGACAGTGTAGGGGGAACACAACATAGGTCCGCTACATGAGTGTTTGGGTGGAGTTACATTATAGTGGGCTGTGGTAGTGTAGTGCCACATGACGACCAAGAACCGGGCGGGCGGACTGCCGACAGGTTGAATGGAGCTTGGGTTGCAGCATGACAGGGTGACATGGTAGTGCCGGCCGAGGGCTGCACGACAACCGATAAATGTTCGGGTCAAGTGTGTAAGGGATGCACGCCAGTAGGAACATTCAGGTAGAAATGTGTAGGGTTGCACGCCAACATTTATGAAATGCATCAGTTGTGAACAAGAATTGTGCAGGTCATTCAGACGCTGCAAGAATTAGATAGATTTGTAAAGTTTTGTAAAATTGTACATTACTAAATTATAATTGATTGTATTCGAAAGTTGCCCCTTATGATATTTGTGTACATTGTTGAGTTATGTTTATTTTCGTTACATATGAAAATTAACTAATAAAATATAAATGAAATGATTTCTGCTGCATTGAAAATTAGTTAAGTGTTGAATAAGCGTAGCCCGTGAACTCAATTAATGGTGAAACGAAAAAGTTCGGGGATGCCCCACCCGCATGTGCCTATGAATTGGTTGGAAAACCACTGGTGTAAGGGCGTTGGTTGGAAGACCACTAGCATAGGGGTGTGACATGGCTGGTTCCTTGGGCACGCCGGGCACGGCCTCTAGGGACCTCACACATGTAAACCAACTCCTCGATTATACCTCGCATGATTGATCATGCCATAACAATCAAGGGCATCGATCAGAAACTCTTCACTCCGTTCTCAAACTGAGAGGATTTTTTTTAGAGCTAGGCTTCGAACTTGATCGATTTCGACAGTGGATGAAAATTATGAACCCCGCATTCTGTTCTTCCTACATTATCCAAATGAAAAACCCCCTTGGCACTATTACCTGTAACAGCTGAAACCTGAAACGTTTATAATTCCGAGAACTAACAAGAAAAACCATTGTTTTCCTGCAACCTTTCTGAACCCTTGAACTGGTTTCCTTGTTGGCATCGACCCAGTTTACTCGAAACCTCCGGAAACAATCGATCCACAAGTTTGATAGATGCGTTGTTAAAATAAATCTATTGCAAGAAAAACGCCAATGATGAGCACGGATAACATTTTAGCCAAAGCATTATTAATGGTTTGTAAAGTTATTCTTCCATTATTATTCGAATCTTCGCTTCATTTGGTAAAAAGAAGAACATAGCAGTAGCAATGCCGAATGTTAAATGGCTCAACCATTATGGATTGGGAAGAAGGCGACGCTTCTCAGATTTTTCCAAATTCTCCATCTTCAAGGTATAAGAGCCACGCTCGCCACACATTGTAATGGAGGACAACTGCATGGCATTGGCAACAAACGTTCTCGCAGCGTCCACAGCAATGCCTATCTCAGAACGCTATGTGAAGAGGGTCACCTGAAAGAGGCTTTTGGCATTTTGCATTTAATGGGTTGCCAAGGAATTCAACCAGATTCTTCTAGTTACATTGGTTTTTTGCAGTGCTGCGTTGATAGTAAAGCGCTACCAGAGGGAAAACTACTCCATGCACACATGGTTGAGTGGGGATTGACGCCGGATACATTCTTGAAAACAAAGCTTGTGATAATGTATGCCAAGTGTGAGAGTTTGGTGGATGCCCGCCAAGTGTTTGACGAAATGCACAAGCGAAATGTTGTCTCATGGACTGCGATGATTTCGGCTTATACAAAGCATGGGTATAGTGAGGAGGCTTTGGCGCTGTTTGCTGCAATGCGGCAGACAGGCATCGGGCCAAATCAGTTCACCTTCGCCAGTATCGTTCCTGCATTGGGGAACTTGGCTGCTCTAGACGATGGCAAACAGATTCATGGAGAAATAATTAGACGTGGGTTTCAGTCTGATGTCTTTGTGGGTAGTGCGCTTGTAGATATGTATGTTGCGTGTGGAAGTATGGAGTATGCCTGCAAAGTGTTTAACAAAATGCCAGAACGAAACGTGGTCTCTTGGAATGCTATGATTGCAGGATTTGCGAAGCATGGACCCGTGGATTTGGCATTGGAGCTGTTTGACAAAATGCCTGAACAGAATGTTGTGTCGTGGACAACATTGATTACAGGATATGTGCAGAATGGGTATGTTGACGAGGCCTTGAAGCTCTTTCGGAGAATGCCACAACGGGATGCCATCTCATGGAATGCAATGATTTCAGGATATGCACAGAATGGGTGTTTTGATGGGGTTCTGGATCTCTTTAGGGAAATGCAACAGATGAGTGTCAAGCCGGACACTGATACTTTTGCTAGTATTCTTCCAGCATGTGCAAACTTGGCAGCCCTTGAACATGGCAAGGAGGTGCATGAAGAAATAATTAGATGTGGATTTCAGGCCGATGTCTTTGTGGGAACTGCCTTGGTAGACATGTATGCCAAATCTGGGTGTGTCGAAGATGCGCACAAAGTGTTTAACAAAATGCCTAGCCGAGACGTGGTTTCATGGAATGCTGTGATTGTAGGATATTCCATGAATGGACGTGCCAAGGAGGCCCTCAAACTCTTTGAACGAATGCAACACTCGGGCACAAACCCAGATAGTGTCACCTTCCTAGGCGTTCTCTCTGCCTGCTGCCATGCGGGCTTTGTGGCTGATGGGTGGAAATACTTTCATTCCATGAGTAGAGATTATAACATAAAACCTGCAATGGAGCACTATTGTTGCATGGTTGACCTTCTTGGCCGAGCTGGGCACTTGAACGAGGCTCATAATTTTATCACTAGACTGCCTATGAAACCTGATGCTGCTGTGTGGGGGTCTCTGCTTGCTGCCTGTAGAATTCATTCCAATATACAGCTAGGAGAATATGCAGCAGAGCAGCTTTTTCAGCTGGAACCTGAAAGTGAGGCACCATATGTCTTACTGTCAAATATCTATGCAGCAGCAGGCAGGTGGGATGGCATGCTAAAAGTGCGAACAATGATGAAAGATAGGAGAGTAAGTAAGAGGCCAGGATGTAGTTGGATTCTGGTTCATAACAAAGTCCATGTATTCCTTGTTGGAGATTGTTGAATTCTGCAAACGTGGAAAAATAACTACTGGAAAATTTGTCCAGTGCGGTGCTTGCAGCATATGTGCATAAAAGGAGGTTTTTTTTGCATAACATGGAAGAAAAGAAGGATCATTGATTTTGCACTTTTGCTTATACACATTTTGTCAGGGACACCTATCTGGATTGTCATGATTGCAAAAGTATGTTGGGACTGCCACTCTGCAAAATCTGGAATGGCTAGATCATAATGATCAGAAATTCATGAGCCACTGATATGGATCTCTTGTGTCACTGCAAGAATGTGGGTGCCTAATAAGCATAAAATAATGTTTGAGTTTGGAGCTTTGTCAGCTGAACACCAATTTTTGGAAAAGCAGTTTTACAAGTGTTGCTAGCAGTTTCGATCATTACAACAATGGAGATGTTCCTGTAGGGTTTGTTTGTGATGCTCATTGAAAGAGCTGATGAATATAAAGCATAAATGGAATTCTATGCCCTGCCATCTGCTTTTCATTGATAGAATGAGGACTAGGTGTTAGTTTCTTATTTCGTGTAAAGTGTATCATTACATCATGAGGTGAACTGTTAACAGACCTGGAAGAATCTCCATAGGTTATTGCAAATTCTAGAGTTGCAAGGAATAGATATATTGATAGATTCTAACAGCATAACATATTTAGTGGAACGTTCACAGACAAATCAAATTAGTAAACAAATCCACTGAATGTAGGACAACTGGACTTCATTTCTGTGACGTTGTTTATGTTATTTCTACAGTATCCTGTATAAATTGCTTGAATAGGTCATAGGGACTGGTGGACTTGGTTTAGCATTGTTTATTGGTTGTTTGAGAATGCTTGTGGTGGTGTACATCAAGATGGATGTTGATCTTCCCACGAAAACAGACCACGGCATTCTCTGATGCTAAATAACTTGAATGATATAGTGTTAAGGCATGGCAGATCTATATTTTATTTCAACACGAGTGCAAATACTTATGACAAAGAGATGAGTAACTTTGCCAGGAATTCATATTTAACGTGCACCATATGTTGCATGTACCTCATTTCAACATTTACAAAGTCAAAGAATGTGGAACAACTTTATGATGATTCCATTATTGATCTCTCTCACTTTTGAGAACGTATTTATCTATAATTTTAATCTTTTAACTCTTAATATTAAGAGATATATAGGCATTTCATATACATAAGCAGCCATTGCAACGACCACGAGCATTAGCTAAATTTAGAATTAGGTTGGTTATATACCAAACATGTCCAATATTTTAAGCTCAGTCTCTTGGGCATGCTCAGAGAGAGAGAGAGAGAGATTCATAAAGTAACCAAAGAACATCATAATCAGATAACCCATGGACCAAATACAAACATGTGTACAATAACATCAAGCAACAACATTGGACATTGAATTGTTGATTGGTCTTGGTAAGTAGTAGGTAAATGACCAATCACAATGGGTTCCTAGCAATAATTGTTGGGTCCAAGGGTTCTCTTGCACTCGAAGATGGCAAGTGCGAGCATGTAAATCTTACTTTGTTGTGTGGGTTGGACTAGTCAGTGGTACCAACTTTCCTTCCTCTCTCTCATTGCTTAGCGAGCTTGTTGAACATGGTCAATCCTCATATATCTATCATTACAAAGAACACACTGAATGTGTAGAAGAAGCTATAGGTGGCTTTCTATTCATAATGCAAAGGCACCTCCTCTTAAATTGAGAAGATGTCATGGTCCTCTTGATTTCCACCTACTAACTTGTACAAGAATTTCCATGTATGATACAAATTAGGGAGTTCACATGCCAAGAGAGAAATTTTAGAAGTTGTGTGGGATTAAATAAGGCATCATCCTCTTCCTTCAGTGTAAAAGGGAATTTCGACTCTTATAAGTTGCCTTGAATCTCAAAACTCCACAACATATGGGAGTTATCCCCTAACAATGTTGCTTTTGACCTAGGTGGCCATTCAAGAGTCATCTTAGCATTGTCCCAAAATCTATGACTATCGTAGAAATAATGTCAAGTGTGACAACTTTTCAAGGCTTAAATGTTTGGGGCCTAGTTTAGGGCCTAAACAACATTCTTTTTAGAGATTGATCGTAGCCATGGCCACATTCTTCACTTCGACACTTTTGTAGAGCTCGTTAAGAACTTTCCAATAATGCAAAGAATATCTAAATTAGAGCTCGTGTGCAAAAATTATGACCCTAGGATGTTGACATTTCAAAGCAATGTTTTATAATTTGCCTTTTTTCACCACCTCAGCACGTAGATTTGGGGATTCTATTTAGGCTTTTGCATTTTGGGTTTTTTGTGAATAACTATAACCCTCAGAACTCTACTCAAAGATAAGTTGTCACCAATCTAGACATCGTATTCTTATGTACATTACAATGTTTTCACCATTAATTCGTTAGTAGAATTTGGTTTTCATTATAAATATTTTTTAATTGTCTTCCATTGACTACAATAATGTGTTTCTCATTTTACTCTTAATTTAATCTAGATCATTGATATTAGAACAATTTGCTTTGTTGGTTTTCCTTTCATATGCCCCACGCGGTCAAGGTACAAGCAGTTGGACCTTGAGCTAATAGAGCTTTTGTTGAAAATGCAACAAGAAAATCTCATTTTGACTTTGCCTTGGTCAAACTAGAGAAAATTTGAATTTCTATTTCAGTAGAAATCTTGGAGGTAGTTAACTGAGGTGACATGACACTTGTCACTTAGTTAACTCAGTTAGTTTGAGTTGGGGAAGCTTGAGCTCAGTTCAGTATGATTGATTGCTAATTTGAATCAATCTATTTCAGTTAATTTGAGTTATTGTCAGTTAAACTAGTTCTAATGGTCAAAAGAAATAGTGGAGGTAAAATTGTGGAAATGGAACTTCAACCACACTCAATGATCAACCAGGTAATTGATCAATCAACCCAAAATAATTGTTGCATGCAGAGAATTTGAGTTATCCAGTTGAGATGGAGAGTCCAAGGCAATGTACTATTAATTGTAGCATATTCCAATGTGTATAGGTGGTGTATGCAGTCAGAGGAAGGACCTAGAGGAATTGCGCAATTCAATAGTGGCAAATTCCTAAATAATAGGGGCTAATTTCTTGGAGGAACAACACAAGGAAATAGGAGCTTGGAGGGCTTGAAAATTAGCTAAGTTTTGGCTAGAGTTAGTCAGTCAAGCAGAGAGATAGACTATACACTTGCACGGTGTGCTCAGGCTTGAGAAAACATATGTATTTCATCTCTATTCTCCAATAAATGCAATACAGATAGGAAGGGGTTTTGAGCAGTTGTTTTCCCCTAGATAAATCTTAGTGCATGTATGATGTTTCATTTTGCATGTCTATGATTTTTGTTCTAGATGGTGAATTAACTTCCACATATCAATAGAGTAGCTTCAAGTCTTATGATTTAGTAAATTTCATGAGCAGTTTTGGATCTACACATTAATTTCTACATGGCATCAGAGTTGGAATCACTATAGAGCAAAGATTTCGAAGTTGTCATTGCAGAAGGTTTGAATTTGAAGATCAGTGTAGCGGGATTTCTTCAGAGTTGAGAAGATGACTTTCAATGGACTAAGGAGAATATGCCTTAGAAGGCACCTCAAATTTTGTTGCATGGAAGGACCGCATGGAGGCAACAATGGATGACAATGGGTTGCTAGAATACATCAAGACAAATGTTGCAAAACCTCAAGCATCTGATGCCCAAAACCTTGCTCAGTGGAAGAAAGATGTGGCCAAGGCGAGGAGAATCATATTGGAGGGAGTATGAGATCATATTTTCTTGAATCTCCATGGAAAAGAAACTTCGTTCGCGATGTGGAAAGCACTGACAGAATTGTTTGAGAATAGTAGTGACCACAGGAAGTTGATACTCAAGGACAAACTTCGAAGTATCAAGATGCAGAAGAATGACACAATTTTGTAGTATCTAAACAAGTTTACACAATGTTGTGATGAACTTGGCGAGGTTGGTGTTAATGTCCCTGAAGAAGGCCTGGTAGCTCTAGCCCTTCTGAGCCTTCCCAAGAGTTGACATAGCTATCAAGATTCAGTGAATGGGAGGAAGAAAACACTGAGTTGGGAGCGCTTATGGTCCAACCTGGTACAGGAGGAAATAAGGCGAAATATCAGAGAATGTTAGGTCCCTATACTACTAGTGTAGCCCATTATTGTTATTAGTGCAACCCCCTTATTGTATTGTTGTACTCATGTAGTCCCCATGTTGTTATGATGGTGCCCCATAGAAGCCCATTATTGTTATTGTTGTGCTCCTACAATATTTTTGTTATGTAGGGTTTGATTATATTGGGACCACTTAGACCCCTATATATAGAAATGAGGTATTTTCATTTGTATCATCCAATAATTGTTCATTTGTGTAATGTAAAGGAGGTTGCCCCCTCGAAGAGGCTGATTTTGAAGTTGTTGATCCATCTTTTCTATCTTTTTGTGAGCTGGTTTCATAACATTTGGTATCAGAGCTTTGGATTCTAGGGTTTCCCTGCTCCAAAACAGGTCATCGTGACATTTTCGCTATAACTTTTTCTTTACGAAGTTTTAGATGCTAGAACAAAAACCCATTTGAGCCGAAATAGTTTTGAACCTCGGGTTTGAATTTCAGACCTTGTCTCGCTATCTTTTCGGAAATATGATCCAAGAAAGTTAGGGTTTTTGCAGGCTTCCAAATTACATCCCAAATAGGTGACCTTGGGAAAATCGTCATAACTTTCTCTCTGAGTATCAGATTGACATTTCATAAGAAGTTACAGAAAGAGGACGGACTTTAGTTTTTTGTGCATCGTTTTTAGGTTTTCAAGTTGAAACAGGACACTTGGCACTTCGTACAAGTTCGCTCTACTGAAAAAGTGTATAATCAGGTCATCTTGGGAGATTGGGCATAACACTTTATTGGAGAATCCAATTTTGATCAGAGTGGTGGCGTTGGAAAGAGGACTCAGAGGGCTACCACAGTTCGCAATTTCAGACCTTGGAGATCTGAAATTTTAGAGATACGTCAGATTCAATATCGAGCTCCTACAAAGTGAAAAAATGCGTGTAGTTTTTTTTTTAAATTTTGCATAAGTTTGGTTTAAAAAATTAGTTTGAAGGAATTCAAAGGGCATATTGAAGCATAATTATCATTAATTGATGCCTCGAAAAAAGAAAATGGAAACACCTAGTAAGCAACCTGAAAGCGCTAGCATGACTCATGAAGAAGAGGAAGAAATGCAACATGATATATCAAAATTACGAGACCAAGTGCAACAAATTTCACTCTCACAAAAAGTAACAGAAGCTAAGATGGATGGTTTAAAGAAAGACGTGGAAGATAAGATGGATGGTATGAAAGACAACATTGAAGATTGGAAGAAAGACATGGAAGGTTGGAAGGAAGGTTTGACAAAGTTACTACAAGAAAGACTTCCTAATGGCGAAAAGGTAGTAGAACAAACGCATAATGAGAACAAAAGAAATGTTAATAATGATTCAAAGAATGACAACATTGAAGATTTGAAGAAAGATGTGGAAGGTTTGAAGAAAGGTTTGACAAAGTTGCTACAAGAAAGACTTCCTAATGGCGAAAAGGTAGTAGAGAAAACTCATGATGAGAACGAAAGAAATGTTAATCATGATTTCATAGACTCTATCATTGGAATAAAGACCCACCACTTTTCAAAGATCGATATGAGGAAGTTTGATGGCAAGGATCCCGTAACATGGATACTACAGATGGAGCAATATTTCGATCTCCCTAATGTGAAAAACACACAAAAGGTATGCATTGCAACTTTATATTTGGAACCCAACCAGTTTGTATGGTATTGATGACTTTGCTCTCATAAACAAATTGTCACTTAGGCAATTTTTACGGAAAAAATGATAGCACATTATGAGGATACAAAAAGAAACATTTTTTTTAGCCAATTAATAAATTTCAAACAAAAAAGTTCAATGGTGGAGCACATTGAGGACTTTCAAAAATTGAATATAAGGGTAAAAGATATTACAGAGGAGCATATGATTGATGTGTTCATAGGGACATTAAATGATAACATCCAACATGAGGTTCGTATTTGGGAACTTGATTCATTGGAGAAGGCATTCAGGTTAGCAAGAAAAATTGAAAGCAAAATTATGGCAACAAGGAAGCCTACCAATTACAATTATAAAGATGGTATTATTGCCCCTAGCCTTACACAATCTACAAGGTTGACACCAGAACAATTGGAAGAAAAAAAAAAGCAAAAGGGCTTTGTTACAGTTGTGATAGCAAATACACTAAAGGTAATAAGTGTGTTGAGAATAAATTATTTTACATAGATTGTGAAGAGGAAGAAGAAAATGAACAAGAAACATCAAAAGAAGAGGATACACACCAAGGACAAAGCCTAGAGAAAGAAGAAATGAATCCGACCATATTTTGTAATGCATTGGTCGAAATAACCACTCCTCAAACTATTGAGATAGAATGACATATCAAGAAGAAAAAGGTAATAGTGTTGATTGATTCAGGGAGTACCCATAATTTTATTCATTGTAAGATAGCGAAGGAATTGAATTGCTTCCTATATCCAGCACCAGAGTGTAAAGTGATGGTTGCAAATGGAATAACCATAAATTACTCTGGGGTCATATTGTATCTCATGAAAGTGCTAAGGTAGACCCTCAACAACAACAAGTTCTCCAACTCTTAAAGGATAACCTCAATTTGGCACAGAATAGAATGAAAAAACAGGTAGATCAACATCGCAGCGAAAGAAGTTTTGATGTAGGCGACTGAGTATTTCTACGGCTACAAACATACAAACAAATGTCCCTCAAGCAAGCTAAGAAGGATAATAAATTATCACCAAAGTACTATGGTCCTTACAAGGTGTTGCAAAAGATTGTTACTATAGCATACATATTGGAGCTTCCTGCATCTCCCCGAGTGCCCCCAACTCGCCATGTTTCATGCTTAAAGAATGTTATAGGTGACAAGATCCTATTTCAAACAATATTGTCGGAACTTGACGAAGAATGAAAAATCATATTGGCACTTGAAGTAGTCACGGAAACCAGAACCCGACAGCTACGAAATCGATCACTTTCAGAGTATCTTATCATGTGGAAGAACTTACACACTGAAGATTTCACATAGGAGGATGAGAATTTTATACAAAAGCATCCAGAACTACTCAAGCGTTGAGGACACCACTTTTTGAAGGAGAGGGGCATGTTAGGTCCCTATACTACTAGTGTAGCCCCTTATTGTTATTAATGCAACCCCCTTATTGTATTGTTGTGCTAATGTAGTCCCCATGTTGTTATTATTGTGCCCCATATAAGCCCACTATTGTTATCGTTGTGCCCCTATAATATTATTGTTATGTAGGCTCTGATTATATTGGTACCACTTAGACCCCTATATATAGAAGGGAGCTATTGTCATTTGTATCAGCTAAGAATTGTTCATTTGCGTAATGAAAAGGAGGATTCCCCCTCGAAGAGGCTGATTTTGAAGTCATTGATCTATCTTTTCTATCTTTTTGTGCGCTGGTTTCATAACAGAGACAGGACTTCATCCAAGGGCGAGGATGAAGAGAACTGTGTCTTGGCTCGAAAGGCAAAGAAGGAGAAAGGTAAGAAATCCCGATCCAAAGCAAAATCTAGTTAAGGGGGCAAGAAGAAAGACTTGTCCATAATCAAGTGCTTTCACTGCCATGAATTCCAGCACTATGCCAAAAAGTGTCCACACAAGAATACAAACAAGAAAGCCTTAGGAGGAGCAACAAGTGAAGATTTGGCTTCACAGTTCGAGCTTGATTTTACTCTCATTGCATGCATGGACAACATAGTGATGGGAACCGTGTAGTACTTGGACAATGGTGCCTTGTTCCATATGACGGGGAATAGAGATTTTTTCAGTGATTTGGAGGAGAAATATCTCTAGATGCTCATCGAGATGGGAGATGATGGAAGGCATAACATGATCAATATTAGTACAATCACATTTCAAAGGGAGTCAGGCTCCCCTCTCAGACTCAAAGATGTGATGTTTGTTCTAGATCTAAAGAAGAATCTTGTCCCTGTTGCAGTTTTGGAAGATTGCAATTATGATGTGATGTTCAACAAAGGAAAGGTATTCCTGAGACACATAGCCACGATGTTATAGACATTTTTGTGCCTTACAGCATGAAGCATGAAATGTCCATAATCTGAGGGATCCTAAGTCCCTAAACATGTTGTTCCTGCCCCTAGAGGAACAAGGTCATCAAACCACAGCACTGAATATCAGTTCTCCACCTGAAAACACTCAAAAACAAGCTAATTCTGGATCATGTCAACTGCTCCACTGAGCATCTGCGCTGAATGTCAACTGCTCCACTGTCTACCTGCGCTGAATGTCAACTGCAAAGAAGGCTACCCGCGCTGGGCGAGTTGGGACAAGTGGCACAGTCATTCCTCAAGGTGTCAATGCCCAGGAAGCTTCCAAAATGACACTTGGATCAAGGAATTCGACTGGTGATGAGTAAGAGGGTCTAGATCTCCAAGTGGAAGCAAGAACCTCCAAGTGGACTCAAGAACTGAAGAATAACTGAAGTGGGAGAGGACACTAGTCAACTTCATGCCAGCCTCAAGCTGACTCATCCTTTCTCCAAAACTCCTATATATAGAGCTCTCTCATGAGGTCTAAGGGGGCTGGAATCTTGTGAATGTAAGGAAGTGCTGTTGGTTTGAGGTTAGAGCTATTGGGTGATTTGCTTTGAAGGAGGTGAAGAGGAGATTTCTTTCTGCTGGGAGGTGATGCTGGATTGGGCCTTTTATGGTTGTATCACTTCCTGAACTTTACTTCTTCCATTAATAAAGCATTTGAGGTTCTTCTATATGCATGTGTTTCAATGGTGTATTGTTATACTTGTGTATTTGATTTATTCTAATCCTTGAATCAATTATGAATGTATGCTTCTTGTAGTTTCCCTCTCTTGCTATTTTGCAGGATCTTGGTGTAGCTAGGCCAGTGAAAGAGCAAGGAGCTGGGAGCAAGCAGCAAGGAGAGAAGATTGGGTCAACCATTAGCGAAAGACATCGGTTAGTGGATCTCTTTCTCCCCTATTTTACTTTCATAAAGAAGAAATCTTAGATAGCTTTGCATCGATTGTTGCTGAGGTACTATCACCCTTAGAGTGGGATAGGGTCATTCCGTATTGGATACTTTTCCCAACAACAAATTGGTGACTCCACTGGGGATCATATCTTGTTGGTTGTTTATGTTTTTGCTATTCATTTCCTAAACAAAAAGAGTACCGAATCGAACTGCATTTGGATTTTTCAAATGCAAAGTAGAGGGCAGCTACTCTAGCTCAGTTTCTGGGCATGTTTATGATTTGAAGAGCTGATCCACAAGGACTCTGAATAGCTCTTAGTGACAAATTTTCATCCTCCTAATTACCCTTTAGTGTGTACATGATTGATAGCTTCTGATTTGGCCAAAAACTATGAATTTTTGAGCAATCTGTAATCTGGAAACTGAGAAAAACGAAAGTTTCTCTCTTCATTGCAGGCACTGTGAAGGCAGTCTGCATTTCATCGCAGGTCCCGAAGGGGCTACCTGCGCTGAAGGTCAAACTGACAGTGTACTACCTGCGCTGAACCAGTTTTGCCTAGTGCTACTGGGGTTCCCTCCTGTTTATTGCCCTGTTTTCATCCTTGTTTTTGCAGCCTGTTATCAGTCAATGTGCCTATCTGAAACCAACTTTCCTTACCACTATTCCGCCTCGGTTGTATAAAGAAACTGTATTTGTTCTTTGTGTATTTCTTATATCATTTGCAGTTTCCCATAACGAAAGTGAACTAGTCTTGCTGTGGCCTCTTAGATCTAGACCTGTGATAAGTGTCGTTTTGATCTTAAGAGTTAGTTTGTTTGCTGTTCATAGCTGATTGAGCTCTTGCTTTCGTCATATGGTTTGAGTTTATATATTTCTAGTGTCGAAACAAGTAAATCTTAAGGTGTCTTTTGATTTTGGACAAAGCTTGTTTGCTTTCACTTGAAATTGAATTCAAAATTATACAACAACTTTCTTTCTGTAATACATCAACATTAAGAAAGAGAAAAGAAATACCTGCATTGTGCATGTGCATTTTGACAGCTTGTATGTTGATTTATGGAAAAGTGCATTAGTGTGTGCTCTATGATCTGTGTGAAAAGATGATGTCTTTCTTTTCCCTCAGTAGTTAAAATTTTCAAAGTTGAAAGATTGAAAAGCTTGCTTATCATTTTAGACTGCATTTAGGAAGTTGTATTATACATCTCGTGGTGATCCATAAAGGCAAACTGCTAAACAAGATCAACTTAAAATGAATTGAATTTACATAACAACGCATTGAAACATAACGCAAACACATAGAGGTCTAAGCTAGAGACGTGTTCCGGCGTCGTTAAACGTGATATCTTAGCGTTGAGTGGTTGGGTGATTCCTCCACGGTGAAGCGATAAGTATCAATACGGACTTGTGCTCCCACGTACCGTCGCGTATATATTGGGAGACCCCTCTAGGAACAAAGCCTTTATCCAATAGGAAGCCATGTCGACCGCCCTACTGATCGCAATGCAGTGAACACAGCATTCACGAAGATCGACCACCCGTACCGTAAAACGTATTCTGTGGTTTTGCGAAAGGTTTGGCACACCCTCTGCCTAGAACTCCAGAGCAGTTTCTTTTTGCCTTTTTCAAACTCTATAACTGAAAAAGTCCATCCGAGAATTTGTCACTTCGGGCTCGTTAAAACATCGAAGGAGACTAGAGTCATCTTTAGCTTTTTCTCGACTCTTAAAAAGTGAAAAAGCAAGTTGTGTCTAAAGCGTCGTTATAAAATTTATTTTAAACGGAACATAATCACCTCCTATTCCTGCGTTGATCTGTAGGTTGAGAACATGGAACGCCCCAACCAAGGAATTCCACATGATGGAAATCCTAGTCCTTTCTCCTCTTGGGGAGAAGTTGGTGCGCCCCACATGGCCACATTGTCGCTTCCAGGACTGACAATTGGCCTGCCAATATGGCTATTCTCAACCAATGTAGTTCAGAACACCATGGTTCCTGAACAGTCGAGTCAACAGTTAGATGAGTCTAGAGCTACCCACCAGCCTTCTACTTCCTATAACTCTTCCTCCAATCCTTCATCTTCGCAAGGTAGAGCCGGCAAAAGCCAAGCTCCCATGGAGAAGAAGGAGAAAAAGAAGAAGAAGAAGGAGCCTAAGGCGACTGGGGGCAAGCAAAAGACATCTGACAAAAATCCACACACAGCACAGACCGGGCCTAAATCTCCATGTGTCATATGTAGAGGAGACCACTTCCATAGAGATTGTCCCTGTATTCCCCGGATACTAAGGGACTGGTCCCCTCGTTTGCACAATTCGGGAGCGTCAACCTCTGATAGCCATGTTGAATGCTTACCGTCAACCAGCGAAAGTGAAGGTTCAAGACAAAGAGGGGGAGCAAGATCCCCCTGCAGACTGTGTGAAGGCGATCACGCCATCCACCGTTGTCCCTTCTTAGACGAAGCGAAGAGAGTTTTGGAAGATCGTCCGGTTTCACCGTTGAGACTTCCTCCTGGATACAAAAAACTCGTGCCAAGTCCTTTGTTGGTTGAGAATACAGCTGGCCCGCTCAAGTGGTCGGCTAAAGCGTCAGTCATTAAAAATGAACCTACTGAATCCAGACCGGACGAAAGTCCAAAGGTCGAAACGGCAGTTGACCCGGTTCTCCCTTCAGAAGTTTCATCTTCAAATGACACCGTCACTGAAGATTCATCTTCAAATGACACCCTCACTGAAGAGAATAAGGATGACACCATCCAGATTCTTTTCATCAACACAGACTCTGATGAGCATCAGGGCAATGCGCCCATTCCTTTATCGCAGGAAGGAACATCGTCAGGGTCATATCCGGCCGTGTATTCGGTCCCACCACCAAGCAACCTGGTTGTGTCCTTTGATTGGAACCAACTAGGCAGACCCCGGTTGCCAGCCAGTATACCATTCAGAATCATGGTCCAAATATACAGAATGGTAATGGCTGGCACTATCATTGATGAAGGGGCATCTGTGAGTATCCTTTCCTCTATTGCTTGGAAAGCACTGGGTTCCCCGGCGCTTTTGCCTGAGATAAGAAATCTCTCGGGTTTCGATAAAGGAACCAGTCGACCATTAGGGATCCTCCCCAATGTGCCTGTTACATTGAAAGGGAAGACCGTTCAAATGAACATGATGGTCGTTCAAGGACCCTTGGATTATAACCTACTCCTTGGACGAGACTATATATATTGCATGAGAGCAATAGTCTCCTCACTCTTTAGAGTAATGTGTTTTCCACACGAAGGAAGGATGGTCAAGCTCGTAGACCAACTTTCGTTTCCGGGATCACGCATCGCAAATAGTCACATACCAAACCTGAATGGTCTATTCAATCAAGAAATGTCTCCACCCCAAGTCCTCCTTCCCGATGAGTGCGAGTGATTCAGAAAGATGGGACTGGAACCCAGGGGGCATGCATCCTGGTCTGCTTAGGGCAGAGAAAACCTTGGGTATAAGATAGAATTTCCGCGGGAGAATATGACTAGTCCGTACCCCATCCGTGGATGGAAGAGGGGTTGTTCTGGAATAGGATTCTTTTGTCAAGGTTACGTGTTTGACAACAGTCATTCACCCTTGTCTATTTCGGTAAACAGTGCCGAGGAAATGTTTTGTTTGAAATATTAACGAAACAAGCAAAGAGCGGTTATTTATCTGTTTTTTGGATTAGTCGTTTCCGAACTTGCATAAAGAAAGGATATGGAGTAAAGCTTAGTGAAGATGAAACTCCTTAAAAAATAGAGATCTCACAGGAGACATTTCTTATCTTATGACTGGTATATCGAGCAGTTTTAGCATAAAGTTCATGCTCGTTAAAAAATAAATGCAAGATCCGAGCAGTTTTAACGCGGCCTTCATGCTCGTTAAAAAATAAATAAAAGCAGTGAGCAATGTTTCCCCCAGAGTTTAAGCTCATTTTTAAATAAAAAATGAACCTATTCCGGTAAATAACCTCTGTGATCGTAAATTTATCAGCCATAAAAAGCCTTGGTCGTGTTTGCACCTGCCACCTCCACCGTCATTTGGCCGATCGTTCACCTCCATATGATTGTTTACCCATTTTGAGGAACAACTGCGAAGAGTGATTTCACCTAGCCATCCTTGTGACACTGCCGTGATTGGAAAATTCCAACCTATACCTGGAATCTGCTGCTATCCCTGTTTATCACTCGTTCCTCAAAAGACGAGTCTTCTTTGAGCTCTTTTCAACTGACTCGTAAAATATGAAAAGTTTGCCGAGTTTTGGCCTTCCAGCTCGTTAAAGTGACCGGAAGAGCTATCCCTCCTCTAGATTTTAATCTTTTTGGACCCGAGGGATTATTGCACAAAAAGGTCGAGCGCTTGTTTTATTCGGCTCGTTAAAGTTATCGAAAAAATCATCCCTTCTGTATTGTTTTATACTTTTTCGGACTTAAGGGATTAGATGACGAAAAAGGAATTTTGGAGTTAACTTTCTATACCTTTTCAAACTCTCTAAAAATGAAAAGGACCGAGTTTTCCTTGTCGTTAGACTCGTTAAAATGATTAAATAGCGACAAACTTGTCTTTAGACGAGAACGAGTTTCCCTATCGCTAGGCTCGTTAAAACATAGCGATGGGCTTGCCCGAAGGGCAGGTTATAGAACAAGCATATGTTATCCTCCTCAAGCTTGACAAAAATAAAGAGGTACTGGTCAGAAATGACTGGGGAAAAATTGGGAGAACCTCAAAGCTTTAATGGTAGCAAGTCGCTCTTGAACATGACACTTCCTCCGTATCACATCGGGTTGGGTTGTTTCATTCACCGGTCTCATCACCATGGTCTCGCCAAACCATCCGCATTTGGGGTAATGCTACCGATCCATCGCATCAGTGTCGTTATATGTTCAAGAGATGTCGTTCAGAAAGAGTCAACCGTGTCCCATCCATTGCCATACATTATCCTTCATCCACCCATGATCGCCACCCTGAATCATATGTCACAGATTGTTTTCACCTCCACTAAAATCATTAGCTCCGTTCTGTGTCACTGATGTGGGATTCATTAAGGCCCTCATTTGACGGATCGCTTCTTGTCGACTTCAGCTCATTATCCAAGAAGTTGATCTAGGAACAACCCCTTCAGTACTTTGAAGCTTGCATGCCTCAATGGCAAGTTTCTCACTTCCGGCGACAGGTATACATCAATGACCTTCGACCAGAAGATTTCGCCTGGTGTTCGACGCCAAGTCCTTTATTCACACCACGTGAATTGTACTGCAGTACCTTGAGGGTCATTATCATTATCGGTGATTCATCTCACGCTTGTTAACGGTTTACATCATTGACCGGTAATCAAGCGATGTCTTTCCATGTTCGACTTCAGCGCAATTCTCACATGGATCGACTTGTACTTAGAGTGAAGATCGAACGAGTTTGAAGACCCCGGATCTAGTTTCATCCATCCGGGATGCGATATGTATTCAGGAAATATAAAGACATTTGACATGTACATCATTGCAGCAGATGATCATCCTACTCAAAGGATGATAATTTCAGCAGAGAATTATCAGTCTATCATCAGACGATCGTCTGTTCTATGTACCAAAATGAATTTATAAAGCTCAGCATGGGAATGCCCGCCTCAGCTAGATCATGAAAGCAGAATGAAAAGTAATGTATTGTATTGTATTTTATTACAGGTCACCTCTCAGCGATTGAATGAACTTCGGATCCTCCTGATAAAGCATTTCACCCGATAAACGACCTCATACTTTAGGGGGCAACTGTTATAGACATTTTTGTGCCTTACAGCATGAAGCATGAAATGTCCATAATCTGAGGGATCCTAAGTCCCTAAACATGTTGTTCCTGCCCCTAGAGGAACAAGGTCAGCAAACCACAGCACTGAATATCAGTTTTCCACCTGAAAACACTCAAAAACAAGCTAATTCTGGATCATGTCAACTGCTCCACTGAGCATCTGCGCTGAATGTCAACTGCTCCACTGTCTACCTGCGCTGAATGTCAACTGCAAAGAAGGCTACCTGCGCTGGGCGAGTTGGGACAAGTGGCACAGTCATTCCTCAAGGTGTCAATGCCCAGGAAGCTTCCAAAATGACACTTGGATCAAGGAATTCGACTGGTGATGAGTAAGAGGGTCTAGATCTCCAAGTGGAAGCAAGAACCTCCAAGTGGACTCAAGAACTGAAGAATAACTGAAGTGGGAGAGGACACTAGTCAGCTTCATGCCAGCCTCAAGCTGACTCATCCTTTCTCCAAAACTCCTATATATAGAGCTCTCTCATGAGGTCTAAGGGGGCTGGAATCTTGTGAATGTAAGGAAGTGCTGTTGGTTTGAGGTTAGAGCTATTGGGTGATTTGCTTTGAAGGAGGTGAAGAGGAGATTTCTTTCTGCTGGGAGGTGATGCTGGATTGGGCCTTTTATGGTTGTATCACTTCCTGAACTTTACTTCTTCCATTAATAAAGCATTTGAGGTTCTTCTATATGCATGTGTTTCAATGGTGTATTGTTATACTTGTGTATTTGATTTATTCTAATCCTTGAATCAATTATGAATGTATGCTTCTTGTAGTTTCCCTCTCTTGCTATTTTGCA
Organism: Pinus tabuliformis; assembly: GCA_031772625.1. Classification (NCBI taxonomy): domain Eukaryota; kingdom Viridiplantae; phylum Streptophyta; class Pinopsida; order Pinales; family Pinaceae; genus Pinus; species Pinus tabuliformis. The sequence continues at coordinate 777,543,664 of CM062805.1, forward strand.
GGATCTTGGTGTAGCTGGGTCAGTGAAAGAGCAAGGAGCTGGGAGCAAGCAGCAAGGAGAGAAGATTGGGTCAACCATTAGCGAAAGACATCGGTTAGTGGATCTCTTTCTCCCCTATTTTACTTTCATAAAGAAGAAATCTTAGATAGCTTTGCTTCGATTGTTGCTGAGGTACTATCACCCTTAGAGTGGGATAGGGTCATTCCGTATTGGATACTTTTCCCAACAACACACGAGACAAGTGAAGTAGATCAGGGTTCATGTGAAGAACCTCTACAAGCTAGAGGTGGAGGAATGTGCAACATTGAGCACAAAGGCGGAGAAAGCACAAAGCCGCAATGTCGGTGAACTTTGAAATAGAAGACTTGGCCATTTGCATCATGGCACTTTGAAGATCATGCAGCAGATAACCACAAGCCTCCCTAAAGGAGCACTTGATCAGCAACATACATGCAAATGGTATACCTTGGGGAAGCACACATAAGCCACTTTCCATGATTGGGAGAACATAGCACATGCAATCCTTTAAAGGACCCACTTTGATGTTTGTGGACCTTTCTCGATAGTCTTCACTTCTAGGCACAAATATTTTGTCATCTTTATTGATGACTTCTCATGGAAGTGATGGATCTTCTTCATGCGGAAGAAGGATGAGACTTTCTCCAAGTTCTTGGAGTTCAAGGCATTGGTTGAGAAATAAACAAGCAAGAAGGTGAAGGCTCTCAAGAGCGATAGTGGAGGTGAGTACGTGTCGAATGAATTTAAAAATTTCCGTGCGAAAGAAGGAATTCGACAAGATTTGACAACAACCCACGACTCACAACAAAATGGGGGGGATGAGAGGAAGAACTGTAGCATTGTGGGAGCAACAAGGGAGATGTTGCATGACCAAATCCTACCTTTGCATTTGTGGGTTGAAGCATGCAACACAACAGTGTATTTTCAGAACAAGAGTCTTCATCAGATTCTTGGCATGATTACATTGGAGAAGGGTTTCTTGGGGAGGATGTTGGATGTGTCGCACTTCATGATTTTTGGAGCCTTTTTACTGCGATGTCTCCAAAGAATCAAGGAAGAAGCTAGAGCTGACAACATAATTGGAGGTATTTGTGGGTTACTGATCCAAATTTAAATAGGAACACAACAAATTAAAAATATAACTATAAATATAGAGATGCAACAGAAATAACACTTCATTTCATTAATATAAACACTGAAATGTGCTTACAAACAGAATGGAAATAAGACTAGCTCGGGCGATGGTATCTTATCTTTGAGAAGAGATGTGACGACTACATGCCTATGAACTATGTTACAATGAGACTCAAATGCCTATTTATTATTGAGAATCAGTTGAAATCCCTAAAAATTCAAAAACCTAATACTAGGAGATGAAGCGCCAAACTATGGGCCCTGTTTGGGTAAATTGGTACATCAATTTCCTGAGGTCATAACTTTGGCATACGATCTCCATTTGACGTGCACAATACCTTGTTAGAAAGATATATTTGAGGACTACAACTTTCGAGTGGCCAACATTCCCTTATGATCCATATTGGTCCACATTTTCCCAAAAAAACATCGTTTAGGGCCTAAAAACGACTCCAAAAGTCCAGGACCCGAAAAACTGCCAAAATAGTAAATTGTGCTACAAATAAGGAAATTGAAAAACTGAAACAAGCAATGGTCGGGGTCCAAGTGGAATAGGTTGTTGGCCACCAATATCCACCTGGATCAGTGATCCAGACTTAAACAGGAACGCAACAAATTATAGAGATAACCATATACACAAAGATGCAGCGGAAATAATACTGCATTTCATTAATGGAAAATACTAAAATATGCTTACAACCAGAAATGGAAATAAACCAGCTAGGGCAATGGTAGCTTATCTCTGAGAAGAGATGTGTGGCTACATGCCTCTGAACTGTGTTACAATGAGGCTCGAAGGCCTATTTATTGTTGAGAAACAATGGAAAACCCTTCACATTCCAAAACCTAACCCTAGAAAATGAAACGCCAAATTGTGGGCCCCGTTTTTGGGTAAGTTGGTACATCAACTTCCCGAGGTCGCGAATTGGTCGTATTATCTCCGTTTGACGCGCATGATAGCCCGTTGGAAAGATCTCTCCGAGGACTACGACGTAAAAGATGATTTTTGATAGAAAAAATCGTTGGCGGTAGATTTCCCAAAAAACGTCATTTCGGGCCTCAAAACGGCTCCAGAAGTTTAGGACCCGAAAAACTGCTAAAAATAGTAAACTATGCTATAGTTAAGGAAACTGGAAAACTGAAAGAGACAGTTGTGGGGGTCCAAATGGGATAGGTGGGTGGACACCAACATCCACCTGGATCATTCCTCCCCCCTTAGGAAGCAATGGTCCCCATTGCGTTGAGTTCCTCCCTGAGATGAGGAAGCTTCTACTGAGCTGGGTCTCTGGTGAGCTGTTCTGCAATCTCTGATGTGTCCAGAAATGGTGGGGAGCATGGTCGGCGATGGTCCACATTGAACACTCGGTGCAAGCGAAGGAATGGAGGAATGTTGTGCTTCAAATCATTGTTTCCCGTAGCCTTGTTACTGGTGTAAGGACCATGTCGAAGTGGTCTGAGTTTCTAATAGGTTCTGGTAAGGCGTTCTTTCTGCAGACGTAACCAAACTTTGTCGCCCACCTGAAACTTGGGTGGTACCCCTCTGGGTAAGGAGAAGTTGTTCCCGTGTTCTGTCATGACTGTATCCCTCTGTTGTTGTTGCTGTATGGAGGAACCCTTCGTGGGGGTCATGGATGTAGCAACGATCTTCCCCTTACTTTGGGAGCGAACCAGACAGAAAATAAATTTCCTAGTCTGTGAGATGAGCTTGTTTCCTTTCTTAGCAGTGATCAAAGAGGTGGCGGTAGGTGGGGCTACCTCCGGTATCCAGTATAATGAATTATCCAAAGAAATAATGTCGCCTCCACAAGTATGGCTGGCCTAATAGTATATCACAAACATCCAGAGGTGTAACATCACACAATACCTAGTCTGTGAAGGGCTTGATGCTGTAGGGAAGGCGACACTGCTGGCGAACTTTGAGATCTCGTCCTTCGTGAAGCCACCCGATACTGTATGGCTGTGGGTGTGGTGTAGTTGGTAGGTCCAACCGCTTCACGACCTCTGCTGAAATGAGGTTCTTTTGGCTAGCACTGTCGACAATGAATTGCAACGGCGAACCCTTCACCCACATCTGTGAGTGGAAAAGAATTTCCCCCTCCTCTGGATCTTCGGGCTCATTTTTTTGGATCTTGGCAGTGGCAACAATGGCGTTGGGCTCCGCATCAATGATCTGCTTCCCTTTGCCATTCCCCTTGTCAGGTTTTGGCTCAGGGTCGGAAAATGCATCTGATTCAGAAGCCTTCAACTCGGCCACCAGCGACTACTTGGTCCGACACTCACTTGTGTTATGAGTGGGACTCTTGTGGAACTCACACCACTTTCCTGTGTCATTCTTCAGCTTCGTGGTGGTGTTCTTTTCTTGCAGCTTCGAGGGGTTGTCTTGGGTCACCCCGCCTTGGCTTTGTCCTTTGGGTTTCGGATTTGCAGATCCAAAGTCTCGCTTCTTCTGTTTGAACTTTTGCTCAATTTTGACAGCATATCGGTATGCTGTGCTGAGTGATGAGATGTTCAAGAACTCCATCTCTTCCTGGATGTATCTGTGCACGCAGTCATGGTATTTGAGTACCGGATGCAGCTCAGAATCTTTGATACCCAACTGTGTGCGAAGGGTATGAAAAATGTTTGTGAACTCCGACACATATTGGTCTCGTCCCTGCCGCAGTGTGGTCCATTTGATGTATTTGTCCTCATAGCTTTTGACAGGGTAGTATTGCTCCTTGATGGCATCCCGGAAGTCATTCCAAGTGGGTGCGGCTAAAAACAGTGAGCCTGTACTTTCATCCTTCTGCTCGTTGTAGGTTTTCCACCAGTCCTTGACGTGGGGGGCTGCTTTGAGAAGAGTGAAAACAATCTTTTCCCGACTTGAAAATTCATGAACAGAAAATACCCATCTAGCAGATTTAACCATTTATCTATGGCATCTGCGTCTATTTGACCCTCGAAGATGGGGATTTCAAAATTAACTTGTACCTTAAAGGGCGTGGCGTTTCCAAAGTAGTTGTTGGAACCTGATGCGTCGCCTCTGGGTAGCCGCTAAAGGATCTGGGCAAAGTTGTTCATCATCGCGTTCCTTTGTCGCTCGAGGGCTTCTTCGAGCAAGATTTTGATAGGATCTCTGCCCCCTCATTTTTCCTCTCATTCGCCATGGGAGGTTGTCGAGATTTGTGAGACTGGTCTTGTAAAGGTTCGACCAGTTCAAGCCCTAACTCCTTATACCTCGACCTCGTTGGGGACATGCAAAGAAAAAACAAAGAAAAAAGCAGATCACTCTGATACCACTGATCCGGACTTAAACAGGAACGAAAAAAATTATAGAGATAACCATATACACAAAGATGCAGTGGAAATAATACTTCATTTCATTAATGGAAAATACTGAAATATGCTTACAACCAGAAATGGGAATAAACCAGCTAGGGCGATGGTAGCTTATCTCTGAGAAGAGATGTGTGGCTACATGCCTCTGAACTGTGTTACAATGAGGCTCAAAGGCCTATTTATTGTTGAGAAACAATGGAAAACCCTTCACATTCCAAAACCTAACCCTAGAAGATGAAACGCCAAATTGTGGGCCCCGTTTTTGGGTAAGTTGGTACATCAACTTCCCGAGGTTGCGAATTGGTCGTATTATCTCTGTTTGACGCGCATGATAGCCCATTGGAAAGATCTCTCTGAGGACTATGACGAAAAATATGATTTTTTGACAGAAAAAATTCGCTGGCGGTAGATTTCCCAAAAAACATTGTTTAGGGCCTCAAAACGGCTCCAGAAGTTTAGGACCCGAAAAACTGCTAAAAATAGTAAATTGTGCTATAGTTAAAGAAATTGAAAAACTGAAAGAGACAGTTGTGGGGGTCCAAATGGGATAGGTGGGTGGCCACCGACATCCACTTGGATCAATCAGTTACATAGAAATTGCCCACAACTATTGAGTGTACTTGTCCTCCCTCAGAATAACAGTTGTACGAAGGGATGTAAAATTTGATGAAGACAAATCCATTGGGTGATCTATTGAGAGGGAGCTTCAGATCCCACTAGAGGAGGAGATTTTAGCTCCAAAGGAGGAGCCTCAAGATGTTGTGGAGCAACCACAAGTTGAGGAGCAGAGAGTGGAGAAAACCACTCAAGCAGAACCATCCAGAGAAGGCAAGAAGAGAACCAGGGAAGCTGAGAGACTTGTGCAGGATGCGAGGGAGAATGTGGGTGCTCCTTCAAATCAGTGCAGGCAAAGAAGATCAACAGATTAGTACATTGGCTACATGGATCTAATGACTGAGTTAGTAGAGACTGAGCCATCCTCTTTCGAGGAAGCGATAGAGTAACCTGTATGGGTTGATGCAATGGTGGAAGAGTACGAATCCATTGTAAACAACAGTGTTTGGGAAGTGGTCCCAAGACCAACAAACAACAATTATGGATTCGAGATGGATCTTCAAGGTGAAGCATGAAATATATGGAAGCATAGGAAAGTACAATGCCATATTTTTGGTCAAGGGGTACTCTCAAGTTGAGGGTATTGACTATGAGGAGACCTTTGCTCCTGTAACAAGGGACTCATCCATTAGATCAATCCTTGCTCTAGTTGCACAGATGGGGTGGAAGATCCATCAAATGGATTTGAAAACAACATTCCTCAATGGAGTTATTAAGGAAGAGGTGTATATTGAGCAACCAAAAGGCTTCAAGACTTTTAAGTGAGAGTCTCATGTGTGCAGACTCAAGCAAGCGTTGTATGGTCTCAAGCAAGCACCCCATGCTTGGTACACTAGGATCCATAGTTATCTCATATGTTTGGGCTTCACCAAAAGTGAAACGGATGCAAACCTATATCATATTTTGGTAGAAGGTAACTTGTTGATTATTGTTCTATATGTTGATGACTTCATTTTGACTAGTGATGAGCAGTTGATCAGATCTTACAAGGAGGAACTTGCAAGAGAGTTTGAAATGAAGGAATTGGGTCTCATGCACTACTTTCTTGGATTGGAAGTATGGCAATGTGATGGGGAATTGTTTTTCTCTCACAGAAAGTATGCCAACGAGATACTTCAGAAGTTCTGCATAGATAGGTGCAAACCCATGGAGACTCCTCTAGCAACCAAATGGAGGAAGGAAGATGCCACTTTAGGTGAGGAAGTAGATGCGATTGTTTACCAGTAGTTGGTGGGTTCACTCATGTATCTTGTGAACACATGACCATATATATGCTTTGTAGCGAACCAACTGAGCCAAACTATGGTTAGGCCAACCAAACTGTTTTGGAGTGCAGCTAAGCATGTTCTACGGTACCTCAAAGGCACTACCCGGTTTGGACTATGGTACAAACGAACAAAGGGAGTAAAGTTGTGTGGCTTCATAGATGTAAATTGGGCGGGAATTCCATCAGACTGAAAGATTACATCAAGTGGAATTTTATGTGTTGGGTTCATAGAAGTTTCTTGGTACAATAAGAAGAAAATATTTGTGGCTCTCAGCTCGACAAAAGCATAATACATGGCTACAAGTCAAGCAACATGTGAGGCGATTTGGATGAGAAAGATACTTGTTGGATTGTTTGGTCAGATGATGGATCCAACTGTGATTTATTGTGATTATTAAAGTTGCATGAAACTGAGTCTTTGAAAATCCCGTTTTTCATGATCAATCCAAGCATATTGATATTTGGTATCACCATTTACGGGATTTTGTGCAAAGGCGGATGTTGTTGTTGCAGTGCATTCTGAAAGAGGAACAAGATGCTGATATTTTGACAAAGGCTTTGTCAAAAGGCAAGTTCGAGTTCCACAAGTGAAGGATAGGGGTGGTTGTTAATCCTTTTCTTGCTAAGAGGGAGTGTTGAAAATGTAGCAAGAAAATCCTAGTTTGACTTTTCCTTGGTCAAAATAGAGAAAATTTGAATTTCTATTTCAACAAAAATCTTGGAGGTATTTAGCTGAGGTGACATGGCACATTTCACTCAGTTAACTCAGTTAATTTGAGTTGGGACAACTTGAGTTTAGTTCAATATGATTGATTATTAATTTGTAGCAATCTATCTCAGTTAATTTGAGTTATTGTCAGTTAAACTAGTTCTAACCGTCAAAAGAACTAGTGGAGGTCAAATTGTGGAAGTGGAACTTCAACCACACTCACTGATCCACCAAACTGATCAATCAAGCCAAAATAATTTTTATATGCAGAGAATTCGAGTTACCCAGTTGAGACGGAGATTCCAAGGTAGTGTACTATCAGTTGTAGCATATTCCAATGTGTACAGGTGGTGCATGTAGTCAGAGGAAGGACTTAGAGGAATTGTGTAATTCAATAGTGGGAAATTCCTAAATAATAGGGGCTAATTTCCCGGAGGAACAAAACAAGGAAATAGGAGCTTGTAGGGCTTGAAAATTGGCTAAGTGTTGTCCAAAGTTAGTCAGTTAAGCAGAGGGATAAACTATACACTTGCAGGGTGTGCTCAAGCTTGAGCAAGCGTATGTATTTCATCTCTATTATTTGATTAATGCAATACAAATAGGAAGGGGTTTTGAGTAGTTGCTTTCCCCTAGATAAATGTCCGTGCATGTGTGATGTTTCCTTTTGCATGTCTATGATTTGTGTTCTAGATGATGAATTAAATTTTGCAAATCAATAGAGTAACTTTAAGTCTTGTGATTTAGTAAATTTCATGAGCAATTTTGAATCTACACATTAATTTTTACAACTTTTAAATGACCTTCCTCACTAGTGTAGGCAACCTCACATGGAAAAGAAAGAAGGAACATGGAGTAAGAGATATTTTCATGTTGTTTCTCTAAGAAGTCCTTGAGTGACAAAGGAATGAAATGATGGATCATTATTCTTAAATCCTTTTCTTACTCGTAATATTAGCAAATGCACCTTCAAAAAACATTTATTTCAAAGGAATGCCCCCATTCAAGGCATGACATGTTAATCTTGAACTACTCAATTTGAAGGAAAAATATATGCAAAATATTTGGAGAGATGTTAGCCTAGTTAGAGGGTTATTTTTATGTTCACAAGTTTCGAACAATAAGAAGATTATCTTGACACCTCTAAGGTCCCTTCCCCCTGCCAAGCACTGGTGGCATTTTCGCTATGAGCAAAAAGTTGGACATGGCTATGGAGCATATGAAACAAAACCTTTATTGGGGGATTTTGGCTGCCCTCAAGGAATATTACCACTTTGGAAACTATGATGACCAATATATGAGATGAACAACCTTGTGTTAGGGTAAGGCCCGCACTATGTCAAAGTACACAGATGTGTTCCATACCCTGCATGTAAAGTTGTGTATCAAGGACTTTAGGCAATACATGGGTCTCAAATACTGCGATAATCTACACATATACTTTGAAACACCTTTTAGCTAGGAACTAGGAAATTTTCAGCAAAAGGGTAAAGAGGAACTTTCTATTAGAAATTAACGACAACATTAAAAAAGGGTAAAGATAACCCTAAATCTTAGAACAAAGCAAAGATAACCCACCTCAAGGCAACTAGTCAAAGTTGCATGTAAATAAGAGGAATGAAAAGTCAAGGGACATGGGGCAATGGTGCACAACATTTATAAAATCCCATGAAGCGATGATGATGAATGTTGATTCTACAATCATTATTGGTCACACTAAAAGCCTCAAACCCAAATTTAGCCTTGATGCCACTAGATATTATAGATAGGGAAAAATAGATCATTGATATGCAACTTGGTGGTATCATTGTCATAACCAAGGTATAGCTAGAGGAACTAAGAACGTTTGGAAAGGATCATTGCCTCTTCCATTTATAGATTGGGTGAAGTGGACACCATTATATTCCATCTTGAAAATGGTAGCCAAAATAACCTGATCTCAATAAAGGTTGTCAAGAAGATGACACTATCAATTAAATGTTGCACCCTGGCAATACATCATTTGTTTCTAACTAGGGACAAGATGTTCATTCCAGTGAATAATGACAACTGCAATATGACATGAAGCATTTTAAAAATGAAATATTGTGTGCCATTTCTTAGCTTGAAGTTTGTGATGTTATATTAAGACAACCATATATGATGAAGTATCATCTTATTTACCCACACGAACCCCTAAATTATCATTGTTTTCTTTAAAATCAAGTGAAGATTTAAGAAATTGTGGATTCAAAAAATGTCAATATATCTAACTTGAAAGAGATTTAATGCAAAGAAAATGTGTAAAGATCCAAAGGTTTCAATGTTAATAATAATTCGAGTAAATTTTATTTTATTCCACTCCATAAGGGACTTTAAACATATAAATTTCTTATTTTGATTCTTATGTCCTTACGTAGAAGGGATTTTAAACATATAAATTTCTTGTTTTGAGGCTTATGTCTTCATATAGAGATTCATATTTAAATAAACAAATAATATATAATAAAAAATCAATATTAAAATTATTGGCTATTAAAATTTATTGGTTTGAAAAAATTATAATATACTACAAATTTAATAAAGCTAATTTATTAATATATACTCAAGTATCATTGCATTATGAAATGCAATAAAATTTAATAGAAAAATGTTGACACATAACATTACATTAAAATATAATAAAAAATATACAAAATAATATACAAATTCACTTTAAAATAATGTTGACACATAACATTACATTAAAAATATAATAAAAAATATACAAAATAATATACAAATTCACTTTATATTAGTTAACTGCATTTACAACCATATTAAATTAAATTAATAAATAAATCAATGCACTTTGAATTCACATTAATACACTCTCTCCACGTCTCTCAATCCAATGAGATAATAAAAAATGGTGCACCTCAGGATAAAAGTGAGATGTCATTGAGATATTGCTTTACACCATTATAATTTCAACATGATTTTTACACAATTCAAATTTGCATATTTCAAACTCATCGTTTTGAATTTTATGAAAAAATATAGTGCAAATTTAATCTAACTTACATTCGTTTGCAGAAATTGTTTTATTTGCAAATTTAAAAGTAATATAGATGTAACTTAAAAATGAAGGGATTATGTTTTCTAACTTAGGGTAAAGGATTATGTTTTCTAACTTATGGTAAAATTTATATTGAAATTCATTGTAATAAGTAACTATTAATGGTCATATTTTTTATATTACTCATCTTACATCATATACTATTTTTTTTAAATGGAGAAAACACTAAGGAGGGATATGTGATGTGAAAAAACACTGAGGAATATCAAACGTAATTTTGAAATATGTTTTACAACATTTGCCCAATTGTTTACACACATGTAGTAATACAATTGCATCACACATAGTTTTACATGTAAAGTTGATACATCCACAATTGTATGTTATGGATTGTTAACAGGAAGTTAGAGAATCAGTGATAATGTATTCAGGAGAGCAACCATATCTTTTGTAGATAGTCTCTTGTGTTTAAAATTCCATATACAATTGAAATTGAGATTGACATGTACACTGAAATCAATACATTAGAAATTGAATCATACACTAAAATCAACAATCATGTATATGTATCTTTATTAGAAACAAAAATTGATATGTACATTGAAATCAATGAATTAGAAATTGAATAGAAATTGACATGTATAATGAAATGAATGCTGCACTAGCAATTGACATAATTGAATTTTCTGCCAACTTGCAAAAAAATGAAAATAAATTTGTGTTGTGTAGAAATTAACATTGAAGAGAAATTGAAATTGACATGTACATTGAAATCAATTCATTAAAAATTGGGAAGTATATTGAAGTCAACAGCTATATCTATATATATATATATCTATATATATATATATATATATATATATATATATATATATAACAAATAAAATAAAAATTGGCATCTCCATTAAAGGCAACACTTCAAAAATTGTAATAGAAATAGAAATTGACTTTGATCTTCACTTCTTGTCTGCACTTCATTGGTTATGATATCACTTAGTCAAGTAAAATGGGTTCTATCCATAATCAAAAGGAATGTAGACCAAATAAAAATTAAAATTGGCATCTACACTAAAATCAACGCTTTAAAAATTGTAATAAAAATAGAAATTGACATTGATCTTCACTTCTTGTCTGCACTTCATTGATTATGATATCACTTAGTCAAGTAAAATGGGTTCTATCCATAATCAAAAGGAACGTAGACCCTTTCACTAGGGTTCCTCTTAAATCTCCCATGGTTATAAGGTTGAGAGGAATGCCCTTTTCGCTAAGAAAAGGTATCTATGTTGTACCTCCCTTGATACTGAAGTGGTTATTGGTGATTTGATCACTTCTGTTAAGAAAGAATGCCATCATATCTTTGCTAATCCAATTGAAGTTGAATTCTGGGAATGGGTCAAGGATACAAGATACTATAGGCCTAGGGATACAAAGGTGTTTTGTGTTATGCAATTTTACCAGTTAAGAAAGTCTTTTGTTGTTGATGCCATAGAGAAGCAAAGTTATCCTATTCTTGATCATGTCCCCAAGTTTGTTGTTTTCCTCAGGAGGCTTCAAGCCAAATTCACTATTCTTTATTGAGTGGTTTTGGGCTCAATTTCAAAGTTTATGGTGATGGATCTGGGAAAGAGGAGGAAGTTGTTGTGTTTCTTGGTTGTGCAGCCTCCTATTGTATCAATTCAAATACTGTCATAATCAAGAATGAGAAAGAAGAAGAACAACCCTACACGAAGGAGGACCAAGAAATATCTCCTTTGGTAGGCTCTCCCCTTGGGCCTTCTTGATAAGCCTTTATGTTCATGTGTTTATTATATTTTTACATTGCTATGTATATGGCCAATTTTTCTTTTACTAGTTTATTTGTTTCTTTAGATAGCTATAAGCCCTGGGAGGATACACAAAAAAAAATTTAGGCTTTGCGAGTCCTTTTTGGATCTATTAATGATCTTGTGGTTGAGGTCTAATTTGTTTTTTGGTAGGATTCAACCTCTTTGGGATACAATTTTATTTGTATAACAAAATTTTTGCCAACTTGCAAAAAAACAAAATAGAAATTGAAAATGAATTTGCATTGAGTAGAAAATAACATTGATTAGAAATATAAATTGACTTGTACATTGAAATCAATTCATTACAAATTGGGAAGTATACTGAAGTCAACAATTATGTATATGTATAACAAATATAAATAAAAATTGGAAATTATACTAAAATCAGTGCTTTGAAAATTGTAATAGAAATAGAAATTGACATTGAAATAAAACTTGAAATTGAAATTGAAATTAACATAGATATAAAAATCGAAATTGAAATTGACTTGCACATTGAAATCAATACATCTAGAAATTGAGATATACACTAATATCAATTCATTAGAAATTAAATAGAAATGGAAATCAATATTGAATATATATTGACTTTGAAATTGAAATTTCCAAAGAGATTGAAAATGAAATTGACACGTATACTAAAATTAATGCATTAGAAATTGACACATGCAATGTTTTAAAAAAAATTATGTATTTTTTGTTAGGTGTAGAGCCTGATTATCTTCCTGATTCAAAGGTCTTGTTTTAACTAGGTATATACCCTAGGAACACTATATACCCTTCCATGCAAAGTGGGGGGGCGGTGTAGGGGGGTACTTGTCCCCACTGCAAGGGTCGGGGGGGGGGGGGTGCGGTCTGGTGGCTAGCAGCACCCCCAAAGCTAAAAATAGATGAAAAATTTCTTTGTAAAATATTGTAATTTCACAGTCAATCTAGGTCGTTCATTAGACAGATGATCTGGCGGTAGAAGTTATGTTAATTTAGGGTTTTTTTTTCCATAGAAGGCAATCTTCAGTTTATATGAGGGAATTGTATTGCTACTGTGTGTTAGTGTCAGTCTTTGCAGCCTTCCTCCAGTGATCAAACATGTTCTTACAAAGTGATTTTAAGGTGTCAAGGTCAAATTTTATAATTTCAGTGAGTCTTCAAGTAAAATTTGGTCACTAGGCATTAGGTCTAGGGTTTGCTTTCACTCCTTTCAAAGTTGTCCAAATGTCGGTCCATGTCACCATTCAGATGAGTGTACCATCATTCATAGTTTTTCATTATCATGTCAAGTTCCACAGGGTCATTTTACACCTTGTTTATGCTTCAGTTGCGCCTAGGTAAGGTTCATTTCCCTCTCCTAGGGTTTTGAAGGAAAATTGCCTTGGATGGTCAAATCATCAGCAAAACTTGTATCTCGATGTTCATGTACCTTTCCCTATCCATAATGTACCTTATTAAGCACTTCCCATCATTGAGATCCCCCAAATTCCTCATTTTCGCACAAACCCTAGTATCTTGTTACAACCCTATTTTCTAGGTTGGGCCTACGTTTAGCCCTTTTGGACCCCTTCCCCTCACTTAATCTTTGAAATTCCACTTTCCCCTATGTCCTAACATCCCTCCCTACTTCTCAAAATTTCCTCAAGAATTTAAAAGCCCCTTATCCCATTCATTTCGCTTCATTTCAACAAATCCCCTGTTCCACACATCAGGATAGGTTTTACTCCAATGATGTTTCTGAGTAATAAAAGATGAATTTGGGAAACATGAGAGAGGTTTTTATCCACAATAAGCCAAGGAAGAAAAACCTCCTTCACTTTTTACACAGGTGTCATGATTTTAGAGAAATGTCAAAAATACAATTGCCTCGGGAGAATTGATGCACCTCTGATGTGACCTTGGGAAAATCAAGTTTTCTCCTAGCTTGGTTGGTCCAATGACTTGTGTGATGAGTCAAATGATAACTAGACACAAAGAGATTTCCAATGAGCTATCATTAGCTCAATTTGGAGTTTACGAAGATATTCAAAAGTTGACTACAACAGAACTCTCCCTTGAGGCAGCCTCATTTGGCACATTTTAACCAGTCTTGGGAGATTTGATTTTTGACAGAGCAAATGAACTCAAAATTGAAAAATTCTAGTTGGGTTGGAAAGTAGACTCAAAAAAATTTCCAACGAGCTATCCTACACCCAATTTAGACACCGGGAAGGCCTCCAAAAGTCTCCTGGAAAAAGGCGCGGCGCATTGGGCAGCAATTTCCAGTGTAAATTTACACTGGTGCGGCACACTGGGGAGGCGCGGCGCACTGGGCTAAAAAGCCTGATTTCTCTCAAAAACTCCCTCAAATTGCCAAAATCACTCAACTCTTCTAGTGTGCAAGTAATTTAAGCCCTCTTCCTTGCTAGTGAAGGAGTTTTTCATGCAACTTATGGTGGTTGTGTAAAAGAAAGTTCAAACCCTAATACCTTGCAGTTTGTGCTCACAAACAAGTGCTTAGGGTTTGTAGTTGGTGTTTTGTTGCCAAATTCCATTCCCTCACTTCCACAATCTTTGTTTCCCACATTCATTTTCTAGTTTCATCCCCATATCTCTAATTCCCATATCCCTAAATTCACTAACCCTATATTCCTAACTCCCACTATCCCAAAACCTAGTTGTTATCCCTAAAGCTCCCTCATTCACTCCTAAGCCCCTTTTTCCTATCCCTAAGTCACATAATTCCCTATCATTCCTATTTCCCCATATCATTTGTAAAATCCCAAGTTACTCCAACATTCAGTGGTTTTCCCCTCCTCCAAAGTTTGTCAAATCGTCAAAGGGCAAACTACCACTTGGCAAGACTTCATTGTTCCCACTGTCCCATTTTTGCCACAGTCCCTCGTTTCCCTTTGGAACACATTTGGAATTGAAACAAGACACCAAGTTCTCATTTCTCATTCTCAACAAACCAAACATACACTTGGCATAGACTTTCAACACCATGGAGGCGGGCACCGATACATTATATGACCAAGACAGTGACTTTACAACTGAAACTGCATGCACCAGGAGGACACTAAAACGCCATAAAAGGGAGGATAGACTCCGGATCTTGGCCGAAGCCTCTTTGGCTGAGAATGATGCTTGATGAGGCACCTTCAGTCCAAATTTCAAGAAATTTGGAGCAATTTTTGCATTTTGGAAATTTTTTGCACAAAAAACAGGGTTTTTCTCCTTGTGCGTCGCGCCACGTGGCGCGCGCTTTTGCTAGGGAGCTCCAAATTACAAAAAGTTTACATTTTTGGATTTGGCATAAAAAATAATGACTTCTGGTGCATGGCCAAGAAGTTTGGGCAAGTTTTGAGTTCCCAGGAGGTCAAAAACACTCAAAAAATGACCTCACTGCCCCTATTTTGACACACATGAAGCAGTCTTGGGAGATTGAAGTTTTGGAAGGGAAAATGGGCACCAAATTCAGAAATTCCACTTGGGTTGGAAATTCGACAGGCACGGATTTCCAACAAGAACACTTGGGCTAAATTTGGACTTCAGGAAGTGCCTCAAAATCAGCTCCAAAGTGGCGCGACGCATACAGATTTTGGCGCGGCGCATAGAGAATTTTGGCTTGTTTTTCACTGTTCAGCTCAGCAATTCACCCAGTTTTGACCAGTTTTGCTTCTTGAAGTTATTCTTGACTTTTCATGATGTAATTTGACAACCATGATGTAATTTTGGCACTTATTTACTTGTTCTAGAGGATTCATTCACTAAAAAGTGAAAATTTAATGAATGAATCAGTTTCCTACCTTATAGAGGCAAATTGTTTTGATTGCCTAGATTTTAGTGCTTTGTTTAGAATTGGTTGAAACAGCTCCTAGAATGATGAGCTCGACCCCTAGAGGCAAGGGAATTGGTTGGGCTAGTTTATATCATGTAATTTCTAAGTCATTTTCAGGGTTGGACACTAGGAATTGCTTTGGCATATCATTGTACATTCTATCTCTGCATTTTTGGCTAAGGAAAGACCAGGGTTTTGCAGCACTGTTTGGGATCCATGTGGCTTTATGTTTTGATGGTGTTCTTCTCTAAGTAATTGTAAGTTCGTTAGTGTTATGTGTATCATTTCCCGTCTCTTCTTCTGAATTTGAACAAATGAGTGATTAAGGTAGAATCCATTAACTGCTATGCTCTGCCTTTGAATTTGTTTAAATTTC
The DNA here is from genome assembly GCA_031772625.1 of Pinus tabuliformis. Lineage (NCBI taxonomy): Eukaryota > Viridiplantae > Streptophyta > Pinopsida > Pinales > Pinaceae > Pinus > Pinus tabuliformis. Next base: position 777,559,772 of record CM062805.1, read on the forward strand.
CATGTTTTCATCTGTTTAAGGAGAATTCTTGAGACTCTCTTGCTCTCCTTAGCTCCTCACCAGTCTAATCTATCCATTTCACTCAATTTAAAGCATCAAAATGATTGCCTTCCTTGCCCCAATCAGAACTCTGCAGAAACTGTGCCTCATCCCCAGACCCAAATTTGCCTTTCCCTTTTTCCAACAAAAACCCCCAAAAACTCAAATCAAATCCTTTGTACTTCATACCTAGCCTAAAATTAGTTTTTTACTCAGTCATCTCAAGCCCCATTGATTATCTTTTGCTAAGATTGACCTGGAGAGAGCCCTCTCTTGTCCTCGTAGGGCTAGCTACGAGGCTGAGCGTGGTTTGATGTGGACCTAGAACCTTGTCTTTTCAGCCTGAGGCAAATCTAGGCTCTAAGATAGTGGCGACCATACTGGGGAAGAAAATGGTTTTCTTGTTGATGTCATTTGTGTTATAAGCTACAGATGGAGCCTGAAGTTATGCCAGGTAGCCTTCGAAACGCTTTTGCTTTGCATTAGTTCAAGTAGATAAACGTTGCTTCAGTCAATCTCCGGTCTAGCTTGTGAACGTGACACTTGACTTGTGAATTACCCCCCAGTACATCAGATTGTTCTAGAATTTGGGTAATGAGTCTAGAATTCGATAGGCTGAAATCATTCACCTGGCAACTTCATTCACTGAAAAATCCAGAAATCAATGCTTCATGGTGACTTCACTACAGGAAGATAGATCAACTCTTGAATGGTCATGTTCCAGCTCAAGTTAACGCAGATCTACAGTATGAACATGGTCAAGAAGGTGATGGTGGAACTTCTTCCTCTTCTAAAAAGGATGACAGTCCTGTAAGTAGCTTTATAGATCAGCAGGTTGAAGATGTCCATATAGCTGAAAGTGATGAAAGAAAAAGTGTCGTTTCAGATATGTCCATAGAAGAAAACAGCATGTAGGGAAGTCAAGTTTCGAAATCAGAAAGTGATAACGTTAAGTCAACCATTTCAAATTTAGATTCAGATTGTGAAGACCAAGAATACCTAATACTGAATCCCATGAAGGAGAACTCTGCTGTTGAAATCATCTGGAATGAAGAAGAAAGAGTTATGGATCCAAATGTTTTCATGTCATCAGAATAGAGTCTTCATAAAGAGGTAATCCAGTCAGTTCATGAACAACAAGATGAGAATTTTGTTTGAGTAAGTGAAAAAGTTTCCTTAGATGAATCGTTGGTAGATGATAGAAGTGATAGTGTTGGGTTTCACGAAACATCTGAAGTTTCTTTTCTCATGATTGATGAATGTAATGAGAATCAGGCTGTCATATCATATGAAGATGACCTACAATATATTTAGACTGTCGAAGATCAAACCATTCAGGATTTCATTTCAGATTCTTCTTCCTATGCCTCATGTTTTGAAATGTTCTTTGAAGAGGAAATCTGCTCATTTACTTGTTCATAATTTTTTGAGGACTAGGAACATACTGAAGTAAATTATGAAGGAAGATCATAATCAAAGGAGAAAGACACCTTACTCTTTCAGCAGGAGGAAAGACTTCATGTTTTCAAGATCCAATGGCAGATTTGTTGTAGTGAGTAGTGAAGGTCATTATTGTACTATTCAGTGATGAAGAAAATCATGGTCGACTATATTTTTGGATGCCCAGTTACAAGTATCTATTGTTGACTAGAAGATCTGATCAGGAGAATCAATCAAGAAGGCATCTGCTTTGATCGTATATTGTCTTGTTAGAAACACAGGTGGTCATGTACTACCACCAAGATTTAAGTTTTAAGTTCAGGTCTTAGTATTTTGAGTTAGTTTGTTAGAGTCAAGTGTTTTTTCAGTCATTTCAGTTTGCATCGAGTTAGTTTGAGTCAGGTTTCAGTCAAGAAATGAGTCAAAGTCTTGTGTTGTTTGTTGAGATAATGACTCCATTGCCCGATGGATGAAGGCATTGTCTGCTCACCCAAAGATCTGCAGTTCTTGGCACCTCCAAGGAGCTACCATCCCCATTGGAGCCAATGTTAGTGTCAGTCTTTGCAGCCTTCCTCCAGTAATCAAACATGCTCTTACAAAGTGATTTTAAGGTGTCAAGGTAAAATTTTATCATTTCAGTGAGTCTTCAAGTAAAATTTGGTCACTAGGCATTAGGTCTAGGGTTTGCTTTCACTCATTTCAAAGTTGTCCAAATTTCGGTCCATGTCACCATTCCGCTGAGTGTTCCATCATTCAGAGGTTGCCATTATCATGTCAAGTTCCACTGGGTCATTTTACACCTTGTTCATGCTTCAGTTGCGCCTAGGTAAGGTTCATTTCCCTCTCCTAGGGTTTTGAAGGCAAATTCCCTTGGATGGTCAAATCATCAGCAAAACTTGTATCCTGATGTTCATATACCTTTCCCTATCCATAATGTACCTTATTAAACACTTCCCATCACTGAGATCCCCCAAATTCCTCATTTTCGCACAAACCCTAGTTTCTTGCTACAACCCTATTTTCTAGGTTGGGCCTGTGTTTAGCCCTTTTGGACCCCTTCCCCTCACTTAATCTTTGAAATTACACTTTCCCCTATGTCCTAACATCCCTCCCTATTTCTCAAAATTTCCTCAAGAATTTAGAAGCCCCCTATCCCCTTCATTTCGCATCATTTCAACAAATCCCTTGTTCCACACATCGGGATAGGTTTTACTCTAATGATGTTTTGAGTAACAAAAGATGAATTTGGGAAAAATGAGAGATGGTTTTGTCCAAAATAATCCAAGGAAGAAAAACCTCCTTCAATTTTTACACAGGTGTCATGGTTTTAGAGAAATGTCAAAAATACAATTGCCTTGGGAGAATTAATGCACCTCTGAAGTGACCTTGGGAAAATAACGTTTTCTCCTAGCTTGGTCAGTCCAATGACTTTCTTGATGATTCAAATGATAACTAGACACAAAGAGCTTTCCAATGAGCTATCATGAGCTCAATTTGGAGTTTACGAAGACATTCAAAAGCTGACTACAACAGCACTCTACCTTGAGGCAGCCTCATTTGGCACATTTTGACCAGTCTTGGGAGATTTGATTTTTGACAGGGAAAATGAACTCCAAATTGAAAATTCTAGTTGGGTTAAAAATTAGACTCAAAAAAATTTCCAACGAGCTATCCTGCACCCAATTTGGACACTGGGAAGGCCTCCAAAAGTCGTCTGGAAAAAGGCACGGCGCACTGGGAAGGCGCAGCGCATTGGGCAGCAATTTCCAGTGTAAATTTACACTGGTGCAACACACTGGGGAGGCGCGGCGCACTGGGCTAAAAAGCCTGATTTCTCTCAAAAACTTCCTCAAATTTCAAAAATCACTCAACTCTTCTAGTGTGCAAGTAATTTAAGCTCTCTTCCTTGCTAATGAAGGAGTTTTTCATGCAATTTATGGTGGTTGTGTAAAAGAAAGTTCAAACCCTAATACCTTGCAGTTTGTGCTCACAAGCAAGTGCTTAGGGTTTGTAGTTGGTGTTTTGTTGCCAAATTCCATTCCCTCACTTCCAAACTCTTTGTTTCCCACATTCATTTTCTAGTTTCATCCCCATATCCGTAATTCCCATATCCCTAAATTCACTAACCCTATATTCCTAACTCCCATTATCCCAAAACCTAGCTGTTATCCCTAAAGCTCCCTCATTCACTCCTAAGCCCCTTTTTCCTATCCCTAAGTCACATCATTCCTTATCATTCCTATTTCCCCATATCATTTGTAAAATCCCAAGTTACTCCAACATTCAGTGGTTGTCCCCTCCTCCAAAGTTTGTCAAATCGTCAAAGGGAAAACTACCACTTGGCAAGACTTCATTGTTCCCACTGTCCCATTTTTGCCACAGTCCCTCATTTCCCTTTGGAACACATTTGGCATTGAAACAAGACACCAAGTTCTCAATTATCATCCTCAACAAACCAAACATACACTTGGCATAGACTTTCAACACCATGGAGGCGGGCACTGATACATTATATGACCAAGACATTGACTTTACAACTGAAACTGCATGCACCAGGAGGACACTAAAACGCCATAAAAGGGAGGATAGACTCCGTATCTTGGCTGAAGCCTCTTTGTCTGAGCATGATTCTTGATGAGGCACCTTCAGTCCAAATTTCAAGAAATTTGGAGCAATTTTTGCATTTTGGAAATGTTTTGCACAAAAAACAGGGCTTTTCTCCCTGTGCGTCGTGCCACGTGGCGCACGCTTTTTCTAGGGAGCTCCAAATTGAAAAAAGTTTACATTTTTGGATTTTTCATGAAAAATCATGACTTCTGGTGCATGGCCAAGAAGTTTGGGCAAGTTTTGAGTTCTCAGGAGGTCAAAAACACTCAAAAAATGACCTCACTACCCCTATTTTGACACACAGGAAGCAGTCTTGGGAGATTGAAGTTTTGGAGGGGAAAATTGGCACCAAATTCAGAAATTCCACTTGGGTTGGAAAGTAGACAGGCAGGTCTTTCCAACAAGTACACTTGGGTCAATTTGTACTTCAAGAAGTGCTTAAAAATCAGCTCCAAAGTGGCGCGACGCATACAGATTTTGGCGCGGCGCATAAAGAATTTTGGCATGTTTTTCATTGTTCAGCTCAGCAATTCGCCCAGTTTTGACCAGTTTTGCTTCTTGAAGTTATTCTTGACTTTTCATGATGTAATTTGACAACCATGATGTAATATTGGCACTTATTTACTTTTTCTATAGTATTCATTCACTAAATAGTGAAAATTTAATGAATGAATCAGTTTCCTACCTTATAGAGGCAAGTTGTTTTGATTGCCTAGATTTTAGTGCTTTGTTTAGAATTGGTTGAAACAGCTCCTAGAATGATGAGCTCGACCCCTAGAGGCAAGGGAATGGGTTGGGCTAGTCTATATCATGTAATTTCTAAGTCATTTTCAGGGTTGGACACTAGGGATTGCTTTGGCATATCATTGTACATTCTATCTCTACATTTTTGGCTAAGGAAAGACCGGGGTTTTGCAGCACTGTTTGGGATCCATGTGGCTTTATGTTTTGATGGTGTTCTTCTCTAATTAATTGTAAGTTCATTAGTGTTATGTGTATCATTTCCTGTCTCTTCCTCTGAATTTGAACAAATGAGTGATTAAGGTAGAATCCATTAACTGTTATGCTCTACCTTTGAATTTGTTTAAATTTCCTTGTTTTCATTTGTTTAAGGAGAATTCTTGAGACTCTCTTGCTCTCCTTGGCTCCTCACCAGTTTGATCTATCCATTTCACTCAATTTAAAGCATCAAAACGATTTCCTTCCTTGCCCAATTAGAACTTTGCAGAAATTGTGCCTCATCCTCGGACCCAAATTTGCCTTTCCCTTTTTCCAATAAAAACCCCCAAAAACTCAAATAAAATCCTTTGTACTTCATACCTAGCCTAAAATTAGTTTGTTACTTAGTCATCTCAATATCCATTGATTATCTTTCGCTGAGATTGACCCGGAGAGAGCCTTCTCCTGTCCTCGTAGGGCTAGCTACGAGGCTGAGCGTGGTTTGATGTGGACCTAGAACCTTGTCTTTTCAACCTGAGGCAAATCTAGGCTCTAACACTGTGTATTAATATTCTGAGTGAGAAATAAAGAGGAGACTGTGTGAGAGTGAAGAAGAAATTACAACAGATATGTTGTAGGTTGTATCTCTTCATTTTGTTGGATAATATAAAAGGAAGGACTAATTGTTTCTCCATGGGCATAGTCCAATTTGGGTGAACCACATATATCTGTGTCTCTCTTGTTTTATATGTTTCTATGTTCGTTTTTCCGCAATATTTTATGTGTTTAATTGCTCTGATAATTAATTTTCTAATAATTGGTATCAGAGTCGAAGGTGTATTTAGTAGATAAACTCACAGGAGAGAAGGGTTCTTGGTTCGAGTGGGAGCAATGACAGAAGATGGTAGGTTTAGGGTCTGAAATTTAACAGCCAAAACTACCAGTTTTGGAAGATGCAGATGGAATATTATCTGTATCTAAAAGATTTATACCTATCGTTGAGCGAAAATTCAAAGAAGCTGACAAGTATGATAGATGAAGAATGTGATCTTGTTGATAGAAAGGCACTAGGAACAATACGATTGTGTCTGGCAGCATCGATTGCATTCAAAATTTCAAAGGAAATGAAAAAATAAGGTTTAATGATGACATTGATCAAATTATATGAAAAACCCTCAGCCTCAAATAAGGTATTTCTTATGAAGTGTCTATTTAATATGAAGATGTTTGAAGGTGGATCTGTTGTTGATCATTTAAATGAATTTTACACGGTTACCAGTCAATTAAATATGTAGGGGTAAATTTTGATGATGAAGTTAGGGCTCTGTTATTTCTATGCTCATTGCCAAAAATTTGGAATAACTTAGTTATGGCTATTAGTAACTTTGTCCTTGGATCTAGTACTTTAAAGTTTGATGATGTTATTGGTGCTATCCTTAGTGAGGAAATGCGAAGGAAAAGCTCAGGTGAGACATTGGGTAATGATTTGACTGCAGAGATTAGGGGAAGAAAAATGGAAAGAGGAAAGAGCCTAGGACATTGTAGTAAGTCAAGGAAAGGCAGATCCAAGTCTAGATTGGGGATAATGTGTTGGAAATTTGTGAAGAAAGGACACCTAAAGAAATATTGTAAGTCTTGAAAGGAAAAAGAAGGAGATGGACATGATATGGAGAAAAATCAAGAAGCGAATGTAATAGGTGATGTGTTGCAACATAATCTGATTCTTTCATTAGAAAATATTATTGATCTTTGGGTAGTAAATTCAGGGGCTTCATTCCATGCCACTCCTGATAGGAAATGTTTTCATGACTATGTTCAAAGAGATTTTGGACATGTTCATCTAGGTGATGATAAACCTTGTAAAATCATTGGAATGGGCAAAGATTTTATAAATAAAAATAAAGGAAACCAATTGCTATTAAAGGAGGTAAGGCATGTTCCAGATATGAAGATGTGAAGGATGTGTAATTACATTTACATATAAAACCTAGAAGGCCACAAAAAGAGCCCTGGTAATAGAAAAAGGAGAAAATGTTGGTACATTGTATTTATGCAATGGTATTTTTAATTTTGTTAATGTTTTAACCTCCACATGAGAAGATACAAAACTCTAGGATCGTAGGCTCAGGCACGAGTGAGAAGGGGACACAAATTCTTCTCTCAAAACATTTGTTGTCAGGTAAGCATTTTGATTTGGATTTATGTGAAAATTGTGTTTATGGAAAACATAAGAGAGTCAATTTTATTAGAGTTGGAAGGAAAAAAAGAGCGAAAAATTAGAGGTTGTGCATATAGATGTATAGGGCCCTGCTCATGTATCATCTCTCATTGGCTATCACTATTATGTTAATTTATTAATGATGCAACTAGGAAAACTTGGATTTATTGTATTCAAAATAAATTTGATGTATTTGATACTTTCAATAAATGGAAAGCTTTGGTTGAGAATGAGACAAGAAATAAGTTGGAGTGTCTTAAATCAGACAATGGAGGCGAATACTGTAGAAAAGAGTTTAATAAATATTGTTCAGAGCATGGAATTCATCGAGAGAAGATAGTCAGGAACACCATAGGAAACTGGTGTGTTAGAAATGATGAATAGGACAATCATGAAGCGTGTAAGGTGCATGAGATTTCACGTAGGATTGCCCTTACAAATTTGGGCAGATGTTGTGGATAATGTTTTTTATCTAATAAAAAAAGAGCCTTCAATTTCCTTGGATGGTGTTATTCCAGAGGAGGCATGGATAGGTTAAAAGGTAAACTACTCGTTTTTAAATACTTTCAGTTGTGAAGCCTTTGTCCACATTAATAAATAAAATATAACAAAACGTGAGGCAAAATAAAAGAAATGTTGTTTTATTGGATATGGTGCTAATTATTTTGGTTATCGCTTATATGATTATGAAAATCACAAAATCACTAGGAGCAGAGTTGTCATATTCAATGAAAAGTTCTTGTATAAGGATCAGATGCAGGGAAAGAAATAAGAAAAGGAAAACTAAGAATACTTAGTGCTTGATGAAATCACATAAATAATAAAGGTACCAGAAAATCATAATGATTAGTAACAACAACAACAACAGGCACCTAAAACACCTGAACATGATGTTAGAATATCTACTAGGATAAGTAGACCCCTTGAATGATACTCTCGTTCATTATATTATGTATTGTTCACTGATTCTGGTGAACCAAAAAGATATGAACAAGCAATGCGGGTAGAAACCAAGAAGAAGTGGGAGCAATCCATGGAAGAAGAGATGGACTCCTTGATGCATAACCAGACTTGGGACTTAGTCAAGTTTCCTGCAGGTAAAAAAACATTGTAGAATAAATGGGTTTACAGGTTGAAGGAAGAAGATGGAGGTAAACAAAGGTATAATGCTAGACTTGTGGTGAAGGGGTTTGCACAAAAGAAAGGTATAGATTTTGATGAAATTTTTTCTCTTGTTATTAAATGGCTTCAATTAGAATTATTTTAAGTCTAGTGGCAGAAAAAGATTTGCATCTTGAGCATTTAGATACAAAGACATCCTTTCTCCATGGGGATTTCGACGAAGAAATATATATGAAACAAACACACGGGTATGAGGTCAAAGGGAAGGAGAAATTAGTGTGAAAATTGAAGAAGAGCTTGTATGGCTTAAAAAAGGCTCCAAGGTAGTGGTATCTAAAATTTGACAAGTTTATGTCTGAACAAGGTTATACTAAATGTCACTTTGACCATTGTGTTTATCTCAAAAGGAAAAATGATGGCAACTATATTATATTGATACTGTATGTAGATGATATTCTAATTACCGGGTCTACATGCAGGAAATAAATGTGCTCAAAGGAAAATTGGAAAATTCATTTGCAATGAAGGATTTGGGTGTTGTAAAACAAATCCTTGGTATGAGAATAACTAGAGACAAGAAAATTCACAAAATTAACATTGTCTCAGAGTGAGTACATAGAAGAGGTGTCAGAAAGATTTAATATGTAGAATTCAAAACCAATTAAAACACCTTTGGCTAGCCATTTCAAACTAAGGAGATGTGTCCCAAGACCGAGGAAGAGATGGATTATATGTGTAAAGTTCCATATGCATCAACAGCTGGAAGCTTAATGTATGCAATGGTCTACACAAGGCCTGATACTACACATGCAGGGATTTGTAAGCAGGTATATGAACAATCCAGAAAAATAGAATTGGATGGCAGTAAAGTGGATTCTCATGTATTTGAGAGGTACCAAAAATCAAGCATTATGTTCTGGTGGTTCAAAAATTTCTCTACAGGGATATGTTGATGCAGATATGGCAGGTGATAGAGACATTAGAGGAGAACCACAAGGTATGTGTTTACCGCAGGTAAAAAAATTGTCAGTTGGGTTTGAAAATTACAAAACATTGTTGCAATTTCAACAATGGAAACAGAGTATGTTGTTGCTACATAGGATAGTAAAGAAATGATTTGGTTACAAAGGTTTATGGTTGAATTGGGTGAGAAGAAGGAGATATGCAGGTTATACAGTGACAGCCATAATGCCATTCATCTTGCAAAGAATTCAACATTTCATTCTAATACTAAACATATATAGCTCAAGTACCATTTCATACGGTCAATGTGGAAGATGGACAATTGAAGCCGCAAAAGATACACACTAGCCATAATCTTGTAGAAATGTTGACAAAGGTTGTAAGCAGGGAGAAATTGAGATTCTATTCAGTTTCAATTGGCCTTCAAGAATGATGATGAAGATGATAAACATGCAGGCCCAAAGTGGAAGCATTGTCCAACAAGTGAGTAATGATGGAGTTTCTATAATCAGTCCCCAAGTGGGAGATTGTTGGGTGTGGAGCCTGATTATCTTCTTGATTTAGAGGTCTTGTTTCAGCAAGGTGTATACCTCAAGAGGACTGTACACCCATCCATGCGGGCAGGGGAAGGGGACTTGTCCCCCCCACGGGCGTTCAAGGGTAGTGCCCCTGAAGCTAAAAATAGATGAAAATTTACCTTGTAAAATATTGTAATTTCGTAGTCAATCTAGGATGTTCATTAGACTAATGATCTGATGGTAGAAGTTATGTTAATTAAGTGATTTTTTCCATAGAAGGAAACCCTCATTTTATATGAGGGATTTTTATTGTGGCTATGTATTATTATTCTCAACAAGTAAGAGAGAGGAGATTATGTGAGAGCAAAGAGGAAATTACATCGGATCTAATATAGGTTGTATCTCTTCATTTTGCTTGATAATATAAAAGGAAGGACTAACTGTTTCTCCGTGGACATAGCCCAAATTGGGTGAACCAAGTATATTTATGTCTCTCTTATTTTATGTGTTTCCGTGTTTGTGTTTCCACAGTGTTGTATGTGTTTCATTGTTTCGTTAATTAATTTTCTAACATTTGTACTGAATAAAAATAGAAAATGACATGTACATTGGAATCAATACATCGAAAATTGACGAATATACTAAAGTCAACACATCTATAAATTGAGATGTACTATAAAAGAAATGCCTTGATTTTAATGTATATTTTTCATTCAATATATGTTCTTTATTTCTGTTCAAAGTATTCATCAGGTAACTCTTGAAGTATATTTTTTTTGAATAATATTCTCTATGTTCTCAAAAAACTTAGGAGACTAAGTAAATTTAAAAATGATTAGATTCATCCCAGACACATACATAATGTTAATAATCTACAAATTGTGTCACTAGAATAAAAATCGAAAAATATAGATTCACATTAATCCTTCTCAATAATACTCTTTATACTTTCAACAAATTGAGGAAAGTGAGTAAATGACAAATGATAAGATTAATCTTAAACATGTACATAATGCTGATCATCTACAAACTTTGTGTGACCACCCACAACTGAAACCAATGTGGTCTAAATATTGTACATTTTTTGTTGTTTTCGGCACATTTTTTATGATTTGTTTTGTTCAAAATCCAAGAAAAAATGATTGGAATGATAGGTTGAAGTCGTTAATATGTAAAAACTAAATGCTTTGGGGTTTTTTTAGGGATCTGAATGAGTCTATGCATTCAAATTCACTTCAAACAATGAAAAATAATGATCTCGCCAAGAATTATATAATTAGATTTGAAAAAAAGGTAAAAACATAGAACAATTAGATTCTGCTATCTAGATCCATCTTAACTTTGGATCTATAAATCATCGAGAGGGGCATTTTCTCAAAATTTTCACTGTAAAAGAGGTTTGCACCTCAAGATTCAACCCCCCCTAGTGTGTAAATATCAAGTTAGGATAGATCTAGGATGGTATATTAGAATACTTTTATTAATTGAGTAGGGTATTTTATATTAAAATATACTATATAGGAAAGTAATTAATAAGATAAAGTCTAAACATTCTACATTTCAAAAATTTTCATGAAATCCGATGATACAATTCTTGGTGCGATCATAATTTTCCATTATTTAAGTTGCAATTTTGAACGCATAAATGGATTCAGTGCTGTGAACACCCTTTGAGATATTTGAATTTGTATAGGTTCAATAACTCAAATTTACAATTCCAACAAATTCTGATTAAATTGCAAGAAAAATTAGTCAAATAAATATATCGAAAAAAACCAAAAAATTAAACATTTAGACTACATTAATAAATAATATTATACTAGCCTTTCTAGATTTTAAATTTTAAGTTACTTAAAATTAATGAACTTAACTTAATGTTAAATAATATCATATTAAAATATTATTTTTTTTATTGCTAGTTTTTTTCTGACTTATGGGACTAGCATTTGGCTAAAAAAATGTGACTAAGGGTCATCTAAGTTGTCAAAATCACTCAAGGATTAGAGTTGACCTAAACCACACCAACTCTTAACATGACTGTATTTTTTGTATCCACAAATGTAAACACACCACCTTAACCTTATGGATGTGCTAACTATAATTACCCAACTTCCCTGGTACAATTAGAGAAATGGGGTAATAATTTTTTTTGACTTTCCTTTGAGTTCTCAAAACTTTGAATGTTTTTTTTGTATTTGTCTCAGGAAAGCATTTCTAGTGATATATTTTTTGTATAAATCAGACTCCAAGAACTTAAGTTATGCCTCCTTAAAGTTTCATTCTTTTTTAAATTGGCATCTTTATCTTTATTTCCACAAGGCTCTCATGTGGTCTTCACATGGTTCCCAGGTGGCATAGCACCTTACTGCTGCTTGGCAGATGCTCTTGAGAATTAAAGGACACAAGCTTACGTGGCATGTCCCAAGTGGCATTATTGTTCATGACTATGCAAATGTAGTTATGTTTGTGAATCTCTCTCTCTCTCTCTCCTCTCTCTCTCTCTCATATATATATATATATATATATATATATATATATATATATATATATATATATAGTTGGTTTGAGGGGGCTTGACCCCGGTTCAGAGTGTGTTGCGCACCAACAAAGCCCTTAACTACTGGCCCTTCTAGCAACAACCCACAAGTAGGTCACAGTCTTACTTGAAGTAGTTATGGGAGGTTTCAAAACCAGGTTTCCACAACCGAAGGGATATCCATGAAGTGGCGTTGTGTATTTACTTCTACTATATATCAATCTTATAATTTCACATGCATAAGAACTTCGCGCAAATGATTAGTTTACAGAAACACATAAACTCTAACACCTAACAATATATCTTATAGATCTTTGCATAATTCAATAAAAGAATACATAATTAGATACATAATAGTAGAAAATTAACATATACAAAGATACAATACTTCGCCAAAACTTCTTCTTTATTAAATAGATCTTCAATTACATTCACTTCTCTGACCTGTGCACCCAGCTACAGGTGGTCTGTGCACTCAGCTGCAGACTCTTCAAGGTCTCTGTGCACTCAGCTATGGAGCCTTCTCCCAAAACTATAGACTACAGACACAAAAACAGAGATTCAATGGTATTTCATTACTTTTCTTCCATATGTTTTCTGATTCCCTTTCGCTAAGGTATTACATTTCCTTTTATACAATTCTTATATAAAACAACCATGGTCCACATACCATGGATCCATAAAACAAGGACTACTACCCAATATCTATTACAAAATAAGGGCTTCATCCCATCCCAAAATCCCTAAATGTCCGCGCGATGAATATATCTTCACCAGCTTCTCGTGGTCCACTCATTCTTTCGCTGGCTATTTTACCCAAAACTTGGACCAACTTGGGCCCTGCCCAACAACCCCCCAACACTCGCCCGTGACTCATCCCGAGTCACTCAACTTTGATGCCATTGATCTTCGTTGTGATCCTGTTGCCTACTGCATTGTAATACTGGAGTGTTTCTGTCATCAACCTTTCTTCCTTTAACAAAGCTTTTGTAGTAGAGCCAACAATATTCTGTAGTAGTTCTACTTCCCTTTTCTTCAATTCCTTCAGCTGTTCATCTATGACCTATTGAAGTTCCAGAGCTTCCTCCTGCCAAGATTGAGTCCTCTCCTGCAAGATCCGTTCTTTCCTCCACAAATCATCTATTTGTGTCTGGAGGTTCTTTCCTTTGGAATTGATGGCAAGCCTCTGCAAGACTGA